>CM068593.1:17810387-18487887 GCA_035048485.1 Pteria penguin
TATAAATCGAAGTATTTTCGTTAATAGTACTGTCCGTCATGTTTGTTTGCGTACGCTATGACGTCAAATATAAGTATGACGTCACGTAATTGGAAATAGTCCCCGGGCTGATATGAAGTTTGCGGGCATTTATGGCTCTATATCAGCCCGGAAACTTTCTATATAAACTATTGATAAAATTTTCAAAATATGTAAGGAGAATGTTTCATTGCTTGCTAATTTAACATTGATTATGACGTTATATATAAGGTTTCGTAGTTTTATATCAAAGTTATCAAATACAAGTCATGATATTGCCGTCATGGTTATGCCCCAGGGTAAACATGTAGTTTTGTGTGAACATTGTATATTTAAAAGAGAAAAAACCCTGGTATTATTCTTATCAGTAACAGCTGAGGAGTTTATAAGGTTTTTATGAGGTGTGTGCTAAATAATTGCTGGTTAGCAAATTTTGTTGAACATATTTTTATATTTAATATTTTCATTCAGTTTTCTTGTTTAAACAGGAAAAGGCTTCCGTGATTCTGACAATGATAATGATAAAAAAAGAGTTTTTGTATGAAATTCAATTCCATACAAGTAATACCAATGCTTTTATCTCACGTTATATTACATGCTGCTTTTTCAAGTGAAAATTTTCTTGATTTTTTTCACTTTATAAACGACGGAACGCTAATAAATCTAAAGAATTCAACATATTGTTTTAAGTAAAAACTTGATAGAACTTTTCAGATACTAATTCCATTCTTAACACCGAGCAGAAAAAGAGTGTGAACTCTTCAGCGAAAGAAGGAGAGTACGGTGTACTCAAAGATCTTTCGTACATTGATCCTCGCACTTCAAACATTTTTGCTTTCTTGATCTCGCAATATATGTAACATTAAATTGGCATATAGTCTCGTTGCTTAGATGAATGGATGAATTTTAAAAAGAAGAATATCGTTTAATCTCGCCTGCATGAGATCGCACGTGAACCGTGGTACATTCTGGCCAAGTAAACTGTTCCTTTTATCTATGCATTACAAACGTACTTGTTGCAAATGAATTCCTTGCAAAGTAAACACAAATTAAAGGTTTCTCTATCCGCGTTAGATGATCAAAATAAATTTATTCCTTTGCATCTTTTATCTTCCGATGTGCTCATCCTCCCCTTTGAATTGATATTTCTGTATATATATGTTATATGTGTAACTATGTACATTTATCTGTCAAGCGTTGGTTCAGATTGTAGACGTGGATTCGTGTTTCATTGCATTTCTCTAATTTTCGGACTTCCCTATTGTTTTTATACTTAAAGGATCAGAGATTTTTCGGGATTTTATTTCATGATCAAGGTATACAAAAGACTTAACGAATTTGCCTAATTTTAAGCGTTTTATAGATTTTATAGATTTGCACGAATAGAATAGACATTCATGAAAATATTTTCATCATAGTGCCCTATGACATATTTTAAATATTCTGATATTTAAATATGCATAATGAGTAGTATTCATTATGCATATTTAAATATCAGAATATTTCAAATATGTCATAGGACAATTGTAATAGGTCATCATACTATGTAGTATTAATACTTCGGATCCTCTTGATCATTGAGAGATTCCCATTTGTCGTATCTGCCAGTCTATTACTATTCAAACACAAAACATGAAATGAAATGTGAAGGTTCTCTTCAGGAGTGCATCCTGAAATTTTGCGGTTGAATTTGCCCGAAAAAGTTTCTTGAAACCGCTTGTATATTTCTCAAAAAAATTCTCCGTTTATCATTAATATTATTAGTTTTGTTTTGTAATTTTGTGTTTTACACAAAAAATAACACTAACTTCCCCTTAAAGGACTTTGAGGGATCTATTGTGTGCTTTGCTGTGTTTGTTTGTCTGTTTTGTTTTGTTTGTTTTCGTTTGAAAGTAAAACAAAACTGAAAGAAATATGACATTGTATCGTGTCGAAGCTTAAGCTTTCTGTCGCTGTTGTCTGGTGAGTTAGACAGAGAGGAGGAACTTCAATTTTCAAGCTCAGTGGGAAAAGGTTGGTATGACTCCATTGAAAATCGGTGATGATAGCCCCTCCCTTCTTGTTACCTGTAAAAATTATTCGGGATGAACGCTGTGTTAAAGAGTGGTATTTATTGGTATGCATTTTACGAAAGTGGTAATGGATGTTCTTTCGGTTTTCAACTTTGTGATGAAATTGTATGGTTAATCACTGCATTGCTATGCCATGAATAGTAAGGGTTGGAAGGGCCTTTTGGATTTGACGCTTTAAAAACAATGTATGATTAACAATGTTAAAAATACAGAAAGAAAGAAATACTATATCTTCTATTTATATTCCTCTTATTCATTAACTTTTTTTCTTTTTGTTCTGATGGACAGGTTGGTCCAGCGGAATTGCATTGGATTTCTAATGTCTTGTCTCTAGAGAGGGGCAGGCTTGGTGTAATGGTTAAGTGATTGGCTTGCGGCGCCGACGATCCGGGTTCGTTTCCCGGGTTGCGCCACTATGTTTAAGAGGTTGATTACATCCTGCTTCCTGTCGCGATATTACTGAAATATTGTTGAAAGCGACGTAAAACACAAATCAACCAACCAACTTTTCCCTAGATAACGATTGAAAGGATTTCCAATAACGACCGCGATTCGAACACTCGCTGAGTTTTTTTCCAAAGTAATGTATCGTCTGTCTTCTATCTGTCTTTCGGATTAAACAATAGAAAGTGTGACGGAGTATACTTTGCACTTACATCATTCCTCACATCCTTCAGGTATGCGGTATATTTTGCACGTACATTATTCCTCACATCTTTCAGGTGGGTCCGTTGTATGCTGTATACTTTTAAATCCATGCTACAAGCAGGTGCCGCCACCACCGTAAAATTAAAATGATATTGCTATGAATTGGCGGATTTAGAAGGAAGTTGCATGGATTACACCCCTTCTTTGGTCGGAAAATTATACCAAAAAAGGTAATTTTCAGCCATTTTAGGGCTGCAATCTCCATTTCCGGACCGAATAGTGCAAAAACATTTGTCATGGGAGGCTGCAACCCCCCCCCCCCCCCCTTTTCCCTTTGCAAAAATTTCTAGATCCGCCTATCGCTTGGCGTTAAAAACCAAACAAACAAATGTATCTTATATAAGTTTATTTGAAAAAAGGAAACGGGTCAAACATTTACCCCCCCCCCCCCTTATAGTTAATACCTTAAGGATCCTTAAGGTAAATTACCAATTCTAAAGAAAGAAAGCAAAACGAAATTTGAACAAAGTGACACATATCATTTTCAACAGAGGAGAATGAAAATAAATTTATGAACAGGCTTGACGTCTCTTAGTTTTAAGTGTCGTTATGACATTGCATTTAAAACAGTCTTGATTTTTTTTTTCTTTTATTTTTATTTGTGGATTTACGGCGGGTGGAATTAGTAAACGGGAGATGTTTATTCCTGTGATGAAATGATACCAAAACTTGTTTCCCAGGTTTACTTGATAGCTCGTTATTATTCCCGCGCATCATGTTTGTTGGCTTGTGTCTTTCCGTCCGTTTGTTCATGTGTTTTCTCTGCTCAAACAACAGAAAGTGATTTACAAAACGATTCATCAAACTTTCTTTTATATGTAAGGAAGTACCTTATAGTGTTATGGTCAAAAGCCAAGGCTACGGGAGAGGATGCTTCGTTGATAATTTTACTTTTCCTCAGCTTAGTGTGATGTTTGGAATTTTGACAGAGATAATGTGATGGATATGTCCTTCAGGTTGACTTAACAGTGCAGCCGGTCTTGATCCGCGCTATTCTACCACTTGATTTTATTGATTCTTTGCCTAGCGTAGTCACAAATAAGGAGTCATTGCACACTTAACATTTTGGTATGCAGAATAAGTGTTTGATTCTGATTCCTAGTTTGTGTTACTCTGTTAAAATGGCTGGTTACTCCTTAACACCTCCCTCCCTCTTTCCCCCACTTCTTTTCATTTGCGGAATAACTAGAGTTGAAAGTGCTGTTGACCGTAACAAACCAAAATCTAACCAATAATACCCCATACCCAAACCATCAATAACAATTATAACAATGATGATAATGATGATGATGATGATGATGATGATGATAATAATAATAATAATAATAATAGCAATAATAATAATTATTATTGTTATTGTTATTATTGTTTTTGTTGTTGTTGTTGTTGTTGTTGTTGTTTTTGTTGTTGTTATTATTATTATTACTACTTTTATTATTATTATTATTATTATCATTATTATTATTATTATTATGATAATTCGTTTTCTTCTTCTTCTTCTTCTTCTTAATATTATTATTATTATTATTATTATTATTATTATTATTATTATTATTATATCAATCGTAGACAGAATACCATAAGTTAAACAAATTTCCACATTTCATTACTAAAAGCGTTTCTATGAAAACTGTCATTTTACTTGTGAAGTGAATGTGAGTGTGTTTACATATTGTGTCAGCTAATACATTCATTATACAAATTAGTC
Source organism: Pteria penguin (assembly GCA_035048485.1). Lineage (NCBI taxonomy): Eukaryota > Metazoa > Mollusca > Bivalvia > Pterioida > Pteriidae > Pteria > Pteria penguin. The sequence continues at coordinate 17,814,894 of CM068593.1, forward strand.
GATTAGACATCAGTGAATATTATTCTTATGTCAGGTGTTTTTGGAATGCATCTATATAGATCCCTATTAATACCCTCAAATTTTATTATTAGTATGGAACATAAAGTACTATCTTAACAATTGGTAAACAGGTTTCTTTTATAATCACTTTTCTGCACTTTTCTCATCAATATATTGCAACATTCGGGAACGAAAAGAACAAACAAAAACATCTAAAATGAATAATACTTATCAAAAGATGTATGTGCGGGTTAAATGAAGGATGGATTGAATGTTAAACAGTTGACAATGTGCAGTGGTATAATATTCATCATTTATTTATTCATTATTTATTTATTTATCTAACTGGTTGGGTAGATCTCTTTCAGGTGATTTCTATTTATCTATCGTTTACTCGTTTGTTAATCATTTACGTATTTAATTTGTCATATATAGGTATATATTTATCAATATTATTATTTTATTTATTCACTTATATATTTGAACATGTTTACCTCTATCAATTAACTAAATATTTTATCTACTTTTATATTTATTTATGTATTTCTTTCTTTATCTACTCATTTTATTACTCGTTGCTCTTTTTCCTGAATGTTTTCGTCTAGTTTTTGTGAAACTACCTTATTATTTATATTTTACACCCTTTTCCGGGTCACGAAATTATTTTCTTCAGCGTCTAGAAAATGCTTAAGAATAAATTTGATAATCAAAGTTCGTCCAAAATGAGAATGAAGTTAAAATAAACAAAGTAGAAACATCGCAACAAGTTATTGAATTTATGAAGCACGTGACTATATCGCACACAGTGAAATTTACAGTACATCTGTTTACGTTAGATCACTCTTGATGAGTAACTCTGATTCTATTTAAAAGATAAAATGACTAACTGGCAAACTTAACTAGTTACTAAGGAGAAGATATAATTCATAGAGTTTAAATTTCACTTAAAGTGGCAATCAGTGGCTAATTGAAGGTGAAAGTACAAACTCATCAAGGGTGCCTATTACCAAGACAGGCCGTAAAGATATGGTGATAGTGATTATTACATCGAGTTGTCTTTATCTGTCAAACAACGAACCCGATAATTAATTTAACGGGGGATACGTCATCAATTTCCCTTATAAAGAAATATCAAGGACGGGGCAATACTGAGTGACATGGAGAGTTTTTAAGTTGATTTTTACTTTATAAATATAGGATTAAGAGAGAATCTGAAAATAGGGCGAATTACACGAGTTCATGATAGTTTGACTTTAAAATACGAAAACGCTTTTTGTCACTATGTAATGTTCTACATATGGAATTTTCGTTTAGAACAGTCGACATATCCCTCTTGTCTTCGTTCCCAAATAAAATGAAACAAAAATTATTGACATATCCTGTAAAATACAACGAAAACTTTTGGATGTTTGGTAGCAAAAAAGAAAAAGGAAATTAGTGCGATTCTGTTTGTAGTTTAACATACACATTTTGCATAAACTAATTAAACTGAGAGTTTAAGACTTGCTGTCGGAAACTCTTATAGATGCAGATCTGTCGTTACCAATATCAACATTTCAGTTATCGAACATACATTTAGAAACAGATATCATATGAGCCCTGAGACTTTCCCATAGACAAACTCTTCAAAGACGCAGTCAAATTTTGTTTCAAATATCGTATAATATAATCATTATATGAGTTCTGAAAATAAGCAAAGTTAAAATTGCATTACATATTACCTGGATTATATTTATATGATATATATTGTATAACTACTTTATTGTAGATATTTATTTTGTAATATCTGTTATAAATAGAGTGGGATTTTTCTCATCGAGTACTGGACAACACCATACTGATTAATTCAACTAAATGCGAGTATCATAACGATTTTAACCGATAAATCTTAAAAAACTAGCTTGATATCTATAATTAAGTTCATTTTTGTTGTTTTCTTACTATTGTTTTAAAAGTTATCTACTCAAATAGCTTCCAGACACTGTACTCATATATAAAAGATTAACTTAAAGAACAGGTGGTACGTAGCAACGTGTTGTGCATTTATCATTATTTCGAGTATTCAAACATTACAATGTGACTTTAGCCTGTTCATTCATTATATTATAATATATGATATTCTATGATACAAATACTGTCGTAATTCATCATTATCATACTATTATAAATCCGATTCGGTTATATACATATATAGGTTATAATACGATATGGGTGCATTTGATACAAATGTTTGATATATTTCGTTTTAACTGATATTATTTTCACGCCTTATTATAAACTGTGCAATAGATATAGCTACAACACGATATAATCTTTTTCTCATATCGAGTTCTTATTTAAGACCTTCTCACAATGTAATTTTTGTGTGATACTTTTGTTATGGATGATATGTATTCTTAGAGATATGTATAACATTGTATCAATATAATATTGATATAATATTATACAATTTCATTTTACCAAATTACAGACTTTACAATATAGCAATTTTTACACATTATAAATTGTAATACCTGGTATATTTATGAATATTTTCCTTACACACGTATCACTAACGTTTTAAATGAAAATCAAAGAAACCACAAAAGCTTAAACGAAATTAGATTTTTGCTTTACACGAATATTTATCGCCCCGCAATTCTTAAAACATTAAGTGGCGGCACCAAGCTTGGCATGCCATGTTTTGATGAGTCTAAAGGGGTGTAACTTGAATTAATGCATTAAGGAATCATATCGTGCCTTGCAAGAGACACTGAACTTCTTTTTAAATCAAATTTGGAACATTTTAGAACAGATTTTTTTTCACATGAGCATGCTGCTTTACACATTATTCTGACCTATCTATAACCACATATTCGTTTTTATTTTCATTTACGTATAGAATATAAAGCAGTAAAGTCTTAATTGAAATTGATTCTAATACAAAAAAGAGAATGATGTATATCTAACGTTTGAAATGACTGAATTGGAAAAGACCAATTTAAAAAAAACCATCACATGTTATTTTTATGCTTTTATATTCGATATTTAAAATATGTAAGTGGTAAATACAAGTTACTGTTCGGTAATATAATCATTGTACAATATTCGATCGAATTAATTTATAATATTTATGATACTTTCATATTTTCATGTTACAATAAATTTTCCGAAAAAATTAATAAATCACTCGTTTAATAAAAATGAACTTGGTAAAGATAGTGTCTTAAAATGTCACATTCAATAAAAAATACGATTTTCTGTTCCTATTTATCTTTTCATGTTGTAATGAATACCCACAGACAAGAAAAGATACGTTTTGTACTTATATGTATATAAAGAATGTAATGTTTTACTGTTTGTGAATTGATTTCTCTTTTTACTTACCACCACCTTGTTCCTTTTAATTTAGTCCTCTTCCCGTCTCCAAATTTAAAACAAAGAAGTAATATCACAAATATGAAATGAATACGCATCTTAATCTCATTGGTTAACAGTTTAATCCCTGGGTAATGTCTCAGAGTTCAAATCCTTCAAGTCTCTCCACATTTCTGAACAGAATTTATAGGCGTCCATGGAGGTATTCCTTAATTATTTAGCACACATTACATTTTCTTAAAGATTATATAATCTGTTTGATTCCGATCGCAAGTTTCATCTCATGATCGATTTTAGAAACGAAGAATTGATCAAGATTCCAGTTTTTCTGACGTCGGTTGGTATAAATTACGAATCGAAAAATCAAGAAACGAATAATCCCTAGGGACATACCCCTTTAAGTGTAGACGATGATAGCGATCATGTGACCTCTGATTCGATTGTCATCCAGGATAGATTAGAGATTTGTCACTGTTTCAGGTACAGGGTGTTTCACCAATCAAATCTCAGCAATTACTACGCAATTACAAAACTCAATGACTCCAACAAAAATAGTTCTCAAAGTCGTTGGCACAAATGTTGAATCTCCTTCGAATGACTCTTATTGAAAGGCAAGTTATTAGAAAATTTTAAAGAAACATAAATGTTTATAAGATCAATATACGGGTAATTTCCATTCACGAGGAAGTTTGGTTTACCACAGTAAATGTCGTAGTGTCAATTTTTATTGAATTAATTTGATTTTTATCGCCATGTCGACTTTTAAAATGTTTCTAGTTTGGAATGCGATGTGGGATGATTTTAAGAGAAGTTTTACGATTTTGACGAAAAGTAAAAGCAGTGGTCACTTTTAAATCGTAAATGTGTGTCCGGGTGTTCCCACCTTTGACCATTCAATGTTCGATAGTTGGAATTCTTTCTCTATCATCCGGAAAAGAGGCTTCAAATAAAAAGTTAATGAATTGTTAAAAATTAAAGCGCAATGTTGCAAAGCAAACTCATAAAGAGGGAAAACAGTCGAGTGGAACCAATTGGGTCTTAACAAAAGAAGAGCCCATTACACACAAATTAGGATGTTGAAATATATATTTAGGGAAGATTTTTAGAATTTTATCGCCACTGAATATATCATGAAACCCTGTGAACAAAATTATGACTAAATCGCTCGTCGCACTAGACACACGTGATGATGAAGCACTTCTAACGAAAATTAAAGTTTTGTTTCTTCTACCTTACCCGATGCCAGTCAAGTTGTAAATTCCAACGTGGAATAAAATAGATTTTTAATTTCACTCATTGGACATTATGACCATGATGTTAATATCACTGACCAATACTGATAACCGCTGTCCATAATAGAAGAGCTCGGGGCCAAACTTGTTCACAAATTAACTGTCGTTATTTACCCATTACTGATGGGTACTTAATCTTTTATAGGGCTAGCATCGCCTAAATTGATTCGTATCTCTATTTAAAAGTTTTCACCACAGCCGCTGACATTTCCCTTAACACTACAGTTCACGATGAATAGTATTTATGACTTTGGACGTTTTATGTACTGATTTTCTCCATGTTTAATGTAGTTTTGACGTGGGGGTGAGCAACACTATGGTGTTACAAGTCGTAAAGCAAGTTTCCAATCCCGCGTTGTCCCGGTAAATGGCGTGAAAGGATTGTTAAATAGTCTCCCCTAGTAAAGTCCGATAACTCTATTGAAATACTTAGTACTTATAATATCTTCAGTTAACATCTGATAACTGTTATAATATTTAGTACGAATTGACTTTATTTCCAGTATAACTGACGGTATATTGTCATATGGAATCGGTGTTCTGTCTTTCGGATGAGACAGTAAAAACCGAGGTCCCGTGTCACGGTAGGCGTGGCAAGTAAAAGGTCTCTCATTTCTTCTGGTGGGTCCGTTGCAAAGGTCTAAATTTGTATGCAATGCATCGGACAGATGCCGTCACCATATACGCGAAATAATCGTGGATTGACGTAAAGCAATTTTCAATTAATAGTATGGAATCTGTCGAAATATTTGAGACTGAAAAGAACGTCTATATAGTAAGGGACAATATTTAATGTTGACAATTACTTCTTGTATGGGCGATGACTCTGTCGTGATTTTTAATATTAAATGTATCATCTAATAAGGAAAAATAAATGTCGAAATAGTTAAAACTAACAATATACATGTTATCTTCTACAAATTCTCTTCAGGGAAATATTGAAGGGCTGATAACTCTGTCGAGCTATTGTATACTTTTTTTATAGTTGCAAAATGTTTTCAAAAAATTATACGGAGGTCAACAAATCTGTGTTTTATATCCATCTTATGCAGCTTATACGTCACTTAGCAATGACATCATACATTAGTATATCTGAAGATTGGTTCAGTCCACGAGATTCATGCGATTCAGTGGCGAATTCTATGCTCTTATCAAAGACAGTACACAATTCATCTATTCCATATCTTTATAGAGTTTATAGAGACCCTTTGGTTTCATCTTACGTCACAATATCATTTATAGATGTAGAACATTGCATCATCAAACCATAAAAAATCCTTCAACTTATTCATCCAATAAAACTGCTTAAAATTGAATTCCTTCAATTAATTTTATCCAATTAATGAACCCAATTAGAAAACTATTAATTGAAATAACCTTATCAAATCCATCCAAGTGAAATTAAAGGCACGTATCCGTTTATATCCGCTTTTCCTTTTTAAATGTGTTTTAATCCCTTTTTTCAGGTTCAGATATCACATTCAGATTTTGCATTTCTTTATCACGTGCAATATATATTTCGGCTACAATTTAATTGTTAATTTAGATTATATTTGAAACGACAAAATTCCCTCAATATTACACTACTTCCGGTTTCTTTACAGAATAATCTCGTTTGGTATTACGTAGGTTGTAATTCACTCGTAAATCTAATCCACTTGTTTACACGAAAAATACCACACAATTTGCTATCAGATACACATAACGTCATTAAACAAAATAAGGAATGACGGATTTCCTCATTGCCGATTTCGGTTTTGAATTCTACCACATAAAGAACTTTTTCCTCTTTTCAGTATATAACGTATATATGTTTCATCAATGTTCTCTATTTCAAGGCGTGTGCTGAGATCATTAACTTATATTCTCTTTGTCAACACAAGTCGATGATATAGTTAAACAATTTAAATATTTTCAATGTTCCGATAGATAAATTTGAAGTAGTATTTGATATTTTGCCGCTAGATGTATTGAATTTGCCAGCACACATCCTGGTAACGGAGAAGAAGTGGTAAGTCTACCAAGTCATATTAACTTAAATTGATATCTTTGTGCCTGCTGCCCTAATACAGGTCTATGTGTTCTATTTCTCATCAAAGGTGAACTTGGATCGTCTCACTTTAAGATTTGTATTTTACATGTCTGTTTAGAGTACCTGGATAACAAAGATCAAGGACAATTTTTCTTTTATGTTTGGTCTTGTATACGAAGATGTTAAAAAAAATTTTCATTTATAGTCACGTGACTTTAAATGTTTGTATACTACGATTTATCTCTTTGTTGGGAAGTGTCTATCAACAGAATGCAATTGAACATCTGTAGCAAGTATCATACACAGGACACGCGTGGTACGCACTTCCCCGTTTTATTTAATATAAAACAATACAGTGTCATGAAACTGTGCTGCCCATCGCATCATACATTAAAATCCATTGGTATTACATTAGAATAGCGTCAATTTTATCAAAGACGTTTGCAGGTACTTTTGGACTTTCTACTTAAGATAAATTCATGTTGATAAAAGTGTTCCTGGCTTTATCCACTACTCCTGAAATATTTGAGAAAATTATCCTAAACTAAATAAAATATTCTGTAAGCAACTTCTCAAATAATAAAGTCCCCCTGTATAACATTTGCGCCACAAATTGTTAAGCTATTTCATCAAAAGCACATGGTTTTAATGAAAAAAAATATCAACAACAGCGCAATTTGATGAGAAATTATCAACAGCAACACAATGTGTGAAAGATTAATCGACCGTAGCACAAACTTGTCGAAGAATTATCTACAGCAGCACAATATGCCGAAGACAAATCGACCGTAGCACAAATTTGACAGTCATCTACAGCAGCACAATATGCCGAAGGTTAATCGACCGTAGCACAAATTTGACAGAATTATCTATAGCAGCACAATATGCCGAAGGTTAATCGATCGTAGCACAAATTTGACAGAATTATCTATAGCAGCACAATATACCGAAGGTTAATCGACCGTAGCACAAATTTGACAGAATTATCTACAGCAGCACAATATGCCGAAGGTTAATCGACCGTAGCACAAATTTGACAGAATTATCTATAGCAGCACAATATGCCGAAGGTTAATCGACCGTAGCACAAATCTGACAATTATCTACAGCAGCACAATATGCCGAAGGTTAATCGACCGTAGCACAAATTTGATAGAATTATCTACAGCAGCACAACATGCCGAAGATTGATCAAAAGCAGCACACTTTTAGCGAAAATAGCAGAACGATTTCGACAAAGTATTATCAGCAACAGCACAATTATATTCCTTACTCCTTTTTTCTGAGATATTTTTGTCGTAGATTTGCAGCACAAATGAGCACATATCTGATATTTTCGATCTTTTGATATCAAAGAGTATTTACTCCATCGATGAAACTAAAATTATGTCAACAACCTTGAAAACACTTTAACAAAAAGTATCACAATCCATTAAAGGGTAGCACAGTTTAGTATATGGCTGCAAAATTTGAAACAAAGCACAATATTCGACCAAGAACTGCACAGTTTTGAAGAGTGTGCCGGCGAATGATCTGCGGGCACTCTTTGACACGTGTTACATACTGTATCATGTCTAATGACGTGAGGGCGGTGATTACGATATTGTTTTGTTTGGAGCTAGCACATTAAGTCATAGACAAGTTGCTTGCTTTATCTTTTCGCGGTTTAAATAAGAAAAGGTTCATTTAATATGACCTTCCACGCGATAACGGCATGTGCCAAGAACGCCCCGCGTCGTGCGATTCTGTACTATGAGCGAATTTCTAGATTTTATTTTATTATTTTTCTGTTTTAGAAAACTTTTGAGAATGATTAGAAAATGGAGATAGTGTTGGCAACTCTTTGGAACTTTCTCTACAAGCCATTTATTCTGTATACCATAAAAACTGTAGAAGATTTGATTAAATCATGGCGTAAAATTTTTTCTAAAGATGCTATATAGCTTTGATATAACACACCTTTAAATATGTATATTTTTTTAAAAGGAGGAACCATTTTAAGACTTCAGTCTTTCATAAAGATTTATACATTTAGTATATTTAAGACGAATATTACATTGCATGTTAAGTAATATAACATATACCTATATTCTATATCAAATATAATATACCTATATATACATACCCTTTATTTAATATACTATACATATGATTTTATACATATGAATTTTATTCAATTCTCTACAAGCCATTTATTCTGTATACCATAAAAACTGTAGAAGATTTGATTAAATCATGGCGTAAAATTTTTTCTAAAGATGCTATATAGCTTTGATATAACACACCTTTAAATATGTATATTTTTTTAAAAGGAGGAACCATTTTAAGACTTCAGTCTTTCATAAAGATTTATACATTTAGTATATTTAAGACGAATATTACATTGCATGTTAAGTAATATAACATATACCTATATTCTATATCAAATATAATATACCTATATATACATACCCTTTATTTAATATACTATACATATGATTTTATACATATGAATTTTATTCAATTATGTTTCTTTTTATATCATCTCACTCCATTTCACCGGGATCATTTCAGCTCTAAGGTGGCGGCACCAGACTGATGCTTGACTTATATTTTGAAATACGTAAAGGTGCCATGTGATGAAATAAGGAATTGATTGACCAATTTATTATTGTTTTTACGTCACTCCACGTCTATTTCACGTACATGGTGACAGCATATACCTGGTACATTGCACAGAAAATTTTACCCTTACAACGGACCCAACCGAAGCAGTGAGGGGTCTTTTACGTGCCACGCTTACCATGGTACGGGGCCTCGGTTTTTGAAGTCTCGTGCGAAAAACAGAACACCGGTGTGCCCACGGCTGTGGTCGAACCCGGGGACCTTTCGGTTTCGAGCCGTATACCTCATATAAGAATAGTTTACATTTCGACGTATACTGACGACGTAACTTACATTATATTAACGTGTTCAAGTAGATTTGTAATTGTTACTTGTAGATGTAGATTTATTATATTAACATGTACTGATTAGATTTGTAAATGTTACTTGTAGATGTACTATTATTACATTAACATATACCAGTGGATTTTTCACTTGTAGATTTAGCTTTATTATATTGACTGTACGAGTAGGTTTGTTAATGTTACTTGTAGATATAGTTTGTTATATTAACTGTACGAGTAGATTCATTGATTTTTTAAGTAGAATTTGACATGTAAAGTAACTTTGTTAGCATGTAGATGTAATTTAACATCGTAGCCTTGTTTACATATATTGTAGACGTTAATCAGCTAAAATTACTTGAAGAAGTATCCATGTTAACACAACTTGTTAATTTAGCTTTGTACATGTGATTTGCAGTTTTATCTGTTATGATATTACTTGTACATCTAGCTTTGATACCATTTATACATGTAGATTTGTTAACATACCTTGTATATCTAGCTTTGTTGATACTATTTGTACATGAAGATTTGTTTACACACCCTGTATATCTAGCTTTCTTGATTCTTTTTGTAAATGTACATGTGTTAACATACCTTGTATATCAAGATTTGTTATCTTTTCCTGTATATATATACCTGTTAACAATACTTATACATGTAGATTTGTTAACATCATTTTACATGTATTTTTGTTAACATTATTCGTGAAATAGCTTTGTTAGCAATACTTGTGCATGAGACTGTAGATGACATTACATTGTTGGCTTGTACTTACAGCTCTATAACATTACAAGGAGTAAAAATAAAGAGTTCTTAACATCTCTCAGTATACCTTTATTTAAAATCTTAGTAATGATATATTCGTTTACTATATTTGAATCTTAGTTTTTACTGGTGATAAGAGCTGTGTGTTTCGTTTACTTTCATTGCAATTTCCAAAACCGATTTGTAAAAATAACGATCTTTCCAGGCATATCTGAACTGTAGAGTTGCTGTAAAATGAACTGAATTTATTTTCCTTCCTTCCTCCTCCTCCTCCTCCTCCTCCTTCTTCTTCTTCTCATACGAAACATAATGTTATACTATGTTTTACAATACAGTAGTCATAAAATAGTTTTGTTCCCTTAATATTCCAAATGCATTCACAGTTTCTCTTTCTATGCTTATACAGTGTACGTGATAGCAATGTCCCAACCTTCCGAGAATCTCGTGAGAACTCGGAATCACATGACGAGACTAACCGACATTATCAAAAAGATGATACTCTCATCTATAGCTGTAATGTTCTTCCCATTAATTATTGCTTTTCACATGGCTCTACCAGTGGCGAAGCTTGTTTTTTAGTTATGTGCAAGCCTTAACGCAAAATGTAGAATATTTCTAAACTCCACTCGGGTAAGTGTGGAATGAAGGAAAAGGGAGGGGGCTGGGGCTGTCGGAGTTTTCTGAAAAGGATTTTGAAAATAATGGGTCAAACGGCAATCTTGGTGTAGTCTGTAATAATTTGAATTTGGTTTACTTTAATGTTATTTGCTTATTTTCAAATTTTACTTATTTTTTAGTGAACTAAACTTGTACTCACTTAAAACTAAGTAAAATTTGAAAAATTAGCAAAAGTCAGATAAAATAATGTGCATAGCATACACAAGAGCTACCATAATGTCTGCCATAGTGTTAGATTTCGTTTCTTTTATTATAAATTCTTAAATTTAATTGGAATTGTTTATCCGTAGGAACGTGATGTGAACAATATTTTTTAAGATCATTTAAAGCACAAGAATTACAAGTGAACAAACCAAAGGAAAAACAATAATATCTACTCAATACTTAAAAACAAATTTGCACTTCGATTTGTAATAACTGAAATTCTATAATTGAAAGGTCAATATTTGTCCGTAGTCACGTGCTTTTATTGTAATATTTAAGAATTTCAAAGAATAATCGAAAACTCAGAATTATTCTATTGGAACTCGTTTTTACCAAAAATCTATTTTCATTTCACAATTATGATAAATCCATTTAACTAACTAAAACATGCAATGTTTTAAAACATTTTTTCTTTGCATCGAATATATATTCTAAGAAATATACTTACATACATGTATATATACATGTATGTTCAGAAAATAACTTATTTTAACGAAAGTGAATGAATGGTATATACAAACCATATATTAGGGAGCAACCATTTTATCTTTATTGGGGGGGGGGGGGGGGGGGGGAGGAAGACTTTGCAAAAAAAAAAAGAGTTCGGATCAAATTTTGGGGGGAAAAATGATCCAGCCCGAAGGGCCGGCAAAAAAAAGCAATAAATAAATAATAAAAAAAATAATCCGGTTCTGAAATTGGGCAAAAAAAAAAAAAAAATATATACAGGCCGGTGAAAATCCTCCTGCCCCCTAAAATCAAATGGTTGCTCCCTTATGCTGTAAACGTGTCATTACATAACAATAACGGATTTAGTTGGGGCAGGGGGCCCGCTCCCTCTTTTTGTCCACAAATTTAGATGATAAGGTCGAAAACACTAAAATAATATGAGCAAACTCAAGATTTGGCACCTAAAATGACTGAGTATTTTGGCTAATACTTGATTTTCACATGTGGGCCCCCTATTCGAAAATCCTAGATCCGTCACTGCAATATATGTACCTTGAAACATCATAAATCATTTGCCCTCCTTTTCACAGCAAAAGATAGAAATGTTCTTTTTCGGAGTTTTGTAAGCTTCTAAATGTTGTGAATTAACGCAAAAAGTTTCATGCACTTGGTTTAGTAAAATAGTATCCTTTTTGCACTCTAATATCCAATATATAAAAGGACAATATGAGTGAAACTCATCTTCATTATCATTATAAAAACAAAAATACAGAATCGTCATAAAACTTTAATTATGGCGATTACTAGAACATCTAGATCTAATTTTTTTTAACAATTTTGCAACGAAGCACTCACGGGTTTCCATGCAGCAATCAAAATTTTAAACATTGTGCACTAAGTTGCCCTCTTTCTTGTAATGCATATTTTTCATAAGGAATAAAAATATTTCAGAACTGATTTTAATTTTTTTGTGAACTAACAATGTAAATAAATGAAGATAAATCAGGAATCGTGACTGCGCTTGGTATTCATTACCGCTGCCTCATTAAGTTTAGTTTCGTATCTGATGACTCTGTGTGCTCTTGACAGAATATTCCCATTCTAGAGCAGATACCATTGTCATAAGAAGCGCACACCATGAATGGGAAATATAAACTGATTCACACAGTATTATTAAATACTTCATTCTGTTTTTCTTGTTTAATTCTTTCATTTATTTCTTTCATATCTTTCTTTCTTCAATCTATTCATCGTATCTTTCTTTTTGTACTTCATTTATTATTCTACTAAGTATTACTTTTAAACTGTCCTTTCTTTCTATCGTCGCTATTGTTTTCTTTTTTTTTCCCTTTCATCTTTTAATTCACCGTTCCATCATTTTCCTACTTATTATTTCTTCTATTTTCCACTTTCTTCATCTTTCTTACTTTCCTTTCTTTCTTTCTTTCTTTCTTTCTTTCTTTCTTTCTTTCTCATTAACATCATTCTATTCTGTTGACTCAGAAAGAAGACCCCAATGAATATTATCATAAAGAATAACAAGGACACAGGCATACCGAGAATGTAAATTAAGAAGCTGTGAATTTTCAAACGATTGCACCTTCTTTGTTTTCTGGTGATACTACTCTGTAAAAAGTGTCTTCTTTTAACAGCGTTAATATGTTTTTAATGTATTATCCTTATTTACCCCAATTAAATTCAAGAGATTAGTGTAATGCATTCCCGAATTTACTCAGCCGTGGTTGTCTAGCAAATGAAGTTATCGTAAAACACGAGATCTGAACGAGATCTGGTTGGAGATAACATTGAGTAATTCATGTCATCGTTTTATCATGACAGCTCTACATTAATTGTGACATTAAGGATGTACCCTAGCACACTGCATATTACAATGTAACGTTTAAACTATGGCGGTAAATTTCTCACTTTAGTACGCGCGGTGTAATGACAAGGTGAATCTGACGAAATTGCCGAATATGAATTGAAATAGGAGACTTTTGACATCCTTATGCAATAAATGATAGGTGTAAAGTGCTTTCAATATTAAGGGAGTTGTAGGTGTAATGGTATAATGAGTAAATAGGAATATAAGAAGGGAGTGATGTATCAGTAAGTGCAGATTTGGTCATCATTTTCTATCACAGGAAATCGGTATCATAAATTTTACTTGGGGGTTGTTCAGGGTGAGGCGTTATGATGGAACATATTGTTGCATTTTACAAGATCGCTTCCGGTTCTATTTGCGTAGGGAAAAAAACCCCATGTAAACAGCTTAAACCTTGAAAAAAAGCCCTATTCAATGGAGATTGTTGAACCACAGTGGTGAATCGCAGATGAGAAGCAAAATTGTTAAAAAAATGTTGAATTGAACGAGTTAGGAGGAAGGAAGATTCATATTCAGGCTAATTTCTTTTTACACCAGCAGAAAGGATATACATGTACATTCACAATAAACATTTATCCAAACTATGGCAACTTATACCCAGATAGGAAAACGAAAGTTCATCAACATATCTAGTCTGATTAGCCATGTAAAGAGAAATAAACTGCAGAGCAATCTTTATAGACATCTCGCGAGTATTACACGCTAAGGGACTCCAGTTTCAGAATATGATATGTATGTCATGGACATAACTTTACGGTATTCAACCTCCATATTGAAATAAAAACTTTTGAATTAACGGGATCGATGTAACAGTAAACAAGAGTTTTAAAGTGTAGGTGAACAAATCATGTGGCATCTCCGACATTTGCAAATAACCTTTGTGGAAGGAATTTAAATCGTCAATAAGTCAATTTCATTGGTTGGTGTTTTAATGTCATCAGCATAATGCTGCGCATATATTTCATCTGTTAGGTTTAAGTTGTTCCAGTTGCATCACAGTGGAATTCTAATTCAACAACCGACATGAGACAGACATACTACGATGGACATTCATGGAAGTAAGGGAGCTGTAGGTGTCTCCTGATTGGATCGCAGCATCTGCCATGAATTTACATTTTGCACGTGAAATAAATGTGAATTTACACACCATAGAAAGTTTCACAGCCACACATCTCCACACTCATACCAAAATGAAAATCATATTAAGAAATGGTGTTTTTAATTTCAGCGTTTGATCTTCTAGCATCAAATTTTTAATATAAAACCCGATATATTTTTGTTAGATATCTAACAAAATTGTAACCCCATTACATGCGTATTATTTATTACCAGATTCATTAAATAAAATTTCACTGAATCATACTCACCCTCTGGTATATTTATAGAGAGAAGAAAGACTTCTATATTAACTCAGCACTAACATAATTATTTGATTTTCGTGCAAAACATCTCGTAAACATTATTACAAACCGTTTTAATTTCATCACAAATTGATTAATAGAGTATGAAGTGAATGTCTTAATTAATAATCTTGAAAATGTATGCAAGCAAATTCATTACAGTAATTGTTCCCTTTTAACGATAGTTGTAAACGGATATATTATTGCCCTATCACTACTTTCGTAGTTGCGCTACTGAAGTAGGCAGGAAAAAGAAGTTGCAATTGTAAATAACTGTTTAAGATTCTGGGTTTTTTGTTTGTTTGGGTTTTTGGGGGGAGGGGGTTTGGGGGGTTGGGGGTGTTTTTGTTTTTGGTTTTTTTTTTTTGTGAGTTTTTTCATTTTGGACGATTTGGATATTCTTTTTAACACTTTCATCATTTACATCTAATTACTAGTCTAGACTACTTTTTTGCATTAATTTTCCAGTTGCCGTCTATCCATCTATTTTGGTAAAAGTACACTTATGTTTGGTGTCTATACTTTTAGCTAATCCGGTTAGAAATAATTGCTCAAATTGTTTTACCTACAATGTCTCCTCTACGATATCCGATTATACACGATTTCCATGCAATATTTTGACATCTTGGAACCGAGGATAGTATACAGAAAAATACAACATCTTTACTGACTTTGTAAAGAGGCAGAAAATATTTGTATGCCAGAGCTGCTTACTTAATACAAATCAATAAAGATAACATTTTTATCCATTACCTTGAATTAAAAAACTGATAGATACAAGCCCGAAAGTCATACAAAATCAGCAACCAGAAAAAAACCACAGAAACTTTACACACTATGTAATCGGTATACAACGCAGTCATTTCCTTTTTATCAATTTTCCTTTCCATGTTTTTCTATTTATTCCTGGTTTTGGGTTCTTTTGTTTTTGAATATTGTTTTTATTTTTGTTGTTGTTGTTGTTTTTTTATTTGGTTTTTGTTTGCATGGTTTTTTTAGAGGGGGGATGTTTGTTTTCTTTTAATTCATTTCTTGTAAGTTCTTCTCATTCATCTATTTCAATGTGTAAGGACTCTTGTAACTGGCGGTTGTACTAATGTCCTACCCTTTTCTTGCCTCTCCTTTCCCTGCCTCTCGTGTACTTCAATGTAAGATATCTACTACAAACAGTCAATCCAGGCAAAATGTAAGTAAGAAAGTTACATATGAAAAGAAAGCGTCTCCTGACTGGAAAGCCACATCCACTATTCTCAAAAAGAATAAATAACACAAAATAGTTCGATATGACGTACACAAGATAAATCTTGATTTACAGAAAGTGTCTCTACCATACAACAATTGAGTGGTATAATAACACGATATTATAGGACTTTATTTCAAAGAAGAAATCAACAGTATGAATAGAATTATATATATATAAGGGCTTTTTTAAAACTTTCTTTCTGTTTGTTTGTTTGAGTTATTTTCATTGGGGTTTTTTGGAGGGGGTGGTATTCTTGTTTTGCATTTTCTTGGGGGTTGTTTCTCTTTTCCTTTTTTTTTTATTTGGGGGGGGGGGGGTATGTTGGACAATATACTAGTTATAAGTAAGAACTTATCTTACAGCTTTTTAAATTTACTTACTTTTCTATTAATATATTTACCATAATTATCTATACTAACCAGTAATTTGTTATTTATTGTTCTATGTGATAACATGGTTAAATTTGTCTTACACATCTTCATCATATATGAAAGGCAGTGTTTTGTTGAAAAGCGGATTTTTTGAATTCAGCTTATGTCAGTATTAAATAAAAGATATATATTAGCGTTAAAAAGACAGATAAATTTCAATGTTTTAAACTGCTCAATATTTTTGAGAAATCAACCCTCGATAGTTAAAGACAGAAATTGAGGACAGATATAAACAACCAGAAGACAGATAAAAACACATATGCTTCAAGATCGAAAACAAAATATAGATAAAAACGTAGGCTTCAAGATCGAAAACAAAATATAGATAAAAACACATATGCTTCAAGATCGAAAACAAAATATATAAGCAAAAATACAAAATAAGGATAAATACATTTCCTCTACAACACTTTTAAGTTCACGAGGACTTAATTTTTGCGTAATTTAATAAGTATTACTTCACCCAAAAATTTGATTTATTAAGATAGAGTATGTATATCTTAAACCTGTATTTTTATCAGATACAAAGCTAACAAGAATACACAACAGATATACAGATATAAGGCTCACAAGAATACCCTCAACAGATACAAAGCTAGCTACATGTATAAAACCCACAACAGATACAAAGCTAACAAGAATATGCAACAGATATAAGGCTCACAAGAATACCGTAAACAGATACAAAGCTAGCTATACAACCAACAACAGATACAAAGCTAGCTATAAAGCCCACAACAGATACAAAGCTAGCTATAAAGCCCACAAAAGATACAAAGCTAACAGGAATACACAACAGATATAAGGCTCACAAGAATACCCTCAACAGATACAAAGCTAGCTATACAACCCACAACAGATACAAAGCTAGATATAAAGCCCACAACAGATACAAAGCTAGCTATAAAGCCCACAAAAGATACAAAGCTAACAGGAATACACAACAGATATAAGGCTCACAAGAATACCCTCAACAGATACAAAGCTAGCTATACAACCAACAACAGATACAAAGCTAGCTATAAAGCCCACAACAGATACAAAGCTAGCTATAAAGCCCACAAAAGATACAAAGCTAACAGGAATACACAACAGATATAAGGCTCACAAGAATACCCTCAACAGATACAAAGCTAGCTATACAACCAACAACAGATACAAAGCTAGCTATAAAACCCACAACAGATACAAAGCTAGCTATAAAGCCCATAACAGATACAAAGCTAACAGGAATACACAACACATATAAGGCTCACAAGAATACCCTCAACAGATACAAAGCTAGCTATAAAACCCACAACAGATACAAAGCTAACAAGAATACACAACAGATATAAGGCTTACAAGACTACCCTAACAGATACAAAGCTAAATATGAAACCCACATCAGATACAAAGCTAACAAGAATACACAACAGATATACAGATATAAGGCTCACAAGAATACCCTCAACAGATACAAAGCTAGCTACATGTATAAAACCCACATCAGATACAAAGCTAGCTATAAAACCCACAACAGATACAAAGCTAACAAGAGTATGCAACAGATATAAGGCTCACAAGAATACCATCAACAGATAAAAAGCCAAAAAGAATAGACAAAGCAGATACAAATCTAACAAGTATACTCACAACGGATGCAAAGCTAGCAAGTATACCCGCAGCAGATACAAAGCTAATCGGAATACCCATAACAGATACAAAGCTAATTAGAATACCTACAACCAGTACAAAACTAGCTATAAAAACCACAACATATGCAGAGCAAAAGTAATACTCATTACAGATACAGATCTAACAATAAAAACCCACAACAGAATCATATCTAACAAAAATACACACACGGATACTGTGCTAACAAGTATACCCTAAACAAATGAAATACTAACAAGGATACCCACAACAGATACAAGGCTAACAAGGACACACAACATATACAGGGCTAATAAGTATGCCCACAACAGAATCAGGTCTAACAAGAATACACACAACGGATACTATGCTAATAAGTATATCCACAATAGATGCAAGGCTAATAAGTATGCCCACAGCGGATGCTATGCTGACAAGTATACCCACAATAGATGAAAGGCTAACAAGTATATCCACAACAGATACAAGGCTAATAAGTATGCCCACAGCGGATACTATGCTGACAAGTATACCCACAACAGTTGAAAGGCTAACAAGAATGCACACAAAAGGTACAAAGCTAACAAGTATATCCACAACAGATAAAATGTTAACAAGTATATCCACAACAGATACAAGGCTAACAAGTATACCCACAACAGATACAAGGCTAACAAGTATACCCACAACAGATACAAGGCTAACAAGAATACCACAACAGATACAAGACTAACAAGGATACCCACAACAGATAAAATGTTAACAAGTATATCCACAACAGATACAAGGCTAACAAGGATATTTACAACAGATACAAGGCTAACAAGGATATCCACAAAAGATACAAGTCTATAAAGTATACCCAGCATAGATACAAGGCTAACAAGGATATCCACAACAGATACAAGGCTATAAAGTATACCCAGTATAGATACAAGGCTAACAAGTATATCCACAACAGATACAAGGCTAACAAGAATACCCACAACAGATACAAGACTAACAAGGATACCCACAACAGATACAACATTCTGGTCATTCAAAGCAACAGATACAAAACTAACAGCACTAGCACCATCACACACACAAAGTTAAAAAAAATCCCCAACAACAGCGACATGTACAAAGTTTAGGTTGATAACACCAAACATCAGAGAATAATAAAGGCAATGGTACTAGATCATTATGTCCTATATACCCAGGCGCGAATTTGGTGTAGTGGTTAAGTGTTTGAAATGCAGTGCAATCGAGTCTTGTGCGATTGTGGAATTGCGCCGCTGTTTTTAGAAGTTGGTTATCTATTGCTTCAATGGCTGAAGAAATGTGGAATGTGACGTAAAATCCAGACACAATAATACATCGCTGTGGATATTCACACATTACCAATTGGAAGACATCCAGTGTGTAAAAAGAAATCTTCCGTTATAATTTTAGACAGAAATATATTATACTTGTGTTGAAAATGTATATGTAGTCATGGAAATAGGTTTGACTCAAATGCATCTAAAGGTTCATGTACGACTTTAAAAGTCTCCAAATGTATTAATGATTTATATGCTTATTTGAAAATATATCTGTCTACACTATTTATTTATCATTAACCGTTATGTTCAGCTAATAATTCAAATGAACAAACACACAAACAGAAAAAAAGAAAAAAAAAAGAGAAGGAAAGAACAAAAAAACAACTTCATGTTGTAATCGACAAGGACCATCCTGACGCCTTTTATGAGTTTTTTCTGACTTCAGCTGATATAATTCTGATGAACAAACAAACAAACAAACAAACAAACAAACAAAAAAAGAAAAAGAAAAGAAAAAAACTTAATATTGTAATCGACAAGGACCATCATGACGCCTTTTATGAGTTTTTCTTCAGTACTGCTCGATGTAAACAAATAACTTTTACTTTCGTTATCAATGATTACTTTTGACCGCCATACCGAATGGTATGGAAAATACTTTTAATATTTTTATTATCATTTATTTATTTTAAAAAAATTTGAAAATCATAGCCTCGGGTGTCCAACACATAAGTCCGATTTGACAGTGACCGAACAAGTAGAACTAAAATTAAACTAATAAGACGGTAAAACACGAAAGACTCCTTTATTTATTTATTATCATGGCCAAGGCTTTATTGTTACTACGTGCCTATCTAGTTCGATAATCCCTGGCAATCTTGGCAGATATATCGGGTCGACACTGACTTCTGTGCTGGTCACGAGGCTCGTATGTGAATCAGCAGTGACATTGACTTAATAACAATTATTATAATAACGGTATATTATTACCGATGTACATCTTGTATTTTGTGTCCTTTTATGCTCATTGTTCTCGAAATTATTATTTTTACAACTTGTTCGATACCACTGTTGGTGGACAATCAGTGCCCGAGAGTATTATAGGCTCCGTTTTAGTGCTTCACTGATTAGCCTATATATTTACAAAAAAAACCCAAAAAACAAAAAAACGTTTTTATAGTTTTTATGGCATTTTTAGGTAATTTTAATTTTTAACTTGGTTTACATATATTTTTCGATTTTCATATTATTTTCACATTCTGAGCCTTCAACATCACGAAAAAGAAAATGTTTGTGAAATGAACATATGGTGCAGACAACTTAGTTAGTATACATGGTCTTACAGTTTTCTACGATGCTTACATTTTTATTAAATTGGTGCATATGTTCTCTGTGTTTGCTTGTATTTTTATCTGAGGCTTTATGATACTACTTCAAAAATCTTATGAAATATACAAAATTCAACAATGTAAAAATCATTTCAAAAGAGGTTAGATGTACTGTTACCAACTGAACATCATTCATCATTAACAGTTAAATAATTTGCATATTCTACACTTATATTTTATATATGCTTTGTCTGAACCAGGAACACCTTTAAAAACTATGAATGAGTCAATCCATTTGAAATACCAAGATCATCTTTAAAGTTCGAAAATATTTCTTCAAACGGAATTTGGTTACATCTCATTTACTTTCCCATTCATGGTTTGCGGTCAGCGCAGTGTGGTATTTATTGCAACTCCGACACAAGTGAAAACACGACCGAAAATAAATGCTTTTTACAAACAAATATATTCCAATATCTACCTATGGAATCTGCTAGGTCACAAGCACCTGTATCCATTAACATTGCGTTAACAAAACAGTACAGATTGTTTTTAAAAAATCTTTTGCTAAACTAGCGTGAAACTGTTACTTAACCATCGTGGGATTCTATTAAGGGACTATCTCACAATGGATTTATCTGTCGGGATCGATATTGTTAAAACATTTATCACCTCGAAATGGATTACGTCACACGTGCTAGATTATCGATTGCATTTGCAATATATCATTTTAATTAGATGCAGTACAGTGCACGGAGATTTTAGTTAATTAACTTATATGTGTTAAAGTCTTTGACTACGATTGTCGACCATCAAGCAAGAAAAAAGAATGTATATATAAATATAGACGGTATACCGAAGGTGCTATTTTATTCTCCTTTGATAATTGAATAATATAAGTAATAATAATATATTACCTTAATAAGTTGAACTGATATCGCGTCCACAAATCCTAGCTTTGTATGGTGGTTTGAAATTATGGTATGCTTTGGGGTTTTGTTTTTTCTGTTTTGTGTTTCATATTTTCTTTTTGTTTTGTTTTGTTTTTTTTTTAATTTTGCAACGCACGATTATTTCACCAATATGATGATATCTGTTTGATGCAATGCACAAAGATTTCGACCAATGCTATATCCCAATCCAAAGATATATTTTTCGCACTCAAATAACAATGGACATGGGACAGTTTTACCGTCTCATCCAAAATATAGGACACTGCAAAGTCTCTGATTGGACCAACCACACCACTGACTGGACCACAGAGTTTTACTTTCTTTCTTTAAAACAAAGTCCAACTGTAAGATAAAATAGAATTATAAATCGCACAGTAAAGAAACTAGTGTCACGCGACTGTAGCATTAACAACAATGTACCACAGTGGACATTCACTGACCCCAGAAATTGAGAGGTGAGACCAGGTGCCCGATAGAAGTGAGCGTCTCCTGTTTGGCCAGTCACACCCGCCGTGAATACCCTTACATACAGATGAAACAAATATAATTCAACACTGTACACATACATGTATATATACATGAATGTGAACCAAAACTGTATAGAAAGTGCCACTATCACATAACGTCAGGAAAAAGATATGATAAGATATGATAAGATATGATAAGATATGATAAGATATGATAAGATATGATAAGATATGATAAGATATGAAACGACTTAAGTCAAATCAAACAGGTTCATCTTATCCACACACGGTAATGATATCTGAGTAGAAAGTATAATCAATGGGTGAAATCTGGAATGCATTTGAAATTGAAAAAAAACATTATATTTTAAATAAACATTTTACAATGTGTATATTCATGAAGACTAGCAGATTAAGATAACATCACCGAGGGAGATATTTCTCGTCATTTCTTTATCACTGATTATAGTTTACTAAAGCTGAAGATGCTTTTATGACTTGAGTACATTTCAGTCAAATATTCTCGTATTTTCAATATAAATAAATGTAAAGTTTAGTATTTATCTCTATAAATATACGAATATATAAACGTATATAAATGTGATGCAACATACATGTATGCGTATTTTTACAAATTATGTCTTCGCATTAACGGACCTTCATTGCAGTTGCAGTTAGCCGATCGGGAAACACTTTTCACCTGTCCTCACCTCTGAGTTATATCAATGTCTAACTCAGTTCTGAGGTTAAGAACGTCACATTGAGATAGCACCAGAAACCTTTTTGAATTATTTTGCATTATAATATAACTGTTACAGCGATAAACTTTTATATGTCGTTTATATTACTTTCAAGATATTTAAACTTACAGTTTATGGGTTTGAGGTAAACTTTTTTTGTTATCATTACTACTTCTATAAATGTATAATGGAAAAAGGAATCTGACTCAGAAAAGATCGCCATGGACATGCAGAGCAAGTAAGGATAAACACATTGACAGACCTCACAAAAATATTGTATTGTGATGCAGTTACGGTCACTCGAATAAACCATCACTAAATCAGTGTGATTTTAATAGTAGAAATGCGGTAAGGAATGTGTATTCAGGAATGTCAAAAATAATTCTCTGCCTGAAATAAAATTCATGATGACACGTATATCCAAACACGCTTATGTTGAATCCTGTACTCATATGTTCACAGAAACAAATTTGATGAAAAATGCAGAGTATATGAAAACTATAAAACAACGTTGATGTGTGGGAAAACGTATGGACGATATGAGGGTTTTTGTGATTGTGCCTGTATATCAGACCGTTTGCAATTTATGCATTTTCCAGTGTGAATGACTTATCAGAAACAGGGGGTAGCAAAAATGAAAACGAACATTAGGAATGAAAAACCTGCATCTATATACTAAGCAAGTACCGGACAACAACAATTGAAAATGGTTAACATCGAACACTGTATCACTGTATAGTTATACGAGTTTATTTTGAAACAACTTACATATATGTTCACAGACAGAAAATTAATGAAAAGTACTGAACGTGTGAAATATATACATTTTGTATGAGTGAGTCTATGTGTTCCAGGAGATATGTGATTAAATGCATATTCTTCAATGCATATTTTAGGTCTAATCTGAAACAAAAGGTAGCAATTAAGTGAAAATCTGTGATTTTTGTGTGTTTCAAATAAGTTGTAACTACAAACGAGATCTTCTGTATACTGAAGATTTGTTACATATACAAATACTTTGTATCAAATGTGATTTTCATTTGCCTATAACTCTTGTTTTCCTACTCTTATCCGTCTTTTCCTTTCTCTTATATCACACAAGAAATTTATGAGTATATTAATTTAATGCAACATGTACACATATTCGACAAATTATATTTCTTGAATGATGCTCAAGCCCGAAACTACAGAAATTCAAAATTATAAAGTTTGGGGGGAGAGGGGGGTTGGGGGTGGGTGGGGGGCTGATAACTAAATATACCTGAAAGCAAGAGCCAGAGAATCTATAAAAAGCTGAGGGGGAGATACAGTAAATACGTTATATGTTGATCTTGATACATAATAAACCGACCATTGTACCATACTCATATTGAATTTAGAAAATTTCCAGCTTATTCAATTCTGCGAAACTACAAAAAAATAATAAAGACATTTAACAATAGATGTCAGAACATATATACCTATGTTAATCCAGTGCATCATATGTCCATTTCAACCACTTACGTCTCTTCAGTGATGCTCAAGACCGAAAGTCTAAATTATAACTATTTGAAGAGCAAACGAAATACAAAATTGATCTAAAAGTAAGAGCCAAAGAACATATCTAAGGACAGAGCTATGCATCAGAGAGATATTCCTTAGTTTTAGAATTTTTACAATTTTTTCCATTGTAGATTTGAAGTATATACATCTGAAATATATACAGCTGAAGTGTATACATCTGAGTATATACTGCAGAAGCATATGATTATCCATGTGCAACTGATGTTATGTGAATGTTTCGCTCACAGTTTCACCAATGTAAGAAGAAAAAACCTTGAAAAACCGAATGTAAGATTAGATGTTTGTAAGTAGTAAGCATCTCTTGTTTCGTGAGCAATATCTGCCATAAACAAAACCTGAATATAGTACATTGACGGATTTCTAGATAAAAATGCACCTTTACTGAAGACTGAATGTTTGTAAGACACTGGCCAATGTATTCCTTTAAAGTGCAAAACCTAAATATATTACATTGACGGATTTCTCGATAAATATGCACCATTACTGAAGGCTGAATGTTTGTAAGACACTGGACAATGTAATCCTTAAAACTGGTACTGGATGACACTTTTATTTTGCATGACTTTATACAAGCAAGAAAAAACACGTGAAATATAATTTACGTGATAAGCATTAAATACAAAATATATATTTAAAAATTTATAGCGAGGTCAAAGATGATTTATTGTGGTGTTAAATCAAATTCACAAATTCATGTCATTTATTTGATCATAGCCTCATCAGTTATACAAAAACACTGAAATAAAATAATGAAATACTAAGCAGTGAACCTTTGCAATGTCGAAAAGTAAAAACTTGGGAATGGATACAAGCACTGTCCCCAGGAGCTTGCCGTACCAGGGCCTCTCTTACAGAAGGAAAAAAGAGGAGTTAGTGGCTCAGTTATGTGGCAGAAGTCACCATGGAGCTATACAATACATGAATATAAATAATATACCAGAACATATAACACATTACAAAAATATTTGATTGTAGTGCAATTACGATACCGACTTAGGACGGTCATTTAATTTGACAAAAGCCAAACAAATGGTGTGGTTAACCGGTTTACGGGCCCACCTTCCCACTCACCGTAACAGCAGAACAATCAAAGGACGTACATTTAAAAATTTATAAATAAGAACTAATTCTTAATAACTTGTTTCAAGTACTTTGTATGTGTTTAATATTCTAGTAAGTATTCTGGTAAGTAATAACGGTAATTTATGGTTGACAACTATTAAAAATAAACAAAAACAGAAACAATTTATGATTATTGTTATTGTTACGATTTTTTGTTTTTTGGTCAAATGTTCTTGACATAGACCACAAGGGAGGGATGAATTTTTGAGAGTCTGTATTCAATGTTGCGAATATGCCAATTAATAGTTGAATATTGATGAATTAAAGACCATCATATATTTAGAATATAATAAATAATAAAATTTGTTGGAGTTATATAGCAGAGATTTCCATGAAACAGTTTATATATTGCGTAACAAAAAGGTGTAGATATAAGTGTTTAAAACTTAAATGGATTATTTATTTACTTATCTGGAAAATGTAATATATTAGGTTTACGAAAATTTGAATTTATTTAAAATACAGTTGGCGATGTATTTGTTTGTTGATGCGTTATTTCTATAAAACTTTAACACTGCAAAATCTGTAAAAACACAAAATCAGGTCTGTAGAACACTTTAAACATTAAATCATTTAATAGTAATACGATGTGTAAAAATAAGAAAGCTAGAGACGGGGACCATGCAACGGTTTGATATATTCTGAGGACTTGTTTGTCTCACGTGATAGGTGTCACAGCTGATGGATGTTCCGATGACCTCTATGTGATTTTATGATGGTCAGCGTCGATATTTTAATTTCAAGAAAATTCTTAATTGACAAATTCAATGGTTATTGCACACCATTCAATCTTTTACTCGATAATTTAGGTGATACTTTGGAGACTGGCTGCAGGTATTTGCTTCATTGAGTTTATGGCTTCAGGTCATTGCTGACGAATTCTTTTTGAAAACAAACATATGTGGTCTAGATTTTGAATTCTTTATACAATTGTAATGATTCGGTGTTCGTAAAAATTCAATATATTGCGGACTGTTATGTAATTTATAAGTCCACATTTTTATGAATCATCGGTTACTCATTTCAACAATTTGGTTTACACTTTGTTTAGTTTTAAGATCACTGTTGAAGATGTGTAACTAAATATATTCTTTTTATGCCTCCGGATTGATAGATTCTAGGCACATTGTTTTATCTGTCTATGTCTTCGTTTGTCTATGTATTTGTTTGTTTGTCTGTCTGTTGTCAACTTTAACCTTCGCCTTAAATTTTGAACCGTGAGAGATAGAGATTTCATATTTGACATGCATACTCCACCAAGATCGTTAGTATTCATTCTCCTTCGTCCTCATTTATACAAAATACAAACGCAAATATAAATTTGCAACAGCCCACCGAAGCGACTGGACGCCGCGTTTGATGATTCAATATATCATTTATACAATTTATATTCATAATTATATATTTTAAATATTCATTCACAATAAGAAATATATATCATGTAATGAAATATTAAATTATATCTAACCCAGGGGAAAACAGAGATAAAACCTCTTGGGTAAAAACTCTGAAACTGGGCAAGATACATTATCCATTATTATCCGTTATTGAAAATAAATTCATATCAAATTTACACAAAAACATAAAATGAAAATACACTGACCATATACTTATATCATATAAATTTCATACATCATTTGATGAATCCTCGAAATATTATAATCAAATATAATCGAATTATCATAGTCTTAATAATTATTTTACACTTTAAGCTTGTGTTATATTCGCAAGGTGGCTAGAGAATGACCACATTTAATACCTTGAAACTGACCACTGTATTTCCTTACATCTGATTAGCTAATGCCAATGCAATGATTATATCAAGATACATACATTCGGAACTTCAGAACATTAATACAAATTTTTCCCGCTATACTACGAAACGCGGGAAAACATTAATATCGTGACTACCTCTGACGTACATTTCAAAGTCTTATTTCGACTTTGTTGATGACATTCGTTTTTGACAAACACATCTAGTTTTTGCATACTTTGCTGTCTTGTTGCATTATCAGTGTCGTAAGTGTGAGGTTCCTGTGGTACACGCAACGATAAGGTAAAAATTCTTAAAGCAATCGGGTTCTTTTCCACCTTCATCTTAATTTACTCTTCGGGATCGGGATACATAATGATAATCAGAGTGCCAGATAAGCATTTTAAGCTTAACCCAAAATTGTGGACCGCACAAAATATTTTGCATAAAAATGTTTTAAGTATTTATGTATTCATAAAATGATTGATGCCACTTTGAAGAATTCGTAAGATGGCGGCCAAAATAACTGTAAAACATTGTTTCTATCTAATAACATTCTAAATAATTCTATCATGCAGAAATTAGCTAAGTTTGGTATAAATACATCTTTATGTCAGAAATGTCATCGTATGTGTATTTGTCAGTCACTATATGACGTAATTTGGTACAACAAATATAGCACAGCAAGGTCGCAGGGGTTGATGGCAATGCTTAAATCTTGAGGCATTTTTAACATTTTTGTTCCCGGTCCTCGCTAAACACAGCGATGAAATGCAATGAAATTTGAAGCCCCTGCAATTACAATACCAATGTCAGCATCCCTCATACCAAGTTTGTCAAATGTGTGGTGTCACAACCAAATATAGAATATGAAGCCAACAGATAAGGTACAATCTGCTACATGTTTATTTATTGTTGTTATAAGTATGACAATTCGCTCAGAACTAATTGACTGACTGACTTATTGATTGATTGATTTATTGATTATTGTTTTACATCTCTCTGGTGATGGCATCTGCCAGCTGATGCATTGCAACAGACATAAAAAAGCATTGAAGAATCTTTAACGTGTCTCGCTTACGGTGACACGGGATCTCAGTTTTTACTATCTCCTCCGAAAGACACCGGTCAAGTGCCGAGCACCTCATCCCATCCACTGACCCATACCGGCTTTCATAATGAAGAAATAAAATGAATACATCTATACCGTCACATACCACCGTTATTGTAAAGCCCTTGTAAGACAGCACAACTCTGTTTCCTCGTGATTCGTACTCCAATCTTCTCTATTGATCAAAATTCCAAGAAAATTCTCCAGTGGATTTCCTTGAAACTTGTGATCAGTAATTTATTTTTGGAACTTCCTCCGGTTACAAAGATGATCATGGTGTTCTCTTTCATTTATTTTACAAATCATGTTAATCAGCTGGACTTTATTATCCGTAATGGCCAGGACAGTTATGTTAGACCTATTGGAGAGGTATGTGTTAATTTGTTGAAGCCCATGGCTTTGTTACTTCGGCTTTACTTTGTACCACTTTTGATGCTGTTTACAAAATATCGATCAAATATCAATTACGCATCCCATGTGCTGCTGCTATACATAGTGCCAGCATGTGTTTTGTACAGTACCTTGTTAAAGTAAACAAATGCACTTCAATCTCGCGCAGCCATGCTCAATTGTCGTTTCTGTCTACACCAGATGCAAACCTTATATTCTTCCTTGAGTGATGTCATACAATCTACTTCACTGTGTCCTTTCTCTAAAACTCGTCCGAGTCCTTTAAGAGACCGGTGTATGTGTGCAATCTGAGTGTTCAACATTTAAGAACGAAGAAGCACGACATCATTGATGCAAAAGAATACAAATATAACATCCATTACTCCTCTCTCTCGGCTCAAACAAACAACATCTTTGATAAGACAGTCAACACAGAGTTTTGACTTGAGCTTCTATCCAAGATGTGAATGCTCTTACGATAGTTGTAAACGTTTTCAACAATACCTTGCAATACTTAACAAAATATTTCCACAGCTGCAACTTTTTTTCGGAATGTTTTCCCGAAAGGCATACGAAATACACTACCAAACGCAGTGCTAAAGACATATTCTGAACTACTGTTGTTCTTGGAAACTTGGGTACACAATTTCACTTTAGGTGGCGTTTTATTTTAAGGGGAATAGGGCAATACATAATTTATATGATGATTTGTAGTTAAAATTTCCATCTTCAGCCAATTCATTCTCTAGACTGACAATGAATATTATCTTTTCTCAGCGTACACAAACTTCTGATGTTCTTAATACGCTCAGGACCAACCTTAAGTAGGTCTTTGTTTTATTCTTGACGCTCAATTGAAATATGAAAACGAAATCTCGAAATTTTAAAAATTGTTCCAAAGGTGGTTAAGTGGCATCATTCTGATTCTGACTGATCGCCATATGTCCGACATCGCATCTTTTGGCACTTTTTTCATTATGACGTCATAAATAAATGGCCCGTCAAACATTAATTTAATTGTGACGTCATAAAGAAATCACGTAATGACGTGGTTAAAGTTGGATCTGGCGATCCCTCAATTATCAAAGCCAAATAAAAACTCCATTGTATATCATGAATGAAAATCAGAATCCATTTGATCTATGTTATATAAACCTTAAATGTTGCGAGCAAACTATATGAGTTTTAATTACATTTTATTATAAACACATTACTGGACTAGAATGGAAAGTATTTTCATAACACTCGAAACACCCCCCCCCCTCTTTTTTCACCTTTATACATAAAGGTTGGACTATAGGTAACTTTAAGTTTTAATCTTCTTTTTTTCTTTTTCACACTTAAAATGTATTAGAGATATAACCTCCTTACTCACTACACCCCCGTATAGTATATGTATTATACGTGTCTTATTCCTAACTTTTAAGCTTCGCCGGCGGCTATGTTGGACGTCATTTTGAAATATGAAAACGAAATCTCGAAATTTTAAAAATTGTTCCAAAGGTGGTTAAGTGGCATCATTCTGAGACATCCTTAATATATGTCATCTGCAATAACCCCCCCCCCCCCACTTTTGATGGTCCCTGTCGTGGCTACCTGACTACAATAGGTTTTAGGATACACAGTAAAGTGACCGTAATCTGGTGAACATCCGAAGTAGGTATAACAATCGAGTATTTTTGTTTGCGATGCCTTTTGTGAGCTAATTTGTAACTCACTGCATATCCGTTTCCTACATAACCCACATTTTCTTTCTTCCAAGATTATTTCTAGCATTCATACACAAAGAAGGATAACTCGAGCTCTGTTGACTGAGATATACCATTTTAAATACAACTTGAAGGCGGTTGCCCATGTATCTGCTTTAATCTGTATCAAAATTATTTCAGTCAAAATCTACATTTTTCCCTGAAGGGTCAGCAGCACCAGATACTTTCTTATATGATACTATTTTCACACTCATTCCCTATGCAGTATGTAACCTCTTTTAATAGCTAAGGTTAGAAAAGTTCAGTTTTACCTCATTTACATGTTTTAAATGTTTTTGTTTTTTGGTTGGGGTGTTGGGGGTTGGTTTCTTTCTTTTTTTTCACCTTTATACATAAAGGTTGGACTATAGGTAACTTTAAGTTTTAATCTTATTTTTTTTTTCTTTTTCACACTTAAAATGTATTGGAGATATAACCCCCTTACTCACTACACCCCCGTGTAGTATATGTATTATTATACGCGTCTTATTCCTAACTTTTAAGCTTCGCCGGCGGCTATGTTGGACGTCATCTTGAAATATGAAAACGAAATCTCGAAATTTAAATTGTTCCAAATGTGGTTAAGTGGCATAATTCTGAGACATCCTTAATATAAGGGTGAACTATAGGTAACTTTAAGTTAAAGTTATATACCCTACAATTCGGTATAATTTCAAAAATTAGGGCATGTAAAACAAAAACTGTATTTTTCTTGTATGGCTGAAGTTATTAACTTTGCGTTAATAACACTTTTTGTTGCTTCAAACCCTCAGAGATATCAAAATAAAAAGAGAATTCTTCATAAATAAAGTGGGTATTCCATAAATACAAACATAACCTGACTTCGCGCATGCGCAGTTTAATAAAAAAACAAATACGATGAAGGGAGACTCCAGAAGAAAACGATTTCAGTAAATACTAACTTTAGTAGACTTGAATGCAGATTTTTAAAGTTACTCTTCAAGTTTATTCACCTCGCCCTCCATCAGTGTCCATGATGCGGCGGCTTCCGAATTAGATCACGTGATAAGTTTGTTGTAAACATTCTGTTTACAAACATCGCGTTTTAAACAGCCATATCTCGCTTAATAAGACGAATTTGAACGCAGAATTTACAAGGGCTCTTTTTTAATATGTTAAAGGCCTATATATGTATTCAAAACATTTTATAAAAGAAATTACCTATAATATGCGAACATAGGGTATACAACTTTAAAGGTTGGTTTCTTTCTTTCTTTTGTTTTTCTTTTCTCGGGTTCGATTCTTCTTCTAAAAGGTTTTCTACACGCGATTTATCTTTCCGAACCTATGATACCACGGCGCACTTTGGGTGGGATCACTACAGGTCAGCTTTCAGTGGTCATGCGTCAGGCAGGTGACGTCAACATAAAATGATTGAATATTATATATGATATAATTATTATATATGAATTATTATTTACTATATGATATGAAATTTTGTTGATAGGGACGTTAGCTTAGAAAATCAAAGATTCTCTAATGTATTCTTTTGCAATTTTTGCGTTGCTTTTGTTTATTCCCTAATTCTTATGGCGGATACGGTCAGTAGAACAAGAGACGCTCACTCCTCCCAGAATCTTATTCTCATCTGTAATTTCATTGATCTATGAACGTCCACCGTGCAAATTGTTGTGAATGTCAGCGATCTTACAGCACAAATTACTTTTGCTATATTGTATTCAATGAGAAAGACACCTCATTACAGGTGTAAGATTACAGAGAGATTTAGTATCTCTTCTAAACCCATTTAACAATGGACATTCACCATAAACAGTAAAACAATGTGCATAACGTGCAACGTATACAACATTTAGAGAGAAGTGTTATTAAAGACTAGACTAAAAATGTTTATTGCTTTTTTAAGGAGAATACCATCGACTATAAACCTTTCCACTTCCCAGAGCGTTGTATCATTTTCATGTCGAACATGCAGAAATATTTTGTGTCATCTATACATTTCGGGGCATTAATGGCGACTGTAGCCAGCAAGAGTAAAGACACTTCACCTTAGATTTCCAGAGCTTATTGAATGTTCGCCATTGCTCATGGCCGAAACATGCAGGGCTTTTGGTACCATAGGTGCCCTATCCCTCGGATATCAAATAAACAAGGTAGGTCCCGCGTCACGTTAAACGTAGCACGGAAAAGATGCCTTCCCTTCTTCGGAGGGGTTTGTTGATTAGGTCTAAATTTATGTGCGATACATATGACAGGTGCCGTCACCGTATAAGTGAAAAAGTATTGGTGTGGCGTAGAACGAGAATTAAACAAATAACAAACCCCTGTGTTTTACTTAATTAACACACTTCAACACTGAAGTCCTTGGTATATTAAATTAAAATCAGAAATTGATGCATGTATAACAAAGTCTTTATTTTTCTTATATTAAAAGATTATATTGCACTTTATGCAGATCTGTAATGCAGATAGAATTTGATTGGATGAAGATAATATCATATCAGTATATACAGCATACAAATGCCATGTGATTTATAATATAATATTATATATATAATTGAGTGCAAACCCAAAACTTTCTATTGTTTCTATACAGGATGTGGCACCTGTAATGAAAGTGATATTTACATTATGAGGTAACTTTTGCATTATTACACAAAATACAATATATAATCATATAATAATGATATAATTATTATATAATATTAAAATATTAAATATCAAATATATATTTTTAGATATTGCATGTTTAATATGAAAATGGGTTTGTCTAAAATGAAAAATATTTAATGCATTTCTAAAGTATGATTTCTGCCAAAACTTTCATTTTAAATGACAATAACTACTTAAGTCATGATATTGTCAAATTTAAATAATCAAAATATTCAAAATAGTGCTTCATGTATCCATAATCATCAATTTTTCAAGACAATTTTTCTGCAAAAAATAGAAAACAAAATATATGACTTTAAAAAACGGTGGCCACATCGGGGAAACTTCAATTTGAAATATCTTCAAGAACAAAAACACTATTGTATTAAGTGTACCAGAAGGAAAAGTGTACATTTTTTGGAAAAAGTATACCTAAATGATATTTTCAGAAACAACTCAGTTGCCTTTCTCTTAATATGAGTTAAATTTCCTGCTAAATAAATCAAATACCAATGTTAATTCTTAATTTCATGTGTACTATACATGCATTCTCAGACATTCATGATTTGTATTTAACACACCTGGTCTGAGGGAAGAGGACATGCTTAGTAAACATGTTGAAAGAACAAATAAAATTGACATGAATAAAATGAATACATGTAAAGATGAGTATGTAAATACATACCATCATACTGTAAGCATATGGGGAATAAATAATACAACAAAATATACTAAACATAGACAGAAATCAACATCAATCAACCCTGCTCTACTAAAATTAATCACTCATCCATAATTTACTTTTAATGATGAATTTATGGTGTTCTTTAACAATTTGAATTCTGAAACTTTTTACTGCAAATATTGTAAATATAAGTGAAAATAGTTGAATTTAATTTATTATGAGAAGAATATAAATGACAAATGATAAATGACAAAACAAATGTAAAATCTTCCACAGGGTAGTCGTTGTATACAATCTGATTAAAACCATATCGATCTAAATTCTGCTTCTCTATTGGTCCCATTGCGGATAAAGATCTGGCGAAAGGGTTATGTTCTGTTGAACTCTGGTTTTAAGCCAATCAGTGGATCGGCTACAAATTCCTAGGAATGAAATTAACATTCATAGGGTGTGTGTGACATACAAGGTAGTTTTTGAACATTGCTTGTTACATATTGCATCACTTGCAAGTGCCTAGCCAAATCATTGATTGGCTATGGGAAATAACGATTTCGGTAACTGAAACGTCATCAGAGTTCACCTGAACATGACCCCTTACGGAGTTTTACCAGATCTTCATCCGCAATGGGATAAATAGAGAAGCGGAATCAAGATATCACTTCAATCAGATTGTCATTGTATACTAAATAAAACATAATCCTTTCACAAGTTTTCTGCCACTAGTCACTTGATGAAGGCCAAGTGGATGAAAATTTGCGAAGAGAGTATTTTTATCTGCTATAAAACGAACTATGATTTATGAAATTTTATTACAAAAAGAGATATAGTTATTCTCAAAACACTACACATATTGAAAATTAAACTTGAATTATTGACTAAAAATGGCTTTTTTCACAAATTACAAATACTTATTTTATTAAAATCATAACAAATCTTGAACAGGGTTGACAGATTCAAAACTTATCTTCGAAGAACACAACCAGTATTCATGACATCAATATTGTTTTTGTGCCTAAACAATTTCAACATAACTTAAATCATTCAAATATTTCAAATTATTATAATTTGTTACTCTGTACCATGCTTTACACCACTTTTAGCATAATTGCCATGAAATGAATTGTTTTGATTGGATTAAGCAGGTCACATGATTACAATGTATTTTCTGATACTGGACAATGAGAAATACTTCGGCAATTTTACATTGACGTTTCATGTTAAATTGATATCTGATTGTGATCTTTCATAACCTTATATCTCATCAAAAATTAATAACATATTTGAGATTAAAGGTGATGCAAAAATATACATACTGTGAAGAGAAATTTTCATCTTAAATTACAATATGAATATTTACTTATCATATGCTCATTCATCTACATGTTCAATCATATCTGGAAATTCTTCCTCCTTAGTTTCCTCCCCTTGTATCCTCTTCTCCCAGAATGATGCTCTAGCATTGATACATCCAGACCGTATACGAGATTTCCCTTTACCAGTGGAGGATGAAGTGGGAGTGGCAGTTGGCGTGGCAGTGGGTGTGACCATTTTGCTTCCAGTTGTCACTGGTGTTGAAGATTTTGGTGGTTGGGGTGCTCTCCCTTTACCTGAAGGTGGGGATGTTTTAGAGTATGAACTTTGTGCAGGTGCATTATTAGATGTGGCACCCACACTATTTGATTTGTTCTGTGATGAGGGGGCCGCAGGTGCCCTAGATTTCGAAGAAGTTGACACATGAAGAGGCTTTTGCTCTACTTTATTCTGTGAGGATTTAGAAGGGGTTAAACTAGCTGGATATAGTTCTCCCTTATTTTTTGGAAAAATTTGCGTTGGTTCAGCTTCTACTTGACGTACTCTAGGTTCTGAGTGAGCAAGTTTCACAGACATTGTACTTATGCCTGTTGTGTTTTCTACACATGGTTTTTCCACTTCTACATGTCGCAGTTGAGGCTCAGTGCTTGTTAGTTTGACTGATGGTGTAGATTTGCTTGTTGTTTGACTACTTGTGTCTCCCAACTGTCGTAATTTCTCAAGCTTTTCTTTCGACACATTCCTTCCAGTAATGCTGTGTACCTGCAATGGACAGACAATAAGCATATATAGATTTAAATTTTATTCCTCATTAGGATGTGTAAAAGGTTCATTGAATTTTAAATGTACTGTTTGTTTTTTGTAATCTTCCATGAATATGTATTGTTGCCTTGGAAAAAGAAAAATAACAATTTCAAAGAAAAGTCGCTTACATGTTAAAACACAATTACATAATGTAAGGAAGTGCATAGTGGATATTTTACAATTATATAAAAATATATTAATAGATAAATTAATACATAAATATTGAAAATATATGTTTTATTAATATATTGAAAATGAATTATTTTATTTTGGATCTACGATATCACACAAATATAAAAATGTTTAAAGTCTTAAAGAATAAGAAAAATGTGCTTATTTTAAGGTTTTTTATCAAATAGTTTATTTTTTAAAAGATATTCAATATGATAGACAAAACACCAAATATTACACAAGAATTCTTCTTTACAAAGAACACATCTAATGTCAAGGAAGATAACCCTGGATAGATTTTATGACAGAAAGATGATTAACTTATAAAGAAAAGAAAAGTTAACAAAACTGAACTGCTAAGAAAGGCAACTCTTTGATTTAGAACTGATTCAAAATTATTATAAAGAAAGAACAATTTTAATGAATTCCTTAAATACAATATATGTATAATCAAAAAAGATAACTCTTCTTTTTTAACCAGAACGTGTACATGTTTGTGACAGTGCAACTGAAAATCATGTTTTGGCTTTATTATAGTGGTGTACAGAAAAGACCTGAGAGGAGCTTGCTTCCTAGCCTCTAAATGAGTAGAATTAAATGCAGAAATTAAAGTGCAGAGGCAAGTTTCAAATATTTTACCTTATTCACTTCATTTTACTAAACTTGACAGAAAAAAATTTGTGTAAAGTTCAATACTTTTCTAAAATCACAATACATAAAATAAGAAAACATTTAAATCTATAATGTTTAACAGTTTCAAATTGCACGTAATCTTTTTCATTTCTAAGAAATGGGGTGACTTTCATTCTTATGATTCTAGGGTTAATTTTCTTAGTAGCATTAATACTTGTATAAGATTATTTTTATAGAAGGTGTATCATATAATAATATTTAAGTAATAAAGACAAACTTTAGAACTTCTATATAAATGTTTAGATCCAGTTCCCAGTTACTTTACAACACTGTTATTGGTTGGATAGAGAATAACACTTTGGCACATCTATACATAAATATATAATAAAAACTGTTCAGATTTTAAAAGAGCATTAGACAACATATGCAAAGAAAGTATAGCTTGGTAACAGATTCATCCTTATACTTTGCCACTTTGTATTAATACAAAGAGTGATTGATTGATTGATTGATTTTTGTTTTATGTAACACCACGAATATTTCACGTATATGGTGACGGCATCTGCCTGATGCTGGGCTTACAAATTTTGACCTTTGCAATGGACCCACCTGAAGCAGTGAGGGATCTTTAACGTGCCATGCATACCACGACACGGGGCCTTGGTTTTAACTGTCTCATCCGAAAGACAGGACACCGGCATGACCAGAGCGGGACTCGAACCCCGGCCTCCCGATCAGGAGTTCGACGCGATACCACTAGGCCACTCCGGCTTACAAAAAGTGAAAAACAATTGTTTAAATAAATATATTTACAAGACCCATGATGTTGGGTATCCCCTTTCAATGTGACCTTGACCTTTAACCCAAAATTTAAAAGGTTTTTCCTTTTACCAAGAAAAACACTTAAGTTTCCTAACTTCCACCTCTACTTCATTACAGGATTAGAATTTATCCCAAGAAGTCAAGAATAAAGAGAAAAAACATCACTGAAGACAATACAAATGCTTCTCTTGGTCCTGCTCGTAGAACTTTCTTTCATTAATAAGTGTTACAAAGCTCTGTACAGTCTTTGAATAAATGCAATGTGCACAATATAATGGCAATAATAATCACACACTATTAAAAACTAATAACAAGAGCAATACATTTGAACAATGCAAGGAAATTATTCTTGTAAGAGAGTGTACAATACTGTTCAAAGTCTTTTAAAGTAAAATGTTGATTATTAACAAAATAGCTACCCATCCCCCCCCCCTTTTTGGCTTTTATCAAACAATAAAAGGTTAACTATTTCTTTCACACTAATTTTAAGTTTCTAATTTAAAAGTAATAAAAAGGAACCAAACAAAAAAAAAGAGAAAATAAAATGGAAAGAACTGAAATTTTATATATTGATTATTACAGATTCTTCTAAAAATAGCTATAGTCAGGGCTCTCTCTGACAAATAGGAGGGGGGAGGGAGGTGTTCTGCTTTAAGTTAGACATTTATTAAACCTCTACCTTTGTACATGTAGATCTACTCTTTATTGATTTTTGAGTTATTTTTGGTTGTCAAATCACATTATTTTCTTTTGTGAAAACAAAAAATGGTGTCATATAACAAGCAGAGTATGACTGAAAGAGAGCTCTGATTTGATCTAATCACAAAGGTTTTATGACAAATGAAATTTATTAAGTTAAATGCAGATTTTGAGAAGTTGACCGTATCTTACATTTATAGCCTTAGTTTTTCCTTGCATTGCTCAGGTAGAGAAATTGACTATAAACATACATTAAGTAAAAACAGAATGTGCAACATGTGCACAGTTCATTTACTTACCATGCCCTCGTCAGTGGAATTGAAACTAGACTGCAAAAAGTGGGGGGGTTTGTGAACATGCATTTTCAAACAATTATATTTACATTCAAAAGTGTTCTTCACAAAAACATTGTGCTTTTGTGCAACAGATAAAAATAGAAGGTTTTTATAAGCAATTTAATCACTCTCTATTCCCACTGCCCTTCTTACCTTGTATTTAAATCAATGTATATGGAGCTTTACATTTACTTAAAAAGGTAAAGAGGATGACAAGTACTTATGATTTAATCCTTATTAAATATAAATTAAATGCTAAAAAAGTCTACTAAATTACTTTTCACTTTATGTACTTATCTTTTATAAAAATTGTTTTAAATCTTTGTAACCTTATCTCCTTTTTTAAAATGTAAATTGAAGAGATTTGAAGTTTTTGGGAAAATCATTATTTGAAAAATAATAAAACTTTAAAATGTTAAAATTGCTGAAGCACATACTGTACATAAATTATTAAGTATGCCCATTCTGAAAACAGAAGGTGATAACTCAGACATTCAAAGAAATCACCTGTAAAAAA
The DNA here is from genome assembly GCA_035048485.1 of Pteria penguin. NCBI lineage: Eukaryota > Metazoa > Mollusca > Bivalvia > Pterioida > Pteriidae > Pteria > Pteria penguin. Next base: position 17,854,283 of record CM068593.1, read on the forward strand.
TCCCCATAATAAAAGCAAGAGTTGTCTTTCTTTAATATTTAAATGCAAGAGAGATTCTAAAATGCATATCTGCAAGCAGTCAAATATATCCTTGAGGGACAGCATGCAGGATTTTCATCATATATACAGTAATATTCCACAAATAATCCTTCCTGATGTTTATTTACACCTTTTTTCTATAAGTCCTTATATATTTTCAAAGGAAGATAACTCTTGCAAAGTACTTGTACCCTCAAATTTGATAAAACTGTTGACAATTACATGTTAAATAGGGTCAAATGTCATAGCAATTTGTTTTTCTGTTTAACCTTAGGTGTGTTTAAAACGCTATCAAATTTCATTCAGTCTGATATTATTTCATTTGCACAATTGTCAGTGCGACAGAATATTCATATACATGAGAATTTCAAATCAAAAATAAAATTATAAATAAGAGAATAAGAAAATATCAGACTTACAGACGAAAAAAAACCCCCTGTTTTAGTATTTTTCATCACCATGATCACAATTTATCTATCTTCTGTCATTTCACAGAGAAACAATTTGATATGACTTAAGACAATAAACAACACATGGTCATAATATCATTTTATTTGAACTTACCCGTTTGAGAGAGGAATCTTCTTCTTTCAAATGACCAAAGAGGGCTTTTAATCTATTAACAGATGGCAGTTTGTCGGCTACTTCCTCGTTGAACTCTGTACGGCTCTCTGGTAGATCATCCTCCAGTGTTTCTCCACATAAAACCGTCGGTTGTGGCCGGTCTTTGATAGAGGAGAAGCCAGAATCTATGGAGAGGCTTGGAGACAGACTGCTGTTGTCATCGTTATTACATGTTGTCATGGTAATGGAGGGTGGTTGCTGGAAATTTGCTACCGCTTTCTCTACCTGTTGTACCTGAAGAATTACGTAAAATACATTGGCTATGGTTATGAAAAGAAATAAAGATTTACCATGGTCTAGATATTACCTAAATAAAACCTGCGCAGAATAAAGGTACATGACTATCTAACAGAAAAGTGCAGATTCCCGGCAGCAAATAAATAAAATTGGTGAATAATTTGTCTGTTACTAATCGCTGGTATAAATTTCAAAATTTTGAATAGTAGATTAACAATGGTTTTTATTTTTTTTTTACATTTTTTTCTAGTTCTACAAGTACATTTATTATATTTGTATAGTTTCTATGATGATGGGAATTCATCTATGGCACATACATGTACTAAACAATGTGATCAACTTCCTTGAATTAATTCATAAAACAGAAAAATAGATTTTGCAAACTTGCAAGAGTCTACAGTTTTAGTGTTGTAATCATACTGATTTTTATATGAATTACCCAACTTGCTATTTGCATGCTATTTCTACAGTACTGGCTTAGAAGATTAAAAGGTAGAATGAGAGAAAAAGGGTTTTAACAAGTAAAGGAAATGCTCAAGAAACAACATAATATATATATATATATATATATAAATCTAGAAATCTTAAACTAAATATTGAACATAATAATGCACAAAATTCTACAAAAAAGTTTTTAGAATACCCTTCATACTAATATTTTATTCAATCGGAGATGAAATTGTATTCAGTGTGCTTGAAACATCATATCATATGTTAATGATTTTAACTTCAAAGTTTTCATTTATGTTTATGTATTGAACAGAGAAAAAGTGTATAACTTTAGTCTGTGAGAAGTTCTCTTCTGCGGCAGAAGTTTACAAGCTTATCCATTGGGAAAAAATTTCAATAAAATGCAAAAAAGTTACAACTTCAAAATGTGACAATTTCAGTTCTAGAAGAGATGTCTCAGAAAGGAAAACCGCTCTAGATAACTCTTGATAAGATATGTGGATTGATGCTAATTACTTTTTCAAGACAATATATACAATTCTTCAAAATCGTCTGGGCCGGGTTGCTATATTCAAATAAAGCACTGTTGACAAATTTATTGCATTCTAAAATTATCATGAAATTTAATAGCTATGAAATACAATTAAAGTTTTCTTTCAATTTGAAAACATAATTACCATGCCATGTGTATAGCTAATTATAAAGACTTATATGCCATGCTAATGGGAAACATTCATACAGCAATTAATTCATCGTTATATTTAGCCACATTTAACTCCGTCATTTGCATTCTCAAACTGAAACAGCTTGAGGCCCATCAATACATATCTCGGCCTATCTGCTTCTGATCACAAGGGTAATTTACAAAGTAAAGACCAACAAGAACCTCACTGGTAATGTTAACATGTCTAATATGATATCTAAATAAAATTACCACACATCTATTGAATGGATCTAAAAAGGTTTGGAATGGTTTCAAGGATGTTCACTTCATGTGTTTTTATACTTTTGAATTTTTTTTTTAATAAATCTATTTCTTCGCTTTAAACTTTTGAGAAAAAATCTAAAGTGTGTACACAGTAGCAAAATTCTATTTGCACCTTTAAAATGAAATTTATACTTTATATAAACATCTATCAAAGCAGTATTAAATGAAGTAACAAATTCAAACTTTATTCAATCTACATAAAAAAAGAAATTTCATCAACCTTGTATTTAGCATATCAAACTCTAAACCTGAGTCACCATTCGGAAGATTAACTTCACCGACTTTTTGATTTAACAGTGTAAGAGTTATCCTTCTTGTCAAAGGGATTCTTTATCTTTAAAATTCCTAAAGTGAACATCCTTGAGAAAATTTAATCTACCGTAACTGAAAGAATGAAAAATGCACACTGATTGATCATCATTGATATAACAGTCACAAGACAATATTGCAAGATACGACGATATAAATAGCATATTTTGCATTGTCTCTTACGCGAAGCTCGGCAACTTCGACCTGTGCCACCGTGCATGCCACAGCGTCTTCAAGTTCCTCAAGTTTTACTTTGTTAGTAACTGGAGTCGATTTAAGGGCAGATTGTAAGTTACGGATTCTGCCTTCCAGTCCATAAATCCCACTTGCAGCTATATATATCTGCATAAATACTAAAATTTTCAGAATTTGAAATGCAAGACTTGAATTCTTTATCTCAAAATAAATTTGCATAACATTTTCGAAGACCATTAAATAGAAAGCAAACACTTAAGATATAATATCACAACACACTGTTATCAAACACTCATGCTTTTCTCTTCTGTCTAGCTTTTTTCAACATACAAATTCTACAAATTTTTTACTATAAGCAAATATATGATTTCGCAAATTTTATTAAAAACAATTGTTTAAAATTTATATGAAAAGAATGACTAATTTCTTATAATCTAAAATAAAAAAAAGTTATCTTCTGATGTTTTTTAAATTTCTCTAGAATTTGATTATGACTTGAATTAATTTTCAAGTACTTTGTACATGTATTGATTTTAAATCATAAAACATTAATTCTCTCCCCTTAATTAATTTGTCTCATATACATATTTTTTGCAAAGAAAGAACCTACCAAATCCTTTCATGTAATTTTCTGTTGGTTAAATTCTGGTCATTTCAATAATCAATACTCTCATGATGAATTAATCATTAATCCATATGCAATTAATTTATTATATCAAACAAAAGTTTACAAATCATAGGAGGTTTTTTTTCAGTAATATTAACCAATAGAAAACAACCTAATTTTTTTTTCTACGATAAGAAGAAATAAATTTCCCGATTGGCCATCTGTGTAGTTGATAAAATTGGCAGGAAACAGACCCACATAACAAGATGAAACAAAAGTTATTAATATATGTAAGATACAGTTTTGAGGTTACATTGAACTTTTACCTCTGTTTCTGTGTGCTGTAGTTGAGACCTGTTCACTACCTCTGCTCTTGGTGAGTAGGAATCAGTTTGCACCTCCCATTTTCTCCGGGGCGTTGTGGGTTGATCACCAACATAATAATCTGGATACTTCGACATATCCACTTCTTTTGCACCAAAATTAACAACAGAAGGCTGCTCGTCGAAGTTTGACAAGAGCTCTGTAGAATTGTCTGATGGAACTTCTGCTCGAGGAGGATTCAGATCCTGATGTGGGTGAAAGACAGGGGAATGAGATTGTTCAACATGAGATTGACTTACAACATCCTCTGATATGTGTTCTGGAAATTGTGAAGGAGCTTTGTATGACGTCACATCATAATCAGTCGAACTTTCTGCGATGTGGATGTCACTTTTAAGGTCTAATTTTGGCACTATATTCACTATGTTACGAGATGAAATATTCACGTCAGACATAACATTATTATTATTCGACTCGTCTTGAAATGCAAGTTTTCGTGGAGAATCCTCTATTCTAGGTGTGCTTGTCGCAACAAAGCAATCGTCAGTCTCATCGTCCATATTCTCTGACTTGAGGAGGTTTTCTGTCGACCTCAAGATCGCGAGAGCTGAAGAGGTAGTATTCCGCAAGTTCTCTGCTGCATTTTGCTGTAAATTTATTATATTTATTACAAATTACTATATCATAAAAAACCATATCTTTAATTTCAAAATGAAATGGTAACATAACTAAGGATAACATTTTTAAAACCATTACTGGCGGTATCTAAATATCAAAGTTATAATTCTAGTATAGTGATAATGATATAATCAAAACTTTATTTTATTTCATAATTTTTGCTTTGTGTGCCATTTTTGTTTCTCTCACAGATATGTCTAAAGAAAAAGATAATTTATTAAACAATTTTTAATTTTTTACATGAGTTTTACTTTCAATTTATCTTTTATCTTCATACATAGATCAAGATACCAGATTATTAAAGAATGAATTATTAACAAACAAACCAACCTAGCTATATAGCCTTAACTAAATATCTTACGAAATCACCTTACAGCATTGCGAAAATCATAAGTAATGTATTAATCTATATTACTCAACTGAAGCCAGAATAGTTACCGACATTAGCATAGACCCTTTCAAAATTACTGCAGAACTAACATTTTGGTTGGCAAATGTTTCCTATTAAAATTTTGATGTCATGATAAAAAATTGATTGTCTCTGACGTCATGTTGCGAGAACTGTTATCATTTTGCCAATCAAAATGGTAGTCCCGCAGTACCATTGAAAGGGTCTATTGTTAGTAAAATTGCAATTATATATAAAGAATATACAAACAATAACTTGCACACAGAAGTTATATTGTTCCATATTTTATGCCTTGTCCAATAAAATGTTAAGCCATCTTTTGTCAATGATTTTATTCCCCACACTGAAAAAAAGACTTATCAAAGACATATCAAAATATATAATTACGAAAATAACCTTCACCTGAATGCTACCCAATTTTTCTAGCAACCACAACCATTTTTGTGTCACCCACTGTGCCAGAATTTGTCCTTTTCAAGTTTTGCTCCAGAGAATTCACATTAATAAGCTAAGCTGACCTCTACACTTTAATCACTGAGAGGTTTACATCATTTCAGAAAAATTTTCAATCACATCTTAACATGGAACATTAATCACATAAAACATAGTGGTTCAATCTGGAATCCAATCCAGATTACCCGGATGCAATGTAAGTCAAGTACATCCAGATTGATTTGGTAATTAATGAGCCCTTCAAATATTTATAAGTTGATTTCCATAGTTTTGGCCTTGAGCGTCACTGAAGAGACATTTAAGATGTCAAAATGCATATATAGTGCACCAAATTAATACAGGTATATATAATATTTATATATTTATATAATATTTATCCTTTAACCACTATGCCAACTGTCCTGTATATTTTATAGCATAATCCAACACAATTTTTCCTATTAAAATCTGCCTTAAGGAATTGTAATGAGTTTTCTGAATCTTCAACAAACAAACCCCCCCCCCCCCAAAAAAAAAAAAAACAAAACAGGAGGTAATTAAGTCTAGAACAATATACTAGAATTCTAAAAGATATTTTTGGTATTTAACATAAAAACAAATTTTTCAATTTATGTGAGAAGCATTAACTTAAAAATGACAATCCAGCATTCCATTGTTCTTCATGCTTACCATGTGATTAAAGTTTTGAACGGCGTGTTGTAAATTATGGTTAAGCAGTGTGTCTGAATCCCAATCCAAAGGTGGAGGAGGGTTAGTGGAATTAATTTCCTGTTCAAACGAGTTGAGCATGGCATCAAACTCGTCCAAGGACTTGTGCATGGAGTTAAGCTATTAGCGAAAGGAGATTGTAAATCATAAACCAAAATAAGCAAAGGTTTTAAAGAGTTATCTTTCTTTGTTGATATCCTAGAGAGACTGCAAAGAACTTGCTCATTCTCAAATCCGTACTTATCATAATGATCTGATCCTTATAAATTTTGAAATGTAAACCGATTATGGAACATATCCAAACATTACCTTAAAACAAGTGGGTTTTTTTTAGTAATACCACATCAGGATTATTTCACCTATATGGTAGGGCCTAGTGTTTAGTGGTGAAGGAAAACTATTGTGCTAGGAACACTAGGTGACCTTCACACAATACTGGTAGCATTACTGGTAGACTATTCCCCTTGCCCCCAGCAGTTTTCGAATCAAAACCCGATAAGCGTGAGAGGCTACAATGATACAAAAAGCTTCAGCCAACTTTACGAACAAGGCCCTTTGATGCATATCAGTCTGATCTCTAAGATACAAAGAAAGAAAGCTCTTATTTGGATTTTATACTCTAGCTATATTTGCATTACAAAAACCAATTCAATTGATGGTCATTGAGTTTTTTTCCTAATATTATTTTTGTCTGAATTTATGTGGAAAAACTACTAAAACTCTCATTTTACAATTTTTTCTATATAATACTGTATTCAATATTCCTACTTTTCAAAAAACAAATTGTTTTTCTAAATTTCCACTTTATTACTTTTACTTAATTTGAATGATAAAGAAACTACATCTTTTTCCAAAAAAAAGAGAAAGGAGTTATTCATTCAGATTTTTCAATTTTTCATTTTTTAAATACTATTATGTCAGACTGCATCTTTGAATTGGTTTTGTTTATCATATATCAATCATAACTTTAATAATCTATTACAAGAAAGACAACTCTAGCATACAAAATAAATTGCACCTAAAACAATTTCAACTTTTTACTTTTAGCAAAAGGGTTGTAGAAAATAAACATTTTCAACTTTCTTCTAATTTAATGTGTAAAAGTTAAACTAATAGCTCAATGGTCAGATTTTGATGAAAATGTATATTAACAAATGTAACAAGAAAATAATAGACATTAAAAATAACATGTATAATATATCATTAAAGTAAATTTCTTTGAAAATAAAATAAAATTTGGTTTAAAAAAATACTGATAATTTAATCACTGAAGTCAATTCCAATACCCTATTAGCTGTTATATGTCAGAAATCTGACTGTAAATTTAACTTTGATTTTTCATTCATTCATTTTTATTTCTTTAATATAATTGATTCTAATTTCTGAAAGTTATGTTAAAATCATCAAAAATAAAATGTAAACAAATAAATGAATATATAGTTGATACAATGCTGGGATACCTCCTCAATACACATAAACCTGTGTATCTATTTTCTCAAATCTCCACATGAACAAATTCTTGAACACAGGTTATCTTTCTTGGTGATCATTTTGCTTTCATTAATATTCAAGATTTTGTGATTTGAATGTTGATTTCATCAAACTTTCTTCTAAAAAATTCATATTAAGATCACAAGATAAGATAACTCAGATGGGAATTTGTTTATGTAGAATAAATTTTTTTTATTATTTTTTTTTTCCATAGATATTAAACACCAAAACCACAGGAGTGAAAGCAGGGAGATAACTGTGTTAGAGTAAAGAATATATATATGTATTTCTAGCCTATGTATACATGTATTTAAGATCACTGCACCATTTAATAATGTTAGTTATGTAAGTAATTCCGAGAATTAACCAAATGACCCTTCCATTTCGCAGATTATTTGTCAAATTTCATGATGTCACAATACATTTTCAAAGGTATGATCAGGGTGTAAAGCATTGTGATGTCATCTAATTTCACAAATATTCGAGCATAAATGGAAGGGTGAATTCTTCACAAGTATAAGATAAATAGTTATTAGTTATTTCACTTCAAAACAGATTTTGTTCAATTGTTATCTATTCAATCTACTAATCCAACAAACACTATTTCAGTTTCTCATAGTAAAAGATACAGTTCATTAGATTTTCTTGTTGGTACAAAGGTTAAACTTAAACCAACCAAAGATTCCTGAGATAATTAACTAAGAATTGGAATGATATTTCAACTTTATGTACATACATGCCTAGGTATGTATGGTATAAGTAAATCTTTTCATCATATGTTTGATCCAAGTGTATTTTACATATGTATTTACAAGACTATTCCTAATACATTAAACAAACCCCTGTATAATGTTTGTATGTATTACATACCTTGTTTGCTGAGTGTATCATATCTTCCGTTTCACTCTGCATCTTTTCCCTTGTCATAAATAACTTTCTGCCCATGTTAGACAACTGCTGGCTGTCTTTATTCTTCGTGGGAGTCGTTTTCCTGACTTCAGGGGTTTTAGGTGAGGAGTCTTAAGAAATATTTTAATACAGCTTATTACGTTTTTAAATAATCTGAAATCCATATTGTCAAGTAATATAAAAATCATAGATGTTCTTCAAAATGATGTCAGAAACAATCAATTTTTTTATTATGATGTCAAAAATTTTACGGGATATTTTATCCTATGCCAAGGAAAACTTTAGTCCTGTAGTAATAGTGAAAGAGTCTTAAAAGTTAGGATGGATCAAATGTAAGGCATCTATCAAAGGATTGATATAATGTTCAAGAAGATGCATGTAGCAGTTTTGATTTTATTTCAGTTATATTCCACAATATTGTGCAGTGAGAGGAGAGACTCATTGTTTTCTGAGAAATGGACAAATATCATAATAAACAAAAAAGAATTATTTGCTTTGCATCAAATACTATGATGGTATCCCTTTAAATCTTAAAATTCCAATGGCAAATTTTTGCCGAGTCTTATTTGGTTAGCTAATTCACATATGACATAAAACGCTAAAAAGCAATTTGTACACTGTAATCTCCTTATCTGACTCAGTAATATTATGTTGTATCTAAATTAAACTACATGTATATAGTTATGTTATTAATATCACTATAACGAGAAAACTATACTACATGGAAGATATTTTATCTGCTACACTTACCCAGTTCCTTTGACTCTACAATCAGCTGTGCAGTTGATTTAACATCGCCCCCTATATTTCGTGCCACAACACAATATTCAGCATCATCTTCCGGCGTGGCAGAATGAATTGTAAGGATGTAGTCACGGTTACCAAATTTCTCTATAACGTACAAATGAAAATAATAACATTAATTATGCATACTTGGTTAAATATTATACACAACAAAATCTTTGATTGGTTTTTATTTTAGGATATTGCTTCATTTTCAACAATTCCATCATAACAAAAGAGAAAGCAGTTACCATTCTGTTAACATAAACTGAAGATCAAACCAAGATCAGTGGATACCTACACTATAAGTGTAGTGCTGAACCACAACAACATAAAATATGCAAAACCCTAATCCTTCTTGTATCATTCTATTTAAGGTACTTTAAAAAAAATCACACAAGTAATGCCACTAAATTCAGATTTACACCTTTCTTCGGTTATTGTTCGACATCCTACCAAAATTTCATTTGCATGAAGGTGGCACCCACTTGGCACATGGCCTCATAAAATGTACCATGCCGATGTATACCATGACATTGGGACACAATCTATACTGCCTTGTCCCCCGGATATAGAGGCAGAAGGTGAAAAACCATCACAGAAAATTCCTTGTCCACACCTGGCATTGATTCCAGGTCATCAGGTAAAAGATCCAATTCAACACCACTGGACCCAGGTTCAAATTCTACAGTAGTCCCATTCATTTCCTGTCCTTCATATGAGAGCAACATACCACTGGACCAACTTTCCCCTCTTATTTAAAGGACATACATGATAATCACAAAAACTAAGCAAATAGGAGGACATCTTATCACAATGCGACCATGAAATTTTCAGCATATAATGCAATTTTCCTGTACTTAATACACATTAACCTAACATAGCTATCTAGTTAAGGCATTTGTCTTTAAATTGAAAAGTCTAAGGTTCAAATCCCACAGTAGTCCCATTTATTTCCCGTCGGATGAGAGTAACATGCCAGTGGACCTTGACATGTTACGGAACACTCGCTGCTTTAGGGGGGATCTGCTGTATCGATTAAAATTTATTCAGCAACACACCAGACTCTGTCTGATTGTAAAGGTGTGGCAACCTTAAATAATGATAATCAATTCATGTACAATACAATCACTGCTTACATAATCTCATTGTTACATCAGTTTAAAGTACTACTATAGAACCAATTATATCAATATTCCTGTTATTGATATCAGTTTATGTATGTTTTAAATTTCACAGCTGTAACATGCCACAGCTTTATAAAAGAAACTTGAGACATGCATTGCACAGGTGGTACAGAAATCTATTTCATATATTGCTTTAACTGAAAACACAGATATTTTTCATACAAAACTGAGATAGCATTGCTGATATATTGTCATATTGAAAACATTTTTTTTTCAACAAAATGTTTTTTTATTAATTTTAATGCACATGTATTTCTCTTACGTTTACATTGCGATATATGAAACAAAGTATCAATCCATGAAATGCAAGTCATTATCATTCTGAGTTCTCATTTCAGAAAGTTTATAAAAAGGTTTTATATTTAATTGTCCATTTTTTCTTCGGCCTATAGTTTAACACCATGGCGGCTCTCAGTGCACAGTGGCAGAGTGTTAAACACCCAAACAAAACATTTTTTTTTTGTAAGATTGTAATATTATTATTGTTATTATTAGGTCAAGATATATACCTATTTGATAATTTCCTCCGTTCTTCAGAAATTTGCCATCCTTGTACCAAACCACTCTTGGCTGAGGACAACCTTTGACCTTTGACCTAAATTTGACATTTTGACCTTCCTTAACCTCTACATCTTGTATTTCCTTCAAAAACTCTGGTTTCTTGAATTCCTGAGGATTGTCTGGAAATGAAAAATAAATCTATGAAACGGGTCTAACATTTCATGCAAAAAGCTTTGTATAGGCTGAAACACCCCCCCCCCCCCAGAAACTGTTATCTTTCCTTAAAGATGAACCTAATAATCTATCGTCTTTATACAGAGAGACAGCCAGACTTGTTTGTTTAACGTCACACCACGGAAATTTCAATTGTATGGCAATGGTATTCATTGAGACCTTTGGATTTATGTAAAAGTTCTAAATAATCTAAACTGCATGCATAAAGTAGCTCAGTGTTGGAAGCAAATCTGAAACTGTCAAATCTGTTGAGTCTGGGATCAAATCCTCAGTAACGCAAGGGGGAATGTCGATCAGCATACCTGTTAAAATAGTTATAAGTATTCTCTTGGTAATGTGATAAACTTCTGCATAGTTTAAAACAACATACAATGAATTGAATATAAAATTTAAATCTTGTATTTCATAATTATCGATCATTATGGTATAAATTTATGGAGGGGTCTATTAGTAGTTACAGCTTACTTTTGACAGTAAGGATGATGTATTGTGAACAATGTCCTTTGTCATTGACAGCCATGCTCATGTATTGACCAGCGATTGCGGAACTCGGGTTAAATATGGTCAGTGTATGTTTGTTCTGATCATGTGACACTTCATAGAACTCAGAGTCCTCCAATTGCATCAGTTCTCCCTCGACAATCCTATACCACATGACATCTACAAGGCAAATAATTCAATGAAATCAATGAATGATGGAAAGAAAATTTTATCAATGCAAATTTCTGCAAAATAGGTATTTAATGACTAAAAACTAATGAAATATATCCCCATGCTTATCATTACTGTATTCTAGGAGACAAAATGTAAAAAAGAAAGATCGACATCGATATAATTGTATCCTTAGTTCCATCAACAGTTGGAAACTTTGTATTTATGTCCATTTCCAGCATTTCATTACTACAATTTATCAGAAGGGAACATGATACAGATGCAGTATTCCTTAAAACATTGAGACTTCTTACCACCTATTGAAACCACAGAGTAAAGAATTTTTAAAAAACTTTTTGATACCTATAGGTTCAGTGCCTCGCACTCGGCAACTGAATTTGACCACTTCTCCTTCAAGGACAGACACACTTTCTGCCGGGAGTTCAAACTTAGGGTCATCACCCTCAGCGGAGATGATTTCCTCTATTAATGCTGGCTCGCTTTTCTTCGATGTCATGCTTCTCATTGACACTGAGGTATCCATGGAGGTTTCCAACTCTGACTCATCTGTTTGAATTCCTGAAATGCCAAGTCAATCATCGACTGGATTTATAGCCAGAGCAACTTTTAAGAAAAGGCTATGAAACAACTAGAGCACTCCATCTCTTTAAAATTTTTCCAGGTAAATTTCTTTTCCTGGACATTATCTACCTGGATTAATTACCAAAATTTTAGCTTTTTTCATATTTAGGATTTGCCATTAACATTCAAATATATGTATATAACCTTTGTTTTACATATTGAAAAATACTAGAAGGTAACTGCAGACAGTCAGCTGTAATTTCTGGCAAATGAGTACATCATTCACAACTGTTTTACAGACTATATTCAAAATACACCACTTTTGAAAACATCATACCTGAAGATACATGTGGAGCTGAGGAAGAAGCTGCCGAGGATTTTCGAGACGTAATTCGAGTGATCTCATCCATATTTCTGGTGAAAAATGACGATTCTTCGTCACTGAGATCATCTGCATCTCTGTCTTCATCTATCTCGGATATTGTATCTGACATCTGATCAGTATCTCTAAAAGGTCAAAAGGTCAGCATCTGAATGTGCTCTAAATCTTTTCAGATATAATTGTGTTGCTGTTTACATTAGCTTTGATATAAGTATTCAAAATAATTTGGAATTCATTAATTATAAGATTCACAATAAAAATTCATACATTTTATAAAGTCAAGGGTCAAGGTCAAGTTTTTAAAATGCTGCCAACATCTACAACTCCAGGGTATGATCTTAGTACAAATTATTAACCCTTAATCAAAATATTTAAAAAGGTACAAATTAAAAGTTTGATGCTACTGCTAAAAAATAATTGTATCAGTTTACCCGCACTTGCCTATAAAAAAAAATAAAGAGATTATCTTCAAGCTAATGATAACATTATGTTGATCCCAGTTTGTTAAGAGGTCAAGGTCACCTTACGAATGCTAAATTTTACTGCAAATAAAAGGACTTTAAAAGGATATATTTATTCAAATCCAAATTCCCATACTTAGGTACTGGGACAGCAATATCCAAAAACCTTCATGAAATTAGATGCAGATAATGTTTAATACTAATAATTTTCAGGCACTCTCAATGCAAAAGTTATTCATGCCGCTGAAACTAAATCAAATGCATTGCAAACTAAATCAGACTGGTAGATACAAACGTATTTCCCGGTTTTGAAATCAAAATGTAAAACAAACAAATCTACTAATGATACAGAGATTCAAATGCAACACAAAATCTACAAACAAGTAATGATTGTTTTAATGCAAAATGAAAAGCAATATCTTTTTCATAGCTTATGATGATGGTTATAAATCTGCCAAACTCTTGCCTACACCGTACCACTCGATAAGCAAACAGCTAAAGGAAAAAATCACTAATCAAACAGATTTCAAACTCTACTAGCATCAATTTGCTGATTTTATATCTATCCATTGCTTAATGACTATATTACAGTGAATTATTAAAAACTTACATCAATTTTCACCTGGGTGATTTGTTCATAAAACTAGTCATTTTAATGGGTCATATGCTCACTGTGCTGACTTAGACGTTTTGAGTAGTGGTAAATATTTGTACCGATTTTATTTAAGAATTTTTAAAAAAACAACAAAAAAAAACCCAACTCAATTGAAAATAATTTTAAAAACTGTATATTTTTTTTACCTTTTAGTAAATACCTTATACCATGACTCTATCAGTTTTTTAAATGTATTTTTGTAATTTATTCCTCTTGTAAATTACTTTAACAAAAAAATGCTTTAAACCAATCTAAAAACATGCCTTTTCTAAAGAAACAAGGAAAAAGGAATACAGGAATGTAATTTTCAATGCATCTGTAAAATGAGGTCAAAATATTTAATAACATAGAACAAAACATATCAAATCTACAAGCTTTCACATTACCTAGATCTAAGTCTTTGTCTCCTTTTTCTATCAAAAAAAAAAGTTATTTTGCATGAAGACTTTCATTGGTTAAAGCTTTAATCCTTAAAAAATGATGGTTCACATTCGTCTTACCCTGATCTCTGCGGGATGGGTAGGTGAGTAGATGTACACTTTTTATTAATGTCCATATACATATCTTCATATATTTTCACTGTTAAGATGCTGTGCAAATGAACTCCCAATTATGAAGTAAAATTTTTTTAAGACTTATACCTATAGGCGTTAACTAATATTATATTAAACAATCAACAAATAAATTTCCTTAGAAAATTACAATTACAAAAATGGCAACCTCTTTGATCAATCCTTGAAAAAACAACAACACAGATTTTTATGGTCGACACAAGTGAAAGTGAAAAACTACCTGCTCTGTACATCATTCAAATTAAATAAGAAATAAAATACCAAGTCAAAAGCTTTGCTCACAGCAAGACGACACATGAAAATAATTTTGATTTTATTACAAGAATAGAAAATGCTTTTAGTGGGAAAAAAATATTTAAGTCTGGAGTTGAGTCAGTAGATATATTATTAAGTGCAAATGCACCCAGTTTTGCAATTTCTAAAAGTATCATCACACAGTGAAAAAAGGAAGTCATAGTGAATCAAGTGACTTTGAATTTAATCCATTAATTCTGATCAAGTGAATTAACCTTACAGACTAGCTTTGAATAATATATACCTCTAATTCCCATTTCATGGATAATTCTAAGTACAAAATGTACAATTATACTATGTGCAAAGGTCAAGGTCAAGGTTAAAGAAGAAGAAGGTGACATTCAGAAATGAATCATAGGTCATTATGAATTACCTGCTGCATAATTCCCTGTTAAAATCAGAGAAATGAGAAACTAAACCAGGAGAATATAAATTCCTTGTAAAAAGAATTATTTCAACATTATCTTTTTTCAGTATTTGGAGTTCCATTCATCATAATCTTATATATAGTGCATTATGTATATATGTGTATGAACTGGGAAAAAATGTGTCTGTGAAACACTGATGACCCTGTATAGAAGAAATATTTAAAAATATTTGGAAAAGTCTGAAAGATCAAGATAGTTTTTAATGCTTTTTGCCTTTTTGAAAAAATGAAAGCAAAACACAGGTACTTCCCATAGGGTTCAATACAAAATTTGACTACCCCAATTTCAATGAAATAACATTATTTTAAAAAAAAATTGGTGGAAGGTCTTATTTCATAAAATGCTTCAAACTGATATAATAATTTTAAAGAGCAAAGTTATGTCAACTGAAATTTAATTAGGGCTCGTTATATATATATGACACCTTAAATGGAAGTTTTGAGTTTTATTCACAGTGGAATAAACAAAAATCATATATACACTGGTGTTTACCTGCTTCCTACACGGGGAGCTAATTCTTCCTCCGGTTGTGGTATAGTTAGGTAAACCTGGTCAAAGTTACCTCCCCCTAGTTTCTTGCCAACATTGCTATAGGGAGAAAGCTTTGAGCTATTAAAAATCCAATTATCTCTCCAGTGGCCACCATAGGAAGAGTTATTTCCCTTCTCTCCATCTTCATCATCTTCATAATCCTCTTCTTCCTCCTCAAGAATTGGAGCAAGATTCATGGATAACAGATCTGGATCCACCTCATTTTGGAAAAAATCATTATCATCATAATCATCAGAAAAATCAGGCAACGGAGTGTGCGAGTCATGCAGACGATCGTAAGTGGAGACACGTGATGCAAAATCCTCCTGATACTCCTCTCTATTCACCGTTACTTTCTGAATTGGCTGCTCATCGAGCAATTCTTCAAAATCATGTTGTTGGAGAGGACGTTGAGATTTAAATTTCTGAGAAAATTGTTTTAATTCTGCTAAATCCCTTTCACGCACTTTATTTTCATCTTCTGGTTCTATAGCTTCATTTTCTTCATTATAAGATGAAGGAGTATGAAGATCTTCATCAGAGTTCTCTGAAATAACAGGTTCACTGACCTCATTTTGTACACAACTGTCTTTTCTGGCACTACTTGTTTCTTTGGTATTTATGGACGTTTTCAAATTATTATTTCTTTCTGGCGATATAACATCAGATTCTATAAATTCCGACTGGACACCAAAATCCTCTGTATGAGGCTTGTGATATTTTGAATAACTCAAGTCTGATAATTCAGATTGAACACTTGTATCTGTGGTGACGGGTCGTTCAATTTTTTGAACCTCGTTAGGTTCAGACTGAACACCAAAATCACATAAATTAGGAGTCCTTTGAGCAGAGGTATCAGGTTCTGAAAAGTTTGACTGCACACCAAAATCATGCAGCTGTGCTTTTTCGGATATTTCAGTTTTATTCAGTGGATGCGATTGGTCAGTTTCTGACTGAATGCCACAATCTTGTACTTGTGGTTTTTCTTCATTTACTTGACATCCGTACGAACATTTTGATATCACACTAGTGTCATCATCTGATGATGTTCCTTTACTTTGAAGGTCATGTGACCTATCACATTCCATCACATGACTGTCATGTGATTTATTTAATACATCTGAAAAATTACCATCTAGAAAATCCAATGGAATTTCTATGTTTGCCTCTCTTCGGAAATTTTCTAAAACCTGAAATATAAAGACCCTATATAGACACAAATATATAAAGACAACCATGTGAAGAGAGAACATTATAAAGAAAATTTTCAAGTGGTTCTTTGTAAAAATTTGTAAAAATTTATTACATGTGCTCTTTTATTAATGTTAAATTATAAAACTTCTTTTGTGTATTATGACTACACGTGTAATTATTGCTTCTTATACTTTTTACCATTATTATGTATATTTGTGACTGTAAGACTGACAGAAGGATTGATGGACAGACATACAGAAAACTAGTTAGATAATATGTCTCAGAGCATTCTGCTTACAGAGACAAAGACAAAATGAATAAGTATCTAAGTATATACACAGTTGAAGTCTACAACATCTAAATCTGGCATCTTTCTGAAATAAATATGATCGAACTTTTGATATTGACTTTTTTTTTTGGCTATTTACCCTGGCAACTACAGCTTGAGCAATCTGGTCCTCAAATGACTTCACCTGGTGGTCACCAGAATCGTCAGACAAGGAGGATAAATCTGACACTGCCTCATCTGATGTCTGCAACAAATATAATGTCGAAATTTACATCTCAGAAGGAAAAAGGAAAAGCTAATCTACTGTTGCCATTATCATCATTTATAATGACTTCAGTAAATTTAAAATTTATGAAAAAATATCTTTATACTGTAAAATTGTGCAAGATTCATGACATCAGAAATTCGATACCCAATATTTTTGATAATTTGTTTAAAACAAAAGACTCTGTTCTCAATAAATGAAATATTTAAGATACTTGTTTAAGGAGAAATTAATAATACATCATATAAAAACAAAATTCTTTTCTCTGTTTCTTAAATAAAATAGGGGTATATGTGTCATCTATACATACAACAAATTCCACTGCCCCCCCCCCTTTTTTTAAACACAAACACACACACACATCACCTTCAATTCTAAATATGCATGTGACAATGACACACAAAAATGTAAATATTGTGTAAATTAATCACATATTGTTAAATTAAAATTTGTGTCCACACTTTGCCATAAACACTGAAATTCATGTACTTGTACATGTACTAGTAAAACAACACAGAGGTTTATTTTGAAAACCCAAATCTCGAACCTTCTCCTTGCAGACAGACAAAGGAAATTCAAGTAGTTCATCAAAGTCTGGTAGGAGGATTATAGAATGCTCAGATAAGCTGTCCTCTGGCGTCTAAAATAAATCATTTCATCAGAGTTGTCTCACCTTGCTAGTTGTTATCGATTTTTAGAGTTATCTTTCTTAGCGTGATACAGTGTATGTAAACGCTATCTGCTTTACTCGGGGACAGAAAGTAGTGTATGTTTCAGATATATTGTATAATTATAAACTTACATGTCGTTTTGATTCTTGTGAATGCATTAATTATTCAATTCTTATTAAGATCATGTAAAAATACATCATGAAGTCTATTGCGTCACGACTTATGTTAGAGAAGAAGGATGAACGTTGACTCAGTGTTACCGCCCTGGGTTCTCCAGTATCGGAGAGGATTTTTCTAAGGTAGTTTACAGTCGCTTTGTTTATTTGTCCTTTGGACGAGAAAGAATAGACGGAGATCCTGTGACATAATTGACAGATTTGGATAGATCAATAAGATAAGTAGATTTGTAGAATAAACGCCAGGAAGGTGCCGCCACCATATCAATGGAAAAAGTCCTGTTATTGAGTGAACACATGGATGCCAATCGCGTAAATATATCAACTAAAATTATGAGTATCGCACATTTGAGCTCAGCAGCCGTAAACTTTGACTTTAAAGAAAAATGCAGTGTTAAGTCCGAATGTAAAACCTATTGCTGTACCCCTTCTCATCGATCACTGAATAGCGCATAAACCGACTAGATCATAGAAACTGTTGGCAAAGATGATCGAGAAAAAAAAACTGTCTAGATCAATCATGCTCTTTAATCGCACTTTAACTCTCTTTGTCACTCACACATTTAATATTTTCATTACACATACCCCTTAAGCAAATTGATGGGAGTTTTTTTTTAAGCTGTAATAATTAAAACACATTTTCCCGAATGTTCACGGTTTAAGTCTACAGCGAAACATACCTTGATTCTCCACCATTGTTTCATCGTCACCAATGTGACAGGTGTGTACACCAGGTGTATGATAGATATTGTAAACTGATAAAACTTATCAATAGGCTTCAGTATGTATTTTATAAAAAAGGGGAAAATATTTGATATATTATGCAAAACATTAATAGAATGAATTGATAGATAAGAAAATGAATTTCAATGGAATTTGAAGTATATAATACGGTATTAAATGACTCATTCTCAGTATCGTACTTTACTTAATAACACACCAAGGTGAACAGTCAAGAACCATGAAAATCGGAGGCAACCAATAGAAGTTAAGAAATAAGTCCCCTATCTGGCACCCTACGTGTATGTGTGAATCGTCAACGTTGTACACACTCAGATGAATATGTAGTAACCGTATGCTATAGAAAGTGTTGCAGTCACACGACAAAATTCCAATCCAATAATCTTCCTATGGATAAAAATAAATCTTTCTCTGACTTTTTCATGTCACTGGTAATTATACTTGATGTCTCTGTTACTTGTTAAAATGTCTCTATTATTTTAGTGGCATCAAATACACTTTTCTCAGATTGCGACCACCTACCCCGAGCACCCTATAAAATTTGACGAGATTTTTTTTATTCTGGAAAATGGGGAGGGGGTGTCTCTCTGCCAGTAAGATTTTTTCAAACTGTGGATTGCCTATTTTAAACCGTTAAAATTTTGTTTGAGAAGGGACTGACGAACATGTTGATGTATGGGTTATATAAAGAAAGTCTAGTCACTTGTAAGTTATTCATTTAGTACACGTTACGTATAAACTTTCATTTCGAGAACGGCTATATTGCTAATACAGAACGGAGACGCATTCGAAAAATTTAAGTCACGGATAAGAAAGTTTGCAGGAAAGAAAGCATGTCATACAGATACATATGTACAACAATTTCACTTACCACATCTATGGATTCCCCGAAGCTGTCCTCTACCAACTTGGAGACGATCTTCCTCACTTTCTGGGATGTGTCAGTAAAACTCTGTGACGAATTATCAAAACCTGGAAAATGACGAGTAATGAAAGGTACTTGTGACACTGAGAGAGCACTTAATTAAGCTATGTCAAAACTTCAGAAATAATATGCCGATATCGTTAAACTGTTCGGATAATACGGCGATATTGTGCTGATATTGGGTGATATTGTGCTGATATTGGGCGATACTGTGCTGATATTGGGCGATACTGTGCTGATATTGGGTGATATTGTGCTGATATTGGGCGATACTGTGCTGATATTGGGCGATACTGTGCTGATATTGGGTGATATTGTGCTGATATTGGGCGATACTGTGCTGATATTGGGTGATATTGTGCTGATATTGGGCGATACTGTGCTGATATTGGGCGATACTGTGCTGATATTGGGTGATATTGTGCTGATATTGGGCGATACTGTGCTGATATTGGGCGATATTGTGCTGATAATACGATTATGTTATGTTTGTTTTATGTGGATTCTTTGGTGATAATTGGTGATACTGTATTGATCATAATTGAGAGTAGTGTAATAATAAAGGGATAACATTGATACAATATGACGATAATGTGGTGATTCAATCATGTAATAATTTTGTAACGATGTACCAGTTACTGAAGACTGTGACCATAATACAGCGATATTTGGACAGTATCGATAAATTATCGATATCAACATTGACATTTTGTTTATTCAAAATTAATTAAAAACGCGCAATTTTTTTTTTTGAGCATTCATGTTGTCGGACAGTGTTTAATTAATGAAGTGTAATTTCTGGTGGGAAAGAGAAAGCAATATACGAAAAAAGGGGGATCAAAATATCAGGGAAATGTTCGATTTGCGAACCTCCCAACATCCCTGACCAGGCCTTGTGTCCAGTCTTGACAGAGGTAAACTGTTGCATTGTGTTCTAGTACAACACTTTGGCAAACTTTTTCAAAATGACTTTTAAATTAATACAAGATATTTTTATCATTATGATAAAAACATCTAAATTTAAGACTTTTCAATCATCCATATCATAATTTCAAATCAGAAATATTTTTCTTCACTGACACTGTGCAACTTTAAATTCCTCTCTTCACAGATACAAATCGATTAGAGGTCACCCAAAGATCCAAAACTTAAATGGGCAGCCTAAAATAGAATCTGACCTCAAAACAACAAAACAAACAATCCTGTGTCATAAAATCTGGTCCACGCCCTTAATGGCTTTACCCAAGTGATTCCATCAACAAAGGGAGCATTCCTGTTTAAGAGTTTAAGAATTTCACCGTTATATCGGAGCTTTATAATACTAAATTTATGGTTGCTAGATCTGGCAATATCACATGAGGGGGGATTAAGGTGAAATATCTCCAATTCTAATGACGAATATCTCAGATTCTGATCTCAAAATACTTGTAGTATTTGCTGATAAAACAGTGTAGGTGTTTATTTAAGTATTTCAAACCTTTAAAGTGAGAGGGTTGTTGACTGTACTCCTCCGCTATATTAGGGATTAATGAGGGCGCCTTAGTGGAGAAATAGTACATCAAGGATACTCGACCGTCGTAACATTTCTCTCAGACCTTATGTGTTAGCTTTAGAAATTCTTTGCCGAGTTTCATAACAGTGTAAATAAGTGCAATTAAAGGTAGTTTATTTATCTTCTTCCATTACGAAGTGTACTCAAGTTGAGCGTTATACTTTTTATATTGCTGAATAAATCAAATATTTCAAAACAGATTATGGATTGCAACTCGAATACATACCTACACAGATATGAAAAGGGGGGGGGGGGGGGTTAATTTTCCGATATGTATGATCTGGTATGAATCTCAATGGGCATTTTATTATTATAACCACCTTTTTTCTAGATTGCCATATATATGATCCACAACTTTTTTTTATTTATATCAAATGAGTTAACCCAGTAAAAGAAGACCAGCAAATTGAATCCGTTATTAATACAGAATTTCTTGAGATTTCACATCCCCGTCTCGGTAGCTGCCGACGATTGGTGGATTTCACGGTTTCCTCCATCACTGGTAACCACCGTAAAACTCCCTGTGGCTTACCAACTCCATCAAGAATACTAGGTTCGATCCTCGGTCCGGCCATGTGGATAGATCGGTCAGGGCACCCATCAAACTTTGTCAGTTCTCTACACATACCTCCCTGTGTTCCACCTATCTGGCGACCACCATGTAGATAAAACATCATCAGGTGGCTTTGACTAACAAATGTTGTCTTAATAATTATTTTTGACCTTTTGACCTTTAATATGACATGTTCACCAGGACTATACCAAGCATGAAATGATATAATCAGCATGTGTCCCATGTCCTCATCCTCACCTCTCACAAAGTCAAACGAAGGACACGCGATGCTTAAAAACAAAATTTATACAGCATTGAGACTCCAGTCTCCTTTGTGGTCCACTCATATTTTCCTCTCTTATCAGTCCTGCCGCTTCAGGTCGCTGGGATTATTGTCTTGTATACATGTATACCATTTCTCGGGATGTATTTACAGTATAAACATATGCAGTATTGCAAAAGCAGCATTTCTTGAATTAGTTATAAACGAATACAAAAACTGAATATTGTATACATAATGAGAACGAAAAATACTGGGTACGAAAACCATTCAAATTATGTTGTAATTCAAATTAGAGAGCAGAGATGTATGCTACGTAATCGAATTAGGAATAAACAGGCGATGGTGGGGATTTGATCGAAGGATAGAATAAATAGTGGGGTTTAAGAAGGGAAAAGGTATGGGATGAAAGCGGTGAATACAATGTTGATGCCAGGGGTAGTACAAACAAGGCGTGTACATTTAATGCTAGAAAACATTACTATCTTCTGTTTGTTCGCCACATCTGCCTATTGAATTAGAATGTAAACACATTTGTTCAGTGACACTGTGGATGCAAGTCCACCTTGAAGAAGCCTAATTGATTAAATATCAGACTACTGATATCCATAAATACCACGTGCAATCATTTATTATGAGCACGTTTAGACTCCCTGTTTGTTAGAAATATCGGATGTAAGAGAACATGGGTCAGAAACATCTTAAGAAGCTGTGTATCAGGACTACATGCTTTAGGATAAGTAGTCATTGTGGCAAACATACTAGTTACTCTTCAGTGACATTTAAAAAGTACCACCGACAGTCTTGAGTAGTACAAGAACACCCCCCTCCTTTTTTTGTGTAATAGCCACGCCAACTGTGGCAGATCAAAGGCCTGGAAAGGTAAAATTTATCTGTTTTGCTATTACCTCTTACTGTGCAACATCGGAAATGGCAATGAACAAAATTGATCTGTCACAGTAACTATGCACAAGAAAAGTGATACAAAAAGAAATACATTTCGGCTTTATTTAACCTCTTTCGACATATGTTTTTCCACGGATATTGGAGACAGTACAGAGTAGAGACTTTGTAATTCAATCAGCCACACTACCTCGTATCTCATACAAAATTAAAAGATAAGATCTACATTAAATTATGAAAGATGATATATTAAGATTTATTCATTTCAGAGCGTTTGAATGGAGGGAAACTTGATCCCTATTTCACTACATGGGGTGATAAACTTGGGTCTGCATGCCATGAAAGCTGGTGTCTTTGTCGCCGTATTAAACCACTTCAACATTTTTTTCGTAGTAAAGTACGGATATTTCCATATTTGAGATACAGTTGATATCTTATAAATAGAACTGTATGCCGGAGTCGAGAATTTTAAACCCATATATAGGCCTTTTTTCACTATTCAGTATGCACTTAAGACTATTATCATGGTAAAATATTTCCTTTGGAATACATGTGAATGTGTGAATAATTCTAAACAGAGGATTTCACTCGACTTCGGCAATTTACATCAGATACAAAACTAAGAAATCCTTTTGCATTATGTGTTGGCTACTTTTTTGTGATTAAGATCGTTCCATCTGTGATAGGCGCAATGAACAGTATGTTACCAAGAAAGCAATGAATATAAAAATATTATAAGTGCACATATATGTCATGAAACAAAAGTGTATAACGCTTTACCTGATCCGTCAAGATAAAGCTTATTCTAGGACACCTGCAGACATTCAGTCAAGGTGACCCGACATGCGCCGCTTAATTATAAAACGGCGGTCAGCGATTTATATTCATTATCAGAAAAACTTGACCATTTACAATATAATAAAACCTCAAGGACAGTGTTACTGTAAACAAAATTGCATTCTCAAACTTTACAACTATTGGCTTATCAAACCCTGTCACCAAATGCCTCTTCTACTTTAAAACATTTACAAATTCTTTTGTCTGATAAAAATGAAACACTAAACTGGTATCATTTATTTACACACAACAACGAGTAGTCTTAGTTATAATCTATGAAACGTTTTTGCAAAGCTTACTTTCTACAGCCATTTCAAGCCTCTGAGAGAGTCCGACAAGAAGTTCTCTCAACTGACTGCGGTATTTCTCCATCACCTGTCCATCTACAAAAAAAAAGACATGAAAGAGAAGAATGTATCAAACATATTGTCCTATGACTTATTTGTAATTTGTGAAATTAAAACAAGCATTATAGTCATTTATGCTTGTTTTAATTTCACAAATTACAAATAAGTCATAGGACAATATGAAGAAAACATAAAACATTTCATTTGTTACAAATTATATACATTTATACAACCTACACAAAATGTGTAAAAAAGTAATTATTTTCATATTAAAATATTTGCATATAACATCAAAATTTATTATTTTGAAAAGAAACTTTCTAATTGAAACATATAATACTCTGCACCAATGTCACAAAATTTTACAAATACTTTAATGTTAGACAATGGAGTTATAATGCTGTTTCTCGGAACAATTTCATTTTTAAATGAGAAAATTTGGAATGTGAGTAGTTCATTAAATTTCAATTTAATGGAATCAAATAAGAAAATCACTGAAATCCACGATTTTCTTGCACAACAAGCAACTAATAAACCTTAATTATTGTGACGAATAAATTATAAATGCGGCAGTGGATGAGTAGCGAATATTTATGCCTTGGTCTTATTACAGATTTAATAAGATTTTTAATATTGCTGCATTAAGCCAAAATCTTTGCAGTAATACTATTCACTCTGACAAGTTTCTTTAGTCTTCCTTCTGAATCAACATTCATAATCATATCATACTTGATTTCTTTATTGTTGATTAGGTAAGACTAAATTCTTTCTTTTAAAATACATAGATATATACATGTAGATAATTATAATACAATGCATCGGGAATATTTCACCTATACGACAGCAATCTTTCTTTAACTAAATACGAATTTCAGCCCCTTCTTCTTTCCTATTATAATAATAATGATGGGTCTTTTAGTTATAAAAAACCCAAATAATACATTGTACTTAATCTTTCAAAGCTGTGTGTATTCACTACACGTACTGTATGTACTGCCGAAGTTGTTGCTAATGGAAATTTAAAAAATGCTTGAAAACCACTATTTTCTTAAACAACATTCTTAAACCTTAATTAATTTGATGAACAAATTGCAACTGTATCCACATACATGAGGTACTGCCAAAGTTGTTGCTGCCAGTCTGTGCTGGCTGTTCCAGGGAAGTGTACAGCTGTTTAAGAAGATCATCAAACTTGGTATGGAACTTCCTTTCTTCCGTTTGTTTATAATGTTCAAAAGCCTCTTTATAAATATCTGAAATAAAAGAATTAGTCACATACTTTGTCATCTCATGATTTCTGTGGATCAGGGAGAGTTGCAAACATTTTGTCTCTTCATGATTTACTTCATTTAATCTTAAAAAATGGGGAAAAACAGACAGACGTCGCCAAACCATAAAATGTGCTGTCATATACTATACGGGTGTCTTAAAATACTACTACATAATTTTATTAAAATAATTCTATCGATTTACCACAGAATCGGTAGATTTATCTTTCATAGCAGTGTTATGTTCCCCCTAAGTGTAACGTGTCCTAATTTGTAATAAACCACGTATGAACATATTTTCCAAGTTATATCAGGAGTTATCTACCTTGTTTGTCTCTCTCTTTGTTGTCATCCTCCAGGTGATCATTTTTGTTGTTGTTTCTGTTGTTATCATTGGTAAGAGTTTCTACGGACGATGTTCTCGAGATAGTAGACGTCACAATAGGGGCTGGACCTATACTGTCAATCTCTGTAACAAAAAGAACGATAACTGTAATTGGTCGTAGACCTTAAAACAGCAAAACCTGCTCATTCAAAATAAACATGAACAATGTTGTGTCTTCATATACAAAAATGCGATGGTCGATTGACTGTAAAAAGAGAGAAATGTAAAAATTCCTCTAAAATACACCAAGTTGGTGCCGCTCCAACATTTCTGTTCCTCAGATGCCGCATAAAATTAAAATGTTTAAAACAAAATTCTAAAATAATTATTTTTCATCACTTCACCGATAGAAACTATGCTATGCATATGCTGACCACTATTTATTAGAATCACTACGGTACGCCAGGTAATGATACCTGCTAACAGGTCAATGTAGATAGAGTAAATTAGCAGGTAATTGCCACTATGTCACTAGGACACTTCAGTATATGGAATAAAAATCATATAGATAGGAGAGATAGAGCAATAAATATTGACACTCTGGGTGCCTCCAACGCTCTATGTACAGACCAAATATACCATGTAAACAGACCAAAGTTTTCTGCTGTCTCACAGTTGGTCAATGTTACCCTGCAGAACCAAGGTGCTATTACTGTATACTGGCCACACAAGCGGGAATTCAGGGTCCTTTTATGAGTGTTACATTTGATTGACATCATTAGTGCAGGATAAGGTTTCCGTAACTGCATATGCTCTAAGCAACTAGGACTTTCGGGGCCTTTGGGGTCGACTTATAATTATTACCGTATATGGTCCTGACAGCTGGGGATGTAGTACCCTCTTGTATCAAATTTAGGATTGCTACATTTTTGGGGCGAGGGGGTATTTCGTTATTTTTCATTTTATTATTGGGGGGGGTGTCACTACACATCAGCAAGTCTAACAGTTGGTCGAAGTTAGAATGTAAAGAAGCAAAGTGTTACTAATGTATTATGGGTCCAATAAGTAGGGATTTCGGACTCTTTTTGGACCTCTTGGGGTGCTACATTGTAAAATTTTCAAACTCTTACACACAGAACATAGACTTTTTTTTACATCTATCTTTTTATATCTGTCATATCCAATGGTATTGATGCTGTTGAATCGGTTATTAATCCAATAAAGGGAAAAATTACTTCATATCGACCCTTAAATAACTTTAACGAAGATGGCACGAAGATGTTTTTTGTTTTACGGTCAGCATTTTCGGGGCAAACAACCAGCTCATGAACTTCAAAATCGGATCTCTGCATGGGGTTACTGTAAATCTGAGGAAAAAAAGGGGGGTTCTACAATTTCTGCGGTTTGCCTGTGTCTTTGTATATATAAATAGAGTTAAATGGGATGTTAAGTTATCATGGCATTATTAATAGAACATCAATACATCATTCCATGTCCGGCAACGTTATTTGTTTACACTGATGTGAACAGGTGTTTTGTCTCATTATAGTCTGTCCATTACACGGATTTATGTCCTTCCTTATTCACCTCCACGGCTTAATGAACAAGAAAACATGTCATTACAACATTTCACGACATAGAATTACGAATAATAGCTTTGAAATGTTTTACAAAGTAGGTCATAAAAACTAAAAGGTTAGGTCACGAGCGAGGTTACTCCTTTCAATGTGTAAATGATACTGTAAATCACGGGGAAAGAAAATAAAGTCTTTAAATGACAAGGGAAATAATTGTACCACCCATATGGGCAGTTTTGCTTATTTCGTATGCATGAAATGCGGCGTATTGTTAAGGAGATTATCAATTTTAGAAAATGTGTTACAAAATAAATTAAATAAATAAGATTGCAGGAAAATCGTCAAAGGAACCTACGAATATAATGCCAACAGAGGTGGGACAAATGGACAGACAAAAACAAACGAACGAACAAACGACAAATAAAGTAATTCCTAAATGTCGTCATGCGACTCAGAATAGACTGTACATCGCGTCCAAAATCCTGAGAACTTTCAAGTTTGAGGCTCCTGAACCCTCGATCAAGGTCTACAAACCAATGAATATAAGTGTGTATATTAGCGCAAATTCAAATCATTATCGTTCAAGTTTAGAAATCTGGTATTGTATAAGCATCATTTCAATGACTATGAAGATCATATTTGTTCTCAAATTCCCATATTCGTATATGGTATCCATGGCAATTTATTTGTGATACAAGATACAGGATATACTGAACACTCGGTTCTAAAATTACCAATAAAAATTCATCGAAGTAATACATTGATTGATTGATTGATTATTGTTTTACGTCACACCACGAATATTTCACGTATATGGTGACGGCATCTGCCTGATGCGGAGCATACAAATTTTGACCTTTGCAACGGACCCACCCGAAGCAGTGAGGGATCTTTAACGTGCCATGCATACCACGACACGGGGCCTCGGTTTTTACTGTCTCATCCGAAAGACAGGACACCGGCATGACCAGAGCGGGACTCGAACCCCGGCCTCCCGATCAGGAGTCCGACGCGATACCACTAGGCCACGCCGGCTTACGAAGTAATATAGAATCGTTGATAACGACAACTGCAACTCCTGCCTTTCCTGCAAGCTCTGCTTTGGGGGCAGGCTTGGTGTTGTAGTTAAGCGCAAGGGTTGCGGCGCCGACGATTCGGGTTCGATTCCCGGATTGCGCCACTATGTTTAAGAGGTTGGTTACCTCCTTTTTCCATATAGCGATATAACTGAAAAATTGTTGAAAGCGACGTAAATTACCAATCAACCAACCAAAATCCTGCAAGCTCAGGAAAAAAAACCCCACCGAGTTTGCCTTAAAGTCCCGAGAAGATCCGATCGATGCTGAGAGTTCAAGCCACGTGGATTTGCTTACTATGGGTAATGTTTATTATCTGTAGGTTGTTTGTTTACAGAATGACTGATGTGAGCAAACACATTATTTCACCATTACTCCGTTGTTTTAATGATAAGTATTTAGTCATAGCCCATTAGGCCAAGGAGGTTCATACATACACATATATGGAACATAAAGTCTCGAGTATGAAAGTATATTATTTCAGTATTATTTTTAGATATTAAGAGACATCGGTGACGATACTACATTGAACACAGTGCGTACAGTTTTAAAGGCCAACTCCAGACTCAAGTAGTTATACTATCTTATCATATATATATATATATATATATATATATATATATATATATATATATACATATGTGTGTGTGTGTGTGTGTGTGTGTGTGTGTGTATCTGATTAAAAGCATATCTTTATTCCGCTTCTCTATCTGTCCCATTAGAGAAGAATATATAATATAAGTTAACTAATTTTGGTTAATTAATTCATCCTAAGAACTCTTTAAAGGGCAGTCTTGGGTCCAGCGCCATAAACTGAGAATATACTTAAGTCAAAAATTTCATTTTAATTTATTCCATTATCAAACGTTCAAATAAATTTTAATGCACCATGGTTTAATTCTATTTATCAGTAGAATAGAACTCAATAAAATCCAAATCCAAGTTATTAATTCATTGATGAACAGAAGAATATGGCTAAGCGCTTGGCTTATACAGACGATCACAAGAGCCACAATGTTAAGGTTGGTAACCTCCTTATTCCATATCGCAATGTGACTGATACTTTGATGAAAATGACATTAAGGCCCTATGAATCAACCAACTCGTTGAGAAACATTTAAGGTGGGAGCGGTTAGTAAGACTCGACTGGAATCTGGGACCTACCCCTTACTACATGCTGTATACAAATCCTCTGAAAGGCTTAGATGCGTGTGTCCGAGTCAATGACCAAGTCTGATACAATTAAAGGATAAAATTGTACTTTACTGTCTATCACATTCAGTGATTTTCGACAATGAAACAGATATCCGCGGACATCATGCATCGCAACATAAGAAATGAATGTGGAAATTGAACAAAGAAATACCGCATATGAAAACAAGATTCTAAACTACTGTTTTCACTCGGTGCGTGAAGGAATACAATGGTCACTTGCGTACTACCGGATAATGGTATTTATTTCACCGGACAGCTACTTCTTCCCCAACAATACGTTCCGTCGGCAAGCAGGATATTTTCAATTAATTTCAATGGTAATTAACCTGTAAATCCCCCCTAGGAACGAACATCGTCGAGTGACCTTAAACTTGTGATCACACTCCTGTCTATACACCCTGGGATACCACATCGACCTTGAAGTGATTCAGTCCTGGATGATCATTAATCAGTTGGCGCCTGGGGGGTAAGGGAAGACAACTGCTGATATAATAGTGAAGATAAAAAGCAGCGGTCAGGGAACGCCTCGTAGTATCGAGAAACGCCCTGAAGCCGGACATGTACGTTCACACTTCCTACTGTCATTCTCTTAAATGTAAGATGTACTGTAATAAATATGGCGAAGACCTACAAAAATGTACATAAAAGCGGGGTTGACCGCTTACTGCAACAAAGCCTACACAACGACGAATGTCTCTCTGTAGTGAAGTCATTGATCCATAGTACGGCGGACTTTGTTGTGAAAACCCGTTACCCTTCATTATAATATAAAGGAGAGACTGGACATCTAATTATTCTGTTCTTATCAACAGGTGTAACGCACCCTCCGCATTTAAGGGATAGTCTCTTAAATGTCAGATACTTCCTGCCTCAGAAAGAATTTTCAGGGGTTTTTCAAACACCATCAAACTTTTGCGTTTGAAATTTCAGTCTAAAACTTCAATAACGCAACTCTTTTCAAGGTTTTTCCAACTACTAAAATTTAACGATATTACAGCAATACAGACTACTTTGGCATCAATTTGACCAAGAATGCCAGCTAAACGGTTATTACAGGTCAATATCTGTATCATTGTTTATACAGTCATACAGATGCACACAGTCGATTTTCCTATAGAATTAAAATTGAAAATATCTAGTACTTAGAAAATCTTGAAAATTGCTTCTCAAAACAGAGATCAGCTCATTTTTGAGAAACAGTCTCTCAAATGACAAGATGTGAACCATCTGTAGATAAACTGGCATTCGAACCCAGATTTGAAACAGGCGAGAGGTTACAGCGAGTTCCGGAGCAATCCTTTATCCCACACGGTCAACTCTATTTCATTACGAGATGGAATTTCGTTTTACAGATATAGGCTATCTAAATTCCCATTTAACAGTCTATAAGTTAATACTCAAAGTCAATCACGTCATTCAGAATCAGTCAATCGGTTTAATTTCTTCTTCGATCAAAAAAAGTCCAAACGATTCATACTCAAGTGAACCTTGCGGCGACTTCACACTTTGCAAAAATCCCAATAGACGAAAAATAAGTATAATCTGCATAGCAGAGTATCACTTCACAAAGTTAAATTTTGTTGAAATTATGTATTTGACAAAGTCTTTAAAGTATGAAAAGAAACGATTTGGCCTTTATAAAGTTATACAAAAGCGATTTCGCGTGAAGAGATTTCTTAAGAGCATTGACGTTTACATGGTGAAAGAGAACGCAAATGTACTAATAAAATAGTGTATGTTTGGTCTTAACTAAGATGAATGAGAATTTAATATATATGCTTCGTTTCCCATGCTTTTACTATTAATGATCAAGGAATCACTTTATATGTACATGTAACCAGTAAATAGTTTAAGTTTGAAAAGCATTTTGACAGGTGAATGGTAGTATTTCTTACACACACAAAGAGAGACGTTGTGAAAAGTAAAATCAGTGGCGGATCCAGGATTTCAAAAAAAAAAAAAAATGGGGGGGGGGGGGGGGATCTGTATTTTCCAAACTACTCAGCCATTTTTGGTGCCAAATCTGGATTTTTAGTAATAAATATGTGTTAAAACAAGGGGGCCGCCCCCGTGCCCCCTCTAAATCCGCCACTGAAAGTCCTTGGTACAGGGTGGAACTCGTACTGAAGTCCCCATAGATGATAATACCTCTGTCCTGATGCTGCGTGAGTATGACCTCACATTCTGTGTACCTTTAGTCCAATTTTATCCATTGTATGGGCAGAAATAATGTGCGTCGTCTGTAGGTACTACAGTATTCATGGTGGACGCGTCTAACCAACAGGGGTAACTCAGTCTTGTAACATCTTGTATGAAGTCTAATTTTTCAGGGGTATACGAATGACTACGGTGGTATATCGTGCCACGTTCACATAACACTAGATACTTTCGCACTTCACAATGCTGCACATAGAGTCTATGGAATTGCATCTCCAAGATGAAACAATACTATTATGCTATGCTATTTTGCATCCTACATCATAGAATTCATTCTTCTTCTAATGACATTTCTCTCCGGTGATAAGTTATCCCCCTCCCCCTTCATAACTGAGCATTTAAAGTATTAATTGATTCCTCTTCTACGTCACGTGATCCCATCGAGAAGTGTATCGGGAATGACACTGCCTGAATGGCACTCAAAGAACTTTCTACCTCTGTAATGGACCCACCAGAAGTAGAGGAGAGGAATCTTTTACGTGCCACGACTATCGTGACACGGTACCTTGGTTTTTAATATATCATCCGAAAGACAGACCAAATACTCTCGGCAGGACTCGAACCCGGAGCTCCTTGGACACGTATCAAGCACGTTATTGATTGAGTAAATCCAGCTCTTGAACAGTTATAATGGGTTTCAGTCACTGTATATTAAAAGTGTGTATTGTTTATGCATTCAGACATTGACCTGATTTTGGCCAAGATTTCGTGATGACACATGTAGGTACTGAGGTACATACATTAAGATTTCCCGTTCAATACACATTATGAACTCGGGCCCACACACGACTTCGTATTACTTTGTTTGATTTGGTGACCGTACCTCATTAATGAAAGATTTAACTTTTTTAATGAGAAATAAAAATCAGTTCAATGAAATTGATATCAATCGTAAATGGATACAGGAGTGATTTGGGGGTGGGGGCGCTCCGAATGTAACACTAGACATCGCACTTGAACTCATTTGGCGACAGCCTTTGGCACTTATCTCGAACTGGCTCGTTAGATTCTTAGATTCTAATCCAAACTCTATTAACAATACTAAATACTTAAATAGGACATTTAAAGTCAAAACAAATTTAAAATATTCAAAATTGTGTTCGTATTTTGCACAACATACATACTTCTTTCTCCCTAAACAGTGACGTCACTAATCTACATAATTTACTCTTGTATCACATTCGACATTCGATTTTTTCAAATGATAAATGACGCACTCTGTTTTTCAACGTCAAAGTTCAAGACAACCTGCGATATCTACGAATGCGTAAAAGCCAACGGACCTCGACGTAAACAAGAATTGAGAGCAGTCATATTTGTATATTACTGAAAACCTTACATTATTCACAAGGATTAGTGTTTAATGGTGGAGGAAATAAAGGCATCTGGAAGAAATCGCCAATAATCAATGATACCCAGACAGACCTTAAAACCGGATCATAATGGGGATCGAACACAGACCCTGCTAAAGGTGAGAGGCTACAGCGAGTTCCAGAGACGCACTTTAAAACAAACCACTTCTAAAGCCCCTGAAAGTCTGTCAACAATGCAGCAAAACAACGAAAACAATATGCTTCAATGAGAATGGTAGTAAAGTTACTTCGTTATCAACATAAAAAAATTGAAAAAAAAAAACAGCATAAAAAGCGGTATACCGATTTGAAAACCAACGGCATGCAATTTCAACGTTATATGCGAACAGTTTCACCCGTTATCGTACTTAGCTGTTATCGTGACCGCAGTACAATAAACAACGAGCCAAACATGAAAGTTACGGAGTCTACAGCCCTGTAAAGTTGTCAGAGTTTCCCACTAACATTCCTGCTAAAGTTCTACACAACAAACACTGATGACAAACCTGATCGTAGTGCAGACATTATGTCCAACTCTGAAATTCTCCAAACACATCCCTTCCCAGCTCACTACCACTTAGACCTTTGAAGTTATTTGCATTAAGATTAATATATCTAAATAAAGATTATCAAAATGTGGCCAAGCTATCGCAAGTTAAATTTGTTTACCGTGATAAAATTAATTGCAACATGATTTTATGTCATTCTGTAATAGAGCTGCCGTTTTTCTACCCTTGCCATGTACTATATTCATTTGAGAATTGCAGAGGTTGATTCAGGGAGGGTGCCGGGTTTGAGAATAATGACTCGCAATTTTCTTCAAATTCCATGGTTTTAAAATATTTCGGTCAAAGTGGGCAAAGTGTACCCTATCACATCTGGCAAAAGGACACTCGATCAGCCACTAAATATTAAAATACTTTTCAAAAAGGAATACATGTATGGCAATTTTTTTAGGCTTTTATAAATTATTTGTTATTTTATGTTTTGCTGATAAACTATTTCTACTTACTATTTCACTTTCATTTTTAGAGGGATCGAAATTTAACATGAGTGATTCGAATGTGAGATTTTGTTTCAGAATATTTATTTGCTAGCTGTTTCAGCCATTCCTGTTTGGAGTCTCTAACCAACAGTAGATGCCTACACCTCCCGGGAAAATGTAATCCGAATTCCGGAGGTCCGCGACTGACCGTCGAATTTCGTTGTGAACGTTTAGACCTGTGACGTACCATTTATTTCCAACACAGACATTTTAAAATTATACCGTTTTTCTGTAGAGTCATTGTAAAATTTTCTCTTATATGTTATTACCCTTGAGTAAGTTTCCATGCTCTAGTGTAGTGGATTCAACGGCTGTGGAAAATGTCATTATTTACATTTATTTCTATTAGTATCTTAGTATATCTACGTACTGTGCAAATTGGATAGGGACCAACACGGCATCATGCTATCGCATGATAATTAGAGACCCCCATTCCCGACAACGAACTACATGCACCCAAGCACGAAGTAGCTTGGTGCTACGTCACAAATGACGACCCCACAGCTCGCTGCGTTCCGGAAACCGACAATGCCTTCTACGTTACGGTTAATGACTCTACAACTCGCAGCGTACCGGAAACTGACAAAGCTATGACATGTGATCAGATCTGAACGTCAAGCATGTCATCAATACTATCTACAAATCTGCTATTTATAGCTAATTAAACTTCTCATTCAGCCATGATGGGATTTAATTGTTAAGGATTAACTAACTCGATCTCACGACGATCACGTGGCTCACCCCTACCTGCAATGATCAGATCTAGTATCTAAAGTATTTACTACGACGGAACACGATTTTAATGGCCAAAGTCTTCTCTAATATCATTTTAATGTTCATCAATTTAATAGTGAACAAAGTTTTACCCGACCACAGTTCATTTTGCCCAAGGAGTTCTACGATTTACTATTATCTAATTTAAGATTTAAATTGTCAACCCTCAACCCTGAGGTGACCTGCTTAGATGTTTGACATAAAATTTCACAAACGAACATCTGTAACTAACGAGTTGAAAAGGAAATGACCAGACAAGGATTCGAAACTAGGATTTTCTGAATCTTGTGAGGTTTTATGTACATGTAGATGAGTTTAAATTAAATGAGCTTCTCGGGCTGTTTCCACAGTTCACCACAGTATCGAACAAGCACCTGTGGTCCGCCAAGCCCTCCAACACATGCAGTGGTTTCTTTCCAAAGGTGCTGTACCTTTTCCTTTTTAAATTTTTGTCCCATTTGCAATATGCTTAAAGATCAATATTTGGGAAATATTTAGACACATTTTGGGGAAAATCGATGAAATTTCCATTGGGAAGGGTCCTATAACGGACCTGTTTTTAATGGGGGGGGGGGGGGGCACTGACATCCAACATCCATACTGATGCAAAATTTTGTTACACTTGCTTATCTTTATGTTTTGACTTCACCCTGCATGTTTAATGCATATTCACATGTTCATGTATTAATTGGACTGAACTAGACGCAATGACATATACATTTATATCATAGAATTGTACCTAGAGACCGTCTGTCCTTAATAACGTATTATGTGATTAACTTATGTAATGCAAAACTCATAAATTCCTTAACTTCCTCAAATGTCAACAGTCTCTTTTCCCTTTTTATTCCTAACCTGTTTCCAGCATTAAGTTGCATTCAAATCATCACTTTAACCGTCGCCAGGGAAAGTGCAAATGGTGCATACCTCCACCCACTGCAATACATGTATGATAATGAACAAAGAGCAGACAAGACGGCCGTTTTGAATGAAATATGTATATAGAGCAGTATACAATGCCATATAAGGTAAACTGCCAAATAACTCTCGGTTTTTAAGGTTTATGATGCATTCCCAGGTGACATTTTGTGGTTAGAATCTTTACAGATGATAAATTTGTACGATCTAATTCAGTCATTTACATTTTATTATATAATGGTTATTGAATTATCGAGGCATAACACGGTAAATATGGACAGAAAGAAATTTAACAGCTGTGAATGAAATTCAAAATTATTGCTTAATAATTTCAAATTTCAAGTTCTGTGTAAAACGAATTTCATTACCCAATACA
This sequence comes from Pteria penguin, assembly GCA_035048485.1. Taxonomy (NCBI): domain Eukaryota; kingdom Metazoa; phylum Mollusca; class Bivalvia; order Pterioida; family Pteriidae; genus Pteria; species Pteria penguin. The sequence goes on from CM068593.1 coordinate 17,890,841, forward strand.
AAAATATGTCTACCATTCACCAGTGTGGCATTTTAGAATATTAATAAGGTATTGTTTTGGTATACATTAAAACAAATTATGCCGACGACATATTTATATACTACTTTAGGGAATGTTCATTTACAAAGCAAGCTGGATGCCAAGATCAGCCTTCTACGTCTCATTACCCACATATACACGGTAGGAAGAATGCCAATAAAGAAAATGTTTACCACATTTATTATTGTAAATTTTGGGATTGCTTTTCTAGTATAAAACAATTTTATAAAAATTTCTTTCTTATTGCTAATTTGCTCAACATCTCTTATAATTTTTTCCAGAAATGATGAACTTTGGAATATAGACTGGTTGAACATTTCAGAGTGTAAGTAATGTTATATCTTATCAATGGTGATTGATAGAAAGGGCAAAGGAAACACTTAGTTCCGATAACTTAGTAAATAATCAGTGGAATTTATCATATAATGTCATTATTAAATGAAATTAGACTTATTTTGTCAAGTGAAGTTCTGTTTCTGAAATAGTTAATTCTCCACTTTGTCTATGTCCATTTCTCAAGCCACAAATCCCTTACACACAAAACTTGCTGGTCTTCTTGGTCTAAAGATAACGATTTTCTTTTAAATAAATTAAAGTGGCATCTTCCGGGAATCGAAACTGGTCCCCATTACTAACAAACAGCTGAACACTACACTAAAGCTGTCCTTTGTTTGCAAAAGAAAACACACTGCTTTCATGAATCGTGTCCTTTCATGTCGATAAAGACATACTTTACAACACAATATCTTAAATGCACTCGTTTCACAGATGGATAAGAGATTGCATTCGAGGACATCTTTATTGTCAGTACAATCATTATTTCTTTGTTGTATTGTGCAGAATTCCCATATACAAGACCTTACAGGCTTTTTTCTTTGTGAAAATTACTAGTATTTAAATTGTTTTCATTTTTGAGCACAAAAGGAAGACAATCGCATCGTTTCCATCAGTTTTTACATATTCAAGGGGCAGATCCTGATGGATTTATAGGAACTTAAAACTCAACAACACTCGTACTAAGCATCGCAATTACTAGCTCCCAGCCAAATGTCATATTTATTAAGTATTACTACATATTATTATTATTATTATCTAATTGATGAAATCTGTTTTGTATCGAAAGGATACCCCACCCCTTTTTTTCGTTTTCTTGTCTGCACTTGTTTCTTTAATTGTCATCGTAAAAACTCATCGCAACATGTAAATTTATTCTCCAACTAGAAACAAATTATACATATCTGGTAGACCGATAAATGATCAGAAAGAGACGGATTCTCAATAAAGAAATTGTTATAATACACAGTATCTTAAATAATAATGGAAATACATACAAGTAAATGTATGACATGTGGTGTGTCCTGGAAAAGGGGGAAGGGTGAGACTTTAAGATAAAGAAACGAAAGACGATGATTTATAAGATATTGCGTTATCCTATTACTTATAATCTGTAGATAAAGGGTTGCCCCTGTCACCATCCAGAGGCGCAGTGGTGTTACGTGCACGATGCGCGTATGGGTGATAGGGTCATGGATTCGATCTGTGATAACAAAGTATGGAATGGCCCCTTCTTGAAACTCGCACGAAGTCTCGTATTAAACGAATACGTCGGACTTTTACCTTACCGTCCCATATAGAAACCTAGACCTCGTACAAAAAAGGGCTTAATCTAGCCAAGGGATTTATAAATAGATGAAGATTCCTCCCCTTTGTAAATTACATGGGTCTATGTTGCAAAGCCTTTGTGTATAACTTGCTGATTTGTGGATATTCCCCATAAGCACATGGCTGATAGTAATGCAAACACCTCATTGGTTTTCAAAGGGGGAGACTTATGTAAAGCGGTATTATAAAGACCCAGCTGCCTACAGGCTGTTTGTGTGTCACGGTCCAAGAAACCTTATCCACCTCGTATTCTTCGTTAATCTGGTCGATTACAAAGATACATTCAAGATATTTTTTCGAAAAATTTAACAATTTTGAAAACGTCCCGAAAACTGGAAACGATCCAAACTCCATAGTGAATTTTTTAAAAATTGGCAGCTTGCGACGTACACCTGTGAAGTCATGTTTCATTTGCTTCTCTATTTAAGTTACTTTGCATTTCAAATGTTGTATGAAATGCCCCCTATGTAAACAAAATATTGTATTGCATACTGCATTTAAACTTATGAAATGTTGGTTAAGACAAAATTAAACGAAAGGGATTCGTAGTCGCACGAACACAGATGAAATGTTTCATCTAACAATCAGCTGGGATGTTTATTTCACCTCAGCGTTACAGGTGTAAACGCTATCATCAAAATAAAGGTGTCGCCTTTGTCAGAAAAAGTGATAACTTCATGACATTTCTTGACAAACCGCTCAAGACGGTTCAGAGAAACAAATGGCCCAAAACATTTATATGTCAATTTTTTTCTTTATGACAATATGATCTTCTTGAAATTCTTAGCCAGACACCTGAGATATTACACAGTTGTTTTAATTTCTTTTTACCATAATTAACGCTTCAGTATTTCTTATACATGCACAATAGGTAATGAGCCGGTATAGCGGATGAGGTGGTCGGCGCATGACCGAGAGGTTCTGGGTTAGACTCCCGATGTGAGCACACCGATACCTTGTCTTTCGGACGAGACCATGAAAACCGAGGTCCCGTGTCGTGGTAGGCATGGAGCCTGCTTTTGTGGCTCCTTTGCAAAAGTGTAAATTTCTATGCAACACATATGCTGTCACCATTTACATGAAATATTTGTGGAGTGACGTAAAACAATAATCAATCAATCATATAACTTACACATGTGCATAATTGCATTTAATAGAACATGTAATCTTTTCCCGAAAAAGGTGGTCAACTTGAATTGACAAAAGGGCTGCCCTTAAAACGCTATATAATATCGTCTAATCTTTATACAATCAAGGCTCGATTCCCGTTTGGCGATTATCTGCGGGTCCTTCGGTGTTCACTTAGCAATAGCCATCAACATACAGCATGTATAGGTAAAACAACCCTTCAATGGTAAGACATAATAAAAAGTTATTATAACAAAGACCAATTCTCACTTAATCTAGTATTTCTCTCCAAGGCCGAATATCTATTGTATTACAGTGTGTGACAATGCTCCAAAATGCACCTGCTCTTCACAAAGAAGGGAAGGAAGTGTAGACGAATCGTACAAGTCTTCATACGTGATTTCATTGTATGATTACGCTCTAAAAAAGAAACCCCCTCCCTGTTAAGTTCCATTTTATGACCATCTGTTACATGCGACCGCGAACAAAGAAGAAAACGCAGTATTGAAATAAACACATGATACTGGAAAATCGATATGAACAAAAGCTAATATATCATGGCTACGGGAACATGGGAAACGATATTCCCTGTGATAAAAAGGTAGTGATAAAACAGGGCAGAATTAATGCCAAATATGGTCATATTAGATGCTTTACTGGAATTCATCACTTTAACGTTAGCTTTGATACAGGAAAAGCGGAAAATAGAAGCAATTCTTAGGGAGAGAAGTTTTGCATAAAGTTTCAATCAAAGCTCACAAAACTATGATATCATAGATGATATCAAATTGCAGTGTGTACAGTTCGTTTGATCACATACAAATATGCATTTCAATATAACACCCACCCACCCCACTCCTCTTTTTTCCACATAAAAAAACCAAACCACCCCCCACCCCCAAATTGAATGATGAAAATGTCGTTGAAATACACACAAAAAGTGATCATTAACATGGCCAACCCCACCCTACCCACCTAGCAATTCGCTATGAAAAAGGGGGGGGGGGGTTAAGGAGAGCGGGGAAATACCCTTACATCTTAAATTCTCTCTCCCTCGGAAAATCTTGATTATGTAGGTATATACATTAGTATATAGGTCACAATTATGTCATTTGCTTTGTTTAGATTTTTCCATCTCTATGAAATGAAGAATGGCCACTTTCATATCAACAACAAGAGAATACCTGGATATGATTTCCCACGGGACACAATCTTACGAATAATTAACACCACCCTCCCTATGTAAAATATTACTACATGTATATATATTAATAAACTACTGCAGATACTGTAGGAATTCTGGGAAACTTTTTACCTATATTCTGCAATACTCAATATCTTTTGAACTGAAAGTATTAAGGTTTTTTTCAACACAGCTAGTTAAAGTCAAATTATAGAGACATGCAAGTTGAATTTCTAAAACATATAAATTAAATTAAATGCAACATCAAAAATATAAAATCGTTTCACAAAAAAAAAAAAAAAGAAAAAAGAGAAATTCAATTATACAGAATCGAGATCAGCAATATTCGACCTAGATGAAAAATATATGGTTAATTCCAAATTCTACATTGTATACTTGTTTCGTTTTGTTTATTTCATTTCTAATTTACGTCACACCAACATTATTATACGAATATATACGAAGATGAATTTTGGGTACAACGAAAGCCCGCCACACCACCTCGTCCCCTAAATCCGCCGCTGTAGTAACAATGTTCAGCATATAGGATCGCATGGTCGATTTACTACGACAAAACGTATCGTAAATAAAAATTGTTACAAAATATATCATATTATATCCAACAGCCCACATCTTAAACTGCAAAACTTGTGAAACTGGTTTTACCTATGGTGACAAATTCGTAACATATTGCAAATTTCTTTGCACATTTTGTTTTTATTTTGATGTGTTTTGATACTAGAGATTTATGATGTACATTGTTGATATCACAGGTAAAAACAGGTAAATGTCATGACATAAGAGTTATCTTGATTGCTAAGCGATTTGGAGGGAAATTTGTTTCAAGAAGTCACAAATAATGCGTTTTTCTAGCCGTGAGGTAGATGGGAAAAAGTGATAATAACGAGAAAATACATAATAAAGTCAAACGTCATTGGGAAATCTACAACTCTATTACCTGAATAAAGAATTTGAAATATTTCATTGCTATATATTTCAGGAAAACAAAAACAAATTATAAGAAACAGAAGGAAAAGATCCAACATAGGAGCAAGAGGTGTGGACAGATTTACTGACAGGGCAGAATAAAACAAATGATAGGATTAGATCCAATGACTTTAGAAGAAAATGTTGCGTAATTTCGTTCTCAATCAAAGTCTATCATAATGTAACATTTGTCAGAAATTTTCTCGTTTAGATTTATTGCCGGGCCCTTAGTGATGGCTAGCTTTTCTTCTAAAATAATGCTGGATCCGCCACTGTTTATAAAGCCAGAATCCTTCAGCATTCGGGATTACAACAGATCTGATCGGCCAGACACAATACCTGGCTTATTATGATCGGTGAATTCTAAACACTATTGTCGTTATCAACAGCTTTATGACAGCGTTCCGAAGGTTTAATAACCCCTTCTCACACCGAGGGAATGTCCCTACACAGAAGAGGTGTGACGGCTGTTCGTAATGTTACATCATTGACGGTGAATTACAAGGTGAGAAGTATACAGCAGGTACTTGTGTATACTTAGGAACTTGTATATTCAGTCTGGTCACAAAGTGCAACATTCTTAGTGGTGACATTACATGGGCAGATCCCGGTGGTGCGTTGAACAGGGCAGTCCTTGACATACCCTTTCATCCTAAGTTTAACACAATACAAAACATTTGTCAGCACATTTTTTTTTCTGTATTGTCATTATTCTACTGTGGAGTTCTAGTGGTCAAACGCCGTCGGTTTCTAGCATAATAAAAGTTGGGATACTTTGTCTAGGAATTTCCAAATGAAACACTTATACTTAGTATGGAATCGAAAGCATTCTTAAGCACGCACGTATATATATATGTGGGCATAATGTGCATGCATGACGAGTATATATTCAAACATGCAATGTGTTGAATATTTTCATATGCCTTCAAAACTATGACATCTTAAGCACGTACATGTATTTGAAAGCATCGTTATATCTTTTAGAATTTTGGAACCCCGATGCTTTGACAAAATGGTTTCATAAATACACTAGTAATTAAGGTCCATCTTTAACACTTACATGCGTTTAAAAGCACCGTTATACTTTTTAGGTTTTTGGAATTTCGATGCTCTGACGTAGTCGTCTCACAAATATACTTGTAATTAAGGTCCCAATTCAGTTCTATGATGACTAATTACCGAGTGCGGTAAATGCAGTGGCTAAAAATAGAGCCAGACAATATAATTATAGGTCCACTAAAGGACATGCAGAGCAAGGTAAAAAGAACTCTTAATTCTTTGTAGATCAACATGTAGGTGTGCAATGTCCGATCTACGGATATCTAGGTGCGGGAACACCTCCCTCCCTATTTCATTTCGCCCACGTCAGCTGTACGTCACATTTATCACGTAGATTAAACATTTATTAGTAAGGCAAAGGAGGTGCATATGGAACCCTTCAGCGCCGACAGTAACCTCAAATTTTACTTAACCCTAACGTTTCAAACACTTTTTGTCCAACATCAATAAGCCGTGCCCTTGAAATCGACAAAAGTTGACGGGTTCCTCAAGAAAAACACCTCCATTTTTAGAGTGCGGATCCGCCACTGAAGTTTAATGCAATCAAACCAAAGACAGCAATTTTTCGCGACACTAATTAAAAACTCAATTGGGATGAATATGTATAACGATTCACAAAATTAAAAGAGTCATATGAGCTGTTCTTACACCTGGTGAATAGGTATATATGCATGTAATCCTAATATTAACCATACAAGGTAGAAAAGAGGGGCCAAAGAAAGACCATATCCATTCCAGTGGCGGATCCAGGATTTCCGAAAAGGGGGGCCCACATGTGGATTAGCCAAACTTTTCAGCCATTTTTGGTGCAAAATCTGGAAATATCTGGATATCTGGAAATATGTGGCCAAAAGCGGGGGGGGGGGGGGGGCTCTAAATCCGCCACTGCATTCTCTGGGTAAACTGTAACCCAGACAAGATACAATTGAGCAAGCAATTCAATTACAAGTATTCCTATCATACACTGACATAAACTAGGCTACATAAACTAAAACACAAAAAAATTTTATAGTCTTGTCGAACACACAGAGCTTCTCTTTGTTATGTCATAAAGTCGAAAGACATCCCCCTAAAGATAACGAATTTGACTTGGATAATTACATTTTGTAATCGCATGACGTTCAGATATGTCATACATGTTACGTTAGAAGACATGCGAGGTCGTAATGAACTTGAAGCATTACACAGATTTACAGAATGTAACCAAACCCTTATTTACATAATTGTGATTTACATAATATTCCAGTTTTTGGGGACGTTGCGTAAGCAGCATATTTCACCACGGAATGGTGCTCCCGTGATCAGGACGAAAAGAATCTGACTTCTCATTGAAACTGGAGAGTTGAAGATATACAATATAGGGTGCAACGGAGGTTGTTTCAATAGAGTGAGAAAAGAAAGGGGGGGTCACATTTCCACTGAGAGGATACATGTGTCGTTTATAACACAACTCTTATGAATGTTCTATCATGACTTAAACAACTCTATATGCAAATTTTATCATGAACGCCTATAAACTACAATACAATACAATACTGTATTGTATTGTATTGTATAAACTACAGCGTCTCCGCCACTATCCCTCTAAGGAAATGTAAATGTTTTTGATGCCATGATGGGAAGGGGGTCCAGGGATCGCTGGTCTGTACATGTAGCAATTTGATTAAAGATGCATTATGCAAAACTGAAGACAAACCAGGCATTATATCAAGCGCTCACGATACTAAAAACTTCAAATCAGAGAGAGAATCATATGTTAATGTGAGAACGTAAAAATAATAGGCGAGAGACATCTCTCAAATCATATCTGACAACCAAACTGAACTTAGGTTTTCATATAGCTGTCCATCAGATATTCAAATATACCTTATTTAAAACTTTAAACCTGTGTGAACCACAGCCTGAATGATAAGATTTGCTCTTCGTTAAACTAGTTATTCTGGGTCTCTGCACGTAACAGATAGTCATTACGATAGAAACTTGACTTCATATTGAATTATCTATTAAATCACAACCCCCCCCTCTTTTTCCATAGAATAAATGAAAAAGAGGGGATTCTCATAAGTATATATTTTTAAGAGGGGAGTGTTTCAAAAAATGTTTCAAACTTACCACAGTCTATGCCGACATACCACGAGGCATATCCTCTGCCTTCTCTGACCCCTCGAATCATGCTGACACAAAAATTTCTCTCAATCAAGCTTCCTTAATTAATTATTAATAAACACAACACTCGAATTACATGCTGCAGTATTACGCAAAGTATGTTCCACGAATACACTATTACACAAAAGTATTTCGGTCTGACGTTTCAGGAAAACATACAATATGATTTTGTAAATCAGTTATACATTGTCCACGATTCGATATGACTAATGCACTATCTCCCCCACGATACTGAATTCCTCATTGATCAATATATATAATATTAGTCAACACAGATAAAAATAGCCGCACAACTTTCCGTCGTATTTCTGCTATTTTTACTCAAGGATATTTTTCTATTCCGAAAATATATTTGGAAACAAATACCAAAACGAATAATATGCACTATGTGAGTAAAATCCCATATGTCATAATTGGAAAAACAATCACAGGTGCGTTATAAATCCTTTTTTCTGCAATGCGCATTTTAAGGTCCGTTCAGGTAAAATGTCCAGCGGTATGGACATCAAATAACTTCCCCCGACAGAAGGTCCGGAGATTTAATTACTATGCTAAGTGATACATTTCTGTCTAATTATCCCGTCCTTATTTCACGTCTATCTATATGGCTCATGATTTATCAGTGTGTATACACAGTCAGTCGAGTGGCAATCAATGCGATTATTCCCCCTTGTATCGATATGACATCACAGGGTCATGGAGGTCATAGCATACCTGAAGCTACAGGTAAATACCGTACATCTTCTAATAAATGAATGTACTTTTTAATAGCATCGGGGTATGGGGGCGGGTGGAAGTTTGTTTTTCATCGCCAGTAGATCTATTATCACTGAATAAGGAGTGGGGCAAAGTTATATCTTCCCTCTCAGCCGAGTACAAAATCCCTTGACCATATATAGATCCACTTTTTATATCGGCGTTGAATGGCGCCAATTTATGGTCAGATAATCGCGGACTTCTCTCAACCTGCCTCCTTCCTACCTACTGTCCGCGCCACTCACTTTGTAAACCGAAAAATCTGGATTTTCACTTATTTATCTTTTAAATAGTTTTACAAAATTAATATCAATCGACAGATCTTGTTTAGTCGTAACTTTTGGTGTATGTTATATGTTTCTACGAAGAAGCATTCGTATTTTATAGGGAAAAATCATTTTAGATAGGGCGTTTTCTATGTTAATTTTGACGTGACGTCGCCGATGTTTAACACTGAGTCTATGGGAAACTTGGCGACGTCACGTCAAAATTTAACATGGAAATCGCCCTATCTAAAATTGATTTTTTCTATATAAAATGAACGCTTCTTCATACAAACACATAGCATACACCAAAAGTTACGACTAAACAAGATCTATTGAATGGTTATGCCTTTTTGAAATTATTCTGAAGATGAATAACAGAAAATCCAGATTTTCCAGCTTCCAGAGTGAATGGCGCGGACAGTAACTCATATCCTTTATACCATGTCTCCCTATACTTCCAACTTTGTCTCCTCTTTCTCTCCTCCCCAGCTTCCAACCCTTCCCAATCTCATTGTGGGTTTCACAGACAATCGTCACTGTATGTATAACAGAGGCGGATCCAGCAACCCCTTTGCCGTGGGGAGAGGGGAGGGTTCGAGGGGCAAATTTTGTCGATTTAGACAGAGAATGGACCAAAATACAGGGTTTTGATAAAAGTTTGGATCACTATATATATATATACATACATACACACACACATATATACACACACACACACATATATATATTTATATAACAGACCATGGAAACAAGAGGCCCGACTTAGACACAACGCTTGTGTCTCAGCCTCTCAGGATAAAATTGAATAAGAAACTATAGATTATTGTTTATAGCTTTCAGATCATTTTATCACTTGAATTAAGAAAGTAAGACATTAATGAATTTAAAAAGGGTCATTGTCCAGATTATACTGATTATTGTACTGTCACCGGTGACGGCATCCGCCTGATGCATCGCATAGAAATTTCTACCGTTGCAACAGACCCACCCGAAGCAGTGAGGGATTTTTTACGTGTCACGCCCACCGTGACACGGGACTTCCATTTTCACTGTCCAATCCGAAAAGCGGTGTACCCATAGAGGAAGTCGAACCCGTGATCTCCCGGTCACTAGCGGAACCTGATTTCTCTGACTGCATAAAATTAAATCTGGTGTACTTGGAAATATGACATATTAATAATCCAAAGGAGATTGACATACCATGGCCAGTGCTTTTAATCAAAGCAGGGTGAGGAAAGGAAAAACAAACGAATAGCAAGATCTCTCTGTTCAATTATTATATCATATATACATGTTTTCATTTCAAAATTATGTTAAAGTTTGCTGAATTGAAAGAATATCTCATCCAAGGTTTTTAAAGACCACATATATAGCCAGTACAGACTCATATAACTAAATAGTCTAGTCCGAAATATTCTAATCGAGCCTCAGTTTTCCATAAATTCATCGAGTTGGTAAAATCATGGAACATTTCAAGTCATTATATATCGTAATATACAATATGTCTATTCGAACACGAATATTACTCGATTGATAAGTTGACACTTTGAGCATGACGGAATAAGATTACACAATTGTAAAGTAGAGATAAGAAAACTGTTAAAACACGTTCAACAAAAGTATTAAACATTCGCCTGTTAGGATTATTTAGTAGATACCAGAAAAAAGGTTTATTGCTCAGGTACCACATCGATGAAAATACCATTCCGTTTCATTCTTAATGGTATCCAGGGGCCGGTTTGGTGTAGTGGTTAAGCGCTTAGCTTGCGGCGCCGACGAACCGGGTTCGATTCCAGGGTTGCGCCACTATGTTTAAGAGGTTGGTTACCTTCGCTCCCCAATCTGATTAAAACCAGATCTTTATTCCGCTTCTTTATTATCCGCAGTGGAACAAACAGAGAAGCGGAATAAAGATATGGTCTTAATAAGATTGCTTCGCTTCCATGTCGCGATATAACTTAGAAATAGTTGAAAGCGACGTAAAGCACTAATCAACCAACCAACCAACTTAATGGTATCCAACCCTTGTCCAATACGTTCTGAGGAAGCATCAATTTATCATAAGTCACTGAATTGATAAGATCATGGACCGAACCTATAACAGACTGATTGGTTATTGTTTTACGTCACTCCGCGATTATTTCAGGTATATGGCGACGGCGTCTGCCTGATGCATTGCATAGGCATTAATTCCATGGCTTCGGACCCATTCTAACTAGTGAGGGATATTTTACGTACCACATTTACCGTGACACAGGACCTCGGTTTTCATTTTCTCATCAGAAAGACAGGACACCAATGTACCTACGGCGGAGTCGAACCAAGGACCTCTCGGTCACAAGCCAGCACCCTATCCACAGTGTTACACGGGATCGAACTAATAATACAGCACACACATACAATTCATAGATCAGTCATATATTTACGCGTAGGATGTCTATTCGAACACGTGTGTTACTTTATTCGTTTATAGTTTAAACCCAAATGCACCCGGTATGCTATACACTGACTGATTTTTGTTTAACGTCACACCACGAATATTTCACGTATATGGTGACGGCATCTGCCTGATGCGGGGCATACACATTTTGACCTTTGCAACGGACCCACCAGAAGCAGTGAGGGATCTTTAACGTGCCATGCATACCACGACACGGGGCCTCGGTTTTTACTGTCTCATCCGAAAGACAGGACACCGGCATGACCAGAGCGGGAATCGAACCAAGGCCTCCCGATTAGGAGTCCAGCGCGATACCACTAGACCACGCCGGCTTGATATGCTATACATATATTGTAGTAGGCCAGTATATATGGCGAGGGTGGAAAATGAAGAGGCCGGAGTGACCTCTGATCTTTCACCGGTACTCAGACTGACCTCCCCATTTGCCAACCCAGGTTTTGTCTTCATTGATCATGACTTTACTACTATTCCTACGCGGTTGCAGTGCTAATTCGTTTGACTTTATTGAATCCATGGAAATACTTCGCAAGTACATGTGTGTACTATATCTGGTAGCTTTCTACCATGTTTGGATTAGATCCATATATATATATCATATATATTTACATTTGTAAAATTTGCAAGAACTTTTCGCATGCTCATTTTGAAAGATGCTGATGTAAAAGTGCAGAATATTCTCTGAAGTAAATTAATGCCAAACTAATTATGGACAGACCAATGGATGCAGAAAAAAATCAATGCCCTTCCAGTCCATTAAAACTATGATAACATTTTAGAGATTCATGAACTGAATGATTAAAATGTTTAAAGTATAAGATGCTTGGTAAGCAGAAATTGGTAAATGTGCTTGGACATTTGTGTAACAAACACTTTTTACAGGTTTCGTCAATTTCGTGGTTTTTAGCTATAATACATCCTTCACCCACGACTAATAGCAATGTGAAATTTTGTATTCTACATATTCGTAACTGTATATTTGATGAAAAACGTAGATAAGATTACACATTTCTCCGTGTTGCAAGTTTTTTTGCTTCGGATCTTAGGGAATGCCCCCCAAACTCAATTTGTTTGAGGCTTTCATTGTTGGATTTTCTGTATGTTAACAAGCACATTCCAGCAAATAAACCAAGTAAAGCACTGCACCAGGAAAGACAACTCCTGCACCCTTCATGCATTAATTCGACTGACGTCCATAAACTACCTGTCCATGGCTGTAGGCCCAGAATAAGTTTACGTTTATGATTTTCACGATAATTTTCTTTATTTAGTCATTACAATGAACGCCTTAATATCTGCATTTCCGTTGTCATAATTATTATTACTACAAATTATTCTATGATCACCGTAACGCAAACGACCACAAATGGATAAATCAGGGACATCCACCAAAGTGAGAGAGATTTTGGCAGACTTGACATTTTCATGTGCATCTCTGTTGTAGAGCAATACAAGTATTGGATACGATGCAGCGTTCATAAATAAGAGTAAATATTGTAAATAAGTGAATATCAATAAGGTGCCAAATACATTTCCTTGATTTACTTAATTTTCATTCATTCTTTCATTCATTCATTTATTCATTCATTCATTTATTCATTCATTCAATCATTCATTCATTCAATAATTCATTCTTCGTTCCATGTCGAAACATAAAGAAATTCATGATCAACCAACTCCTTCTAGTACCAAAAAAAAAATTCACAAAAGAAAACTACACCAAAATCATCAAATAAATTAGCGCCGAACATTGCCAAAGTAAGATGGCGCCTAAAATAAGCACAATAACTTTTATGCTCCGTATATTCTGTCAAACCTACCTTCGTCCGTTTGGATCATTCCATGTAGAGCTGGGTGTGTCAGGGTGGACGACGACTTGAGAGAACTGTACAGAGAAGGGTCATAGCCGCTGTCACTCTCATTGTCGGCTGAAAAAGTAACACCACAGTAAAAACAAATATTACAAAAACCGCTAGACTTCTATTGTTTAGCTGTTTAATTATCATAATATATCAAGGCACGATATGTCCTATATTTGTAGCTAGGTCTGCAGCAGTTATAAATGAAATATTTTTGTATTAATGTAGCCGCAAGTCTTGGTCCTATATGAATGATAGGGCCACAATTCCTTACATTGCGTAAACTTGCAATTTTTCATAAACGGAATGTCTGGCACGATTCTACGCATTCCTGATTCAAATGGAGCAAATATTAAACATATATAAACATTAAGCAAACGATTGGCAATAATAACTTACCCCGAACTGTCGTCTGAAGGCTATAAACACATTTTTCCAAACGTTTGCGTAATTAAATCTCGGTAGCAGAATCAAACATGTGAATGATTCTGACTACATATATGCAAACGGGCAAATTTGACACAGGTTGGGAAAACTGTGTGCGGAGACTTCAGAAAGATCGAATAAGGAGTAAGTTATTATTGCCAAAAAGGATTATAGCCAAACAGAGTCACGCAAATATTATTTACAATACACATACATTCCTATACGTTATGAAAGAAATTCATCATATAGAAAACACATGTCATTTCTAAAGGAGAAAAAAAATTGATCCCGAATTAAATTTGCACGGCAAGTGTCAGTTTAAGATTAAAGACTAAAACGGTTTTTTCATCTATACATCTGTAACATATGCTCAAAATTGACCTAGTATCAAGACACATCTTATGAATCATATTTCTCGGTAAAATAATTGAACGATTACTTCTCGGCAATTTCCGTAATCGAAAAAAACATATCGAACTTTATTTCTCGATTTCATCTGTATGAATGTTAATAAATGTTTCATCGACGTGACCATGTTTTTTCTGAAATATTATTTTATCTGTATAATAATTATCGGATGCGACAGGCCAACAGGAGACACAGTAATTGAAATAATAATGATTCTCAACAGCACCATGTTGCCACCAGAACAGTTGTGAAGGGACAACCAGCCCCGCGGTAGTGATGTGGTATACAGCAGCCACGTGTTACCACCAGAACAGTTGTGAAGGGACAACCAGCCCCGCGGTAGTGATGTGGTATACAGCAGCCACGTGTTACCACCAGAACAGTTGTGAAGGGACAACCAGCCCCGCGGTAGTGATGTGGTATACAGCAGCCACGTGTTACCACCAAAACAGTTGTGAAGGGACAACCCGCCCCGCGGTAGTAATGTGGTATACAGCAGCCACGTGTTACCACCAGAACAGTTGTGAAGGGACAACGAGCCCCGCGGTAGTGATGTGGTATACAGCAGCCACGTGTTACCACCAGAACAGTTGTGAAGGGACAACGAGCCCCGCGGTAGTGATGTGGTATACAGCAGCCACGTGTTACCACCAGAACAGTTGTGAAGGGACAACCAACCCCGCGGTAATGATGTGGTATACAGCAGCCACGTGTTACCACCAGAACAGTGGTTATAAAATTAAATTATTAAATTTTTTGGCAACTCCTACTTGAGTTGATGACCACGACCTTGGAAGAGTGTGAAAAGTACTGCATGCAAACCCTACACCACATGCATAATGAATAGAACTGTATGTATATTTATTTTCTAAACGCCACATTAGCGGTATTTTACCTATGATGAACGCCACATAAGGAGTATATTAACTGTGTGGTGGAGACCAATGATAAGGGTGAAGACAACAAGAGTGTCCAGGAGGAACCACAAATTTCCGGCAAGTCCCCACTTATCCTACCTAGAATTCCATCCCAGACAGGAGGTTGGAGTTAAAGTGAAATTTCTCTTTCAGAGATTCTCACACTTCACTTGTACCTGAATAAAAAGTCTTGTTAAGGAGAAAAATGGCGAGGTGGCTCTGAATGTGAAGTTCCGGTTCAGGTCAGTCACCATCAGGCCTTCTCTAAATAAATGCATCAAAGGAATGACAATTTAGTGTCATTTAACAAAGCCTGGTCAATGGTCAGTGTGAATTAATTACAATGTTATTGTATATCACGTACGATATACAAGTTAAATTAATTGCACACCGGCATTAAGCCACCAGTACATGTGTCCGTATCGCATCCCATTATGCTCAACGTAAAATGAACCGGTCAAGTATTAGCACAGAGGTGTTTCCAGCAATTATCGAAATGGTAAAGGAGAGTTCAATCCACCTTAAAAAGTTTCGCCAAGGAAAGATAGGAGGTTGACGCCTTTGAAAATAATGAAAATTACCAAAGGGGAAGAGGCTCGCTCACAGTAACACCCCCCCCCCCCCCCATTCTAGATTTAAATTTCCTAGTTTGACATAACAAAATGTTCATAAAACATCTCTGAATTCGTGGTCTTCTGGAATCAAAGTGTTTAAAATAGAGACCTATGTGTATAACATTGGAATGTTCAGTCCCCTCCCTTCAAATTAAACTGAATTATGATGGCTGTCGACCATTTTCGTACAAAATTAGATAAACCTACATGTTCAGAATAAGGTTCAAATCATGCATACTGTATAACTTCGAGCGAGAGTGTCTCCAACAGCTTAGAGTGGCACATTTATTAGGAAAGCTAGAAGCTAGATTGAATAATCTGCATGGTCTCTGGTTGCTCAAATTACTAATATGTAACGTGTTGGGATAATAGGAGAATGCCTAGACAACAGAAGGAGGATAAGAACCTTTAATGAAATTTATGACAAGAATTCTAAATTTCAAATTCGAGCTTTTGTAAGCGTTTCGACATCATAAAATCCTAGATCAACAAATGACATTATTCCACATTTAGGGAATGGACTGCAATGAAGAGTATGGCACATAGCACTAGATTTTTATACCCCCGGGACTACAGCTTGTCTGTTTTGCAAAACTTCCACATTCTTCTTAACTTGTGAAACAAATAAGATGTTTCCTACTTCACACGTTTATACATTATGTCCAAAGCTTTGGTATTTAAAGTTTTGTCCAAATTCCTGGTATCTGTAATTTTTGAAATATGCTCCATGTACATGCGCATTGTCCAATCTCAGTCATGGACGACTTTGCGAGCCATTTCCCAATACTATTTTGTAGAAATGTGATGTAAACTACAATTTTATATTGTCTTCTGTAGTATATAATAAAGGCCAAGGTTGATAGAGTGAGAAAATTAAAGAAATAAAGAAATCGTTATAGAATTTAAAAAGAGTCTAGATCTGAGACATTTTTAAGATCATGTTTTCTTGATAAAGGCCATTGGCCGAAATGTTGAAATTGAGCAACACGAACAGGATTTATTGCACTTCCTATGGAACATTTTGACTGATTATAAACTGTTTCTGATTGTCTTGTACAATGTGTCAATGTTTCATATCATTTATTTATTCTATGTTATTAAATTCACTCCATTTCATTCCATTTTATTTTCCAAAGCATAAATATTTCTTGATCAGCCAATCACTGATAATGGCGTCACACAACTAAGACAAGTCGCAGCAAGAAGCTGATGTACAATTCAATTCAAACCGTGACCAAAAGAAAAAAAAGAATGGGTGAGAAATGTGTACCACTACCATACCGACGACAGATTAAACAGAAACATAGTGAAAAGGTGTGATAATCCGTGATTACCTCCCAAATCAGACATGTACTCATCACCTGAAATGAAAGGTATTTGTTCTTAATAGGTCAAAGCATATGAATTTCTTTTTTCATAAGGTGCCATGTTAAATTTCCAAACTTTTAGCAAGATTTACACAATCTTCTACATCTTAGCTTTATATAACGCATATATCAAAATGTTTGTCAGACATTCCTCTGTCACATATTCTAACAGTTTGCTATAGGTTATCCGCCTTTTAAATTTTGAGAAAATCTTGCTGGAATGGTGTTAACCCCTTCCCCCCATCCCCCCCCCCCCCACACACACACACAAAGAAAGAAAGAAAGAAAGAAAGAAAGAAAGAAAGAAAGAAAGAATTAAAAATAAATAAAAATTAAACTTCAATTTCAAATGTAAACAACAACACAACAACTTTTCAGGTATTAAAATCTTTCCATTGGTGAAATGATTAAATTCTTAATTTTACACAGAATCAATCTTTATTTATAGATTGATCAAATAATTTCAACCAATCGGAGCCCCTGATACACTGAAATAGGAGTCCCTCTCTCCCTACAGAAGATCATCTTACAGACCAACTAATCAGACGGCTCGTTAATTACCATTCTGTGGCTTAATAACTGCTACAGTCACGTTACCGTATGTAGCCACTATGATGTTCTCAATGAGGAGTTTGGCTTTATTATAACACATAAAATGTTCTTAACGGAGAGTTAATCTTTGTTGTGCCTCGTAGGATGTTCTCGACGGAGAATTTGGACGGACGGACAGACCGAGTGATTTCTATGGGGTACCTGCATATCAAAGTGGAGCTCAGTAAAATTGCACAATATGATTTACTGTACAAAACTCTGGTCAAGTAAATTGGAATTCAGAATACAAAATACAAAACTAACAAATATAGCAAAATTCAGAATATATTAATTTCTTTCAAGTTTAATTAAAAACAGATTACATCTTTCCAAACAGCTGATCTGCGCTCTCATTACTGACATCATAATTGACTGTAGACACACAGACTGTCAAAAGCATTCTTATAAATTGAAATTGCTATGTAAAGCCAAGCTTTATTATCAAAGCTGAAATATTGATTTGAATATCATGATTTTATGTCTCCCTACCTAATATCTGTTTCCATAGTGAATATTCAGAAACACAATCTGTCGTCATGGTGCGCAATTCCTAATTACGGTAAAAGCGAAATCGTTTGATCCCAAAGTTTATCTGTAATCTCTCATTTTTTTTCACGAAAAACAATATAGGCCATCACCCAACGCTATAAAACATTACGTAAGTATTATACAATAGCAAATTGACCAATCAGCGATTTCAACACATACTGAGTTTTTGTTGTGCGCACATAAGTAAGAAAGAAATGCACATATAATTTAAAACTCTTACAAAAGTCGGCATGAATACCTACACTTAACTTGTGTAACAAAAAGAAATTGCATAAAAATCGGGTAGCGACAGCGCAGTATGTATTCAATATATAGAACCAAGAAGCCGTGAATACATCGCACAATAATTGAAGTGAAAAATATTTTCTCGATTACCTGTTTTGTAACTTGTTTACAACACAATCTTCTCTGTCGGACTACTATACGACATAACGCAGTATGGAAGCTATTAATTTTGTATGAAACTGAATCATTCAAATCATTCTGGTTTTGTTTTTGTGTTGTGCACTTGGAAAGATTTCAAATATATACAAAACTTATAAATAATTTCAAAGTGTAACTGTTTGAGTGAGCAAACCAGAAAAAGTTTATCGAGAGATGTTAGACATCGTTTTCATGTATTTGTACTTGTTTGACACATCAGAATTATCTATGATAATGCACCCGGAGTACAATGGGGGAGGGAACCGAAGTTGCGGCAGTTGGTACACATATCTCCTTGCTCGCCTCGTCTGGGGACAGGCTTGGGCAAATAAAAGACGCAACAGCGACTTCTCTACAGAGCGTAAGTACACTCAGATATAAGACGCTACAGCGACTTCTCTACAGAGCTTAAGTCCACTCAGATATAAGACGCTACAGCGACATCTCTACAGAGCGTAAGTACACTCAGATATAAGACGCTACAGCGACTTCTCTACAGAGCTTAAGTCCACTCAGATATAAGACGCTACAGCGACTTCTCTACAGACCTTAAGTCCACTCAGATATAAGACGCTACAGCGACTTCTCTACAGAGCGTAAGTACACTCAGATATAAGACGCTACAGCGACTTCTCTACAGAGCTTAAGTCCACTCAGATATAAGACGCTACAGCGACTTCTCTACAGAGCGTAAGTCCACTCAGATATAAGACGCTACAGCGACTTCTCTACAGAGCGTAAGTACACTCAGATATAAGACGCTACAGCGACTTCTCTACAGAGCTTAAGTCCACTCAGATATAAGACGCTACAGCGACATCTCTACAGAGCGTAAGTATACTCAGATATAAGACGCTACAGCGACTTCTCTACAGACCTTAAGTCCACTCAGATATAAGACGCTACAGCGACTTCTCTACAGAGCTTAAGTACACTTAGATATAAGACGCTACAGCGACTTCTCTACAGAGCTTAAGTACACTCAGATATAAGACGCTACAGCGACTTCTCTACAGAGTGTAAGTACACTCAGATATAAGACGCTACAGCGACTTCTCTACAGAGTGTAAGTACACTCAGATATAAGACGCTACAGCCACTTCTCTACAGATCTTAAGTACACTCAGATATAAGACGCAGCAGTGACTTCTCTACAGAGTGTAAGTACACTCAGATATAAGACACAGCAGCGACTTCTCTACAGAGCGTAAGTATACTCAGATATAAGACACTACAGCGACTTCTCTACAGAGCTTAAGTCCACTCAGATATAAGACGCTACAGCGACTTCTCTACAGAGCTTAAGTACACTCAGATATAAGACGCTACAGCGACTTCTCTACAGAGCTTAAGTACACTCAGATATAAGACGCTACAGCGACTTCTCTACAGAGTGTAAGTACACTCAGATATAAGACGCTACAGCGACTTCTCTACAGAGTGTAAGTACACTCAGATATAAGACGCAGCAGCGACTTGTCTACAGAGTGTAAGTACACTCAGATATAAGACGCTACAGCGACTTCTCTACAGAGCTTAAGTACACTCAGATATAAGACGCAGCAGCGACTTCTCTACAGAGTGTAAGTACACTCAGATATAAGACGCTACAGCGACTTCTCTACAGAACGTTAGTACACTCAGATATAAGACGCTACAGCGACTTCTCTACAGAGTGTAAGTACACTCAGATATAAGACGCTACAGCGACTTCTCTACAGAGCGTAAGTAGACTCAGAGGTGAAATGTTACAACAACTCGGGTGCATGACTTCTGCCCTTGAAAAAGATGTTACTTATTGCTATATGACATACATGTATTTGTAATTCTATGAAAATATTTAATGATACATTAATCGTATTTCTATTTTGATTTTATACGTTGGACATTGGGCATTTTGTAGATCGTCTCCTAACTGTACTAAAACATGGGGTTCCTGATACATCTCCTCAGTTTACATAGATCACACGGTGGACATCTCGCGCATACAGGAGATGCCCATTCGTTTCTTATCTGTACCTGGTCATACTTACTGTGATATTGTCTGGTGCGGTTGGACTTCTGTTTATACAGTGTTCGAACCACCTTTGCACTGCCAAATCGTTTGAATTTTTTACTGACATTGTTGTAAAACCATTCACACGACTTCAACTTCAGCTCCCTGAAAATAACAATACATATGTACCCATTCACGATAACAATATGATTACAAACTATCAAAGGAAGGGATACGTTCGAGAACTATTGTTTCGTCCCTGTTGTCCGGTTTTTAATTAAAGGAGAATGCTCATATTTGAATGTTGTAAACCATTGTTATAGATGGTTTTAAAATTCTTTGAACTATAGAACTTTAATGTCACAAAACTACTCAACAACCTGAACTCCCCTTGTTAGCTTGCAAGTATATGTATGACCTAATTATGAATTTTTCGTATTGTAGTATTTTCTAGCCATAGAAGAATATATTCTGGTACTATTACCAGAATATCCTAAATATCTATTTCATAGTCCAAGTCTGTAAATCTCAGGATTCGCCTCAGAATTATCGATCAGACAACGTGCAGACAGTGCAGTTTCCGGAAATGCTTCCTTCATCAACAGTCCCAACTCCGACCATGAGCATTTACTTACAAATAACGTTATATAGAGAGAGGCTGTCTTTTAGAGCAGGGTGTACACAATGCGGTTTTGGCTTTTTATTATGTAAATCGATGCTCAGCTCAGAAATGTTTCATTCTTATTAAGAATCGGATCCTGCAGCATTAAGTAATATTGCAGACAAAACCGATTCTGAAAGAATGTTACTTATAAGCAAATTGGGTCTTTCCGATATGCAGAGTTATTTCCCATTTTACTTTTTAGTAGGTATCTGACGTCAAATACTTGTGACGTCATACAATTTTTATATCACTTCCCATAATTTTACACTAGTTGTCATAGAACTGGTTGACGTCACAATGTTTTGACGTCAGATACCTGCTCATATGGGAAATAACTCTGTATAACGAAAAGACTCAATTATAAACAAGATTTGTCAATGACAACATAGCTCGCCGGCGGGGCATTGTCAGAAGGAAAGCATTATCTTCAATGTTCTCTTATTTCAATGCCAAGTCCAAGGTCAAAAGTTAATCATTGAAAGCTCTAGTCACAATGAATCTAAATGTGAAATCCCTATCTCTAATATTTCAAAATAAAAAACCCAATTAATTGTTTTTGAAAATTAGTAATACTTCAAAACTCAAGGTCAGAAGGTCAAAAGTCATGGTATCAAATGAAAACTCTTGATATGAGGGATATATGTGTGAAGAATAAAAACCCTACCCATACTGGATGAAAAGATATAGCCCATGTTAATGTTTTTGAAAGGAGGTCAAAGTTCAAGGTCAAGGCTCATGGTATCAAATGAAAGTTTTTGATATGAGGACCTTTGTGTGAAGTATCAAAGCTCTACTCTTACTGGTTTAAAAGATATAACCAGGATAATTTGTTGTTTTTATTTAAGTATGTCAAAATTCAAGGTCGAAGTCACAAGATCAGAACTTACAAAAGTCAAGGTATCAAATAAAAGCTCTTGTCATGAGAGTCCTATGTCTGAGGTTTCAAAGCCCTACCATCTTTAGTTCAATAGATGTACCCCAGGTTAAATTGTTTAAAACATAGGTCAAAATCCAATGTGAAGGTTGTAAGGTCAAAAATCATGGTATCAAATAAAAGCTCTTGTAACGAGAAACCTATGTGTGAAGTGTCGAAGCCTTATCCTTACTGGATCAAAAGATAAAGCCCAGGTTAAAATTTTGGAAAAGTAGGCCACAGTTCAAGGTATAGGTCACACGGTCAAAATCATGGTATCAAATGAAAGCTCTTGTCATGAGAAACCAATGTTTGAAGTCTCAAAACTCTATCATTAACGGTTCAAAATATATAGCCCAGGTTAAAGGGCTTTTTGTGTTCGAGGACGCCGACGCCAACGCACAGGGTATAATGGAAGAAAAAAGACGAGTTACTAGCTCAGTTATGTGGCAGAAGTCACAATGGAGCTATACAATAATGAATATAAATAATATACTAGAACATATAACACATTACAAAAATACCGACTTAAGACGGTCATTTAATTTGACAAAAACCAAACAAATGGTGTGGTTAACCGGTTTACGGGCCCACCTTCCCACTCACCGTAACAGCAGAACAATCAAAGGACGTACATTTAAAAATTTATAAATAATCCTCCATGTAAAGAACAAAATGATGAAAGTAACATTCCGGCAATTTCGTACCGGCGAACTAAAATTACCTTTCCTGGATACAGGCTTTACACATGTAACCTTTCTTCTCCAAGTCATATTGACAGCATCCTTTGCAGACGAATAATTTACACTGCAAACAAATCTGGCGTCTATTAAATATCAGGCCAAAACCTTGACAACAGCGCACGCACACGTTCTCATTCAAATTGGTCTTCTTGGCAACGACCTTCTCTATATCTTCCTCTTCCTTGACAACTTTTTCGATTTCCCTACAATTTCGATACAAAAGTCAGGGTTGATTGATGGTACATGCATTTACATAGTATTTTGATTACCATCGAAGTCTTCACGTCATGTATATAACTAACTTAAAGATCTGTATTCCAGGTGGCATGCACATGGCACTGCAAATGCCACGGAAATGTCTTAAAAGTCGAGATGGAAAGTTATCGAATTATTTGTTTCAATCCACTCCGAGTTGGAATTATATAAGATATGAGAAAAAAATGTGAATTACTCTCCTGTTTTCTCGGGGGACAGGTCAGATTGGTCAAGTGGCATAGCTCTGCAATTTTAATCATGGCGACTGGTCTTCGATCCCGGCAGTCAGATGGGGATTTTCTAAGGTGAGAAATCAAAACACGAGAATCCCTGCTACGGACACATACATGATTTAAGTTAAAACAATCACAGTGACTTTTAAATCAGTAGAACTAGTAGGAGAAATCCTTCACAGATGCATGATAGCTTGTTCAGTGTCTTTTGTTTGGTTGAAGGTTTTGTTTGGTTGAGAGTTGGGTTTTTTTTATTTGTTTGATTTTCTTTTGTTTTGTTTATTTGGGGGTTTTCTTCAAAGATGCCTGCAACTTTTCATTCGGGAATTTTTTGTCCCTTTTGCAAAATGCTAAAAGATCAATGTTTGGGGAAAATTTAGAAAAATTTTAGTAAAAAGTTAATGAATTTTCATTGAGAAGGTCCTTATGACGGATTTGATTTGAAAAAAACCCACTGTTGTCTGTCTGGTACTTATCCGTGAAATGTGGCATGAGATAAAGCAATCGGTGTATGGATACTGGGGATTATATATTTTAACCCGTGTAAACACAAAACTCGTAATAAACCCTGTACCTTCGGAAGGCAGGTGCACGGACACATATTTCCGTTTTCCGGAATCATGAATCTATGTCCAGCCTCTCCGATATGAGAGAGGAGTGGTCAACGCAGTGACCATCTTCACTCGGCCACTGAGGTCATAGAACTGATTCATATCATGTATACATACATCAAGAAAATGTACGAGTAAAAATTACCGTCCATATGAATACACCGACATGTACCAGTTTTGCACCGAAATGGATGACGAATTTAGAACGAGATAATATACAGACGTACGGACGACAAACCAGATTGACTAACGAACGAAATGACGAGTATCGTCCATATAGATATACAATATAATATCGAAATAATTGTTAATCAGTAAATATCACTTTCTACATAAATGTAATACATTGTCAAAAATATGTGGAGAATGAAATGAACGTATATGAAACGGACACCGAGACAGACGGATGACAAATTAAACAAACAAACGAATAGAAAGAGTATAGTCAACGTGCAACTTAAAATCGAACGTGAATTCAATCCAATTATCTGAACAACAAATTCATTAAATAGAATAAACATATAAATGCATAGATAGACAGATAAGATTAAACTGACCCTATTCGTTCCTTCTCTTTATTCCGCAGTTCGAAATCTTTTTGCAGAACTTGTAGAATGCGCTCGGTCTCTTCCTCGCTCAGATGGCTCAGGTTCAACTTCCTCCCCATCTCTGCCACGGCACTCTCATACATGGTGGATAATATCAGATTAGGCAAACGATTATTACCATTTACAACGCCATAATTATCTAATCAAATCCTCCTCTCACTGCAGCGCTGAACATAAAATTACATCCACATTCACAATATAGTGCAGGGGATGACGAAAGCACATACTGATGTATAATTTCACAAAACGGTCTCCTTCGTTGTGCGCCAATGGGTTTTCGTAAGGAACCCTTAAACTCCTGAATCTTCAACGCTGACTTATCATAACAGATTTGAAAATAAATAGGTCCATTCAGCTTCAGTCCACAAGTTGGTCTTATTTATCTATGCGTCGTTGGGAATAGTATATATATGCAGTCTCCCCCTATACGATTGACCGTGCATAGCATTGTCTATATTTGCAGATTTATAGGCGGCTTTCGGGGATTTCGCTATGGGAATATTCTGTCTATCTGTCATTGGAAGCTGGGCCCATACATTTACCGATATCCTTACGAGATCAGCTAACTGCAATGCGCATCTCTCGCGCTATCTGTAATGAGAACAAACATGGGTAATAACAGTACTGATTATATGAGAAATATTTTAACCTTCGTCCGGAGATTTCTAATTATTCCTTGATTATGTTCCCGACGCCGTGATTACTGGATATGTCTTGATGATATTGACGGCATTATGTCAATGACGTGTAATATTTTCCGACGATCTGATTGGTACGTACGACTAGATAATATTGACGATCTATTATCAATGACTTTGAAGATAATTGTGATGATGATTTTGTCATTTTATGTTATTAGCTTTTAAGATAGATACATGTATGTCGAAGTATATCAATGTCTTGCGAGGTGATTACTTATACGATTTGTGAGACAGATGATTATTTTTTATGCCATAGTCGGTTAGGTTACTGATTTACGAGAAAATTATGTAATATCTATGAAGGCTTGTGTCCGCGTCTTGTGCGATATCAGAATTATTGTCTTTTTTCAATGAATTATAAGACAGATATGACATGATCAGCTTAATACAAACAATTTGTAAGTTAATTATTTTGTAATGACATTGTTGCAGTATGCGAATGAGTTGTGAATTATGTGCTTGTGAATTCCAACGATGATGTGAAGAATTATGCTACGATAATGGTGGCAGAATGACAATGCCTTGTAAAATAATTATTTAAATGACTTGTAAGACAACTATGTCAGGGACTTGTAAGATAATTATTTACATGACTTGTAAGATAACTATGTCAGGGACTTGTAAGATAATAATGTCAATGTTTTGTAAGATAATTTTGTCAATGACTTATAGGATAATTATGCCACTGACATGTAAGATAACTATGTAAATGAGTTGTAAGATAATTATGTCAATGACTTGTAAGATAATAATATCAATTATTTATAACATAATTTTATGATAGTGACTTGTAAGATAATTTTATGTCAATGACTTATAAGATAATTATGCCATTGACATGTAATTTAATCATAATGACTTGTAAGATAATTATGACTGACTTGTAAGATAATTAGTTGTAAGATAAATATGTCAATTCGTTGTAAGATAATTATTTCAATGAGATGTAAGATAATTATGTCAATTATTTGTAAGATAATTATGTCAATGAGTTGTAAGGTAATTATGTTAACAGACTTTTTAGATATTGTGTCAATGACTTACACGATAATTATGACAATGACATCTAAGATAATTATGTCAATACCTTTAAAGAAACCGATGTATTCATACCATGAAAATTTTGTCGGTTTTATGCCAATGATCTGCAGAACACTTATGAAAAATTGTCAGGTTTCTGTAACTGACTTGTAGAATAATTGTCATGATCAGCTCGTCGGTTTAATGCTAAAATTATGTCGTAATTACATTGTCAGATTTGTATTTATCATTTGTAAGATATTCCTTTTATAAAAATTGATTGATTGATTGATTGATTATTGTTTTACGTCACTCCACGGTTATTTCACGTATATGGTGACGGCATCAGCCTGATGTATTGCATACAAATTTAGACCTTTGCAACGTACCCACCCGAAGCAGTGAGGGATCTTTTACGTGCCATACCTACCGTGACACGGGACCTTGATTTTTACTGTCTCAACCGAAAGACAGGACACCGATGTGTCCAGGGCGGGAGTCGAACCCGGGACCTCTCGATCACAAGCCGAGCACCTTATCCACTAGACCACATCGGCTTATATTAATTTTATGATGTCATTATTGTTCTTGATGTTAGGGATGTATAATACAATTATGTAGTGATAATAATTTCTATCCTTTTGCATCGGTATGTTAGATAATTTTGTCAACAGTTTATGAGCTGGTAAATCAACTTGTGAAATATGTCGACAATGGACTGCCTTTAGACAAGTAAGATGAATGGGTCGGCAATCTAAGACTTCAACGATAAATAATATATTCAAATGTCGCCAATATGCGACATATAGTGCCTTTTATAAAGTGGTCTATTATCGATAACAGCTATGGTAATTATTTTCCTAATTATTTGTCGTATGTTGAATCATCAACATGCAGTGTATAGAATAAATTCGTATTTCATAGTTTTTGGCCATAAAGCGAGAATATCTAAGTATTGCATATGTAAAGAGCATTCATTTTTATGTAATTTCAAGAAATTACACCACATTTAGGCCCAATTGCAAAGTAATTTTAAAGAAGTATATGATCGTTAATATATCGAAGATTTGTCACGTCATTAAATTGGCATGATCTCGTTTCTTAAATTTGCCTCTCTCATCATCCGTAAAACATCCGTAAAAGGCGAATACCCTCCTCGTGTCCCCCGTCATATTTCACTCTCCTAATTTACACGTCTCATATTGATGATTTTATGTCCTCTGTATGTTTTCGGTTTTAACGGATGGCGGATGCTGTTAATCAACCAGGAGACGCCTACACAGTCTGGAATATTTCTTTGATAGTCCCCTATGATGAATTGTTATGAATTTCAAAATAATTGGTATTTTATGCGTATGGGATAAAAAGTTTGGGTATGAAAGGGGGTTTTCGATAAAAAAATAATTACAAAAACGTAATGACATTACAAATATATATATACATGAAAAGTCTGAAGAAAAATCATTCTCTGTAACAATGCATACTACACATGTGTCTAAATACTTTTTTTAAATACCATCTTCACCACGTCAAGACACATAGCAAGCCCCGTAGTGAAGATGTTCATATACATATATATTCTATTCTTTATGCATGGGCTATAACAGCATATATGGAGAAGAATAAAATTTCATTCCCCATGTGCGGTGCCATAACATCGATATAAATTAAATATCCGTTTTCTACAGACTTGTAACGGAACCCGGCGTCTAGACCTCATCCGATCTCGATCTATCAAAAGACAGGAAAAGCTAGATGATTGAGTACTTCTGTAACCTTGAAATCAGTCTTCGATTTCCCTTTGGTCACAAAGGGGAATCTTCAAATATGTATAAAACTAACAATATCTAACAAAGTTGAATCAAGGAAGTTTGGGACGATTTGTAAGACTTAAGTGTACCCAGTAATTGAACTTGAAATACGTAAAACTCAAGAGTCGTAACCCATAAACAAAGAATATGAAATACACAATATACAAAACCCGGAATTAACAATAACAAAATCCTGAAGAAATCGGGAAGGGAATGTGTCTTGAAGAAGAAAGCATTTCCTGATGACCAATCACATCCGCAGTGATGTATGCAAAATATACAATCATTGGCATTTAAGGGATCCAGTTGAAAACAGAAATGGGGCAGGTACTGTGAAAAAGTAAATTTCGTATTATGAGCTGTCACATCTTTTTCGATATCGTATTAATCTAGATTAAATGGCAATTATGGATCTTGACCCAACTAGGAATGAGATCAGGTGCCACGGAGGAGTAAACATCCACTGCTGACCAGTCATACCCTACACGAGCAAGTGGGATCAGGTGCCATGGAGAAATAAACATCCACTGCGACCGATCACACCCAGTGAGTAAGTAAGAGCAGGTGCCATGAAGGAGTAAACATCCACTGCTGACCAGTCACACCCTTCACGAGCAAGTGGGGCCAGGTGCCATGGAAGAATTAGCATCCACTGCTGGCTAGTCACATACGCAGTGAGTCCGTGAGATCAGGTGCCATGGAGAAGTAAGCATCTAGTGCCGACCAGTCACACCCGCCTCAAGCCAGTGGGATTAAGTGCAATGGAGGAATAATCATCCACTGCTGACTGGTCACGTCCGCCTGGAGGAATAACCATCCACTGCTGACCGATCACACCTACCGCGAGTAAGTAAGAACAGGTGCCATGGAGGAGTAAGCATCCACTGCTGAAGTCACAAAAAAGTCAAGAAGCATCCTTAGTTTGGATAAATCCCTTGCATAATTTGGTTGATATATGCACAAATATTGAGTCACATACGTCGAAGATGGCGGAAAAGGGAAGTAACTCATTATTTTTTTAATTGAAAACTATTTATTGTTCAGTATTGTGCAGCTTATCTAAGAATACTACTTACGATTGATGGAGAAAAGAATATCAACAACTTATTCTATATAAACGAGTGATTGATTGATTATTGTTTTACGTCAAGCTTATTTCACGTATGTGATGATGGCATCTGCCTGATGCATTGCATAGAAATTTCTCTTTTTGCAACGGACCCATCCGAAGCAATGAGGGATCTTTTACGTGGAGTGCCATGCCTACCGTAACACGGGACCTCGGTTTTTACTGTCTCATCCGAAAGACAGAACACCGGTGTGTCAAGGGCGAGAATCGAACCCGAGACCTCTAGGTCACGAGTCGAGCACCTCTTCCACTAGACTAGACGGGCTTTATTAACAAGTGAAATAAATGGAAATGCACTTTAGATGTAACAATCAAAAAAGTAATAAATCTATTTATTAATTATAATAATCATCTAAAATTCAATACTGATACCAAAAGAACGAAATGTACATAGATGGAGATGTGTGACTGCGAAACTCGGCAGCTAAATCTATCAATTAGCGGGGTATGATGGATTATATAACTACAGAATATTGTAATCTTAGCTCTAGATTCTGAAATATAGAAGAGTTGTCAGAGAAAACCTCGGAGCTTTAAAATCCTTTTATACGGAACACAAAGACGTAACCCGAAACTTAACACTGGGAAAGTATACATTCAATGAGGTCTCTATGGTGATAATTCCCGAACTGAGCTTCATTTCCTGGAAACATGGTATTATATTACATCGTTCAGGAAATGTCCCGGGTTTCTGTGTTCAGCTGTCGTCTGTTGCATTGCAATTAACATGAGCACACAGGTATGTCAATATCTATTTCATAAAATATAAAACTCTGTTATTTATGTGAGCAGGTTTATAAACTAACATTAATTGCAAGCCAGCCTGAGGTTACCGAGTTTTCTTTTTACAAAATATTTGTATGCAGGTCCTTTCTAAACAACTTTATGTATTCATAACTCCTCCCTTTCCTTTACATTTCTAATTTTCTGTAACTAGTGACACTATTGATGAAAACTGAAAAAATCAAAGGACTCAAAAGTCCTGAGAGTCGGCTTTGCTGATTTTAAGTATGTAATCATTTTACCATTTTAGTGGCGGATTCAGGATTTCAGGAAAATGCTCTCTTCATACTATCTTACGGCAAAGAGTTTGCAATTGCTTGTATCCGAAATGAACGTGCAATCGACAACTTCATGGCATTGTTGTCACGAGTCGAAGCTGAGCCAAGGAACGACATTCCTTCAAGTGGGACATTAAATAACCATCTTATTCACGATTCTCATAATGTTTTAACATCATTTATATTTAGAAACATACAACATTTACCTAAATATTTATATTGCATTTTCATTATCAGAGAAAATGCGGGAAGATCGATCTTTAAATTTGTCATATATGTGAAAAAGAACTAAAGTTCCAGAACATGTTGGGAAAAACTTTAATTGAAATATCTCGATAAAAGCAAGCGATACAAGATCAAGACAAATGCTTTGTCTGGAGAATTACACAATCAAGTACATCCGACGGTGTCGGTGGTAAACACATCGTAAAGTAGTCGCAGCTACATATTATTACGCGAAATTTGAAAACATTATTGCAACTCCTTTTTCGAGTTATTGAAACTAGTTTATGTTTAGCTTAAATTAACTGAGCTAAAGCTACATTGTGCTGATCAAGAAGTTTTAAGACAACATCAGTAATTTTTCGGCACTTTATTTTTCAGCGGCGTAGTAAGCTCTATATCGGTAGTGAAAGTTATAACCCCTGAAAAGAAAGTGATTGCAATGAGTGCGGCTTCACCGAAGCCGACTCAAAAACGATGCCAAAAACTTTCCTTGTGGCTTTTTTTATTATTATTATTGATTACGGTTCTCAAAATTTATCGTGCTTATCGGTTAGTAACTTCAAATTTTAGTCATATGCTACGGAAACACCCCCTTTTTCACAGACAGTGAGGAATCTCCTACAATCAAACCTAAGCAGTCACACGGGGCCTCGGTTTATACTGTCACGTGCCACCGTAAAACGTGACGCGGAGCCTCGGTTTATAATGTCACGTTCCGACGTATACCGAGACAAGGAGCCTCGGTTTACACTGTCGCGTGCCGCCGTATACCGTGACACGGGGATTCGGTTTATACTGTCATGTGCCATCATGTCCCGGGGCCTCGGTTTATACTGGCGCGTGCCGCCGTATACCGTGACACGGGGCATCGGTTAATACTATCTCGTGCAATCGTATACCGTGACAGAGGACCTCGGTTTATACTGTCTCGTGCCAGCGTATACCTCGACTCGGAGCCTCGGTTTATACTGTCATGTGCCAGCGTATACCGCGACACGGGGCCTCGGTTTATACTATCTCGTGCCAGCGTATACCGTGACACGGGGCCTCGGTTAATACTGTCATGTACCATCGTGACCAGGGGGCACGGTTTATACTGTCGCGTGCCACCGTATATCGTGACCCGGGGCCTCGGTTTATACTGTCGCGTGCCACCGTATACCGCAACACGAGGCCTCGGTTTATACTGTCTCGTTCCGTCCTATAGTGACAGGGGGCCTCGGTTTACCCTGCCGTGTCACCGTATATCGTGACACGCGGTCTCGGTTTATACTGTCTCGTGCCGACGTATACCGTGACACGGGGCCTCGGTTAATACCGTGACACCGGCCCTCGGTTTATACTGTTTCACCCAAAGGAAAGATAGGGAGCAAAAAGATAATATATTACGGAATCGGGTTCTCGGAGTTTATGTCTTTTGCTAAACCACATTCGCTGTGGATGGATGTTTTCCGACCATAGGAAACTTACTCGATCATCTCTGTTGTAAACCCGGACGAACCGATTATCACAAAATCCCGATATCATTTCCCCCTTTCTAGTTTCTAACCACGAAGATTGGCTCGGTTGAATACACTTAAACAACACATCGTTTGCAGATGATTTACTTAATCGTACGTTAAGCTCAATTATTTGACACATTTCTGGGAAACGTGGAAAATCACAATGAAAATGTCTGCAAATGTTTCCGCCAATTACACTTGTTGTCTGCTAAGATGCATTCGAATCGTGCGCAATTTCATGCCAGTGACTTGAACAAATAAGACCAGTTTTATCATTTAATTATTCTTTGATTTATCGAAATTACAGTCTAGAAACTCTGCACCACTTGATTGATAAGGCTTCGCAGATTAAATTCGATTTTGCATTATACAGGAAGCGGCATTGAAATTGTTATCATTCGCGCCGTAAAACCTGACAGATTTGCAATGCTGGAACAAATTCGCTGTGAATATGCAATCCATTTACATGTATATTGTTCCTCAGATAAATATGCATTTCAATTTAAAAATACTAGACCGTTAAGGATCTATAGATGTAGGTCAGTTGAAAGTTAACTATAACACATTACCCCTACCCATCCTCACCACCTCAGGCGTCGTGGTTGGAATCGCTCTTTCACATTCCACAGAAAAAAAAAATTAAAAATAATATGTCTGTCTGTCCCAGAGTAATATTCTGATCTTTTTTAGTTAACGTTTACAAGGTTCCTCGAGAAGTAAGAACACAGCCATATCTAACATAGTTACGTACACGTAAAATCTAGAGGAATTACGAAACACGCAGTATACTGTCAACCTCAAGCGATAATTCTGATTACCTTGTCTTCACGATCCTGATGGAGGTTTCTTGTTTGTTTGTGGTGCGTGTCACATTATCATTTACCACGAATGTGTTTGAGAGAAAAAATATATATTCAGCATTGTCTGTAATCCTCTAGAGATATAATGAAACGTTGAATGAATTAGCGCCCTTGGGACAATGTTGACTCCGCCAGAATATTGAACTCGCTGAAACAATTACTCATACAATATTTTTACGTGGACTCGATGAGATGAAATCTTTAATTTTTAAATTTGTATTTATTTACTTGTTTATTTACTAAGTTACTAATATTATTCGTGTAATAAAATATTAGGTGATAGTTTGTATTGCAACACTTCATCTGCGAATATAGTTATAGGAATTTTTTTTCTCCCTCACAATTAAAACAAACCAAAAAAAACAAAACAAAACAAAACAAAACAAAACAAAAAAAAAAAAAAAAAAAAGATAAAACAAATAAAATTAAATTAAAATAAAAAGCACCTCCAGACAAGGAAAAAATAAACAGAAAAGTAAAAACTCAAACCAAAGAAAAACCTGTTGCCAGGTGGAAGTCCAGAAAGCAATCCCATTCGTCACATCTCTCGAGTATGAAATTGTATGAAAATCAATACTGCATTTATATAACAGTTTCTGAGATTTCCACTTGAGTGACACACTATTTTATTAAAGCGGAATCCAATGAATCAAGGGAAGTTCAAAGAACTAAATCCGCTATGTTTTAATATTAAATGAAATCTATATTGATTTCGCGGTCATTTTAAAGCAAGTGCACTAATTATCTTCGTAATAAAATTAGTTCCATATACTGAGCGTTCATGTGTTTTATAGCACGGCATATTAGTGTTCTATTAAGTGTAGTGGGCCTCAGTGTAACCACATAAACGACACTGACAATCTATTAATTCACATACACACATGTATAAATTTTAGGTAAACTCAAAATTGGTGGTTCCAGAAAAGGGAGTGAGGGTTACTGTGGTTGTATGCCTTGGCTCACTTTTCAATGGAAACATTTGCGCCCCAAAATGGATATTTTTAAGCTACGTTCCCCTTTTCTCGGCAAAATTTTACCATCAAAAGGTGAATTTCCTATATTGTTTGGGGATTATTTCTTTTAAATTTAAACTTGCTGGTTATAGTAGTTGTGATACAACATTTATACATTTACAAATTTAACACCTTTGCACTAGATGGCATAAAAGGGAATTAAACCGTTTGCAAGTGTACTTATGAAAAGTCGGTGATTTTCCTCCAGGAATCCTCCGAATTTCCTCTTCCACCATTAAGCAATGACAGCAAACAAAGATTGATTGATTGATTATTGTTTTCGTCACTCCACGATTATTTCTCGCATATGGTGACGGCATCTGTCTGATGCTTTTGCGAACAAATTTAGACCTTTGCATAGGACCAATCCGAAGCAGTGAGGGATCTTTTACGTGCCATGCCTACCGTGATACGGGACCTCCGTTTTTACTGTCTCTTCCGAAAGACAGAACACCGGAGCGCACAGAGCGGGAGTCGAGCCCGGGACCTCTCAATCACGAGTCCAGCACCTTATCCATTAGGCCAGACCGGCTTCAGCAAACAAAGAAGCAAATTCACTAGATGAGATGAAAATAGTTACGTAATATGCGGTTTATTAAACTGCACTTTAGGATACCTTGCTGCGACATTTGGCCATGACAAAAATAATTATATCATTCGACGATCATGCAATGTTACGCGCATGGCAATTTCAACTTGGGATACCTTGTAGCGACCCGTAAGGAGTTGTCAGAAGACAACAGAGCATGCCGGTGGTAGCCAAAAATTTAATTAGTTTTTGTAGGTAGGTCAATCTTCAAGGTCGATTGATTGATTGATTTTTGTTTTACGTCACTCCACGAATATTTCACGTATATGATGACGGCATCTGCCTGATGCAGGGCATACAAATTTTGACCTTTGCAACGGACGAAGCCGAAGCAGTGATGGATCTTTAACGTGCATACCACGACACGGAGCCTCGGTTTTTACTGTCTCATCCGAAAGACATGACACCGGCATGACCAGAGCGGGACTCGAACCCCGGCCTCCCGATCAGGAGTCCGACGCGATACCACTAGGCCACGCCGGCTTCTTCAAGATCGAGGTCAGAACGTAAAAACAAAAAATGATACGACTGTACAGATCTTGTCACAAGGAATACATGAAATATTTAAGCCCTGTTTCCTACTGTTCATAAGTTATGACAAAGTTTTTAAAAAGCAGTTCAAACTTCAAGGTCAAGATCACAAGGTAAAAAAAAATTGGTACCCAATGAAAGGTCTTGGCACAAGGAATACATATGTGAAATACTAAAGCCTTATCTCTAATGGTTCTAAACATATGATCCAGGTTAAAGTTTTAATTTACATACGACGACGACAACAACGACGAAGACGATGGCGCCGGGCGTTTGACAATAGTTCTCCGGACATTCTTCCCGGCGAGCTAAAAATAGTCATATTACTTGGCATTCATGCTGTGATAGAAGAATGATAAATCCAACTTGGAATATTGCAGCTATGTTATATAGGACACCTTGCAATGATGTTGCATGCAAGATAATTTAAATTTGGGACACCTTGCAGTGATGTTATATGCATGAAAACTACGACTTAAGATACCTTACCATCATGTTACATACACATTAAATACAACTTGGGACAGTGTGCATCGATGTAACATGCATTATAACTAAAATTTGTGACACCATGCAGCGATGTTACACGTATGATAATTACAACTTGAAACACATTGCAGCGATGGTACATGTACATGCATAATAACTACAACTTGGAACACCTTGTAGCGATATTACATGCATGATAACTACAACTTGGAACACCTTGCAGCGATATTACATGCATGATAACTACAACTTGGAACACCTTGCAGCGATATTACATGTACATGCATGATAACTACAACTTGGAACACCTTGCAGCGATATTACATGCATGATAACTACAACTTGGGACACCTTGCAGCGATATTACATGTACATGCATGATAACTACAACTTGGAACACCTTGCAGCGATATTACATGCATGATAACTACAACTGGGAACACCTTGCAGCGATATTACATGCATGATAACTACAACTTGGAACACCTTGCAGCAATATTACATGCACGATAACTACAACTTGGAACACCTTGCAGCGATATTACATGCACGATAACTACAACTTGGAACACCTTGCAGCGATATAACATGCATGATAACTACAACTGGGAACACCTTGCAGCGATATTACATGCATGATAACTACAATTTGGGACACCTTGGAGTGATATTACATGCTCGATAACTACAACTTGGAACACCATGCAGCGATATTACATGCACGATAACTACAACTTGGAACACCATGCAGCGATATTACATGTACATGCATGAAAACTACAGCGTGTGATATCATGCAGCGACCTTTAGTGTGTGACCCAAGTTAGTGACAACAATCGACGATCAAACACTAGATAAACGTCTATAAATCGAATCTTATTACATCATTCCCCATTGAATGATTATATAACAAATGCACAACAAAATGTTCAGCATCATAGAACAGTTCAATAAATTGCATTTATTGGATATTGCATGCTTTATTTGAGGGCATAAAAGATAATTCCAAATGGAATTTTTCGTCTGTTTCCTTTAAATAGTGTCAGGGGACAGGCGTGATGTTTCCAGGCCGATTGGGGGCAATTCTCCGACCGCTTCCCAACGCGGTTTCACTAAAGGAATCGTCATGGGTCTACAAAACGTATCATTTTGTGTATAACAGACATTTCACCATGGTTATTTTAAATCTGTTGGTACTTGTTTTATATATGGAGGATATTTATGAATTTCTTAAATGTGTCTTCTTCGATTGTACGTCTTTTATGGTGAGTGGGGAAGGTGAACCCGTAAACCGTTAACCGCACCGATAGAGTGGTGATTGTCCTTTTAATTAGCCGGCCTAAATCGGAATGCAAACTACATTACAATTGAATTTATTTGTAATGTTTTAGTGCGCTTATTCTTTTATAATCTGCAAGTCCGTGGTGTCTTTATTTCACACAACTGAGTCAGATTTCCTTTTTTCTTTCATTGGGTCTTCACTAAAGCAAACTGCGAAAGTAACTGGTGTCAAGTAACTATGGTACTGATAACAATATACCATAGAGGACATTCACGGACTCCAGACATGAGACCAAGTGCGCGAGAGGAGTAAATGTCTCCTGAATGGCTAGCCACACCCTCTGTGAATGCCCTTACATACGGAAGTAACAACTGTAACTCAGCACTGTATATATAAATGAATGTGAACCAACGCCATGTAGAAAGTGCCATTGCCACATAACATCTGGAAAAAGTATAATAATACTTAAGTCAAACCTACTGCGGGGAACCTTTCTACGAGCTCCACACTGCAAAGGGAATAAGTGCGACACTGACGCAAAATACAAAAGTAACTGGTTTCAAGTAACTGTCACACTAACAACAATGTGCCACTAAGTATCACTACGTATGTAATCAGATTGTATCACTAAGAATCTGACAGTAAGTACATGTATCACTTTGGGTCTTCACAAACGAGGTATTATGGGTCAACACTAATGCATCACTATGTATCGCATTAAAATGTATCACTAAGGGTCTAACAGTACGTGCCACTTAGGATCTTCACTAACTTAGTACTATGGGTCTTCACTAAAGTATCACTATGACTTAAATCAGAATGTATCACCAAGAATCTAACAGTATGTATCATGTTTGGTCTTCACGAACATTGTACTATGGGTCAACGCTAATGCATCACTATGGGTGAAGTCCAAATGTATCACTAAGAGTCTCATAGGATATACCACGTTGGGTCTTCACTAACGTAGAGTAATGGGTCTTTACTAATGTATCACTAGGGGTTTACATCACAAAGTGTTCTTGCCAACACAGACTTGCCACTACCATATTGGTTTCCCTCAAACAACTGATCAGGTCAGCATTGTGAACCTTACCGAACCCTACATCTATGAATCTGTTTAATAATTAACCAACTTTATCTTAACATTTCTTAAATTATCCTAAATTAGATGAATATTATCTATTTAATCTAACACTGAAGTCTAGGGGTAACGTACATTTTTCATAGATAAAAAATAAAGAAATAAAGGTTTGGAATAAGATTACTCGTCAAAAGATTCATAAGAATATATCTTTCAATTTTGGGTATTAAAATGCAATGATAAGTCTAAATATTTTTGAGAATTTTTTTAAAATTTAAGCAGGAAAAATTTTATTTATTTTTTTATTTAAACAGGAAAGATAACTCTTATGATAAACATTAAATGGTAATTAAATAATTACGATCATATATTTCGTTAAGTCCAATCTTTTTTTTTAATTTTCTATTTATCTTATTCTATAAGCATTGTTTCAATCAAATATGTACTGAAAAAAGAAACAACAAAAATCCCTTTAATATAGCTGAAGTGCGTTTACAAATTGTATTCCTATACATCTGGCCCCAATTGTATAAAAAATCTCAGCTGAGTATTTCCTCAGCCTCAAATGCAATTGAGATTTCCCTCAACTGAGATTTCCTCAAATTTACATTGTATAAACCACCCTCAAGTCATTTGAGTGTTTCCTCAACTGAGTAAGATAGTTGAGGATTTTTTAATTGATTTACGGGGCCCTGTCGAAAGTGAAAGTACTTTGTTTACGCCGGAATTGAGACGGCAACGGCGATTTTCGGTCTTTTTAACAATTATTACTGATAATAATTGACATAAATTGAATGTCATTATTAAAGTTTTCGGTATTTTATGTTTATGGATACTTCCAATGTAAATATGTACATCTTGTAAAGACAAGCAACATCAGAAAATTATGTCCATTCTGGATTTAAAGAAAAAGGCAGCGGATGCTGAAGTAATTGCCTATGAAGGAGTATATGAGGCCTCTAAGACTGTTAAGGCCTATTATAGCACAGGCACTGTGTTACATGAAGAGTGCCTTTTCAAAACTAACCCCCCTCCTCCTTTATTATAATGAGCCTCAAAACTACGGACGTTGTTTGGTGACCCTATCAGACATTACGGTTACTATTCTAGATATAGCAAATATTTTTAAGTATTTACCATTTATATTAGTATTCATCATGAAGTAATTGAAATGATGTTTAATTAAGAAATAATTATCAATGTTATCTGAAATGGGAATGTTTAATATTTTTATGTCCCCAATCTTGTAGACCAAAGTGGCACATAGCATTATATTGGTCAGTCTTTCTGTTATTACAAATTTATTTAAAAAAAAACTTTGTTTGGGGGGGGGGGGGGTTATATAGGAATTACCCTGTCTGTCTGTCTATTCACGTTTGTCCGTGCCATAACTTCTCACCCCCTTGTCGGATCTGGATAATATATCACAATTGTTATCCATGACCCAAGGGTATGTCATGACCTTGACTGAAGATCATATCTCCAACGTCAAGGTCAAAGTGCATGCATAGTCAAAATCCTTGTAAGAGTCTGTTCTTCATACTACAGCCTCAAATATCCCCCGTGCAATCTCCAATAACTCTAAACATCGCCCCGGTGTTGTAGCATAGACTTTCCCTCCTGATAAACTGACCCAGTATAAATCTTCCCCCTCTAAAGGGGATATTCTATCCGTACGGTTTCCCCCTTCTGATTAACAGCATAATCTTTCAACCCCTAAGCTGATTAACCGACCTGGGTTCTTCTCCTCTCCTCCCCCCTCCCCTATTGATTTTGAATTCTCGTCAAATCAAAAAACTCAAACAGTAATTTAGTCTTGATTTTACGTCCTTTTAAAATTGAAATACCTATCAGCCAGCCATGGAGGAAAATAAACAACCATGCATACAAAACAAAGCTCCCTTTCATTATTCTTAATGGTGTATCAAATACAAAACAAAAAGTAAAAATATGATTATTGAGCAGAATCATTGGGAAAATTTCATCATTACGTCAAGATGCCATTTCATATTTTGGATCACATTTATACTAGGTTGGTTGGTTGATTGGTGTTTTACGTCGCTTTCAACAATATTTCAGTTATATCGCGACATGGAAGCAGGAGGTTACCAACCTCTTAAACATAGTGGCGCAACCCGGGAAACGAACCCGGATCGTCGGCGCCGCAAGCCAAGCGCTTAACCACTACACCAAGCCTGCCCCATATATACTAGAATAGAAACGATTAGGTATTGAGAAAAAGAGGTTTCAATCCCTAAAATGGTTTTACTTGGTTGTTGTCATGGTTTTGGGGTTCAAAAATATTATGGTACAAGGAGGCAGGACAAACAACCCCCCCCAAAATACACACACACACACACACACACACCTACACACACACACACACACACACACACAATGAAACATAAAAAAAAAATTGTGGTCCCCCGCTTTCGTGATTCTATCAGTAAGGGTGACCTATTGTCATGGTTGTGCATGTCTACCTGTGTCTGCAGCGGAACCATGTAAAATTTGATGATATTAAACTAGATTCTAACATGATTGAGATTTTACATTAGGGACACACAG
Organism: Pteria penguin; assembly: GCA_035048485.1. Lineage (NCBI taxonomy): Eukaryota > Metazoa > Mollusca > Bivalvia > Pterioida > Pteriidae > Pteria > Pteria penguin. Next base: position 17,931,587 of record CM068593.1, read on the forward strand.
TCAAATATGAATGCTCCACGTCTTACGGTTAATAAGTTACATTGAAGTAGGTAAAAAGTCACGGTCAAGTCACATGATAAAAAAATGGAATTTGCCCAAAACTGAAAAGTGGCTTCCCCTACACTATTTAAGCATTCTGTATAAGTTTCATGAAAAACAACTGACGTTTATTTAAGTTATCTCGTTACATGGCATCTCCATAGCATCTTATCATAGAAACAGGGCTTTATTCACTTTGCATGTTGAGACCTTAACCTTTTACCTTTGACCTTGGGTCAAGGTCATGCCACACCCTTGGGTCCTTAGTAACAATTCTGTGAAATATTATTGAAATCCATGCACAGGGGAAGAAGTTATGGCCCGGACAAGTTTAGCTTATCCCGGACGCCGGACGGACAATGCCAAAGACGGGCGTATGATAAAAATGTAATTTTTGGCACTTCTAAAATGTAATTTGATCAAAAGTATGTTTTTATACATGCATTTCTCAGGGGGATAAATTATACTGGGTCGTTTTATCCGTGGGGGATAGTCTATGTTGGGTCAGTTTATCCGGGGGATAGTGCTACAACACCGGTAGCCAAAACACGTAGCGTTACTCAAATTCGTTGATGTGCACTCAAGGTATGGTTTCGCATTGTTCGAAACTCGAACCGAAGTTCGGCTCTGGCCGAAGTAAATTGACTAAAACATGATGGTCGCTGGCAAAAATGGAAATCTTTGAAAGATTTCCCGACTTCGTAATATTTTCATATCCAGTCTAGGTCTAAAACCCTTGCCGTGCACCTCCTTCTCCAACTTAGCGCCAAGAAACGTCTGCCGTTTGCCATTTTCCTCAAATTTGAGGATGGTCTTGACCTACCTCAAATATCTGAGGAAAATCTCAAATATTTGAGGAAAATATTTGAGGAAAATCTCAAAATGAGTTTTATACAAGACAATTTGAGGTCGTCCTCAAAGTTGAGGGGAGATTTGAGGAAAATCTCAAATTTGAGTTGAGTGGAGCTTTATACAATGTAATTTGAAGGAAAACTCATATTTCTTAAGGAAATACTCAAATTTGAGGAAATACTCAACTGAGATTTTTTATACAATTGGGGCCTGAGAATATGTTTGTTTGTTTATTAATATCTTGTTTTTCATATCAAATTTTTTTTATTCAGAGGATGATATCTAACTGATGCGCTGCACAAACATTTGACCAAGCAACGGACCGATCCGAAGCATCCAACTGACAAAGTTTGCTTGAAAAATAACCTCATTATTGACGGTCCCATCCGGAAGACAGCGCATAATGAGTCGCCGATTTGGTTCTAACACGGGACCTCTCGGCCCTCCTCCAATCGACACGCTACACACGGAGCTATACCAGCTGATAAAAATGTAAATGTGCCACCTAGATTTTTACAAAGACTTTTTCCTCGGGCTTTTTCCTGATGTATCACTGTGACACCTATTACACTAAGGTAATACAGAATGTATATGTATGTAATGATATTGCGACATAATGTACAAATGCAACAGCAGTACGATCACGAAAACATCCCAACATACTAAACCGTGCAACCTGAGAGAGGAGAAAAATCGCTATCAAGTGAAATAAATATTTATATATCTAAACGTATACAACCGCAAAAATATAAATCTTACCTGGTGCAAATCCAATATATTCCCGCGGGAAATTAGACCGGAAAGATTATGGAGAACGTAGTAAATCTGTGGGATGGAGATTCCCGACGAAGTGTTTCCATCTGTCAACTATATATAATTTATTCTAACTCCGCAGTGTTTCCCGTCGAGTGGGGGAATCATAACCAAGTGTATTGATTATAGAGCGATGAGACTTTGCTTATTTAAGTGTAGCGTATATATGCTAGTCTAAGGGAAAGGCCATCAAGATGACAATCTTAGTTATTTAGCAATTTAATGCTCAGAGTGGAGTGTACACAATGCATTTATTACAACCAATTATTCAAAACCTACTGCTTGATGTCAGAGAGTGGTTTTTATTATTATTATTTTCTCTTTTTCTTTCTTAAACCCCAAAGTTGGAAAGGAATGGAGATACCTTTTATGTGTTGAATAATATTTTATTGTTAAACTGACAGGGAGAAGGATTTTATAATATGTGCTTAATCACTTAAATCTTTGAACCTTGACCTTGGAAATTAAAACCGTTATGTTTACTCAAATTTACATGTGTATTTTTAAAAAACAAAAACAAAAAACCTCCCAAAAACACTTGTATAACAATAACTGAGGAGCTTGAATTTATATATTACACACCAAATATTGAATATTCATTGCTTCAAGGCTCTTTTTATGTATTTTCCAAGAGACTTCATTGCTTTGAAAATCAATATGGACCCCCACCCTTTTTTTCTTTATAAGCTGCTGTTTAGTCATATGAAGAACGGTTTAAATAAAGTGCCTGCATTTTGACCGAAGGTAGAGAGACAGACAGACGGTCGATCAGAACGTACTAACTTCCCCATATATTCTAAATATAGAACAAATATGGTCAAAGCTTTCATATTAAACTCAAACATGCACTATTACTGGAATAATGGATATTTGTTCAGTTTGAATACCATGAAATTAGATCTGGACCTGTATACAAAACATCGTGCGGTAATACATATATTGCATCAACAGTAATATCTACCTTTCAAGCGCCATCTGGTGCCAGAATATTGAATACAGTGACAGATACGTGCACCATATTGGGAAAGGGCATCTACATATACATCAAATGTAGGCTACTCAGGGATTATAACCCACGCTGTAGGTGTTACCATAGATTTAAACGTGACAATAGATAAAGAAACTGTTTGTTTTCCTGGTAACATTATGTTACATGCCCGAAGGAAAGCAGGAATGCAAAGGACAACAAATAAACAAATAAACAACTCAGTTATCCTATAGTATAATTGTATATAAAGCATTTAGACACAAAGTCTGTAAGACTGGTCAAGATTTCTGCTTACGTCGCTTTCTATGACTAGAACACTATAATTATTTCTAATTTATGCGCTTTTATGCCCACGGATCGACACATCCTGGGCATATTGTTTTTTACTTGTCTGTTTGTTTGTTTGTTCGGGGTTTTTTTTTGTCTGTTGTCAACTTTAACCTTCGCCATATTTTTTAAACCGAGAGAGAGAGAGAGATAGAGACTTCATATTTGACATGCATTCTCTACAAATAAAGCCCTTTCAAATTACTTCAAGGTCAATGACCTTGTGACCTGTGACCTAAATATTTAAAATCTGCCTTATTTGTATTTTGTTGCCGGCGGAGTCATTCGTGTTTCACAAACACATGTTGTTATACATGTATTTTTATTTTTGGATGTGTTATAATTGTAAACAACTTTAATAAAATGACACAAGATAAATTGTCAAATGCAGGTGGACAATCAATACAAAATAAATTGATAGTAATTGCGCATACCATTGCATAGAACAAAAGGTACAACAGAGCTCGCCGGAATGGGGTGACATCAAGAATGTTGCAACTTTCTGAAATGATTCCACAACTAAATCAACAATAAAATTGAAAAGGGGACTTATGTACAGAGATTCAAAATGCAATTTAGTTTTAATGATAATAAACAACTATAACAAAATAAACCGTAAAATGTCAAAGTCAATGCCACTTATTCATGGAAGCCATTTGTAAGCCATTGTCATATAAAATCTAAATTAGGAAAACTATTAAACCCCTGTCCCTTGCGTTGTAAAGGATTACATATAGACTGTAGTCTTTAAATGAAGGCCAATAGCCAAAGTCGTGATCATTATGTCTAAATCCAAGGTACCAAATAAAGCTTTGATCCTGAAAAATCTTCATGTGAAATATAAAAGCATTGTCTCTAACATTTCAAAAGATATAGACCAGGTCAATAAATAAAAATAAAAGTAGGGCACGGTCACTAGGTTAAATGTTTCACTTCAAATGAAAACTGAATTCACATCCCTTTTCCCAAGCATTCAAAAGATATAGATCTTGTTAATGTTTTGGAAAAGTAGGTCAAGATCACTAGGTAAAAAGGCATGACCCTAAAAGAAAGTTCTGCAGGTAATTTCACAAACTTTTACAACATTTTTAAAGAATATCACTTTAAGGACCTTTAACTTTCAACCCTAATTTTTGCAAATAGGGCGTGTCTGAATTTGAAATAATCTAATTCATGATGACATTTTTTCATCCCAAAATACAACAAATTTTTTCTATATTCTGCAAAATGGAGTGTTAGACTCATATCCTTTCGTCCAGGCGAGCTATAAGTTTAACAAAGTCTACAAATAATCACTTAGAAACTACATATGTATTCAAGTTAGTCAATAGTACGAAAAAACTGGTGTACATATAATGCAATGGGTCCTCCAAAGGGAAATTAATATGAAACAAGCAAATTCAGAGAATTGTGGTCCCCCGCTTTCGGGATTCTATCAGTAAGGGTGCAGTGATCTGTGACATATTGTCATGGTTGTGCATGTTTACATGTATCTGCAGAGGTATCTTGTATAGTTTGATGATATTATACTGGATTCTAACATAATTGAGAATCAAAGGACACGGTAAAGTTCACATAAAAAATTTTGGTACCAACGGAAAGGTATTGCAATTTGGGACACATATGCCAAATATGAAGGCCCTATGTCTTACAGTTAAAAGAATATGACCAAGGTTAACGTTATTGTGACAGACGGACAGACAGACACAGATTTGTGGAAAGAGAGTGTTTTGTTATTTTTACGCGTAATTGCGGTGTACAACTATACATACAACAACGTACAAGGGGGAAATTACGACCAAATGGCAATCATAGGTGAGACAACGTACCGTCAGCATCTCCTGTTCGGCTAGCCGAATCCACAGTGACTATCTATGACGCACTGAGGTGCAAGGATCTTCCAATAGTCTGAGAAATGAATGTGTACTTACACTTTGTAAAAAGTGATAGATATACAGTAACAGAGCAAGAGTGTAATAGCATGGTCATGCCTGTCAGGACGGGGGCCAAGAACACCTACGGGCTAAACATTTGATACTTTGATTTTCAGCTAAATTGCCCTGTAAGTTTTCACACTATTTTGTCCCGGTTTTAGAAGAAAGAGAGTTGACGATAATGTTGCTAGACTTGTATGTAGTACGAATTGGCCTGCATCGTGGAGGCACCACCTTTGCATAAACAAACAAAATTGTGACCTACCGCAAACCACCTCCCATGAGAGCGGCACTGAAATGTTCCAACCCACGATCTGCGAACTATGGGTTCGTTGTCAACACCTTCAATGACTGAATACATTTGTATAACATACACATAGCTGATGTTGTATGGTGGTATGATGATGAAGGAGACGTAAATAATGGGTCACATCCGTCTCACATAAATACAAATTATGATATTGATTATACATGACAACTGCTACAAGACAGAAGACGGGATCGAATAGTTCAAAGTGTCAATTTTATCAATCAAGAAAGGGGGACAAATACGTCCAATGTTGCTGTACTTGATTTCTCGTCTGACCATCAGAGTTTGCCTGTCGAAAAAAAAAAATGTCTCCGGTGATTTATCATTTTCTGTCTGTGTGTTTCGGATTAAACAATGAAATCAAGGATCCATGGTTCATGTTGGCACATAAGTTTTTCGGGTAATTCGTTTGCATAGTTAAATCTTTAAAACCAAGCAACAGGTGGGTGGCGCCACCATATGAGGGAGATAATCCTTTTGTGGCTAAAGATAATAGACAGTTATACAGGTCATTCAGGAAATGAACCGATAGACGAGTTCCAAATGCTTGAATATTTTGTTTGGTATAAAATTACATGTATGACTGATGGCGGCACATGACACCAAAAAGCACCGGAATGTGATATTGGTAATTGATTGCTATGTAGAATGACGTTACATGGGGTTATTTTAAAGACAGCAATGACAAATGTTGCAAAAAATGTAGATTGCAAAGTTTTGAATAACTGAGATCCATTCAGATTAGAAGAAAACAATAATGCAAAACGAAATTGGACCTTCGTTATTAACAGGTTTATAGTTTGAGTCTTCTAGTAGAGCTTCAACGCCTCTAAAAAGTGAAAAAGACTCTTTCACTGTTACTACGGAACTAACATTTTTGTTGGCAAATGATAACATTTCCTGTAGAAGTTTTGGCGTAATAATAATAATAAAAAAAATGTCTCTGACGTCATTTTGCGGGAACATTTATCATTTTGCCAACCAAAACTTTAGTCCCACAGTAGCAGTGAAAAGGTCTATGTACGAATGGAACGATTAAACCAGTCGGTTCAAACACACATGATATGAAGCGAGACAACTCTTGCAAATTTACTATTAAAATATGCTCTCTTTCTTTATATTGATCAACAAAAACAAAAATGTAATAACACTGGCTAGATATGATTCTCCTTTTTCAGAATTGTCTTGTCTAGGATGATATTCTTAAAAGTAAACAACACAGAGCTCCAATTCATTATCGATGGTTGCTATACATACAGCGCATCGCATACATTCTTGTAGTATAATTGTTTTATACAACAAGAGTTGTCAGACGACATGAAAATTTGCCGTAATGAGAAGTAACATCCAGATTATCTGTATGTGAAATATGAAAGCCCTATCCCTTACAGTTAAAGGATATATCCTAGCTAAAATGTTGAAAAAGAAGGTCAAGTCCAAGGTCATGGAATATAGATCAAAACCAATGAAAACTCCGATGCTGAGGAATCTATATGTGAAACATGAAAGTTTTATGCCATACGGCTCAAAGGATGTGGACCAGGTATAAGTTTTTGAAAAACATGTCAAAGTTCAAGGTTACGGTCACTAGGTAAAAAAGCATGGTGCCAAAAAAAAAAGTTTCTATACTGAAGAATGTTATATGTGAAATATGAAATTAATGCACAATAACAATTAATATATAAAAAAATGCACTATAAGAAAGGAAGTAGTGTTATTTAGTTGTGATGTTTTCATTATCATTTCACGGTAAATTTTTATAGACCCCGAGATGATAAGAGATGAGATCAGGTGTTCAGCAGGAGTATGCGTCTCCTGTTTGGGTAGCCGCACCTGACATGAATACAAACTGCTGACACACGAAATTTCAAAAAAAGCACACGTGAGATCAAAGAAATCCCACATTTACACAACGTTAGAACAACCTTGGGTATGACAATACGCACTGTTCAATATAGCGCCTTATTACATTCTGTCATTGTACTCCTCTAAAATTCCCTCCCACACATAGACAATATAATATATTTTTGTGTAATCCTTTTAAATTTTGAATCCTGTTTGATAACAAACACCCCGGTTCATTTATTCTATTATTCTGGCGATGTTCATTACTTTTTAAGTACGTTTTAATCGGCGAAACTTTCTACTTTAATAAATCTATTTATTTACTTACTTATCAGTCTCGAGTTCAATAGACATTCGACACCGACCTTAATACCTATATACATGTATATTTCAAGCACTGACTCTAGACTAATCCCCTTACGTACGGTAGGGACCAGCCTTTCCTTTGTATGTAGGGATTTCAGTGTGATGTATTGCATACCTCTAAATGCGCATTGCACATTAATTACTCTCTAGTAAAAGTTGTCGACATGGTTTTCAGAGATAAAGGGGGATAGAATAAAACAGACCTCACACGAGAGCATTCATTATCGCAAGATCCAAGGGGATTAACGATTAACACAAAATAAATAAAAAGCTAATATTAAAATGTATAAGGCATTAGGTGTAGATGTTATTATAGAAACGACTTAATCGCGAATATCGCGAATTAGTTTCGTATACAAAATTCATGAAATCTAAGTGTTATTCTCCTCAAAATCGGATGCCTCGATATCCTCATAGCGTAAGGTTTCGTTGCTCATTCGAAACCTGTGTGGCTTTGTGGATGAAGTGCTCGACTTGTGACCTAGATGTTCATGGTTCGACTCACGTCGTAGACACATAGGCTGGTCTTTGGATATGGCAGTAAAAACTGAGATTCTACATCACGGTAGAAGTGGCACGTAAAAGATCCTTCACTGCTTCAGGTGGGCCCGTTGCAAAGTTATATAAATGTCTATGCAATGCATCAGGTAGATGCCGTCACCATATACGTGAAATAATCGCGACGCAAAACAATCAATCAATCAACCTGTGCTCGTTGCTGAGATTTAAACAGACCTGACATTGTGATGTTTGTTTATTAATTTACGCCGAACAAAATCATTTCAGTTACATAATGGCGGTCCCTTTATGGTACATGACCATATGATTTGTATATCCCCATTAAACAGATGTAGGGGTATCTGGCGAAGGTGAACCGGTTTCCGTTCATGCATTCGTCTGCATATGCATATCCATTAAAGGTGTCCCAACCCTTTCTGTGCCGTGTATTATTAGATCATAACAATTTAGGTCACTTTCAAAAGCTCAAACACAATTTGGCTAGTTACGGATAAAAATTGCTGCAATTTTAAGTAATTTATAATAATTTTAACATTTTTATGCAAAGAAATTGATCAAACGAATAACACCAATTTGCCGAATCAAGCAGCCAGGGTTTAAGCAATCTCGATCACTTTTAACTGAGGTTGTTTTTGTCTCACATTTATTATCAACGCCTTTGGGCTCAATGATCAATGTCTGCGGTTAAAAAATAAATGCTTCAGCGGTTAAGGATATTAGGAAGATTCTTAGTGCGAATCCTGCCGAGATCTCGCCGGTGATCTGAAATGCAGGTAAGGTAACAAAACCCGAGGCCACTGGTCAAGGTAGATAGTAGATACCTACCTGGACAACAACTTTTACCACTTCGGGTAGGTCTGTTGCATATATCTAATTTTTAATAAGCAATGCAGCAGACAGGAGTCGCCATCGTATAGGTGAGATGACCTGGTGTGGTTAAAACATTAATCAATCTTTTTTAGGGGGCAAGGGGGAGCGGTTACGATATGCAGATATCTAGTTTATTTCTGATTTTTCCCTCATAGGAAAATCTCCGAAAATGCAAACAACCCCCCCCCACACACACACACACACACACATACACACACACGCACATACTACTTTGAGGTAAAACGGCCATTACATACCGCAAATTCTGCTAGTAAATTAACAATGCAGCGGGGACGAGTAACAAAGCTTTTAATATGTTTAGCCTTATTTTCATTTTGAAATCCTAACGCGCCATATTATGCTCATATCTTGTGAGATCTTTTAAAAATTTACGTACCTTTGAAATTCGTGTATTCTAAAATAGTTCACTGTTTTGTATGATGTATGAAAATTCTGATTCACTTAATTTTCCTCTCCAAGATCAAATAATTGACGGAGTCGGTTAAAGCAGTGAACAAACAAGAATGTGTGTCCAGCGTGGCACAGAGGGTATTCGTAATGGTCAAAACTTTTTAAACATTATTTTAATCTCATACATATTGCAATACGGCAGTGTGGATGTTTAGTAAATAATTTCTACGATATAACAATGATTAAGATCATAAGTGAAATACTGTATCAATACACGAGGTGTCAATCAAGCACGTTAACGTTGACCCTGTTGAAATAATGGGGGAGAGGACTGGAATGTTTCAAGGTAAAGTACGAACATAATGACAGCAGCTATCGTCATGTCACCGTGACATTTTTGTTATTGATTATTGCACTTGTATGGTGGCGGCATCTCTCCGGAATATTTTGTCCAGTTTTACGAACGAACTCGAATCTGTGAAGGATCTTTTACGTGCCAAACGTACATCTAACATTGGCCTGTGGCTTATATAATGTCGCATCCGAAGGACTGAAGGTTGTAGAAAATGCAAAAAAACAAAATCACCATAGAAAAATCAGAGCCGACCATAGGATTCGAACCTGAGTCTTGGTATTTAAAATCCAATGTGATACCACTGTATTAACCTATCCTTTGTGGATATATATATATATATTTATGGACCATGGAAACCAGAGCCTAAACCATGTGTCTGGGAGGAGTGAGCCGTCCCTGTCTGGTTAGTCACATCCGCCACGGAAGCTTAAAACGCACCGACGACTAGAATTATTGACGCGTTACACACATGCGAAGTGCTCATATCTATTTCTTGATGAAAATACAAATGTATAATACATGTATAACATTTTGGAACACTTTGCAGAACGTAGCAAGAGAGCGTAGTTCGAAACACCAAAAAGTAAAAATATAGACGAAATGAAATATTCAACACTTCACATATGAAATAATCAAAATAATTTATTTGTTGAAAACAGCATTATTAGGTCGTTTTTGTAGACGTTCGCAATCGACAAGTGTTCGATATCACCGTTCTTCTATAGTCTTATTTGACAAAACATTGCGGAAAGTGAGAAAAGTACCTCGCCGGGCCTGATTCTGCTCTGGGACGGGACATCCCCTGACATTTTCTCATGAAAATTCATTTAACATAAACATGAATTTCGGAAGCTGCAAATGTTTTTGAAATATCCATAACGTATAATAGATGTTTTTCAAATATCCATAACGGATAATAGAAAGTTATAAGGGTCCACAGCAAAGGATCGTAATCCCTTTTAGTAATATACCTTCATCTTTCATCTTCTACATCCAATTGCCATCACGATCCGTCACGTTACTAATGGACCATGACCTTTTACCTGACAACTCGAAAAATCGATATGATCTAACGAAATTAATGGTTCACATCATTTTATCTCTTACACACTACGTCCATACTACATTATGAACTTCTTACACGAGCGGCATTATTTTCGTTTCTTAAATTACAAAATTTCAGCAGTATTACATTTATGATGGCGACATCTGAACCGTGTGCATGTTTTACACATAGAAAATCTGGTCCTGTGTTACGGTTTAACAAAGTGAAAGGGGTTATCAGTGGCGGGTTTAGAGGGGGCAGGGGGCCGCCCCCCCTCCCCTTTTGGCCACATATATTCTTGTAAAAATCCAGATTTTGCACCAGAGATTGCTGAATAATTTGGCTAATACACATGTACCCCCCCCCCCCTTTTCGGAAATCCTGGATCCACCACTGGTTATAAAATGTCCAGCATTTTCTACCGGTTTCAAATTTACTCAAATTTACAACATACAGGCATATAACATTTTACTATACTTCAGTTTTGTTTTTTCAGAATTTAGACTTCTTTTTGTAATTTTGGGTCATCTATAAATATTCGATTATTAAACCTGCTGATGAGGGTTTGTACTGGAAAGTAAAAGTAAAATATGTTATATTGAAATTTAAATCGCCAAATTTAGCAGTGTATTAGATTATTAAGTCTATCATATTTACTTAAGTCTGTTTATATTTGTTCCCACTTCACAACTCTCAACGGTTGAATATTATAACTTTCGCAAGGTTAACGCCGTGATCTGAGAAAGCGAAATCAGTTTAAAGTGTATAAAAAGAGGATCTCTCCAATTTGGACAAAATACGAAGCATAAGCGGGTGAAGACATTTTGAAAGGGGGTTGCAGTCTCCCATGACTAACGTTTTGCACTATTTGGCCTGAAAAGAGGTGTTCCAGCCCTAAAATGGTCGGAAATCTTTTTGTATAAGACTTTCCGAACAAAGGAGGTTGCAACCCATGCATTCCCTCCCTTTAAACCCGTCAATGCAAAGTAAAGTCCAGAAACAGGGTAACTGTTTCCATTCCCATTACCCATCCATCTTCACTCCTATAAAATGTATATCTAGTTTTGTGTAAATTAAAGCATCGTAAAGTTCTATCACAGCGGTAATGAAAGCACTGACCATCAAAGTCAAACTTAGGTCAAAGTATATAGAGTGTGAGAATGTGTTGAGTTAAAAAAAATCCTCAACAATTTGATGGCGGCAACATACGAAAGAGATCCATTACGTGTTCTGTTCCGTTTGACCCTGTGTAGTCGGCAGATTTTTAAAGGAAAATTGGGGACATTTTTATTCCCTTTCCTTGCCGGATAGATTTTACTATTCAAGGTTTAAAGCCTCATTTTAGATATTGCATAATCGAATCCATATGTTGTTTATTAGAAAGATGTTTTGTTTCGTTAACAGTTAGGGTCCATTCAAAAATAATTTTCGTCTGACTTCAAAGCTTTAGTGCGAAACGCAAATTCTGATTATTTTAAAATTGTACTAAAACGAGAATTAGTCTGTCCAAAAGAGGTGAGCTGAGCTGGGCTGATCGAAGGACTGTTCTTTCGAGTTCTCCCCACAGACCCTGGCTTTTCTGTATAAAGTTGTAATTGTATAAACACATGTTTATCCCTCGTAAGTTCATATCAGATCTCTTCACGTGTTTTTATAATATACTATACATTTTATCATTTTATTTTTTTTTTCAATTTTCTTTCACCCACCGATCAAGGCTTTACATAGTCCGACTAGAACAACCCCGATGATGAGTGCAGATTTTTGACGGGCATCGACTTGGGTCTGACTTCGACGCTTTAGGAAAATTTGGGAATTTATGATATGACAAAATTTCGATAATGCACGTTTTTCTTCCATATGATATTTCAAGACGATGTCGTCAAAAATCAACATATCGTCGGGGTCGTACTAGTCGGATTTGGCTTTACATACCTCAAGGTGTGTACACCTGGAAATAAATTTGTATATCCAATATATTTAACCATTAAAGTCACACCAAGACCATATGCAGTTTCGCTTTATCTACATTCCTTGACATGCCGTGTTAAACAGAAATACCCCATGAAATCAAGATGCAGTAAAACACGTGTATTACAAAATGATTTAACTGTCGCGGTGAACATCTTTTCATTTATATTTCATAACTTTTATAAATATTCTTTCACAACTTAAAACTACGATCTTAAAAGGCGTAGCCTACATAAGAGACAGCTCTGGGATTAAGATAATTTTTAATGTTTGGTACATGGATCCATTAAGCTACTTTTAAACGCTGGAATTGTGATGCAGACAAGCCGGGTTCACTTTCTGTATAGTGTCAATACACATGTTTAAGAGGTTGGTTAAAAAAAATTAATCTCTTGTCTTCGTGTAGCGATATGACTGAAAATTTCCTGTTGCGATTCATTATTGAATTTTATGCATATATGGTGACATTCTGCATCTGCCTGATGCGTTGCATTGGAATCTATATCTTTGCAACAGACCCATCAGACGCAGTGAGGGATCTTTTATACATGTATGCTACGCCTACCATGACACGGGATCTCGGTTTTACTGTCTCATCCAAAAGACCGAATACCGATGTGCTCACGGCGGGAATCGAACCCGAGGGCTCTCAGACAGGAGTCGAGAACTCCAACCACACAGCAAAGCAAAACTGCATAGCAATACACATCAGAGAAGATTTAGATGGGCAATGGCTCGCCCATTCCCCTCTTTCACTTAAAGTCTTTTATGCTACAATATCACTCCTTTCTCACTCCAAGTCGTTAACAGGTTAAGTGTGCTCCTAGCTCCTTCCTCTCTGACATTTTACATGCGATACCGCGAGATACAATTATATCTGCAGAGTTACTTTTCAGCGTAAGAAATTGAAATGCATCCATGCACTTATGCGCTTATATTTCGCACAACAGATGATAATCTAAACGCACTGATCTGTACATGTACTGGATAGAATTCAATAATCTGGTGATTAAACTCACCATTCACCCGTTCGAAACACTTTTGTAGCAGTGCGACAACGAAACCATAGTAAACAGAAAATGACATGCTTAAATAAAATTCTAAAATGAAGTGAAAGTTATGTGTACTTACTGTGACTTTTCGTTCATACATGTAAATACACCCATGACACATATCTTGTACTCCATGTGTGCGCTCGAGCGTGGAAGACGTTCGAAAATTCGTTTTTAAACCTTTTGTGTACATTATTGAAAGCCGGATTATTTCGGACTTATTCCAAAGGGCATATTACTTTTGAAGTGTTTAAAAGATATGAGCTTGAAATGTTTTTATACAATTTACACTCATATATATTGAAAGTTGTAAATTTTAAAGAGGAATAAGTGAGCGTCGAGAGAGATAATAAAAATCATTTCACGATCTGCGTCCAATACACTATGAGATATATCTATGTATATTCATGTTTATTTTGACATTCTTTATCTACATATCACGGTCATTGGGTCATTCAATATATTAACTGATCGATCTATGAATGATTTAGGTACACACATTTGTTACGGGTTACCTGACCTTCATTTAATTTTATGACCCCGACCTAAAACTTGAATCAACCTGAACATCTTTTGAAGTATACCGTATTACACATTTTTTATTTATTTGAATCATAACTGTCTTTCTCCAAACAATTCCTTTCTATGTTAGAAAAGTATAGACCTGAGCTAGTTTTCAATTTGTTGTGTACATATTTTTCTAAATTTTACAATTTTGCAATAAACATATTTTTAAAAAATGAAAAAAGTTTGAAATGCTATATTGACACATGTTGTAATTTAATGTTAAATTTTGGAGACAGATATAATTCGCGACTTGTTGCTGGATTTACAATAGCGTGTATTTGAATGATTTTTCACATGTCAAGTCAATAATTATAAATAGATAGTTTTCGAACGCATGAAATTTAATTAGAGTTACTTCCCTTTTCCGCCATATTGGAGGTGAAGCTGGAGTTTTTGCTTCATATTCATATTAAATGTAAATTTTTTGGGAAAGTTGTTTACATTTTCACTCCCCTGAAAAATTTTTAGCATTGCAGAATTACTTTTTTATAGCATAACAACTGCAAAAATGAAAGAAGCATTCTTAGCGTGGAGAAATTCTTTACTCAATATGGTTGATTTATCATGCAAAAATGTTCAGTGATACACCTCCAACATGGCGGAAAATGGAAGTAACTCCAGTTAAATACTATGCAAAATGCCCACTAGAAACTGACGAAAATTAAAAACTCTTCATCCTAAGCGTGTAATTCTGGATACCTTTGAATATTACATGGTTTTGCGACAGATTTTTGATTTAGCAAACGATTCTTAAGAGTAAAGGTATCAATTTTCACAATTATGTGATAATCTGATATAAAACCCTTATCAATTGTATTAAGCTTATGTGTTGCTGCCTTAAAATGTATGAGAAAAGTCTTTGTGAATAGACCCATTCACATTAACATGCGGACCTAATGTTTTGGTGGGCGGAAATATTTGCGGAGACCTATGAGTGCCAGTTCACTATACTCTTTAACTAGCGTTCAACTCCTAATGCAGCTGTTTATTGTGAATTGGGCAGATTTCCATTAGAATGTATGAGAAAATTAAGTATTTTGAAATATTGGATGAAACTTATATCGTGTAATAATTGTATTTTAAAATCGCGTTATCATTTTATGTATAATGAACAGTTACAAAAGCCTAACTGTAACAACTGGGCAGCAACGATCAGAAACTTATTGTCAACTTTGGGTTTGTTTAATTTATGGGATAACCAATACTGTGAAAAACCAAAATACGTTTTAGCAGTTGCTAAGCAACGGTTATTTGATATATATAAACAAAATATTTTAGCAGATGTTAACAGTTCTACAAAGTGTACGATTTATAAGCATATTGTGGATAATTTTACATTACAAACTTATTTGTTGAAACCTTTTCCGACTCAGTTAAAAAAACTCATATGTAAATTAAGACTATCTTCCCATTGTTTAAATATAGAAACGGGAAGATAAAAGAAAATTCCCATCGAAAATCGTAAATGTCCTCTATGTAAAATCGATTTAGAGGACGAATTTCACTTTATTTTGGTATGTCCCTATTATCATGATATAAGAGTAAAATTTTTGAAAAAATATTATTACGCAAGACCTTCAGTCTATAAATTGATACAGATATTTGCCAGTCAAAATGTAAAAGAACTTTGTAACCTTGGCAAATATATAAAAAATGCTTTTGTTATTAGAAAACTTCATATATAATTATATCTATATTGTGTCAATTACATTGTATTTGTATAACATTGTACCATTGTATCTCTTTCGCTACTGACAATTATGTATGTAATATTGAATGTTTTACTTTATATGCATGTCAATAAGCTGTATTGCTTAAGACTAATAAACTAAACTAAACTAAACTACGCAGTGCTAATAAAAGGTGTTACTAATGGGTCTCAGCAAAGGTAACGAGTGGTTTCGCCCTGATTCCTGTTCGGCCCCCCCCCCCCCAAGATGGTTACGCCCCGATTACGGGTTCGCCCTGGGTGGTTTCGCCCCGTTTTATATATAATGTAAATAAATGAGTATTTGTGTGTTTTATTGCCATTCATGTTTAATAAATCTATGTTTTATTATGAAATATAACTGTCAATATTAATTTATTTTCAGGTTGCGATGTTACTTTTGACAGATGAAAGGCTTACGAAGAAAATTGTATTTTGTTCTATGTTGTAATAAAATGATGTTTGTACAATTAATCAAAATTAGTTGGCTTGTGTTTGGCAAGAAATTGTATTGCATATTAAGCAATTAACAAAGAAGTAAGTATACAATGTACAAGAGTTATAATTGTTGTGTCTATCATGGAAATGGGATTGGGCAAAAGTTTCTCAACATTACACATGCCCTCTCCCTACAATATATTGATATTTGAAGAATTCGCAAGTTGACAGAAACTGTTTAAAGATAATTTTATACTGAAACAGCTGAGCCCTTATATATGGGTAGAGCGAGAAATGTAGTAATTTGGTTACATATATATTCTGCACACATTTTTTTTTTTTTGTAGGTGTACCGAGACACGATGAACGGCCATGGTTTGCTGTCGTGGTATTGCCGTAACTGCACGGTTCCAGAACCACAGCTAGACGTGACATTCGATGAGGAGATGGTACTCAGCGGCACCAGGCATGCTGATTCTACGTTTGTTGCCGCGCCACTTTCACCATTACCGCCTCTTTCACCACTACCGTCACAGCCCGCACCAGCGTCGCCGCCAAACGATGACGCTGGCCTCGACTTATTGTTCGACGTCACCAGCTAGGGTGCCCATTTAGGCTGCATTCCAGAACCTAACGGATCGAGCCAATACACCAGCCTTGGTCGACTTGGTTAACTACATAGACCGCCAGTGGATGCAAAACACCGTCGTTAGAGTAGAAGACTGGTTTGTGCACAACCAAACCGTTCGTACCAACAATGACTGTGAAGGTTGGCACCATCAGGTTATCAGCAAGGCTGGCGGCGGCGCCCTCTGCTTGTACAGACTGGTGCCATTGTTGCGACGGGAGGCCGAGATTGTGCGTGTCAGAGTAGAAAGTGATAACTTACACAGAGACGTCCGCCATGTAGCGACAATCGTGAAGAAGAAGTTGGCTACAGCGTGGAAGCAGTACGCGGCCGAGGAGATATCTACCTCTATGCCCCCAGTCACGAGTAATGTAAATAAACCTATTTCCGAGTGCTTTTTTTATCCTTCGTGCTAAAGCAGGGACGTACATATCAAATTTAGATATATACGTCCTTGTATTGTACTGTAACTGTGGGGGGATGTTTTAATCTTTTACTTGTTTTAATGCTTAAATGTGATGTTTCCTTTGCATGCTGTGATAATGTAGGATACCAGTGTTTTAAAATTAATGCATGCTGTGATAATGTAAATTTATGTACATATTTTTATAGTGCTGTTCTCTGTAGGATACATTAATGCTTAACTGTGATGGTTTCCTTTGCATGTTGTGATAATGTACATATTTTTATAGTGCTGTTGTCTTAACATTGTTGTAAATTATTAAGATCTTGCATGAATAAAGCATAAAACGAATCTATTTTTGATATGCTGATGTAACTTAGCTCAGAATATAAGGATACATGTGAATAAGCGACATATGAAAATACACCCGCATACCAAAACATTATGTCTCCATATTAGAGTGAAAGGGTCTACTCATAAAGACCTCGTTGTCATACATTTTTAAAGCGGCACAGCTGATAAGGGTTTTATTATCAGATTATGTAATGGCAGATTATACTGATTAAGCAATTTCAATATACAGTAGACGTACATATAATTCATCCACAAAATCTCTCCTCAGACTTCTCGTCACAAACATTTTGTTCTTGTCCTTAACATTTTACATATGGTTAAAAAACGTCCACCCCCCCCCCCAAACAAACAAACAAACAAACTCGCTTATAACGTTAATTAAATATTATACAATACAGGAGGAGATAACAAAATGAAGACAAAAAGTGAAAATAAGTAGATCGAGGTATACTTAGAAGCAGTATGACTAAAGCCAGCCCCTAATTTCCACTCGCTTCCCATCGTTTGTAGCGATGGGAAGCGAGTGGAAAGTAGGGGCTGGCTTTAATCAGACCGACTTAGAAGAGAAAATCAAATAAAAAACACCCCCTCCCGAAAAAAAATAAAACAAACAAAGAATAATAAAAACAATGATAAAATGGAAAAATGTCTCATGCATCACGCAATATTAAATCAATTACTTAAATCAGTGACATATCTAAGTTATACGTCCCTGCTTAAATTCATATAATAATGTATTGTATTGTATCAAGGACTTAGACTTATATAACTTATATAATAATATTATATAATATTATAACTGTTATAGTCCTTGATTGTAGGCATCATATTTCTTTCAAATATTTTGTCATGGGTTCAGAGATCAGTTGTATTAAATAGATATTGGCCAGAGTACATAAATGCCCGTTATTCGAAATTTAATATAGGACGTGTGCCTGACGCATCAGAAATAACATAACATGAAAATTAATAATGAATGTCTCAAAATTTTAAACATTAATATAAAGAAGAAGAAATAGCTGTTCTTTTTGTTATAAACACCTACCTTTAGGTTCAAATCGTCCATTTCCAATAAGATCCCATTATTGATATTTTTCCAAGTAAGAACCACTGTTTACGACAGAAACTACTGAGACGAAGAATATATCCGAAATTAAGATAATCGAGTACAAACCATTAACTACGATCCCAATATATCATTGAACACGGCACGTCCAATTTCAGTATTATTATATTTGTACGTCCACATACGTTATAGTTCGCATTAGTTGTGAATAGTTGTGATTCGTTAACAGAAGAATTTGTCCAATTTCAGTATCATTATATTTGTACGTCCACATACGTTATAGTTCGCATTAGTTGTGATTCGTTAACAGAAGAATTTGTCCAATTTCAGTATCATTATATTTGTACGTCCACATACGTTATAGTTTACATTAGTTGTGAATAGTTGTGATTCGTTAACAGAGGAATTTATAAAATTTAGCGTCTTGAACGTTTCACATAGATTTACGTAATGTACGCCATGATACAATGTTTTTCACACATTCGATTCATTACTCTGGCTTGATCACTCACCTGTCTAACGAAGTCAATTAGTTTATTATTGTTCTTTCGTCTTAACCTGGTCGCTCAAAAGGTGTCAAGGTAAGTTCTATAGCGCATCCGATTTCATGCCTAATTAAACATAATTGTAAGTTTATCACATTAAAACCCATTAAGTTCAATCAAGTTGTTCCAAAAGCTACTTTATGACTTAGAGTGTTTAATAAAATTATTATCAAACATTATACAATCTACAAGTGTTAGAATTTTGTCTGTTTGATGAATTCTTTTTTTACGCCTCACTAATTTTATTGCACTTGCAATGCCATGGCATCTGTCTGATGCAATACAAAGAAATTTAGATCTAAGCATAGGGTCCATCCGAAACAGTGAAGGATCTTTTACATGCCATGTCTGCCATGACACGGGGTCTCGTTATTTTGTCTCATATGAAAGATTGGGCGCCGACGAACTACCATCCGAATTCGAATCCGGGACCCTTCGGCCACGACCAAAGCACCAACCATGCAATTGATTTATATTTGCTCCATTAAGAATATATTTATCTGCAGCTATGATGATATTCTGATAATGGTGTAATTGAGAGAAAATGGTCAACCGACAGGAACATCGAATACGTGGTTATGGAATGCAACAAATACTAATATATTAAACATCAGATCATCATCATCATCATCATCATCATCATCATCATCATCATCATCATCATCATCATCATCATCATTCTACGATGTTAAGATTTTAGATTTTGGCAGATTTTGCAAAAATATTGTCGTTTCAAAAAAAAAAAAAAAAAAATGATAATAATAATAGTAAAAATAAAAAAAAAATTAAAAATGATAAATAATACTAAAAGAAAAACATAAAAAAAGATAGTTTGATTCCTTCTTCTTGGGCCACTATATATGTCAAGTGTGCATAAACGGACACTAACAATTGTTCTCTTTGGTTTAATTCTTTGGTTACTTACAATACCTGTATCAGTAACGGATTTTCCAACTTAAAACACATGCAATCATTATATGATATATATACTTAAAAATATATTTATCCTATAATAAATTGTCAACCAAAGTGCAGCACTTCTGACACAAGAAGTGGCATGCTTTTTACGTACCAAAGGGTCTAGAATTGTCCGATTTTGTGACAATTTTGGCAAAATTTTCATGGGGGAGGATTCCACACCCCACTTTTGCATGAAATTTGCCAGTCTCCTTAGGATCTAATATTAAGATAAACAGAATCCAGTGATTCTGTATTCACTTTTATATGACAATGACATAAGTATGCAATATGAAACCAAGGATTATATGCCCTTGATGAAACTGAGCACTGAATAAACATATTTCAATAATTTCAACATTTACACTAGAATCACTGACCGTACCAGGCTGGTATCTCAAAACATGGTCATTCTATGAAGCTCTATGTGCCTTACTGTCGAACTGACATCTGCCGCTTTTCCATCTTCCCTTCTGGAGAACGAGCATGTATCAGACCAGCTTCAATTCCAAAGCATCTGGCCAGGGCCAAGAGCATAAGAAAGCTTCAAGGCATGGCTCGCAAGCTTTCATTGATCACCAACGTTTTATCTTGTTTTTATTCTGCACCTTAATTGTGATGCATAGCGACTAGGCACTGTGCATAATCGCTGCACAAGTGCGATTATGCTTTAGAAGAGATATGCACATGACTTGGAAGAGGTGCACCAAACGGAAGATAAGATTACGTTTCAAGTTTTTGTTGTATAATATCCCTCCGCGTAAGTTTTTATATATTTTATTTGTGTGATAGCTCATTTGTTTACTATACATATTTGCTTATTGTAAAATGTCTCTCTTTTATTCTATTAGCGTATTCTTTACTTTTAGAATAAATTATAACACCACGATGTATGGACTATTTTGTTTATGCATGTATGCGGATTATCTGTTTGTAAGGTGTTGTCTGGCACTCGATTTGACACCAAATTTAAACTATGTAAGATAGAAAACTGTGTTTTGTCAAAGGTATTTATTCCCTGAACTTCTGTCGATGGATGGTAATATAAAAGTGTAATATGTATCGTAATTTTTATGAAATGTCGTGCTGTAGCTTTTAAATATTTCGTAATTTCTTCGTCTTAGTCATGGTCATGTCATAACATGAAAAGATGAGACTTAATGTTGAAAATAGATGCATATGATGATATGGGTATGCTGTTTATTTATTTATTTTATACGTATATAACGTATCTCATGTTAAAATCATTACGTCTAGTAAAAGATCAGAGGTTGCACAATATAAAGGTTTGCTTATGATTGGCCTCTAAAAAGGGAGGGGGGTTGCGGGGTAGGTTACATAGACAATCATTTAAATGTCCCCACCCATGTACCCCCATAACTCAAGATGTTCTCATACTATCATGGAGTTGTTCAGAATTTTGTAATTGCAAGAAGTTCTAACTCAACTTTCACCATACCTAAGTATGATAAAGTTTTGAATTTTTTGCAAATACGTTTTTCCCAAACACCACTGGCTTTATACTATAGATTTCTCCCCTTTCCTGGCTCATTTATTCATGAAACTGATTAGTTAAACAAAATTTGACAAGCAAATGAAAAAATCCAAAATATTTTTGTTTAAAAAGTCGTAACACCTTATTTTAATTTTTTTGAGGCCTGATATACATTGTAAAAATAAGCTGAGTAATTTGTGTTATTTGAGTACCAGTGAGAAGTAGGTGTGTTCATTAGAGTTAAACAAGTGAGGGCACTATGAAGCAAAGTTGTATCAATCTGCATTAACAATTATATCAATACTTTGAAATTTTGTACACTTTACAAGTTGTTCGATTCCCGGGTTGCGCCACTATGTTTAAGAGGTTAACCTCCTGCTTCCATGTCGCGATATAACTGAAATATTGTTGAAAGCGACGTAAAACACCAATCAACCAACCAACCAACCACTTTACAAGTTTACCAAAAAATAAAAAATCTTACACATTCATGATTTGAATTTATATAATGGTGTTTGCCAGCTACTTCGAATTCAAACTTTGCATTATGCCCAACTGTTTTCAAAAACATTCTGGATGTATTATGGGTCATGACTTTGTCTTCTTACCACTAGCATTTATTTAATGTAAATATATGAATATCAGCATTTGAATTCACTGGAGAAGATTACATAGGTGAAATATTCTGAATCATTTTCTTGTTTTAGGCAATAATCATAGTAAAACAAGAGATAGGAAGATAAGATTTCACTTGGAAATAGAAGATAAATTCTGAGGGGTATAACTCATGCATAGTAACTTGTCTGGATTATCTCAGCATTTGTATATGAACACTGGTCCATTGTGACAAAAATCTGTTGATTTATTTTTTTGGTTTCAGAATATTGATTTTTAAAATCTGCCTTTAAATTAGAACCATTAAAAAACTATACATATATCAATTTTCCTCTTTTACAGTATTATTAAGAAGTGTTGGATTCAAAGGCATTATGCTTTTGTTAAAATGAACAACACAAAAAAGCAGAATGCAGTAACCCTGTAAGTGTGAGTGGCATGCAGTAATCAGCATCAGTTCACAATGGATCGTAAGATGACTTTAGCTGCTGCTGTAAAGAGAGTTCCTGGAGCTCAACCCAAGGTAAAGGTGACCAATATTTTATATATATGTACTATATAAACTAATTTAAAATCTCTTGAACTCAAAAACTGACTACATTTTATTTTCAAGGCAAATATTCAATATTTGAATAATTTTCTATTGAAAGTGTAATAATAAAGTTTTAGGTTGGGGCCAAAAATTGGGTTCGGTTGGAAACATGCTTATTTTTTCATTCAGCCTTAAGAATATTCATTGTATTTAGTACTCTTATGTCAGATACATGAATAAATCTTTGTACATGTATTATCCTTAAAACATTCTTCATATAAAAATTAAGATCAAAGCCAAAGGAATTAAATATAATGGTCGACATCAAACTTACATGATTGTTGTTGCATTGCAGGTCTCCAAACCAAAGACTATTAGCTCCAAAGTTAAACCCAAAGGAACAATTCCTAAACGGTAACTTGTGAATATTTCTGGGAGGGGCTGAAAGTATTGGAGGGGAGGGAAATGTTCAGGAGGGAAGGGAGAGGAAGGAGGGAAGGAAAATTAGACAAGGGGAAGGGAGAGAGAGGGCTGACCTTCCCCAACTCCCTTTCAGTACCTCATCTGTATGTTTTAGCACAGTGAGTCTGTGAGATAAGCGGTTTTTTTTTTTGTAAGCAATGAGATTAAGACAGAGATACGGTTTAGTTAATATCTTGTATTGAGTCTTTACCTGAACAGTAAAGCCATTTGATTATAAATCAGATACATGTGCTGGTACATTTCGTTTTGGTCCTAATCATCAGAGCATAGTTATTCTTAGATGTAATATTTTTTAATATAGTCTTAGGCCATACAGATTTGAGTATGAATTGGTATCAGCATTACCTTGGATATCAACTTGTAAGGACATGGTTCTCTTTCATGGTGACTTTCTCCAAAAAATATTTTAATGTTTAATTTGATCTATTTATATATTTGTAATTTGTATTGTAAATTTCCATATAAAAATTTGAAATGATTGAATTATGATTGGGTGGAAATTTAAGATCAGTAATTTCCTCTGTGTATTTTTAATGAAATTTGAATATGTGATATTATTTCAGGCCAAAGTCAATTACTGCAAAGGTCAAGGCCAGACCTGCACCTCATGTTGAACCTGGGTACTCCCTCTATTCTGATGATTCCATAGCAACGAATAATGACACAAGTATGGAGGTTCTCAATCTGCTTAGGGAACGCAAAAAAGGTAAGAGTAGCTTAGCAATATTTTGTTAGCTTATTGTTTTATTGCACACCAAAATTATTTGCAGTTAGACTTGTAATTGTAATATTTGTGAAGTTACACTGAATTGTTTGTTTCCTGTTTTATGTCAAGCCAAAGTCATTTTATTTACATATATATGTTGATGGCATCTGCCTGATGCACCTATGCAACATACTCAATGTAGCAATTAGGGATATTTTAGTGCCAGTGTATTCTGTGACATCCAAACTTTAATTATAAAGACAGAACACTTACAAGCAAGGACAGGACTTAGAGTTCCTGAGTCATGAGTTGAGCACACTGTTGTCTTCCATGATGCACAAACGTTAATTATAAAAACAGATTACAACCCTGGGCAGGACTTGAACCAGGGACTCCTGGGTCATGAGTTAAGCACACTGCTTTCTTCCATGACACAAACTTAATTTATAAAGACAGAAAATTGTCAAGTAGACAGAATTTTGACAAGTGAGGGCAGGATTTGAACCTGGGACTCCTGGGTCATGAGTTAAACTGAAAGCTGACTGAGCTACTGTGATATGTAAGAAGACAAAGGAATGAATTTGAAGGTCCTTAGTTCATACCAAATAAAAGAAAGGTAAATGATTGTGATACAAGTATAAAGGTGCCAAGACTACTAAAACACCTGAAAATTAATAGACCATGGCTCTATGATGGAGAACTTTAGACTAATAAGCGACTCGAGGAGAAGTAAAAGAGAAAAATGTCATTTACACATTGTAAATTTATCAACAAGATTCTCTGAATGTGGTAGAGCTCATGTTTATCATCAGGTCAACTAAAATATTGTGCGAGTGCTACTCCTGGGAGACTGTTGATCATATACCGTTTAGTTTAATTCCCACTTGCCAATTATTTGTTTAGTTACACATGTTTATACTAGAGTTTGGTGTTAAACTGATAGACCCTGTTGTAAAAATAGAGTAAACATAAGAAATTTTGTTTTTGAGGATGAACATGTTGCCATCTTTTTTCAAAATTTGTATGTAATAATGTATAGAAAATCGAAAGATCAAAATATTCTCTGAAAGTATAATGAAAACTCTCTTGTTACAGATGGCAAAATAGGCGGGGCCAAGGCCATTAAAATTCCTTTTAACAACCGACTGTCTTCGTCAACTCCCGATCCTGAAAGACTCTCTATGGAAAACAATGATCAGTATCAGATGATTCCAGAGAGAGATACAACTTCCGTTGTGTGGAAAGACAAATTAGGAAGAAATGCTCCATATCTTCCTTATACATGTTTTCCTCCTTCAGTGACACCAACTTTTGGCATAATGGGAAATTCACAGGGAATTATGGGTGATTCACAAGGATTTCAGGCATATTCACAAGGAAACCCACAACAAGGATTTGTGGGTAATTTTCAGACAGGAAATGTAGGATCACAAATGCTACCTGGGCAAGTTTTACCCCCTTTTCTAGCAGGGAATAGTGAATTTTATGAAACCTATAGAAATTACTATACCGATATGATGGGTGTGCCAATGATCAGTTCTAGTCAGGGATTTATTCCCTCACAGC
Organism: Pteria penguin; assembly: GCA_035048485.1. Taxonomy (NCBI): domain Eukaryota; kingdom Metazoa; phylum Mollusca; class Bivalvia; order Pterioida; family Pteriidae; genus Pteria; species Pteria penguin. Next base: position 17,957,347 of record CM068593.1, read on the forward strand.
CGCTAATGATGGAGAATGATGCCAATGGTAGAGAGAGTGACATAGATGCTTTAAAGGCATTCATACCTACCGAATCAACAGGTTTTATACCAATGCAGGCTCCTGAAAAGGATGTTGTCAAAAATACTAAAGTGTCATTGTCAAGTGGCTCAGTGGAAAGGGACAAAAGTGCATCATTAACTACACCAGATACAAGCCGATCTGGTTATGTGGCACTCCCTAAACCACAGGGCAACCAGAATGTAATTCAAGATACGCAGGCTGTGCTTACAAACCAGAATGGTTTATATCAAATACGGTCCCAGACTTCTAAATCTGCTAAAAAAGATGTCTGTGATCCTGAGCAGTATGTGACTGGAGAAGTTATCTACCCTACACCGATAGCTAATGAGGCAAGGACACCTTGCTCTGATGGTAGCTATATCCAGGGTACTGATGTTCCAGAGAAAGATTCCGACCATTTTAAACAGACCACAGTAATTCCTATGATGGAACTCCATGACAGTCTGTCGTCTATAACAGGATCAAATTCACATGATATAGAAACACCCTGTAGTCAGAGAAGTATAACACCAAATTCTGAAGTCCCTGTAGACACACCCTGTAGTAAAGAAGAAGCAGGAAATCAACCTGCCTCTCTAGTTAGTCAGGCAACGCCTAGAAATTCGTCTAGCTCCAATAGTAATAAAAGTGTGCACTTCAGCCCTGTTGAGGGTCAAAAGGTCATTTCACCGAGGAGTAGTCGTCATTGTGAAACACAGACGGATAATTCACAAAGTGTTTCATTACGGTCTGGAAGTTCTCATGGTCAACCCAATGTTTTTGTTCCAGGTCAAGGACAGTCCAATGTTTTAATTCCAGGTCAAGGTCATTTTGTTGTGGGTCAAGGAGGAGTAATACAACAGATGCCAGTGAATCTACAGATGATGAGTGCTTTTCCCCCTGGAGGTATAGACTTGTAACCTGTATACATGTATATTGTGACAGTTTGATGTGTCAATTCATTATTTGAAGAGATCTTAGGTTTAACCAAGACTCTTGTAACCAAGTCGATTAAAGAATACAGTACCAGTATTATGATAGAACTTAACATAGTCTCCTCAGTCATATTTGATTTAGAAATCTGATTTAGGTAAGTGGAAAAACAGCCACAACAGGTTGATGGCTTTTAGTCCCCCATTGGTAAAACTGGAGGAGACTATAGGTTTCCTGTCTGCCTGTCTGAGACACTTTGGTTTTGCAGACAATTTCTGCAACCATTGAAGTTACTGACCTGAAATTTGGTATGTAGCTTTGTACCTTTAAGTTACAAATCAAATCAGAGTTTTGCCATGATTGACCAATTTTTGAAAGAGTTACAGCCTGTTGACTTACGGAGATTGGTAGGGGACATGTATTACTTCAGCAATACTCAGTATGCTTGTTGCCAAATGCTGTGGTTTCCTCCATCAGTAACTTGCTGGTCATCACCCTGTATGTAGGTAACATATTCCCCTCTTAATGTTAAAGAATAAACGGAAAACAAGTGTCTGTCATTTCTTTGAATTGTTAGCTTAAGTAAAGTCATGGGAAGTTTGATTTCATCTTGTAAAATTCAGGAAGAGGAATGGACTTTTTTGAAAAAAAATGTTTGTTCTGAGTGTGATTAAATGAAATTAATTTTAGTATTTTTACCCCCTTTCCTCCATCTGAAATCAAAATTTGAAGAGTATATCCGAATCAACCTGTTTAAAATTATACATGTACATGCATGTCCATCCAGTTAAGAATATGAAAAACTACTTTGCTGCATATATACATGAATCACTGCTATTTGCTTTCATAAAGATAATGAATACATATTTCACTCTTGACCTATAGGAACTTCGGATCAGAATTCTGCATTAGCGTCTTCTGTCTATACAGATGTACCTAATCCATGGAGTCAAGTGAAGACTGAAGCTGGATTGAAGAAGTTACGTTACTATCTCAAGGAACTCAAAGAATGTGGAAAAATTAACAGTAAGAAAAATATCAACACTCTTTTTCACAAATTTTCAGCCTCCTGGCCTTTATCAAGTGAAAAAAAAAATGGAAATTTGCTCAATGCTTATGTAAAATCCATCATTACACTATAACGTTGTGATGTAATGATGGATTTTATATGCCCATCATATAGACAGGACATATTATGTTACGGCAGTGTCTATCCATGGGTCTGTCTGTCCATCTGAGGTCATGTTTTCTGGTCTTGTTTCTGCAGTCTTTCAAGGTATTTAATTGAAACTTGGCATATCAGTATGATGGACTCCGTTTTGCCAGAGTTATAACCCTTGAACTTAAAATTTTTTTTTCATAAAACTTATACAGAATAATCTGATAAGATAAAAAAATATGCCTTTCAATTTTGAAAATATTCCCCTTGTCAGTACAGAGTTACAGGTTTTTGAATTTTTTTTTTGAAAACATTTTAGAAAATTATCATAAATTCATTTCTCACTCAATCTCTTTCAAATTTAAATTTGTGCTAGGGATTATATATGTACTTTAATATGAATGTATATTATTGGTTTTTATTTCTTCTGTATTCTTACATTTTTGATGTAGATGAAAAAAAGGGGGGGGAGGTTTAAATTCTTCTCTTGGCCATATCTTATGACTGCCTTTATGGATTCCAGTAATATTACACAGGGTTGTTGCCCTCGGCCAAAGCATATGTTATCTTGCGTCTTGAATAATTGAGGGGGGATGGAGCCTCCACACTTTAAAATTTTTTCCCCAACAAACTAAGCAACAGGCATATTATGCCAACCTAGGCGTTGCTCTTGTTTTCACTAGATAAAGGCCAGGGGTGTTATTCACAAAAAAATGTAAGTCTAAGTCTAAGAATTGAGACCTAAAATACCATTTGTCATTATTCTAAGAATTTGTCGAAAGTTTGCCTGTGAATAGCTTGTCAGATATACTGTTCATAGAAACTTTTTATTAATTCTTAGAATTAAGAAACATGCTACCATATAGGTCTCAATTCTTAGACTTAGACTTAAGTTTCTTTGTGAATAAGGCCTCAGGAGGCCAAAAATTTGTGAAAAGAGTGTTATTTTTTTATGCTCATATGCACTTCCCTTCGGAGGACTTTAATATCTGTATATTGTTAATAGTAAGATATTTTTGTTTATAAGGTAGAAATTCAGGTGATTGATTAATTATTATTTATGTCACTCTATGATTATTTTACAATCATGTATATGGTGACGGCATCTGCCTGCTGCATTGCATAGAAATGTATACCTGTGTAATGGACCCACCCGAAGCAGTGAGGGATCTTTTACATGCCTCGCCACCATTACATGGGACCTTGGTTTTTATTAGCTCACCTGAGCCAAAGGCTCAAGTGAGCTATTGTGATCAATCACCGTCCGTCGTCTGTCGTCCGTCGTCCGTTAACTTTTCACATTTTCGACTTCTTCTCCAGAACCACTGAACAGAATTTGATGAAACTTGATAAGCATGTAGTACTCATGGTCCCCTACAAGTGTTGTTGTTTTTGTCCGGATTCATCAACAGGTGGCGCCACCACAGGCAAAAGTAGGTCAAAGAGGGTACCCTCCTTTGACAAACTTCTTCTTCAGACCGGGGGCATACAGAGACAAACCGAATGCATAGGAATGATCTAGAGGGATGTGTGAAGAAGTGTTGTTATTTTTGGTTCCGTTCCGAAATCAAATTTTTGACGTTTTTTTGACGTTTTTTAGCTCACCTGAGCCAAAGGCTCAAGTGAGCTATTGTGATCAATCACCGTCCGTCGTCCGTCCGTCGTCCGTCGTTAACTTTTCACATTTTCGACTTCTTCTCCAGAACCACTGAACAGAATTTGATGAAACTTGATAAGCATGTAGTACTCATGGTCCCCTACAAGTGTTGTTGTTTTTCGTCCGGATTCATCAACAGGTGGCGCCACCACAGGCAAAAGTAGGTCAAAGAGGGTACCCTCCTTTGACAAACTTCTTCTTCAGACCGGGGGCATACAGAGACAAACCGAATGCATAGGAATGATCTAGAGGGATGTGTGAAGAAGAGTTGTTATTTTTGGTTCCGTTCCGAAATCAAATTTTTGACGGTTTTTTTGACGTTTTTTTGTACTTGGTAGTTTTAATGCAGAAAAGAGGTATTTTTTTCTTTTAGTAAACATTGATGCATTAATTTGGTTTACTTTGATCATTTTGATGGTAAGAAATACTACTGCGAAGAAAATTTTTCAATATTTTATGTTTTGGATTTTTTATGAATTTTTTAAGACTTTCAAGAAAAAGGGGGGTGGGATAATTGGTGTAAACATTTCACAGTTTGAACTTTTTCTTCGGAACCACTTGCTGGAATTCAATGAAACTTGGCATGCATCAAATACTCAAGGTCCCCGACAAATGTGGTCATCTTTGTCAGGATCCATGAACAGGTGGCACCACCACAGACAAAAGTAGGTCACAGAGGGTACCCTCCTTTGACAAACTTCTTATTCAGATCGGGTGCATACAGCGACAAACCGACTGCATAGGAATGATTTAGAGGCATATGGGAAGAAGTGTTGATATTTTTGGTTCCATTCCGAAATCAAATTTTTGACGTTTTTTCATTTTTATTTTGGACTTTGTTATTTTAATGCATTAAAGAGTTATTATTTTCTTTTAGTAAACATTGATGCATTCATTTGGTTTCATGTAATCATTTCTATGGTAAGGAATGCTGGTGCGAAGGAATTTTTTCAATATCTCGATTTTTAAATTTTTTATGAATTTTTTAAGACTTCCAAGAAAAGGGGGGGGGGACAATTTTTCATATCTTCAACTTGATCTACAGAACAACTTGAAGGATTGTGATAAAACTGGGTAGGATGCAAGTACTCATAGTCCTTTTCAAAGGTTTTGTTTTTTTGTGCGGATCATCCAAATTGGTTAACAGATAATGCCACCATGTCTAAAAGTAGGTCTCACAATGGTACATATACCACTTGGTAATTGAAATATGGAGAGTAGCGGTTCAAATCCAGCTGTGGTCAAAAAAATTTTTTTTTTTTTTTACACATCTAAATAAGTTTTTAGATGTTTCTCAACACTCAACATATGAAATTAGGAATTTTACGTTTAAGACTTCCAAAAAAAAAAAGGGGGGGGGGGGGGTGTTTTGGCCATTTTTCACATTTTCAACTTTTTCTACAAAACTGTTTGAGGGATTTTAATAAATCTTGGTAGAAATAAGTCACTTATGATCCTCTTCAAATTCTGTTGTTTTCGTCCAGACCTCTTTACAGGTGGCGCCACCATAGTCAAGAGTAGGTCACAAAAGAGTTCCCTCCTTTAACAATATTCTTTTTCATACGGGCTGTATACAGAGACAAACAGAATGCATAGAAATGATCTAGAGGGATGAGTGAAGATGTATTGTCATTTTGGTTCCCTTCCAAAATCAAATTTTAGAATTTTTTTCGACATTTCTTTGGACTTGGTGATTCAATGCAGAAAAAAGTGTCATATTTCCTAGTTAATTGATAATGATGATTTCTTATGGACTATTGTGATCATAATTATGGTAAGGATTGTTACTTTGAAAGAATTTTGTCAATATCTCAATTTTTGGATTTTCTATGAATTTTTTAAGACTTCCAAATGAGGGTTTATAGGAACAATTCAATCACATTTTTCACTTCTGCTGTTATACCACATGAAAGATTTTAATGAAACATGGAATACATGAAGTACTAAAAGTCCTCTATCAATTTGGTAAATTTCATCCAAATTGGTTAACAGATAATGCCACCATGTCTAAAAAGCAGTTCTCACAATAGTACATATACCACTTGGTAATTGAAATATGGAGAGTAGCGGTTCAAATCCAGCTGTGGTCAAAATTTTTTTTTCATTTCTTTACATATCTAAATAAGTTTTTAGATGTTTCTCAACACTCAACATATGAAATTAGGCAATTTTAAGTTAGATCTGGACAATATTTGAAACAATTGTTGTTCATAACCCAGACTTGAAATCAGTCAACAAAAGGCCCCACCTAAAGAAAATGACTAACTTGTTGCCCTGAATGACTTCTTGCAGAGACAAAGGAAATGCTTAATATCAAAATCACCTGAATGGATGTGCAAAAAAGTGTTGTTTTTTATTCTAGCCTGAAATAAAATTTGACATATTTTCAACATCTGTGTTGACTTAGTCACATTAATGCAAAAATAAATGAATTCTCCTTCATGCATGACTGATAATCTAGGTACTCAGGTGAGCGATATAGGCCCACTTGGGCCTCTTGTTGTCTCATCCAAAAGACAAGACACCACCAGTATGCCAAAGTCAGGAGTCAATCTCAGGACTTAATGGTCATGAGCAGAGCACCTCATGCACTAAGTTAGACTGGCATAAGAAATTCAAAAGGTTTACAGAATATTTTGTTTTAAAATGGCGAAGAAATTCTAACAAATGAATAAAAATATACTCTGTTATACATTTTCATATATGAGTATTTATATTTATGTGTAGTTTTTGTTTATAATGTTATTAAATCATAGTTACATGTGTTTCATTTTAATTTTTATATCAAATTACAGAGGATGTTGAAACGGGAAGACTTGTAAAAGATATAGAGAAAACTCTTGAAACAATTCCCCAGCTGAAGTCTACTTTCAGTTTGCAAGCTGAAATCAACCTAGCTGTCCAACCATTACGAAATGAAAATGCTCAGCTGAGAAGGTACAGTCATTTCTAGATATGATTTTGCAAATGATAGTGGTACATTGGTAAAATCAATGTTTTTGAGCTAGGTTAGTGTGAATTTTAATACAATAAGAAATTCTTATTTCATGATGATGTTTGGTTATAATTCATATTTTACAAAATATACCGTGTTCATGTCTTGAGAGTGTGTGTAGCAATAGCATGATTTGTTGATTTGTTCGTGGTTCGGAATACCTAGGTTCAAATCCTGCTGGCAGCTTGTCAGTCTCCTGTCATTCGGAAAAAAGACATTGAAAGTGGAGGCCCTGTGTCACAGTGGACCATGATCACTCACTGCTTTGGATAGGTCTATTACATAGGTCTAATTTTTTGGGCTTTGCTTCAGGCAGATTTCATCACCTTTTAAGTGAAATAAGTTTTGGGTGACATGAAACAAGAAATAAACAGGGAAAACTTTACATTTATCACATGGTGAGAAAACTTCATTTTCAATTAGCTTGGCAGAACTGAGTGCTTATTTTGAACGTACAAAAAACTACAGAAGTGCTATATTAAATCAGTGAATATGAAATTGTAAAACTTTCTACTGGACATTCGGTCTGGTAAACTATAACAATTCACCAGACCAAAATAATTTTAGCAGACCGCAAATAAAATTTGCATTTTTGAAATGATGGTCACTAGTGTTTTATCTAAAGCGAAATAGCATGGCACCGCGCCATGCCCTTTTTATGCTGCGCCATGCCCTTTTTCTGAGCGCCATGCCCTTATTTTCCCTATGTGATTATTTTATGAGACTAAAGAAGATCAATCTTTGTTCACGTAATACGAAACCCTCAAAAAGATCGTTATTTACAGGGCCAGTATATTACGAATATCGCTTCGGACATGCCCTCTTTAGAATTTGGTAACACTTTTCCATACATTACGTAATGGTCTAAGTCAGCTGTTTGACCCGCTAAATATCAGCCGTAACCTGTGTACTGCACTGTCTGCTACTTTTCAGGTGTTAATTGGGGCAATTTAATTAATGTTACCTTCTTATATTTAAATTACATCTGTACACGAACAGAGTTTGACATGGTTGTCTGAATGCCGAAATAGTAATTTTGCAGGTCAAATTCACATCTGTTATCAGTCAGATATTAAAGAAAATTAAAGGATGTTTGATTTTTAAAAGCAATTATTCTAGGATGATACGAAAAGTAAAACATTAAATGAAAAGTGACTGGTTTACATAGCAGGTCACGATCGCTACCCATTTTAAATGCTTTACTTAATATCATTTAACTAATTTTCTCAATTTGACACCAAATATTTGAAGATCTACTCTCCACATTTCCTCTGATAATTTTGAACATTGTTCAGTAATTCCGGCGAAGATGATATTTCAGAACATTTTTTCATTTGATACAACAATATCATCATAAGTAGTTGCAACAAGAGAGGCAAAAAACACACGAAGTGTATTCACACTGTCAGACGTGTCGGTTTTTTACGATCAAAGAGCTGAACAACATAACCGTAACTGATTATAAAACATGACTTTTTGGTATTTCTAGAATCAAGGGCTTAGTCCTTGCTAGAATCAATAGAATATCTACGATCTGTAAGTCAATAAATGTGAATGAACATTAACCATTATAGTTTATTACTATTACTTAAGTACTTTGAGCTGAGACAATCATTTTGGCCAGCAACTTATTTACAAAGATCGTGGTATAAAGCAGTCACAAAACTAAAGTAACTAATAACTTTAAGGGGACAGATACGCTTTATATTTCCCATTATTAATGCTTCCAGCAATTTCCTCTAAGATTTTGAATTTGAATTATTCAAACGTCAGTCACACATCCTTCCTGTAACACCAAGATCCAGGAGTTTATTTGTGAAGGAAAATTGGGTGGATGTTGGAGGCTAAGAGAAATTTTTGTTTTGTTAGTAGCAAACGGTTTTCTTTATTTTCATCAAAATATTGGTCAGATTAATTAAAAAATTTATATCAACCCAGAAATACAACTGCACATCAAGGACTTATAAACTTGTTTATGTCTTTGTGCACATGCATACTTCTAGATCCCACATAACATTTCGTTTAATAACACATTCTTTTCAGCTAAAATAATGGCATGTCATTCAAATATTTTTTAAAAGTTATGTAAAAATAATGATACATTGTAAAGACTGTTCAAGGTACAATGACAAAACTTGCAGTATCTCATGTTGCCAGTAATAGACAGAAGGGGCAGTGTTGGTCTTGGAGAAGTTTGAATAAATAAGTTTACAAATTGGGAATTTATGCAATACTCAAAAGCATATAATTATTGCAATAATGTAATTGTAACAGATATTAAGTAATTATAGTTCCTACAACTGTGAAAAGGAATTTATTCTGAAGAGAAGCTGGAATTAAGATTTTCAACCAAAGCAATGTTAAGGATTGCAAATTACATCAAATTATCAATAACAATTGTCTTTTACATTTTCAAATATCATCTATGTAAATAAAACGAGGAAATAATGCAATTTTAAACTAAAATTTTAAATATATTTGGTGACATTTAAAGTTGCTAAATTAAGTGCCCTTTTTACCAAATACCGCGTTAAAAAGTGCCCTTTTGATGGGGAAATTTGTGTGCCCTTTTGGAATCCTAGATTTAACACTAGTCACAAAAATAATACAACGACTGCTCACTTTAAGATTTATTGGTTTATTGCGAATCTCTGGCAAGTAAAAACACATCTCTCCAGTTTTCTTCCTCAACAAAATTCAGTCTTTCCTAAAACTAATTTACATCACTATTCAAGCCCAAACTTTTACTAGCCAAAGGAAAATTCTACTAGCCGAGACAAAAGTCTTTGAGCTTGATAGATTTTAATTTCATAATCCATCGTTGTACACGAAGTCATACCCGGTAATCATTATTACACTTGTCATTACACTAAATTTTGCGTATTGAAAAGCATGTTGTTTACGATATATATTACCCTCAGGATATGATACTTAAGATAGGACATTAGCAATACGATGATTTTTATGTGACCATTACTTCTTAGATTTCAAGAAAAACTGTAATCAAGGGATGGCCAGAACCAACTTTATCCATGCCCATTATGTAATTTCATTAAAAGGTCAAAGATTGGGATATGTACACTAAACTTTATATCTGCACACATCCATTATTTTGTATAAGATAATTATATTTAATGCATTCACGAATAGAAATAGAAATTTGTATAATACTAAAACCACAACACATTTTCTCTTCTTAATTCCATTACCCATTTGAGTGCAAGATTTCTGGTGAATCACTTGCTTGGTCATTAGATAGATACATTAAAGATACATGTAATTTATCTGACTATACTGTAGAGAAAGTTTACATTAATATGTTTTGATTTCCAGTTTTAAAGTTCTATTTACGTTTTATAGAGATCGTTTTTCTTTTTGTATTCAGAATTTCCTATGATAAATTAATCCGCAAGAATCATGTAAAATTCTTCATTAAATACAGTTTTAAACCAAATTAAAATGTTCCAATAAAATATGATATGCCATCACTGATGAAGTGTTTAAGAAATCAAAGACTTTCGCTTATCTAAAACTGTACTTGATGGTGATAAAGAAGATTATTAAACAGTAGAGATTATAAAACGAAATTCTCGCAAGTCGTTCGTACGACTGAAGTGAACTGAAATTCAGACAGATGTACATGTATCAAATACTGAATGAAAAGAAAATATCGAGCCGAATGGAAATTGCGATGAATCGCTTCAGTCCTACTAGCAATGAGTTATCTTTTGATCTGAATTTCTTTTACTGAGACATCAATATTTTTACTAGCCAGTCGGGCTATTTCAAAAACAAATTTTACTAGCCCGAGGGAAGTTTGGAAGCATTGCGCATCGGGATAGTGAGTTTTTGGGGAAGGCTGAAAATCAGTACAATAATCATCATTGTCAACATCTTTCCCCCATATACATCAAAGGGCATTTAAACCTCTTGTTTCTCTTTTACTTTGTGCTCGTCTTCTCCGGACAATCGGCCCGGAAATCTAAGGTTATTTACGGGACCGATAGCATTTTTACCGGACTTGTCTTGTCTGTCATATTCACTGATTAAATATGTTCCTTCGCTTTATAGTATCTTATCAAATTTTCTAATATAGCTTCCTGTAAACATGTTCCTGTTAGAAAGCTTTACAAATGAAATGACCAGTTACATTTTACAGGAGACTTAGGTTGATGGGACAGTATGCACAAGATATTGAATCTAAAAAAGAGAAAGGTGAAGGTCATGTGGATTTTGATAGTAAGTTTACTTTTCTGAATAGATAGAGTATGCAACTGAAATAGATGAGGAAAATAGCAAACTAAAATCATCAGTGATTTTATTTAATATATATATATATATTTTTGTATATATACATACAGTTTTTGCTCATAAAAGACATCTAGATGTTCATTAAGAAGTTACTTGACACATATTTGTAGAAGAGCTGCCAAAATATAATTACAGAAATGAAATTCAAGCACAAAAACGAAACTGATATGTAAGACAAATGCTTGAGTAGAATTCATATTGTATTTCAGTTCTTCAACTACAGGCTAGTAACACTGCCTTGAAACGTCAGCTCAATGAGGAGAAAGAAAAAATGGTTAAAATGGCTGCAGAGGTCACTGATGCCCATGCTAGACTACAGAAACTCCAGGTGGAAAAAAATCGTCTAGTTGCCTCGCTGAGTGAAAAGGTGTCTATTCATTTCACAATATTTTGATAAATGCAGATTAACCCAATGAGTCTTTCACAACCTTAACTGTAATTAAAAAGCATGCAATGATTAATATTGTTTTTAATGAGACTGCTTGGCACAAAGATAATTGTATCAGACGAAGTATGCATGGTTTTCATAATTTTCTGATGAGGTTTTTATACTCTAATTTCATATTTTACTAAAAAGTATAAAGCTGATGTAGCTCAATGGATAGCATGCTCGGCTAGGGACTGGGAGATTCCAAGTTTGATGCCCTGTGGCGAGACGGTAAAAACCGAGGTCTTGTGTGAAGTGGATGTTGATGCATCAAAAATCCCTGCTTCAGTTGGTTTTTTTGCATAGGTCAGAATTTCTGTACAGTGCATCAAACAGATGGCATCATCATGTTTTATGTGAAATGGTCTTGGCAAGACAAGAAATAAACAAAAACAATTCATAACATTACAACAGGTCAGTTTGTCACCCAGAAATTTATTGAAAACATTATTTTAGTTAGAAAAAAGCAACATTCTCGGTTTCTAGTATGGTTCATCTCTAGACCATCCTAATTCTTCAGGGCTACTCTTGATTTTTGATATGTACTTAATGCGCTATGTACATTGTTCATAGGGAAGGGCTTCTGAGGTAAGAAATTTAGATGGATCTAACATGAGTGACATATGCTGTGGTCTTTGAATATCTAACCCCATGTATCTTTTGTGATAAACGTATAATCTTTCATAATGTATTTTTGTTTGACCAAATGGTTGGTAAGTTGATGGTTGTTTTGATGATGGTTAGAAGTTATCAGGTATGATATGATATGGCTTATTTTGTATCATGAGTATACTTGAATTATATGTTTAGCAGTTTTTATACGCCTGTCATAGACAGGATATATTATGTTATGGAGTTGTCTGTCTATCCATACTTTTGAGGTCATGTTTTCCGGACTTTTTTCTGCAGTCTTTCAAGGTATTGGATTGAAACTTGGTATATAACTTTATATCAATGAGGGTGAGTACCTGTTTGCATTTCGGTATGATTGACTTGGTTTTGTCAGATTATGGCCCTTAAACTTAGATTTTTTTTTTCATTGATAGCATAATGGCAGTTTCCATGGGATATAATAACTTACGTAATCATGAATTGATTTTCATAAAACTTATACAGAATACTCTGTTAAAATAAAAGAATATATATGCTTTTCGATTTCGAAAATATTTCCTTTGACAGTACAGAGTTGTGGATTTCTGAAGACGTTTTAGAATTTATTAAAAATTCATTTCTCACTCAATCTCTTTCAAATTTAAATTTGTGCTAGAATTATTTATGAACTTTAATATAAATATATATTATTGGTTTTTATTTCTTCTGTATTCTTACATTTTTGACGTAAAAGAAAAAAATAGAGGAGAGGGATTTAAATTCTTTTCTTGGCCATAACTTCTTACTGCCATTATGGATTTTAATAATATTGCACAGGGTTGTTGCCCTGGGCCAAAGCATGTGATATCTTGAGTCCTGAATAATATGGGGGTAAAGAGCCTCCACACTTTAAAATTTTAACCAAAAGACGGGCATATTATGCCATGCTAGGCGTTGCTCTTGTTGTATATTGATTGACACTGGTGAAGTACATGTAATATATATATGCTGTCTTACAGCACTAAGGGTATGTAGTGATCCATATATCCATCTGTTTATCTATCAGAGCATATGTTTGTCTGTCTGTTACAATTAATATTTCCAGAAAATCAAAGAGGAATCGTCAGAGTAAATGCAAACAATGATATACCTGATTAATTAAATTTTTTATGCTTTCACTGCCTTTATTCAAAATTATGGCCTTTAATAGTAGTAAAAAGATAGGCAGGGGGATCCCTGAATACCTTAACAGCTTTTTCAAATTCTACTAGTTCAGTCTGTAAAGAAATAGAAGATAAATTCTAGGAGATAATAAAATATGTTTTTAGAAATTATTCACAGGGTGACTACAGACTTGGGGAAAACAAATAAAATGTTGAAAATATTTTTTATGCTTATTACGGCAGGTAAAAACTTATATGAATCCAAAAAAATCAGAAATTTTTCAGTGAATTTCATTCATTAAAATCTTTGGCCATTGTTTCAAGTTTGATTTCAAAGTGATGCATCATCTTTGCATCTGTTTTTGTTATTTTTCATCTCTGGGAATAGTCAAGGACAAGAGGGATCTTTTTATTAAAGTTTAATTGACAAAGTGGAGTACACAAGATAAATTTGGGGCAGGCTTGGTGTAGTGGTTAAGCACTTGGCTTACGACGCCGAGGATCCGGGTTGGATTCCCGGGTTGTGCCACTATGTTTAAGAGGTTGGTTACCTCCTGCTTCCATGTCGCGATTTGACTGAAAAATTGTTTAAAGCGACGTAAAACACCAATCAGCCAACAAACCAACTACAAGATAAATCAGATGAGAATAGGTAGCTGGTTTTATTAAACGTGATGAACACCTAGTACATATAGTTACAGTTGTGTGAGAGAAACCATTCCACAAAGAGGCTGTATTTTTTTTTCTGTGAATATACAATTGAATGTTATGAATAAAAGAAATAGTGCAGATGATTTACAGTAAATACAAAGTAAAGTAAGAAAATCACTCCAAAACAAAATAGGAATTTGAGTGAAATTTTACTTGTATTCACCCTTCCACAAAAAGTAATTTTTCATTGTGATGACGTCATCTGAGGTCTGACAAAGTCTGACAAATAATGCATTTTTTATAACGTCATAAATAAAACAATTGAAAATCATCTGAATGTTATATCCTTTTACAAACCATGGAAGGGTGAATTGGTTCATGCCACAGAATAAAAACAGCTTTTTCTGCTAGTTCTGAATTTACACCTGTATTAGGAACAGTGTGATTTCATTAAGGCTTTGTTAGTCAAAGGAAATCTATATTTCATCAATATGTCTGCTTCAATATAAATAAAGTTTCATAGTAAGAATTCTTTTCAGCAAACAAGTGAGCTCCAGACAAGACAGGAGTGCCTATCAGATACACAGAAACTTCGAGCTGAAATGGACAAGCTTCAGCGACAGATTCAGGTAGATATATAAAAAATGATTTCTTTGAAAGGATATCATACCTTTAAGAAAAATTTCCCAACAAACAAGATGTTTACAGACCCAATCATACTTCACATGTACTTGTGTTTTGTCCCTGTAAAAGAATTTTGAATTTTAGTTCATTCAAAAATCAAAGATTACATTGTGAGGGGATACACTATTTCGTTCTTGTTGTCCTCTCGCAGCAGTAACGGTACTGTTTGTGCATGAGTGTGTGCATGCATGTGTGTGCAACAAAAACCAAGTAGACACTATTAAAGTCAGTTTTGGCCTGATTGTGTTCATACTTCACATGTGTAATGAAAGGAAAATCTCTATTGACTTTGGGATGAAAAGGTCAACTTAATACCATGGATTTTGCTGCCATGTGAGGGGATGTCACACTTGACATTGCTCTGGTTTTTTATGCAGGCCTATTATGCTCTGTGTCACTTTACACCAAAATTTTGGACAGACAAATTTACTCAGATACACATATGATCATGTTGTTTCCTACATATTTATTTCAAATGTCAAAATATACAAGATGCAAATCGCTTCAAAACACAAACACTTATACAGACTTTAAAAAATATAACTGCTCAATGAGGCCCCAAGAGATTTTTTAAAAAGATTTTTAGAATGACAAAAGCCCTGAAATAAAGCAAGAAGATTAAACATAATTTCTTTCATTATGTTACAGTTTAAGAAGCTCTCAGAAATGCTACTCAGCCATGCTACCCAATAATTTATGTGCTTTCAATACATGTTGTATTTATATGATTATAGTGTGAGGTGTTTTGACATTTTTACAGGCCTCCCAAATCCGGCAGCTAGCTGTAGAAAGAGAGAACCATATTCTTCAGGTTACTATTCAACAAAGAGATGCAGAAATTCAGAGACAGCAAGAAATTGTAGAGTCAGTATTTAAGTCATTGTTATGGAATCAAAATTTGTGTGGAAATATTTGACATTCTTTGACATAATTGAGCTGAGGTGGGAAAAAGGGGGTGGGCAACAGTTGCTTATGTATATCGTTTCAGTTAAATTATGAATGAGAAGTGCAAGATGGGGTGTAGCTTTATTCAGTTTTACTGACATACCCCATTTGTCAGTCAGACAAAGCAGTTTATAAAAGGTGAAAAATGTTCACTCTCCTGTAACATTTCTACTTCAGTGCAATTAAAGATAGCGTCAGTCAACTCCTGCATGAGCTGGAGATGTCCAGAACAGGGGCAGATAAATCTGTCTTGTCCAATAACAGTATCAGCTACCAGAGGATTCTTCATATATTGGATCGAGAGCATGGAATTAGGTAAAGATGAGCTTTCAAAAACCTTTGGGCATCTAAAAGCATCCTAGCAAAAATAAAACACTAGAAATTGATTTGATGAACAAATTTATCATAAGTTTAAATCCACTTTTGAGTTTGGGTGTGAAAGGCATTAAATTTGGTCATCATAGATAAAGATAGTCTTATATTTGTTCTCGTTATCTTTATATGTAAATGTAAGTTGATTCATTTAAGTGAAGTGAAGAGTTATCTAGAAGTAGGAAGATTTTAAATAGTTACAGAATATTTACTGTTTTCTCGTAATTGATGTGCAACAGATTTACAACATTACAAAATGTTCTCTAGCCATAGTCATATGAAATGTGTTCACAGTCAATAAAGAATAAGCCTGTGTAGCGAAGTGGATGAAGTGCTTGTGACAAGGAGGCCTGGGTTTGACTCCCGTTATGAGTGCATCGGTGTCCTGTCTTTCGGATGCGACAGTAAAAACTGAGGTCCTGTTTCTCAGTACGTGTGGCATGTTAAAGATCCCTCACTGCTTTTGAATGGTCCATTGCAAATGTTATGAATTTCTCTGCAATGCATCAGGCAGATACGGTATCATACCGTCACCATATATGCGAAATAATCGTGTAGTGACAGAAAACATTAATCAATCATTTAAGAAAAATTGATATTCTTCAGTTTTGTGTTTTCACCGTTTAACATGCATTAAAACTGTCTTGATTTTTAAAGAAATGATGACCATTTCCTTTCGAAGGTTTTTGTATTAACCTGACCTCTTAGATTTTCCTGTGGAATGGTTTTCTGAATGTATCTTTCATTTAATACTCATATATATCTTTGATTGAACTCTCTTATATACTAGATGTAGATGTCTCATTAAGAAATGTGAAATCTGAGCATTGATTTATCAGTTTGATCTTATATTTATATTTTTAGTCACAACAGAAGTATACGATCAGATC
This sequence comes from Pteria penguin, assembly GCA_035048485.1. Lineage (NCBI taxonomy): Eukaryota > Metazoa > Mollusca > Bivalvia > Pterioida > Pteriidae > Pteria > Pteria penguin. The sequence goes on from CM068593.1 coordinate 17,974,167, forward strand.
CTGGGAATATATCTACTTATCAAAACAAACCTCCTCCTCGTCTCACAGCTGAGGTCCTTGCCACCCATAATGAGAGAGAAAAAATAGGGGAGGACATACGAGGCAGTACCTCAGACACCGAGGTAGACTTTATAGAACGAGAAGAAAACATTCGCAAGAGGTCTCCGAAATTCAGACGTAGGAGTGTTTCTACAGATGGGAAGATACTGACTGACTTAAATGACTATGGAAGAGGGAGGTATCGTCCTACAACAGATACACGTCAATATCCATCTGCCAAGGTCTCAAATCATAGAACAGCCACATGGTTTACTTCAGGAAATAAAGTTAGGGACAGATTTGGTGAACACTGGGGTAGGACTCAGAATCAGTATGATTTTGAAAATCAGTCTGACGTTGAACAGTCTAAAATTAGTGCTGCCAACTCTAGATATAGTGTGACGGATTATTTTAGAAAATATCCATCAAATGCAAATAAAGCTTTAGGTGATCGTTATATGTTGAACGATAGACTACATGCTAGGAGTGTAAGTTTTAAGGAATCTCATCATTTTGACGACAGGTATCATAGACGCTCACTGAGTCAGCCTGAATCCCAGAAACAGGCACCAATATCATATTCGTTTTCCCCATACAAATCTCGGTCCAAAACTGAAAAAGGAAAGTCACAATCGAAACTGAGATCACCCCAGGAAAAGTTATTCCAAGGTACAGAGCTGGATAACTCAATAAGTGCTATAGATGAAGATAATATTTCTAGTGTTTCAGAAAAAACCACGACTCCGTCCACTGCATCGACTGTTGATGAAAATAAGTTCAGGAAAGGCATTGCTACATTAGATGCAAACATTATGAAGCTGCAGTTAGCATTGCAGAAAACTAAAAGCATGTTAAATTGAAGACACTGTTTAAAATATCAGGAAATATTCATATCAATACTTTCCTTACATTATAGATTGAAGGTTTGAAAAATGCCTTGAAGTTTTTGTATCCAAATCTATAAACTAAATATTCAGTATAACACCATTTTTGCAGACACTTTGGTAAGGAATTTCCAGTTCCAAATTTAATCGCCTTTCTCATTTTACTATAAATAATTGCAGCAGTTATGAAGATCATTGCATGAATTTAAAATATTTTCTGATTGCATCAACTTGCAAAACATCTAAATGGCATTTTGTCCTGTATCAATATTACCATTGTTTAACTTTATATTTAATTGGTAATGAGATGGTGGTAATTTACTGAACAATTAACAGTAATGCTCATCTTATTCTAAAGTATGTCAGAATATAGATATAAGATTATTTCATAACATGTATATCTACGCATTGCTCAAACTATTTCATAAATCTATCCATATTTTCATAGTGTATTATTATTTATCATAAACATAGTTTTACATGTTTCAGTTTGGGTTACTTTTTCATGTCCATTTAAAAATGAGTAGTGGATGAGTAATAAACAAGTTCAGATTTACTCCGAAGGTCATATGGTTCAAATCCTATCTTTGTATTTGGTATATAAGGTATACAGATTTTATTTTCATTTTAATGCTCAGCTACAGACCAACAATGTGTAGCTATAATATAATCAAGAGCAACGCCTAGCGTGGTATAATTCACCCTTCGCTTTGTCCTTGCAGATATGACATTGGTTCAAGGTCATGACATACCCTTGGGTCCTGGGCAACAATTCTGTGAAGTATTACTGAAACCCATGCAAGGTGTAAAAAGTTATGGCCCAGACAAAGATTTCCCCATCATTTGTAGTGTGACCTTGACTTTGCAGATATACAATGTACCAGTAACCTTGGTTCATGGTCAAGACACATCCTTGGTTCCTGGGAAACAATTCTGTGATATTTTATTCAAATCCATGTTAGGGTTAAAGAGTTATGGCCTGGACAAAGATTTATTCATCATATGCATTGTGATCTTGACCTTGCAGATATGACCTTTTTCATTATATTCACAAATGGCACGTTAGACATTAATGTAATTGTGAGGTCACGATGAAAATATATAATGGGGTGGTTCAAATTGGATCTGGCAATCACTTAATTCTTTTCTCCTGACCCTACAGTATCTGGTCTTTTCATGGACAAGTGGACATTTAAAGTTGTATACCCTATGTTCGCATATTATAGGTAAATTTATTCTAAATTGTTTTGATTACATATATATGCCTTTAACATATTAAAAAAGAGCCCTTGTAAATTCTGCGTTCAAATTCGTCTTGTTAAGCGAGATATGGCTGTTTAAAACGCGATGTTTGTAAACAGAATGTTTACAACCAACTTATCACGTGATCTAATTCGGAAGCCGCCGCATCATGGACACTAATGGAGGGCGAGGTGAATAAACTTGACGAGTAACTTTAAAAATCTGCATTCAAGTCTACTAAAGTTAGTATTTACTGAAATCGTTTTCTTCTGGAGTCTCCCTTCTTCGTATTTGTTTTTGATTAAACTGCGCATGCGCGAAGTCAGGTTATGGTTGTATTTATGGAATACCCACTTTATTTACAAAGAATTCTCTTTCTATTTTGATATCTCTGAGGGTTTGAAGCAACAAAAAGTGTTATTAACGCAAAGTTAATAACTTTAGCCATACGAGAGAAATACAGTTTTTGTTTTAAATGCCCTAATTTTTGAAATTATACCGAATTGTGGGGTATACAACTTTAAGTATGAAATATCATATAGACTTCACTCGACTTGGAACTGCCAAGTCCAACTGCGTTCTTTTTAAAATGATTTATTTGTTTGTCCCCACCCCAGAATTATTTATGTCCATTGCGGCGCTACTAAATGAAGTCCGGGAAAGTCCGGAAGGAAAATACGAGGGTTAGGGGTTTGGAAAGGGCATCCGGAGATAGATTAAGATAATATCTAATACATATCCAAGTTTCATCCAAATATATTAAGTAGTTTTGATTTTATAGGCTCACAAAGTTTCCCGGGTGAATTCCAACCACCGAGCGCCGTCATACTGGATCGGTATCTGTTGTGTCATATGGAATTCACGTATTCAACTTTCAGTTTATGTAAGATCTCTTCGCGCAAACTGATATCGACTTTCCAACAATTTGTAAAAGGAAACATTTTTATAAATATTGAGGTTATTAGCCGTTTTTACGGAAAAACAACCAAACAAACAGACAAACAACATTTCCAGCTCTTGCTGCGGGAGGCCACTTCGTAAGAGCCATAAGAATAAATAAATAAATAAATAAATAAGTAAATAGGTAAATAAAAAACTGAATAAAAATAATTTGGTGATAACATGAAATAATCCATTCTTTACACCAAAAAAAAAAAAAAAACATGCCTCAAGTATAGTATAAAAATTAATTAATAATTAATTATTCTACAATGATAAGTTCCAAATATGATATTGAGAAATTCAAAATCAAGAAGATACTTTGGATATTAAAACAATGATTTCTTGCGTTTAATTTACTTTAAAATATGAATCAATAATAGTGTAATTTAAATAAATAAGCAAGAAAAATATATCAAATTACAAATATGACAAATAATTTTGAATAAAATTCTACATAAATCAATAAATCAGTTTAAAAATGAAGTTTCAAATACATGTATGGTAGAAAGTTTCTATTTCCTACATTTTGCAGATTTAGAAATATTAGAATATTATTTAATGTGATTTTTTCCATGAAATTTTGGTCCAATACAAATAAATTTTAAAAAAACAAGCCATAGAGTATCTTTACCATAATATAATCTGTTTTTAAAAAGGATTTCATGAACTGAGATTATGCATAAACTTGATAAAGATTTCAACTGAATTAAAGAAAGAAAAAAGAACCAAATAAATAGTGACTATCAGGTAATGATTGATTTTCACTGAGACATACGGACGGACATGCAGACGGATCAACGTCGTAAAAATTTATCTTATATTTGTCTTTGTTTAATTGTTTGTTGTTTGATTTTTAACAAATGGCAACGAGGTGTTGGTTGGTGAGTTACTGTCGAAAGATTATGATAAGAGAATTCGAGCAAAAAAACAAAAAACAAACAAACAAACAAACAAACAAACAAAAACAAAAAAAGCAACAAAACAAACAAAAATAGTAAAATAAAACACGCAAAACTAGCGAAAATTCAATTTAAAAAATCTGGAAAAGTTCTTTGCAAACAACACAGTAATAGATTAAAATGTACATTAAATAGTATTATCCTTCAACTTCTTGCCATCCTTCAATTTTATACATCTAAGAGCTTTATAATTCATCCAACCACAATCAACTGGTATTATAAATACCTTCTACAGTACCCAAATTTTCACTAAGGTAACTCAAAATATAGATGGTCCCTTGTTTAAAAAAATGTTTGTGTATGCAATCTATTGGGATCATCTGTACTTCTCCAGGACTACTTCTTACCAAATTTGAAGCTTGTAATATGAAGTGTTCTGAGTTGGCCGTTGCACAAGGTAAGGAAGACCGACCGACATACCCACCGACATGTGCAAAGCAATAAGCCCCATGCTTCTTCGAAGCTAAAATAAAGCTAACATATAACTTTTAATGAAACACTCAATTATTTTCTTCAAATTTAAATAACTAGCAAAGCAACAGTACGGAACTCCTAATTGTGTATTCATTAGTAGAAATTGGCACACCATGTTCTACGCAAGAGAAGAACGAACACTGTAAATGATGAACAACAAATATCTCATAAAATTGAATAATACATCTAAATAAAATATAAATATCTTTGATAAGTTCTTCACAAGCCGGTGCGGTCTAGTGGATAAGGTGCTCAGCTCGTGATCGAGAGGTCCCGGGTTCGACTCCCGTCGGGCACACCGGTGTTCTGTTTTTCGGATGAGACAGTAAAAACCGCGGTCCCGTGTCACGACAGGCGTGGCACGTAAAAGAACCCTCACTGCTTCGTGTGGGTCCGTTGCAAATATCTAAATATGTATGCAATGCATCAGGCAGATGAGATGCCGTCACCATATACCTGAAATAATCGTGGTGTGACGTAAAACAATAATCCATAAGTTCTTCACTTGTGTATATGATTTGAGCATTTGCGCATGCATGAAATAAATTTGAATCTTTTCTAATCATAATTATACAACAAATAATTACTTTATCTCTACACATATACTACGAAAATATTTTACTGCGTTTGGATATAAAAACTCATTTATACATGTTTAGGCTTGTTGGAGTTATGGACAAACCAAAATGTAGAAAACCCACAATATATTACTGCAATTGTCAAGCAACATTTATTTGATCATTATAAGCAATCGTTATTTTCTGACATAAATTCTTCTTCAAAATGTTCAATCTAAAGACATCTTGTTGACAAGTGTACCTTACAGTCTTAGTTTTTGAAACGTATTCCAACACTATATAAGAAACTGATTTGTAAAGTGAGAGTGTCATCACATTGTCTGATGATAGAAACTGGTCGATATAAGAAAATTCATTTAGAGAGACGTTTATGTCCTTTGTGTACTTCAGATATTGAAAATGAGTTCCATTTTATTCTGAAATGTCCCCACTATGTTCATTTAAGACAACAGTTTTTGATATAAAAAAATAATTATGTTCGGCCCTCCGTCTTTAAGTTAATTCGACTTTTATGCACAGAAAATGTAAAAAGAACTATGTAACTTTGGAAAATATATAAAACATGCTTTATCATTAGAAAACACTGTATAAGCTTCATCTTCATTATCAACTATTATCTCAAACTCTGACTATGTCTGATATATGTTATGCGTATATATGTCTCTGATCTATGTGTAGAAATGCATACGGTGAATAAACAATACAAATGTTTTTATTTTTTACCGACCGGTTGGACTCCCCAGCTTGGGCGAAGGTACGTGGATGTTTATTGTCACGTGCTGATTTGTTTGATTATGATTAATACACTCCCCGGTGCGATAATTCATTTATTGCCACACGTGTTTTGGATCGTGCGTGATTTGTTAATTAGATAGTTTATTGGTCAAAAAGCAATACAGCTTATAGACATTGCAATACAAGTAATAATCAATACAACTTAAATTTTATAATACATGGTCAGAAAAAAAAAGACTTTTCTTTTTCTTTTACATTTTGCGTTGAAAGTAATTGTATTTATATACATATATATTTATATACATATATATTATATTTATATATATTTGTATTTATATGTTTATAGACAGAGGGTCTTATAGAGTAATATCTTTGTATATATTTTTGCCTTAGATCATTATAAAAAGGATTTCAAAACAATGTGGAACTCGCCTTCTGTATATACTTTACACAACGGACACAATCGTCTATCTAGAGGAACTTTGTTATATCGGCCTGTTTCTATTAAAAGACAGTGGGAGGAAACCCTTAATTTACAAAGTTTTTTGTATAATGGTGGAATTCCTTTGAGAAGATAACCCTGTGATGTTAAGTTTATAAATACAATGTATCACATTTCGGCGAATCATTAACATCAGATAAAATGGACTGCTTGTATATATCAATTGAACGTTGTTTTGCTATGCCTGAAATATATTCTGGTCCTTCAACATATTGATTCAACCATAAATCCATTAATCCAATACTTGACTATAAATTTTTTCATATTACAAACCCATTCTGGTACAATAACTTCATAATTTTGAGAGGCTTGCCTATTATTCCTAACATCGATATCTTATGCCACATCTTTCCTCGACTGACCGAATGAAATGCACGTTTAACAGTTTTTATTCAAGATATTTTCAAAATTCATATTAATACAAAGACATACAAGTTAGGATGATTGAGCATCAAGCAATTGCATTAACCGGTCTTGTTGAACATACTTCGACACCCCAACCTCGGTTGGGATTATGTCAAAGTATGACATCCTCGACTGATATCTTTCGATTCGGGACTCGAGATGATTCTAGATTCTCATATACTTTATTAATTGTTTCATATTTTCTATTATCCACTTGATAAAGGGCATGTGCCCGGAAATATGAAGTTAAGCGGGTACTTTTTAGTGACAAGCCATCTTTTACTACAGTTCAGGATGCACTGTAAGGGATAATTTTTTGCTGACTCGGAACTTAGTGTAACGACCTTTTACATCTGCTCAGGACCTACTTTCGGATCTTCTTGACAGCTCAGGACCTTTCGAGGCTCAGGGCTCGATTTAAGGGATTTGGTACACTGCTAAGGAACCACTACATGTAAGGCATCTTTCATGCCAGTTCAGGATTCACTCTAAGGGATCTTTTATGACGACATAGGACCCACTGTAAGGTATCTTTTTTGCTTGTTCAGGACCCACTTTAAGGGATCTTTTACACTGGCTCAGGGCCCACTGTAAGGGATCTGGGTTCGGCGCCATAAACTGAGAAGATACTTAAGTCAAATATTTCATTTTAATTTATTCCATTATCAAAACATTAATAAATTGTGATGCAGAATGGTTTAATTCTATTTATTGATAGAACAAATCTCAATAAAATCCAAATCCCAGCTATTAATTCATTGATGAACAGAAGAATATGAAATTATGACTTGAGTATATTCAAGTTTATGGCGCCGGACCCTGTTATGCTGTCTCGGGACCCACAAAAAGGGATCTTTTACACCGGCTCAGGACCCACAATATGGGATCTTTTTTATGCCAGCTTAGGACCCACTGTAAGGCATCTTTTATGCTAGCTTGGGACTCGCTGTGAGTAATCTTTTATGCCAGTTCAGGACCCACTGTAAGAGATCCTTTATGCTGGTTCAGGACCCACTCTAAGGGATCTTTTTTGATGGCTTAGGACCCACTGTAAAGGATCCTTTATGCCGGTTCAGGACCCACTGTAAGGGATCTTGTTTGCGGCTCAGGACTCGTACCATTCTTTATTTAGCTGTGTTACCGAACATTTTGTAATTTCCTGCTCTACTAGTAATAATAACTACAGACGACTTGTACATAAATTCAACAAATCTTTTTTTAATGATGTAACCAACACAAGGTCAATATTGCACGAGCGGTAATACAGTATTTCTTTGTCTATTTTTACACGAAATATAGCACTATATTTGAGTGAAATAAATACATAGATTCAACACCAACAAATAACAATAGCTACACAGTATAGTGTTTGTCAATAATCAACAACTCTAAAGATGGAAGGACAAAAGGAATGTCTCCTACATTGTTACAATAATTTTCCTGAATAATGTATCATTTGATCATAATTTAACTCTTTCCTGTTTTTCTATAAATAAATCCATACAAAAAGTACGTAACTAAAAACATACAAAACTGGTAAAAAAATAAAATTAAAAATCTAACGTAATCTAGTATAATACATGTTGATATATATGATATACATACAACAAAAAACAATATTTGTACAATATATTATATATACTAAAATCTACCTTGCATACATGAAATACAAAGTTGCATGTTACTGTACAATGAACGCATCGTTTTACGTAGCTTCTAGATTATGCCTTAATGAATGGCAGATGTTTTGGAGGAAAGAATCCTTTCAGGGGAAAAATTAACCTAACATTTAAAGATCTTGCCTGAAAATGGATTGAATATTTTGAAATTTTTCTGCATAAAATATATGAAATGTACATGTATGGCTACATATAATGCAGTCTGATCAAAAAACAGCAGCCCTTTTCACAAAGAAAACTTAAGAATTGTCGTAAGTTTTTTAACTTATGAACTTCGTAAATGAATTCTTAAATCCTTTTCATAAACACGTTCTCGTCTTAATCCTTGATCTTCAGAAAACAAAATAAAGAATGCATCCATCTTTGTTTACTGTAATTTTCAACTTAAAAAATTATACTTACTTGGTTTAAATTATACACAATATTTGGCTTACGAAATTCACAAGTTTTTTCATGAAACAGAACACGTTTCCAAGTTTTTTCCTAAGAGAAATATTAGTCGTAAGTTTTTGTGAAAAGGGCTGCAGCTCTCTGTAGATATTTGCATATACTGACATAGAGATCAGGCAATGACTGATTAAATGTCATGCTCTATAAACGTCGTGATCTATGGACTTTCTCATTGATCAAGCAGAGGATGGGTGGCATGATCACTTCAGTTGACATTTACATCTCGGTAGTTTGTATATTTAACATTCATATACATACACTGCAAACTCTGGAGGACCCAGACATGCATGTACAAGACAGAGCGAAATGACCATGTCCAGTTCATCTCTTCATATTTATCTACAAAACATCATTTTTTATTGTCTTGTTAGTATTTTACTATATGAAATACTATATATACTAAATGAAAAAGAGAAAGTTCATAGAACATCATACTTAATTAAATGTTGCCACATCTGTATGCCAAAAGGTGCAAAAAGAGTGTGTCATTCTTTTTAGGTAATATATCCAGGAAATGTATTGTTAATAACATGGTCACCTAGCGGGTCACAGACCCGACCCTGGTTTGATGACACTAGGTCAGTAAATCTCATAACGGACGAGTCGACGCAAAGTCTGGTATGATATTTATTGAACATGTATCGTGACCACGTAATAAATTTTCATCATATATAGTCCCTAATATTGATAAGACATGAGGTCATGATAGATTACACTTAGATTACAATATAATGTCAAAAGTCAAGGTAAAAGGCTGAGGCATTTCTGAATGACCAATACTGGATCCCAGTATCAGAAAATACATAATAATCAAGTGACGTACCTAGTCCAATCAAAACAGATGATTTCACAACAATGTTTCTTCACGTGGTGAATATACAACTAATTGATTAATGATGAATATACATATCAATGGTAAAGTATATTATGTATCTGAAACATAATTATGCCTTTTTAGAAGCAGACCTTGTTTCTTATTGTACAGACATAACACCAAGTATTTGTTATTTATAATATTTCACAACATACAAAATTTTACCATACGTAATATACATGTAAAACACATGATGATGAGAATGAAAGGCTTTGGAAAGGGAATATTTCTAACCTTAAAAAATAAATAAATATTGTAACGGTAACTACCACATCCACAGAGAAATACATGTAATAACAAACATGATTCACTGTAAAAATATATAAAACATTAAAAGAACATACTAGAGGCAAGATGGGCTCCAAAACAAAAGGAATATAAAATATATATATTCCAAAAGCCAAGGTGTGGCTAGTCATATAATAAAATACTTTCTGTTAGTCAGGAATTGAGTAATTAATATAATTTTATCTAAGATGTAAATTAGAATTCTACTTTTAGAATTTTGGGTTTTGAAAGCTGTAAATTCTATTATGCAAGGAATCCAATGAAATCAAAAAATTCTTGCACTGCATGTTCTCTTTTTAACTTCCCTTTCTGTCGTAATATGTGAAAACATATCGGTCGCTTTGTATAGAAAATATAACCTGTGAATACAAAATGGCTGAAGCTGTAAGCTTACTACGACATGTCGAGTTTTTTAAAAAGCCACATTCCAGTCATCACATCCTGAGTGGGATTTGAACCAAGGGCTTTGGATTATTTCCAAGCACTCTAATTTCTGTTATGTGTTACTTTTACACCTAGTATAAGATCCTTCACCCTTTTCCCCGGACAACGATTCAGAAGTAGTAGATATCTTTAAATATTTCAAGTCACAACGACAACAAACATGGCAGCTGGTGTCGTGCTGTGGTGAGTACTTCTATATTATTCTATGTACTCTCATTACAGGATCTATTACATTTTCATCACGATGACTGGAAAATCAGATTCTATGAATCCTGTCATTTTCTTTCCACTTAGAAAAATAAACTATTTAACATAATCTGTATAATATTTATATTATGTATCATTACTAAAAAACCTTTCGTCACAGTATTCAAGCCGGCGTGGCCTAGTGGTATCGCGCTGGACTCCTAATCGGAAGGCCGGGGTTCAATTCCCGTTCTGGTCATGCCGGTGTTCTGTCTTTCGGATGAGACAGTAAAACCGAGGCCCCGTGTCGTGGTATGCATGGCACATCAAAGATCCCTCACTGTTTGGGTGGGTCTGTTGCAAAGGTCAAAATCTGTACGCCCCGCATCAGGTAGATGCCGTCACCATATACGTGATATATTCATGGTGTGACGTTAAACAAAAATCAATCAATCAATCGTCACAGTAATCAAATCAGGCAGTATTCACATGTTTACATCCGAGTCATGAAAAAAGGCTAAGTGGCCCTACTAAACTACATCATATTAATGAACTTCTTACACATGCACCACAATAAATTCGAGAAAGCAGTTGAACATCAAAGGGCCAGGGAAGCCATTTTAGTCATGAACACATTTTAAAACCTCTACATGAAGTTTTAATAGATATATAATGAATCAAAAGACAAGAGGTTATCATATACAGGTAAACTTGAATACTCAATGGTCTGTAAAGCTAAAAACAAATATCAACTTAAACAAAACCAGACTGCTTCCTTTATTATCATATTTCTTTAATCTGTAATGCTTTCTTTCTTTTTTTGTCAAATTCTATCATTCTTCTGTAATTCTACTTTCATTCTGTAGCACTTTGTGTTGAATACTAGATCTGTTCTTCTTTCTTTCTATCCTTCTTTCTTTCTTTCAGCAGCGTTTGTTTTCTAGAAAACCATGTTTTAAATCTTCTCTTTCTTTTTTGTTTCTATCTTTTCATTTTTTCCTTTCTGTTACACTTTCTTCTCATTTCTAGTATTTTAGTCCTTCCTTTGCCTTTTCATGGTCTCAAACCTCATCTGGACTTTATCAAAGTTTACAGTGGATGCCTTATTGGTACTTGGAGGAGACATGGCATTGAAGTCTGATAAGGAATTCAGAGTACTGGTACTATCACAGAAAGACTGGCGTGACCTGTAAGTACATGTACAAGTAAGCAGTAATGATATATATATTTAGTGTGATGAAACCTATGGGTACAGGAAAGCAACAAGTATCTTATCTTTGGTTTGGGGGGAGGGAGGGGGTTGTGTGTGGCTGGGTCAACAATATAGAACTTCATCCGCAATGTGGCACCGAATTGATTATAACACCAAATGTCAGCTATATTTTATGTATCTTGAATACATTGATCCCATGCATATGTAATCTGATCAATCTAGTGAGTTCAAAGGTCAATATTTGTATCAGTGACCATGAGCTTCTGTGTCAATATTAAGTTTTCATCTTCATTTAGCTTTGTTAAGAATAGGTATTCATGAGTCCTCTACTGCTCATCTTATCTGAATGGTTGCCTTTTACATGCTGTCTGGGCACATGTGACCCGCTAACATTCAGCTTTTCTGACAAGTTGTCATTTATATGCTGTTTGTACATATGTGACTATCTGACATTTTGCTTACTGATTCCCTCTTAATAGCTGTCTGTAAACACATGACTATCTGATATTTAGCTTCCCTGACTGGTTTCCCTCTTACAAGCTGTCTGTACACATATGACTATCCGACATTTAGCTCACCTGACTGGTTTCCCTCTTACAAGCTGTCCGTAACACATAATTATCTGATATTTAGCTCACCTGACAAGTATCCCTCTTACAAGCTGTCTGTACACATATGACTATCTGACATTTAGCTCACCTGACTGGTTTCCCTCTTACAAGCTGTCTGTAACACATAATTATCTGATATTTAGCTCACCTGACAAGTTTCCATCTTACAAGCTGTCTGTACACAAATGACTATCTGACATTTAGCTCACCTGACTGGTTTCCCTCTTACAAGCTGTCTGTACACATTGAGTATCTGACATTTAGCTCACCTGACTGGTTTCCCTCTTACAAGTTGTCTGTACACATATGAGTATCTGCCATTTAGCTCACCTGACTGGTTTCCCTCTTACAAGCTGTCTGTAACACATAATTATCCGATACCTAAGCTCACCTGACAAAGCTAATTACATACTGTCTTCACATACATGACTTTCTGATACCGTTATCTCATCTGAATGGATGTGCTTGGCAAGCCATCTGTATTCGTATGCCTGACTGACTGGTTGTTCCTTCACCAGATGTGTATATAGGTGATATTTAGCTCCCCTGATTTGTTGACCTTTACAACCTGCCTAAACTCATCTCTACTGGCAGTCAACTTAAATTTCAGTTATCCTTTGCAGGCTGTGTGTACTAAAGTGACAGTTTGCTTACCTGACTGGTTGTCTTTGGCATAATGTCAATATCAATATAGATAACATTTAGCCTATCTGGCTGATTGTCTTTTACAATATGTCTATACAAATATAATTAACAGTTAGCTTACCTGACTAATTGACTTTAGTATACTGTCTACAGAAATGTAATCGACAGTTTGCTTACCTGACTAGTTGTGTTTAGCATACTGCCTACACAAATATAAATGATAGTTATCTTACCCAAGTAGATGTCTCAGACAGTTTGCTTACCTGATTAATCGTGGTTTTCAGCAAACTGTCTATACAAATGTAGATGACAGTGTACCTGATAGTATTTTTTCAGTATTTTGTCTATACAGATGTAAATGACATTTAATTTACCTGACTAGTTGTCTTTGGCATACTGTCTATACAAAAGTAAATGACAATTAGTTTACCTGATTAGATGTCTTTAGTATACTGTCTATACAAAGGTAAATGACATTTAGCTTACCTGACTAGATGTCTTTAGTATACTGTCTATACGAAAGTAAATGACATTTAGCTTACCTGACTAGATGTCTTTAGTATACTGTCTATACAAAAGTAAGTACATGTGAGACTTTATTTTGACTTACCTGACTGGTTGCCCTTTGTACATGTTAGACTTTATTTTGACTTACCTGACTAGTTGTCTTTTGTACATGTGAGACTTTATTTTAGCTTACCTGACTAGTTGCCCTTTGTACATGTGAGACTTTATTTTGACTTACATGACTGGTTGCCCTTTGTACATGCGAGACTTTATTTTGACTTACCTGACTGGTTGCCCTTTGTACAAGTGAGACTTTATTTTGACTTACATGACTGGTTGCTCTTTGTACATGTTAGACTTTATTTTGACTTACCTGACTGGTTGTCTTTTGTACATGTGAGACTTTATTTTGACTTACCTGACTGGTTGCCCTTTGTACAAGTGAGACTTTATTTTGACTTACCTGACTAGTTGCCCTTTGTACATGTGAGACTTTATTTTGACTTACCTGACTGGTTGCCCTTTGTACATGTTAGACTTTATTTTGACTTACCTGACTGGTTGTCTTTTGTACATGTTAGACTTTATTTTGACTTACCTGACTTGTTGCCCTTTGTACATATTAAGACTTTATTTTGACTTACTTGACTGGTTGCCCTTTGTACATGTGAGACTTTGTTTCAGCTTACCTGACTGGTTGCCCTTTGCGTGCTGTCTGAACACATTTGACAAGTCCTTTGTTCTTTGCCATCTCTTCTGGAAGCTTACCCTCCAAAGTCAATATATTCAGGTCAATACCCTCTGTAGCCTGTAACAAACAAAATAAGCATACGATATACTGTTAAATACTGGTATTTTGCATTACTTTATTTTTGTGATTATTTCATGATGGATGTATTTGAGATATATTATTTTCACAAAAGGCCATATACATTTAATGATAGATCAAAGAAAGCGAGGATTTTATTTTTGCATAGAGTCCTACAAGTGAAAATATGTAAAAATAAAGTCCATTGATTCAAAGGGTTTTACAGTAATTCAGAACTATAATTAAAATGACCTTGTTATCAATGACTAGTAGTTTACAGAGTAATGTATTAAATGATCATCTATCAGAATCATTATTTTTTTTGAGGGATGGCCTTAGTGGATAAGTGGATGGTTCAAATCCTGTTTGAGGGGGAGGTATAAATAATGTGAAATTCAACAATCAATGATGTGAAATTAAGCAATCAAAAGAAAAACGTTAAACTGATGACCCACCAAGAGAACTTCTACTGATTTTCTTCTGCCAAGCTCACATCCTAAATGCAAGGGAGTTAACCCTGATAAACTTTGCATATTGATACATGATGGATCAGCTTCAATTAGAAGTTTGGCAATTCTTGGGTTGTCTCCCCCTTGTAGACACCTGTGGAGTGCACAGCAGCCATCAGTAGAATTTTGGGCACATACATGGCTCACAAGTCCATCTGAAATAAGGATAAAAAATATTACCCCAAACAAAAAGCCATATTTCTGGAATGGTGACAGTAGAATCAGGAAAACTCAAACTAATCATAGTTTGCAAGTTGGTTGTGACAAGTGAATATATTTACTCTAATCTTTCCTCTCCATTCATCTGAAAATATCTATCAACAGACAGATGAATGCACAATGCAAACAGACAGATAGACAAGGGGATCACTAAATACCCCCACTTCTGTAAGGCCAATATATAAAAATCATTGGATATATCTGCTTGCTTTGTTGTATATGTCCACATTACTTCAATCATAATGTATCAGACGAATTGGACAACTGTTGCAGATCAAACTGGATTCACAGTACAGAGATTTCAAAATGGTCAAAGACAAATGGATAAAAGGTCTAAAACTGATGCATGAATTGACCCTACAGAGATCCTGGATCAAAACTGGTGCCAAATCATGAAATGTCAAGTGCAAATTCACACTTCCAACCTGTTGAAATACAGTGCATCTTGATATCTACCATACTATTACAGGTAAAGACAACAACTCTATATATTTACCATGATATATGGATAGACCTCTAGGCTTCTCTACATCTTGAAGGAAGGACTCTAATGAACTCAGTCCAGCCTGCTCGGTGCTGTACAAATATAACAATGCAAATAAATCAAATGATAAGTCTAGCATTCGGTATTTAGTAGATATACACATCTGTATTCAATCTCTGAAAAAGGTTGAAGCTGTATAATTTGTAAGTTTAAAAAATGAACTAGACTTCCAAATCTTATTTAATCTACCTTTTAAAAAATGATTAAATCCATCCAAAACGTTAGGACAATACTTACCCCATTCTACCATGATTTCCACTCATAAGTAGATCGCGACCATAGTCCCTGGAGAATTCAAAACCTCGTAAGAGATCATCTACAAGAGAATAATAAATATGATGGGTTCAACAATAAGTTCGTAAACGACTGCATTTAATTGGAAAAACATGTCATTTTGACTGGGGGCGTAACTATCAAAACACATCAGAGAGCCAAAAAAATTTTTGAATCAACTCTAATCTCTCTACAGAACGACCAATAGATATAAATCTTATAAATCTTGAAGATCTTTTCACCCTTATGTTGTTACGTATTCATACAAAACATTACCATCTCTGTATGAAGATGGTGGCCGATAGTAGCCTGTTGTGGCATCCAACACTCCTGAATCGGAGTCCGAAAACGTGGATCTGAAAATATACAAAATAGCCACTTTCATAACTGTATAGATAAGAGTTCAAAGAACAAAATGTGCTTGTAAAACACTATGCCCCCGGTGGCAACATAAATTTAGCATAAAGTTATGGTCAAGGTCAAGAGGTCACTGACCTTGGTGTTATTTGAGAGGGCTTTGTTAGAGGAGTATGCATGCCAAAAATGAAATCCTTATCTCTCATGATTCAAAAGTTGTGGCTAAGGTAAAAGTTGACAATAGACAGACAAGCAAACAGACTTGACAAAAACAATATGCCCCTGATATATCGATATGGAGGCATAAAAAAATGCATCCTCAAAGATGATAATGAGAACAGACAATTGAGAGACAGATGGACAGACAGACAAAGTGATAAATGAGTGTCACTATGTTTCACAGGCACCACAAAAAGAAGGAACAGTATAAAAATTATTTTACATCAATGAAAGAATACATGAATGTTGCTCTTTAATTACAACTTTACAATGAGGTAATTTTGAAACTTCCACAACAATTAAGGTATCAGATACAAAACACATAATCAAACTGAACAATAGCTGAGAGACTTACATGCAGTCGTCATCTTCCTCTGTGGATTGTGGGTACACAGCAGACTGCAGCATAAACTGAAGAAGGTCCTCTCTGTTCAGCTTACTGGCCACCATTAATGGTGTGTCGCCATGGTGATTGCGTAAGTTGTGATCAAAACCAGGCTTAAAACAGAGCAACACATAGGACTGAACTTTGGCTCTGGAGCATTCAGAATACTCAGGCTATATACAGTAAAGTGTATTGTACTTGAGTTGAAGTTAAAAGATAGTCAAAACTGTGCAAATGATAGATTGACAGATTGATTGATTATTGTTTTACGTCACTCCACGGTTATTTCACGTATATGATGACAGCATCTGCCTGATGCTTTGCATAGAAATTTCTACCTTTGCAACAGACCCACCTGAAACAGTGAGGGATCTTTTACGTGCCACACCTACCATGACCTCGGTTTTTATTGTCTCATTGAAAAGACAAAGCATCAGTGTGGAATAGAACCTGGGATCTCTAGGTCTTCATCCACTAGGACACACCGGCTTGCAAATAACAGATAGTCAGTCAAATGATAAAGTGATTCTCATGGAAAGCTATGTTTCACAGAGGTAAAACTTTGTTCAATTCTTGTTTTACATTACATGTAGATTGTTTCATTTAGATAGTGATGATATCTGCAATGCTCAGAAATATAGACCACATCCATCATGACAAAGGATCTCGGTTTTTACCACTTCATCTGAAAAGACGGATACCAACAATCCATCGATTGTACTTGACCTGGGGCCTCTCATTCATGAGCCAAGCACTTTACCAATTATTTTGCCTCAGACTAGTATGATCAAATAGCATTGCTAGAATTTGGTCACATGCCTGCCTTCCAAATATTTTTGGACCATCAGCAGAGATATGTTGGAAGGCAATGGCGATTTTGAGGCAGAAGAGACACACTGAGATAGTGATGTCTGCTGTCTGTGTATCCTTTATGTCTTTAGTATTGGTCCTCAACAAAATAATATAGTTATTAGGTTTGTTACTAACTGTCCACAGAAGTTTGTGCTGTTGATCAGTAACAAACTTTATAACTAATATTGAACTCTGCAGACTCTGAATGAAAAACTTTTAATCATAAAGTCTGCTTACAAGGCCCAATTACATTAATATAATGGTTGTATTTTTTGTGTGTTTGGATATTTGGCTGCCAGAATTTTCTTTTTTCTTGAAATGCAGAATATTATTTTTTTTATAAGAGTAATAATGAAAAGAATTGAAAATCTAGTAAAAGCACGGTTGTTATTATACAGTATTTCAAATATTATGTAACTATACATTTTTATTACCAGCCAAATTTTGATTAAAGCCATAAAGCTCTTCTTGGATTTCTGGTTGATGAAATTGAAGATCAGATTTGTGTGCCTCTTTCTGTGTGCTTCTATTTCATTCCAGACGCCGCCATATTCGGAAAGTGTGAATAACTGACCAGTGTGGTCAAGGAGTGAAGTGGATGCACCATGAAGAAGAAGTGACCGTACGATACGAATATAACCTGTGAGATAGACAAGCATGGTTAATGTATAGGTAGCAAGCCATTGTAGATATATATGTACATGTAGTTTGTAAAGATGAAATGTGTAGAATAATCTCTAAATATTCTTGCAGGCATAAATGAATTGAACTATGATTGTTGATAATCAAAAAACTGATCTTGACACAAGATCTTGGGGTATCAGTGAGTACTAAAACAAGAGGCCCAAGTGGGCCTATATCGCTCACCTGAGTATCTAGATGATCAGTCGTGCAGAAAGGAAGAAGACTCATTTATTTTTGCACTACTGTGACTAAGTCAACACAAATGTTGAAAATATGTCAAATTTTATTTCAGGCTAGAATAAAAAACAACATTTTTTTGCACATCCAATCATGTGATTTTGATATTAAGAATTTGCTTTGTCTCTGCAAGATGTGATTCAGGGCAACAAGTTAGTCATTTTCTTTAGGTGGGGCCTTTTGTTGACTGATTTCAAGTCTGGGTCATGAACAACAACTGTTTCAAATATTGTCGAACTTAAAATTGCCTAATGTCACATGTTGAGTGTTGAGAAACATCTAAAAACTTATTTAGATGTGTAAAGAAATGAAAAAAAAAATTTTGACCACAGTTGGATTTGAACCGCTACTCTCCATATTTCAATTACCAAGTGGTATATGTACCATTGTGAGACATACTTTTTAGGCATGGTGGCATAATCTGTTAACTAATTTGGATGAAATTTACCAAATTGATAGAGGACCTATAGTACTTCATGTATTCCATGTTTCATTAAAATCTTTCATGTGGTATAACAGCAGAAGTTAAAAATGTGAAGAATTGTTCCTATACACCCTCATATGGAAGTCTTAAAAAATTCATAGAAAATCCAAAAATTGAGATATTGACAAAATTCTTTCAAAGTAACAATCCTTACCATAATTATGATCACAATAGTCCATAAGAAATCATCATTATCAATTAACTAGGAATAATGACACTTTTCTGCATTGAAATCACCAAGTCCAAACAAATGTCGAAAAAAAAATTCTAAAATTTGAACCAAAATGACAATACGTCTTCACTCATCCCTCTAGATCATTTCTATGCATTCTGTTTGTCTCTGTATACAGCCCGTATGAAAAAGAATATTGTCAAAGGAGGGTACTCTTTTGTGACCTACTTTTGACTATGGTGGCGCCACCTGTAAAGAGGTCTGGACGAAAACTAGAGATTTTGAAGAGGATCATAAGTGACTTATTTCTACCAAGATTTATTAAAATCCTTTGAACAGTTTTAAAGAAAATGTTGAAAATGTGAAAAATGGCCAACCAACCCCCCATTTTTTATTGGAAGTCTTTTAAAAAAATTCATAAAAAATCCAAAAATTGATATATTGACTTAATTCTTTCACAATGATATTCCTTACCACAATTATGATCAAAATAGTCATTAAGAAATCATCAATATCAATTAACTGAAAAACATGACACTTTTCTGCATTGAAATGACTAAGTCCAGAAACATGTCAAAAAAGCGTAAATTTTTATTTGACGGATCTTAACCCTGAACACAATTTTTGATAACCCATCTTTATAGATTGTTGAAATGCAATTAGTTTCCCCATTTATGCACTGGTTCTGGAGGAGATGTTTGAAGAGGGGTACCATTTTGGGCACTTTTGGCCCCGCCCTGGATCCACCCCTGAGGGAATCTGGATCCCGAACACAATTTTAGTAGGGGACCTTGAGTACATCATTAAAATTTTATACAAAGTTTGATCCAAATCTGTAATGTAGTTCCAGAGAAGAAGTCGAAAATGTGAAAGAGTTAACGACGGACGGACGACAACGACGGAAGATGGACGGCGCACTATGACTATGACTATAGCTCACTTGAGCCTTTGGCTCAGGTGAGCTAAAAACCCAAGACAAATCTCATAAAACGTATGTTCCTTTTCAAGTCATGCCAGCTGTTACAGGGGCAGACTTGGTGTAGTGGTTAAGCGCTTGGCTCGTGGCGCCGACGATCCGGGTTCGATCCCCGGATTGCGGCACTGTGTTTAAGAGGTTGGTTACCTCCTGCTTCCATGTCGTGATATAACTGAAAAATTGTTCAAAGCGATGTAAAACACCAATCAACCAACCAACCAACCAGCTGTTACAGATACTTCTACTGGACCTGCTGAATAATTTTATCATTTGTTACGTTTTTCACGAATGACAATCATACTATATATACAGTTCAAACAGTCAAAATGACTCCTACATAACGGAGCCAGCACAACTCCATTGGTTAGTTACTTGGCTCATGACCAATAGGTCCTGGGGTCGAGTCACACAGGTGGAATGTTGGTGTATGGTTTTTATGCTTCCCATATAAACTGAAGTTCCAGTGATGTCATTGTAAACATAGCACATAAAAAATTCCTAACTGTTTGAGTGAGTCTGTTGTAAAAGCCTAAATTCCTGTGCAATGCATCAAGTGGATGCTGTCACCATATAAAAACAAAAATTTTGTTGTGAAAAAAAAAATAAGAAGAATAAGAATTATAAGTAACAAGTTTTGTGTACTTTATATTCTCTACATAACTTTTGTAATAATAATTCTTAAAAAAGAACGTCTAAATTATTAATCTTATCTGTTCTATTTTGTTAAAATAAATAAACTTAAATTCATTATTTGTTTTCTCTTACCTTTTTCACCTGCCACTTGTAAGGCAGTTTTGCCATCACTGTTGGTAGCATTAACATCTAGGCCTCGATGATAATGGCTATATTGTGATGGTAGGCATGTTGGCCCTAGAGGGCGACACAGTTCCAGTAAGTAGTCCATAATCTCAGAGTTACCCGTCTTGGCAGCACCATGCAGTACTGTGACACCAGATGGCGCTTTACGCTTCCTGATATCTGCACCTCTCTATAATAAATCTAATGAGATCAGAAATTGCAACACTATTTCATGAATTTTGCTCACATTAATAGTTCATGCATTTTGAAGTGAAATATGGGGCGCTTTGTTAGCTGTAGTGTCTTTGTGCTTTATATATTTGTCTAATTTGTCTTTATTTTCTACAGGTATTTCTTCTGAGATCCAAGGTCCATAGTACTCCCAGGTGTTTCACTGATTCTATTTGTGCTTTATATATATATATAAATATATATATATATATATATATTTATTTATTTATCTATTCATATATATATTACAAAGTAAATTATAGCATTTTCCCACATATAATGTAAAAAAAAAATAGCAATTAAGAGTAACAACTAACAAAACATCTTGATAAAGATTAAGTTCTGCAAATTAGCATCACCATCTCAAGGCACATTCAAAAGAATTGTAACAAATAAAATTTATGACATCATACTCCATCACCAAGTATCCAGCAAAATAATGTGGAATATTCTATACTTTACATTAAATAAAAAAAAAATATCTTCATTTGAGTAAAAAAAGATGCCAGAATATGAATAATTATACCTCACACAATAGTTTGACCACCTCCAAATGTCCATTCTCCACAGCCAAATACAGAGGCCAGTTCCCATTACCAGTCTACCAAGAAAATGTTGTAATCATTTTGTGTTAATTAACAAATCTATATAATGTACATTATATTTCATTTGCAGCATTAAATACAAATGTGTTTGTGAATTGCATATGCCCTATAAAACTCTTATCAGAATATTCTTAATCTTGAACTCCACCTCTACAACATTTGACTATAAAATTTATGTAACATTATGTTATACTGTATATTTATAACATCAATAATTTAACAGTGACTTGAGAAAGGGGTAAGACTTAACAAGAAGGCCACACTTTATTAATTTGTCCGTTTACGGATTTATGTTTCTGAAAATTGGGTCGGTCAGTCAGGTAAAAAACCTGTCTGTCACGATTAATGTTGAATTCATCTATGAGGATGAAATACATAGTAAACTTTTGATTTGACAACAACTGCATTCAATATTACAGAATGTTACAAAAGATACGAAATGAATATTAATTTTATCACATTCTGCTGTTTATGCAGTGAAATATCGCTATGTCATAAATTAATCAATGACATAGGTGACCTCATAACATGGAAAAGAAGTGTGTCAAGCCAGTGTTTGATGCAATAAACACCTTTAAACTAAGCGTAAACATGTGATAAAAAGAATCTGAAATGAATTTTCATTTCATATGGTATTTATGATACTTGTTGTGTGTTTTATATCATCTCGCCAAGGCTCAGGCATATAAAACAAACAACTTGTTTTATAAATACCATATGAAATGAAAATTTATTTCAGATCTTATAAGTATACAAATCTTCTTCCAATACGAATCTTTTAATTGGAAAAAATATTATTCTTCAAGAAGAAATAACACAAACACTCTTTGCAGCAAAGAGTGTTTGTGTTATTTCTTTTAGTATATTTTACTTCCCTATGGAGGACTACTTATTCTATGTATTATTCTTCAGAATTTTAATAGATGTTCCTCAATATTACTTTTGGCCTGGACTGGATTGTACTGCTGCACAGTTGTGACAGACGGGTATCGGACCAGACAGCTCAATGGTGAAAGCGTCTGCCTAGATAGCAGAAGGTTCTGGATTCGATTCCCAGGTCTTGCCACAATTTTTTGTCCTGCCTGTTACAGAATTTGGTGTAGTGAGAGTGATCCTCATGTAAGGGAAAACCAGGGTGATTTCTCTGTTGGGTTTCGAGGGTTGGAAACCTCTGGCAGGGGGGAAGTGTGACAGATGCTGTTATTGACCCAGATGACTCGATGGTGAGAGCATCTGTCTTCATGACGGAAGGTTCTGGGTTCGATTCCTGGGTCCGGCTGCAAATTTTCACCCTGCCTGTTACACAGTTATCAATTACTACGACAAAATAATCACACTTATTTTATTATGCACAATGGGGTAAACAATTTTGGCTGTGTATGCAGGATTAAAAAAAAATCTAAAATCATAAATTTATATTTTTTCTATTAGTTAGTTCAAAAAATTTGTAAATGAACAAATTAAAAAAGTGTGGACTTATTATTCATAAAATGAAAATCAACTTTAAAATTTTACATCCCAGACTAGACACTATGTTGGTTGGTTGATCAGAGTTTCATGTAGTGTAAACAAATATTACCTTGATGTCTATTTTATCACCTTCCTCCAAGACGCAGTACAATTCCTCTGCTTTTCCATACAGACAACACTCCAGCATCGCCAGGGAAACAATTTCTTCCTGTCGCCTGAAGAATATTTTTAGCATGATTAACAAGATATGTCTGTGAAACACTATGCCCCTGATGACAACAAAATTCATGATGACATATTTTAGAAATAGGTCAAAGATGATTGTCAATGTCATATGGTCATACATTATGGTATCAATAGGAAGGTCGGACCACAATATGCAAATAAATGAATCTAAAATATTGCACTGCAGTTGATTTCCGGACCTTTGGATGAAAAAGTCTAATTCCCTTGCCACTTTACACATTTGCATACTTAAAGAATTTGCATTGTTTTGGGTGGGTCGGTTATATACATGAAGGTCAAGCCACTTCCAGGCCTGCATTAGACAGGTGTTACCATAGCTACATAAAAATAAAACACAGGGGTAATCTTGATTTGGCAATAACCTCTAATCAATCTATACATTTATAAAGATATGCAGCTGTAATTTTTTTTTATCAAAAGATGAAAGCTGTGTTTATCATGAGATTTCATCAGGACAAAGCAAATACCAAGTTCGACATGCACTGATTGTATAAATACTTTATATTTTCTGGTGCTAATGGTGTTAGCCATAATAACTATAGATTTCAGTATAGACATGACTGGTTTACCTGGACCAAGCTTCTTTCAACCGTTGATGGATTGCCGTATTCATACACATCTTCATGGCTGTATGTAATCCCTGCAGGGGAAACAATCATTGTTATGTCATTAAACAACTCTCAGATAATGTAAAACATTTCTGAAACAAAGCTATTCATAAATAATTTCATCTAGTAAGAAGAAATACAAGTGTATTGTATTTACTTTAATAGAGGACAAGGTTCAGTTACCCCCGAAACAGACTGAAAAATGAAAACCTTAAAATCATTTTGCACAGCAGATGATACTTCTATACAGAAACTCAGAATATGTTATTAAGTTATAGATTTGACATCTACTAAAGAAAAAAACTTTCCATCCAAGACCCCTGAAAATTGGCATCTATGGCGATTCAGCATGAAATATTTTTAATGTGAGAGATAAGCATATGCAACACCCAAAGCGGTATTTTTGTCGCAAGTATTATACCAAAACAACAAGCAACTCTATCATAAAACAAGAGTATCAGTAAAACTGAGGGATACTCCCCAAATAGCAGTTATACTTATAATGCAGAAAATTGATGACTCAATTCATATACAAAAAAATCAGTAAAACTGATGGATGCTCCAAAAAGCACATCAATAATGAAAGAAATGAATGACTTAATACATAGGAAATCATAGTATTAATTGATGATGATTTCAAATCTCAATATATCATATGGATATCTAATTGAGTCAACTGTAGAACAACAAGTGATCACAGTATCTTAAGCTAAAATGAGTAAGTTCGACCTTGATTAGTAATGAAATAAAACTTTTAATTGTGACCCTGACCTTTCAGAAAAGACCTTGAGTGAACTTTGTCCAAAAGCCCTCAACCTAAATAACATTTTGGTGAAGTATAATCAATTTCTGATGAAAGGTGTAGGAGATATACGTATTTCATTGTATTTCAAGTCATAGTTGATAAGTGACTTTGACCTTTCAGAAATGACCTTTTGTGACCTTTTTACAAAAGCCCTTAATTTAAATAATATTTTGTAGAAGTATTATTAAATTCTGATGAAAGGTGAAGGAGATATAAGTCATAGTAAATAAGTGATCTTGATCTTTCAGAAATGACCTTGAGTGACCTTTGTCCCAAAGCCCTTAACCTAAATGATATTTTGGTGAAGTATGATCAAATTCTGATAAAAGGTATAGGAGATATGAGTTTGGAAGGACGGACGGACTGACAGATTGACAGACTGACGGACAGACACAATAGCGACTATATACTCCCCAGAATTTTTTTGGGGAGCATAATAAAAATGGTTAAATTAAGCTTGCACTCCATCTTAAACTAGAGCTGTCCTACTGGGACAAATACCCCCTACAGCAACAAAGTCGAAACATGCATAATTCATCCCGAGATACATCACTGGTATAAGTGTAATGGATGTCCCACTTGTACATTCTGAGGTATAATCAATAAAAACATGAAATCTGGTATTATGCACTTAGACCTTGACCTTGTAGATTTGACCTTGGTTCAAGGTCATGACACACCCTTGGGTCATGGACAACAATTATGTAAAATACTCTCCCTCCAAAATAAAGGGAGGGAGTTATGGCCCTGACAAGATTGATGGAAAGACAGACAGACAGAAAGACGCCCAGGGTGATTCATATATATCCCCCAAACTTTGTTTGCGGGGGTATAATTAGTCATGCAAGTTTAATACACATACTCCACATATAGTATTGTTTAAATCCTAACAGACATATGTACATCACAAACTACAGACATTACCATGCATGTAAATAGTGGGCTGAATTGCAGTATTCTTCCTTGGCATCATTTCTGAATGATTAAAACTTACCGAATAATTCCTCAAAAACATTTGTTCTACAATTCAACAAAATAGTTTTTATGAAATTCACAATGATCAGAAAATTCAGAAAATTCAATTGGGGGGGATGGATAAGTGCACCCTAACACAATGGCAAATTGAAGTACTCACGCTGTAAGCTGCCGGGAAGAACTCAAGCATGGTACTGACAACTTGTTGATGGTTCTGTTGTACTGCAAGCTGAAGAGGGGTCAATCCATTGATGTCCTTGATATTGGGATTAGCCTGCATTCTACAAGAAATACTGCAATTTATTCTAATTGATCACTGTTTTATTTCATGCCAAGAATATTATGTGTAGATGGTAATGGCATCTGCCTGACGCAGAGAACTTTCCCAGTGTAGGAAGGAATATCTGAAATACTGGCTGTCAAAGTGGTGTGTTACAAACAATCTGATTTTAACAAGAGCAATGTCAAATCAAGGTCACTCGGTAAAATATTTTGGTACCAAGGGAAAAGTTCTTGTCACAGGAAAACCCATTTTAAACATCTAAGTCCTTTTTTCAAGAATTCAAAAGTACAGACTCCAGGATGCATTGATATATCACATGGAAAAGCCTGAAATATGATGCACTAGTGTGTGAATGGAAATTGCAAAAAACTGGATACAATTATTTTATCTGAAAGAAAAAATTAAATTTTTCGTAGTGTCAATAAGATAATGATAGTCGTGGATAGATACTCAAAGGGTGTTAACCAATTTGCCATAAAAAGTAAATCCACAATATGGTCAAAGTTCATAGTTTTCAAAACTTTTAACAAGGTGTCTAAAAATCATCCTGATTTCAAAACATTTCAATGTTAATGCTTTATTATACAAATCAAAAAACTAAATCAATCTCAGGTATGTATCTTATGAAAAATGCTATGATACATTTCATATCATGACACCTTGTTTATGATACGTATTGAATGGTAATAGAGAACAAAATTTACTGGCCAGAAATCTTTTATTATGGGACTATGGAACAGAACAATATGACATGAAATATACATCCTCTCACCTCATGAGTTCTTCCACAATCTGGAAATGGCCCATTTTGGCAGCCATGGCTAGAGCTGTCATACCAGTACTGACATCAACATTACCATGGTGATAAAATGTCTGAAAAAATATGCCATCAGTAAACAAATAGTAAATATATACATGTAAGCTACAATATTGTTAACTAAGTTGTTTCAGTGACAGACAATTCAATTGGATAACTTTTTATCATGACTGTTTCAGTACTATTAAAAACACTTTTCACTCATTAATTTTTTTAAAGTTTTCGGAATACATACTGTGCTAGCGGTAGCATAAATTGTTCAATAGCCATTTGGCTAATGTAAGCACAAATTTTAAATTAGCCAACATGTGCAAGTCATTAGCCATGTATACAAAGACAAAACAACTTATACTTAGAATTTTAGATTTAATATTGAAAAATAACTGAATTCAATATTGAAAAAAATTACTGAAAACACAATTGACGAAAAAATTCATCATTTTTTTTCTGTAAACCATCCAAACTCCATAAACCAAGTTGATTTATTTCTTTTGTTAGCATTTTTCTTTTTCTTAATCGGTGGTTCATCTTGTTCATCTGTGGTCACAGGGTTCAGGTTTCGATGTTTGTTGACACACATCTAATCTTATTACCTGATAATGAGGAACTGTACTACGATGTGTGTCAACAAACATCGATACCTGAACCCTGTATTTGTTGATGAGGTGCTACTCGGCAATTGTATAAACCCTTGAAATGATGTCAACTGTGTTCACTGTTCAGAATGTTTAGATATGGTTTACATAGTGATCATTTTGAAGTTTGATAAAGTTGATATCAATAGTAACTAAAATGTTGTGATGACCCTGATTTATGCTAATGATATAAACAGAAAAAAACATGAAAAAACCGGACTTTTTAAATCACAAAATGTATTCGCCAAATTGATACTCATGTATCAAAAACATTTAGCCATTTCAATTTTGAATTCACATTTGGCAAATTGGCGATTGGGTAGCGCTCACACAAAAAAATTAAATATAGAAAATAAGAGAACTTATATTCCAGTTTACTGAAAAAAAAAACTATTTCTTTTTTCAGGCAATGCACAGCACCATTAATAAGTTTCAAATCAATGGATGGATCCATCATTGCAAATTATTGAACCATGGAAGTTAAAACTATTCAAGCAATATTCAAAATGTCCTCAGCGTCAAATGGCTGCTTATTCCAACCTCAAGGGGTCTTTCATCATGTCAGGTTCAAAGTTCAAAATATAAAACATCATATCATATCATATATCATGTATATCATATCTCATATCATATATCTTGTATTATATATATATATCATATATATAATATAATATATCATATCATATCATATAATGTCATATCAAAATCATATATCATATCATATTAAGCCGGCGTGGCCTAGTGGTATCGCGTTTGACTCCATTTCGGGAGGCCGGGGTTGAGTCCCGCTCTGGTCATGCTAGTGTCCTGTCTTTCGGATGAAACAGTAAAAGGCCCTGTGTTGTGGTATGCATTGCACGTTAAAGATCTCTCACTGCTTCAGGTGGGTTCGGTGCAAAGGTCAAAACTTGTATGCCCCGCATCTGGCAGATGCCGTCACCATACACGTGAAATATTCGTGGTGTGACGTTAAACAAAAATCAATCAATCATATCATATCGTACCTCAAAATACTGTGCATCTATTGTCTCTATGCTGACTTCTAATAAAATCCTTAGGTTTTCAACTCTGTAAACAAATACACATATACAGTAAACCATTAACTCTACAGTGAAAGACACATTCAACAAGGCATCAACTCTGTAATCAAATACACATATGCCATAAATTATTAACTCTACGGTGAAAGACACACTCAACAAGTCATAAAACTTTAGTAACAATAGAAGCACTACTAATAAGTACAGTAACTGCTTTACCTGCTAACTTTAGCTTCATCACTAAACATTACCTTAACCGTAACCATTATCTGTAGCTTTACAAACATTAATAGCCATACCTGCTATTTTTGTGTACCGTATACAGTATGATGTCAGATCTTGCAGAAAGCGACTTTGCAATTTGACAGATGGCAAAGAAGCGAATTCGAGGTTGCCTCGTATTTTTATTTGCAAAAAAGTGTCAGCTGCTGAAGTGTCCCAAATGGAAAGTCATATTCTGTGAGATTTGACGTCATAGTGTGTACACAAATGACGAAGTGGAGAATCTTGCTGTGTTGTCAGTTAAATCGGCGGTTTTCAGAGGTTATAGATCTTATTTGGAAAAGATATCACTATGATCAAGTAGGCTAATGTTCATTTATTAGACAATAGGTTGCAAGTTCGCTGTGCAAATGTTTATTTGATGCAAGAAGTTTGTATATCCTGATACCAGGTAGTATCGCTGAAAATTCCAACTTTTGGTGAAAAAAGTCTCTCTGACCCTCTCCCACAAACAGCCAATATCAGAGGTGGGAGAAGAGCAGAGAATCTCAGACTACTTACATGCTAGCTTCAGCACCGATAATATGTGCTTTTCAACTTTAGCATCAATAAGTGACTTCACTACTAGCTCTAGTACCAATATTAATAATGAGACTCACATGTTATTTTCACCTTAAGTACCAATAATAAATGCCTTAATAATAAGAAATGCCTTAATTCTTTAGCAATAGCAACGATATTAAGTGCTTTACCTGTTGGCTTTAGCAGCAAGCATCAGCAGTGTGAAATCATCATCATTTGTTACGTGTAAATCTGTCTCTAATACTTCAATTGCATTAATAGAACTCTACAACAAAAGACATTATATGTCTGATGCAAGATCAAATCTATGAACTTTACTTCAGATAAAATCAAGTTAATTTAGCATTGGTAATAACTTGATATTATTAATAAGAAAAAGAAAGACTAACAAGGTTCAGTTTTGTAACATTTGAGATCTACAGCCTTGTTCTCGCTTTTGTATTGTAGGGATAGTAGGTGGGGTCAGGAAAGTGATGGTTGAATAAAAAGGACTTAAGGGACAAAAGATAAAATAAACAGAAAATATTTCTAAATCTGAAAAATATTACGTGATAAATGATAAATACTTTATACTTACCTCTAACACCATACTCGACAATTTCTGAGCTCTTTGTTTACGTGCAGAAGAAATGATATCTAAGCAGTCAGACTGGTTGCCAAGGAAGTGAGTTTGGTCATCTGGTCGACAACCATTATAATCTTCTCTATTGACATCAGCACCTCTTTTTATCAAACAACTTGAAAACAAATCAGATATCTCTATTACACAAAGTTTCAGGAACATTCTTTTTTTTTTAATTTTATTTATTTTAAAATGATTAAGAAACAAGTTAACAACTTATATAGATCTTGCTTGTTGGTATGGATCTTTTAACCAAAATGTTAACTTTTAAAATAATCACTCTGCTGTAACTTACATGGGCACATAAAATTTCTTTTTATACGACATTTAAAAATTACATATATTAATGTACTAATGTTTCTTTCTGTATACTTTCTAAGCAATGAAACATTGAATGTTTTGTTTCCCACAAGGTATTTTTGTTTTATCTTCATTCCCAATAGACCACTTGCCGAGCTTGTTAATGGCTGTCTTTTTGTCCGAGCTAACACCTTTTGGCGTTGTTTTTCACAGTGACATCATAATACATGACATAAATTCATTGTAACGTCACAACGAAAAACAACGCCAAAAGATGTTAGATCGGACAAAAAGACTGCCATTATCAAGATCGGCAAGTGGTCTATTATGCAGTTATAATCCAATAATTTTGTGGGGTCATATTCACTGCATCATGGTAGTCCTCTACATATTTAATGTATGTCTGCTTCTCTAGTAACTAAAGCAAGTTTTGATTTTCAACATCATAAAATCTTTGACATCTTACAGTCAGTCAATCACAGGACATGTCATAAATGAATTAAATAATATACACATAAGTATAATTTGAAATTATTCTATTAAATGACCTTGACCTACCTGATGACATTGACATGGTTATTCATCACAGCATAATGAAGGGCATTCTTGCCTGTGTGTACATTACATTTATTGGGGTCTGCTCCAAAAATACACATCATTACCTGAAAGTAAATATCAATATTTACAAACATTTTGTCTGTTGACTGTTTCATGCCAAGTCAGGATTATTTTGCCTCTACACTTTCTTTGTGAAGATCACAGAAATTCATATAAACCTATAATTACGGACCCATCCAAAGCAGTGAGATAGACTGGTTGATTGATGTTTATTTTACGTCACCCTATAAATATTTTACGTATATGGTGAAGGCACCTCTCTGATGTATTGTGTAGAAATTTACGCCTTTGTAGCTGACCCAACCAAAGCAGTGAGGGATGTTTTATGTGCCATGCCTACCATCACACAGAACCTCAATGTTTACTGTCTCATCTGAACGACAGGACAAGGGTACGCCCACTGCAGGAGTCGAGCACAGAACCTTCTGGTCAGGAGTCGAGCACCTCACCCAATGAGCCACCCCGGCTTACCGAAGCAGCGAGATATTTTTCAGGTGCCAACATACACCACAATATAGGACCTCAGTTTTTCTTTTTTCATCTGCATGACAAATAAGGGAGGCAAAAAACTTCTAAAAATTTCTGAAACCAGGATCAAATGTTGATTATCAAATCAGAAATCCAATTCAGTTCATCTCAGTCAACCTGTCTCATATAAATAAAGTTTACCATCAATCACAAACATAATACATATTATAATTACTGAAATGCACATTGTTATGTAAACAAATCAGTACAGGTATGATCTAGTGTAGGAATCTATTTTAATAAAGTTTTATTTAATTATATCAATTTATTTATTGAAAAATACTCAGCTTAAATTCTGAGACCAAACAAATTACAACTAATATCTCTCCTAATCTTACAAAAGAATAGATTAATCTGAATTACATCACACATAATAGAGGAGCCTTCC
The DNA here is from genome assembly GCA_035048485.1 of Pteria penguin. Classification (NCBI taxonomy): domain Eukaryota; kingdom Metazoa; phylum Mollusca; class Bivalvia; order Pterioida; family Pteriidae; genus Pteria; species Pteria penguin. Next base: position 18,006,316 of record CM068593.1, read on the forward strand.
ATTGCCGCTATCATTAGGGGTGTCATGCCCGAAGAATTACACAACTCTATGTCTGCACTCTGGAGCCTGATGAGAGATGTTAACAATGGCAGCTGGCATAAACCTGAAAGAAAAAATAAAACTGTTCCAATACTGTTGTGCAGACTTTGCGAGTGGGAGTGCATGGCTCAGTATTTGATAAATTAGAACGTTACTTGGAGGATCACCTATTTGGTCCTCAAAATAGTAGCCAGATTCTTCGGTTGTATTTTTAAACAGGTTACTTTAACTGAATGATCAGTCTTCCCACAAAATGTTATAGCTTTATCTGGGAAATTCACCTCGTTTGGTGCTCTGTCTAGGTGAGGGGGGTTGTGTTCTAATCCATACAATACTGTAGAAGCCAGTTATAAGCTCTGGTTTTGCTAGCCTTCACAACATTCAGAGTATTTCAACTTTTAAAAGATGCTGAAAGGAGGGTTTGGTTATACATGTATGTACCAAATGTATATGTTGTAATAAAAAGTCATATATAGGATTTAATCAATGGAAATAACTAATTCTTATAGACAGCCGACTCTTGATAATTCAAACTCAATAGGGTTGATGTAAAACAGTAAGAGTTAGGCAGAAATTCCAGTCACCTATTTTTAAGTGAATGAGAATCAAGCGTATGATTTTGTATTTTTACCTCCAGCTGTCGCTATATGGATGAGAAAATCTCCGTCACCATTACACTCTGTGTTTACATTGAATTCAAACATCTGTAAAACATTAAACAGTTATTCTACAATAATAAGATATTTTGTGTAAAGAAAAACATTTTCACTCGATGTATTTTTTCTATTACTTCATTGTATATTTCTTGATATATAAACTTACTATGGCATCACATATAAAGTAATTTCATGTAATTTTGATGTCATACTATGCTTAAAAGGCTAAAACTACATCTTAAACTGGATTTAAAATCAAATTTTAATTATTCTTGTAGAAGCTGCTTATTCACAAAAACTTTTCACCATTTCCTGTCATTATGAGAAATATCAGAAACACCTTTTGGGGATTGCACATGGAGTGTTTTAGATTTTCATAATTTATACTCCATTCCTATGAAAAACAAGCAAATTCATAGAATTGTGGTCCACCCCTTTCAGGGTTCCATCAATAAGAGTGCAATGATCTGTGACATATTGTCATGGTTGTGCATGTCAAATATGAAGCCCCTACGTTTTAAGGTAAAAAAAAATACATTGAAGTAGGTCAAACATCATGGTCAAGGTCACATGATATAACGGAAAGGTATTGCAATTAGGGACACACATGCCAACTATGAAGGCCCTACGTCTTACGGTAAAAAAGTTATGACCAAGGTTAAAGTTTTTGTGACAGATGGACAGACGGACAGACGGACAGACTGACAGATAAATGGGATTTAATGTCCCTTCACTTTCGCGAAAAGCAGGGGACAACAATTTCATTTACTTCTTTCATTAAAATGAAAATTCAAAGAACACTTTTCATATCCTCTTTTCTTTCAATTTTATCAATGAATCAATACAGTGAAGGAAATGTGTATAATCATATCAGTAGATCATTTCAGCAAGCTCAAGCTTCCATTTTAAAGTCAGGAAGTGTTTCATTCCAAAGAGGGTGTTTTGTTTATCTATCCTGTAGATTTTGCATCAACTTTTAAAGGACTTAAATACATAATTTCATAGTAAATGAATTCAGTAGTAATTTACATACCTGAAGTTTCTTTTGAAGAAAATAGATATCATTTGGGGAAGAAGCCATTCTGAATATTGCATCTTGGTCTTGTACACTAGGTTGAAGGGATAAATGTTTTGTTGCTATGGTGATGCCCTGTTGATGCAGGTATTTTTGTGGCAGTTGTTTCCGTAATTGAGGGCAAAAGCAGCATTGATCTGCAAAATCTCCTTAAAAAATTGAAAGAGAGAAAATTAATGATTATTTTCTTATGTCACTCAATGATTATGTTCTGTATATGGATATGCATTGAAAACTTATACCTTTGCAACAGACCCACCCAAAGCAGCGAGAGATTTTTTACATGCCGAGCCTACCACGTGTCCTCAGTCTTTATAGTCTCATTTCGAAAGACAGGACACTGGTGTGCCTACAATGTGAGTTGACCCTCAGACTCTTGGTACGGAGTTGAGTATCTCATCTGCTGAGCCACCATGGCTTAAGGTAAATCAAACATCCCATGTTTCAATATCAGCAAGTTTTATGAGGCTAAAATTAATTCACATCATATCTAGGATTTGTAATATTTAAAGGAGCAAAAGATCATTATGATCATAGGCAATAAAACATACTCATTTGACAACACACCAATCTGATTAAATCCATATCTTAATTCCGCTTCTCTATTTGTCCCATTGCGGATAAAGATCTAGCAAAACTCCGTAAGGGGTCATGTTCTGGGGAACTCTGATTTTCAGCCAATCAAAAAATGATCAAGAAATGATATTAGTTAACATCTGCAGTGTTTGTGACCCACAAGCTAGTTTTTGAACAGTGTTTGTTACATATTGCATCACTATCACATGCCTAGCCCAGTCATTGATTGGCTATGAGAAATATCAGTTTTGGTGACTGAGACGTCATCAGAGTTCACCAGAACATGACCCCTTACAGAGTTTTGCATTTTTAATCAGACTGACAACAAACAACAATAAACTATGGTTTTCTGTTAGATATAACAAGTACATACCATTCCTATCTTTAGTGTTCGGAGGTATTCCACTCTGTATTAAAGCTGAAATCAGTGGTGTTTGCCTGAACAGACAAGCGTAATGAAGTAACCCTGCACCACATTCCTGCATAGATTCTAATCCTGAAATAAAACAAATTGTGTCATGTACACAAGAACTAAAGAGCAAAGAATAGATCATTGAATATCAATTTCATTACTTATGAAATGCCCGACATACGATGCCAGGCAGCTCAAAGTCGGGTCATTCTATTGTGACATCAAAATCCAAGCACTGATGTCATAATGAAAATTCTGGCAAAACATAGCTTGTTGGGAATGAGGCCCTTTATATCATAAGAAATATAAAATGTGTGTATTCATCACTAAGGTTCATGTCAGCATTACCTTTTTATTTGACTGATTTACTGCAACATAATAGGAGCAAGACTCTGCATATTGATGCTACTTTTTTGTGTATATAATTTACATGTTTCAAATTTATGTCATGAAAAGGAATAAAAACATTTACATTACATGTAATTCTTACATTTATGATATTATAAACCAAGAAACTTAGCAGAATTCTGTATCATTCACTTCTTGGACGGCACAATCAGTATATATATATAGGCACTCAATCTTCAAGCTTTTGTAAAAGTATATCAGTGATTCATAAAACAATGGCTTCTCACAACGATACAGGAAATGCATGAAAATATCTCATACAGCAAAAGATTAAGGAATTTCTGCTAAAACAAAAACTTACGGACTAATCCCAAATCCAATAAACTCATTAACAGCTCTGATGGTCCACAGGATACTGACAATATAGTCATCTCCTCTAGCGCAGCTCGCAGTGCCGTGTTTTGTACTCCATCGCGTAAAATATCCCTTAAAGCTACACCTCTCTGCCACAATGACTCAAACTCTATTTTATCGTCTCTGCATCTGTAGCTGCTCATTGACAGAGCTGGGTACCAAAATGTGTTACAAATATTCAAATGTTTTTCATTTAACCCTGCGAGGTTATCCATACACTTCAATGTGGCTTCTAGTTTTGATGCTGAGATGTCATCAGAATAGGTCACACAAAATTCAGGCGTTGAAACTGCATGTTTATGAAATCCTTGACAACCGCATTCGAATGGCCCACATGGGCTAGGTAAACTCTCTTTTTCTTTATCTCTTCCTATATTTTGATCATTCCCTATTGTATTTTGCATCCTTGAATAAGAATCCTTCATATATTGTGAAGCACTTTCTTTTTTGACTTGGTGTTGAATGTTTTCAGCACTTTTACTTCTTGGACGTCTCCCTGCCATTCTTCTAATATCATGTTTAAAGTTCTCATTTCCCGAACCTATCTTGACATTTAAACTCATATCGAACCCTCTATTTGACCTTGACTTTTTGTAGAACATGTTTAAGTGCTTTCTACACAAATACTTCATGGTTTCTGTCTTTTTACCATTAGTTTTGTCCATGACAAGTTCCTGAATTCTGAATTCTTCATCATCGTCTGATGAATTAATTTCAATTCCTTGTGATTCCAATGCACAATATTTACAGAAGATGTCTTTAGCTTTATTTGCACTCTTTGCCATACTGAACATGAAATCCAAAAGAACAAGGGAAATTATGCAATAATATAGCTGTCAGAGCATCCAGACGGCACATCTAGGTATGAATGATGTTTGTCTAGCTTTTGTCGAAGCATTTTGACATTTTGATAGAAAAATGATCCACTGCTATATGTCATTGTTCCTGATTTTGTGAGACGAAGAGAATCCATTTGTTTCATATACAGGTTTCACTCTGCAGTCTTCTACATTTTAAGAGCCAACATCCTCTTACTAGCATTGTATTTCATTTATGTGCTACCATTATCATTTACAACCTCGGATTTCGTTCATTCCACTTCTACAAAACAAAAATTGAGATTGTATAAACAAAGATAGAGATAATTGAACTGCTATTTGTGTTTCAAGGGTCTAAGGTGTGAAACAAGAAAATTTTTATTTTGGGGTGGGGGGGGGGTATACTATGTCTACATGTTACTGTTACTTCTACATGCCTAAAAGGAGTTGACCTTTTATTACATGTACTTCCTATTTTTGAGTTTTTAACTGAAACATTTGTTCGGTGTTCAGTCTAAAATTAGAATGGTCAACTGTCCTCTTTTTGAGACACTCTGGTATCACTAAATAATTCAGTGAGATGCTATACTTCTGACCAAGAGAACCTAAGATCCAGGCCTAACTCAGACTTGTCTGTGTCCTGTTGTCTAGATGAGACAGCAAAAAAAAAAAAAACCAAGGTCAGTTAACATAGAAGATCCAGTACTTTTTCAGGTGGGTTCATTAAGTAACACGACACTCTGGCCAGCAAATTTTCTGTCTACTAGACTTTCAAGACAAAGTACAAAACTGTGCCAGATGCAGTGGCCCCAGAAAATCTGGACCCCATTTTAATTAATAAATATTATTAATAACTAAATAAAACATGGAGAATAGATCATGCATCTAGGGTAAAGGTGGCTTACGATTATCAAGGGGCCAGATCTTTTTGGGTTGCTTTTGTCTTGAGCTGCTTTGTATTGTGGCTGGAACATCTAGAAATCAGACAATTGTATAGGTCTAAATTTCTGTGTAGATGCCATCACCATCTAAATGAAATAAAATAGTTGTGACATACAACCATTTACAATACACAAAACAAATCTTTGGTAACATTACAATATTTAGAATCATGTCAGTAGTGCTTACTTTGAATTCATTGTTTATAGTTGCAATATACATGCAGCTATACTGCAATGGACAGTTCCCGGCTACTTTGTGAAGTTTGTTGTTTCGGCTTTTGAAACGTGAATTTATCAGATTTTTTTTACATGTCTGTATTACATAAGGCATCTACAATCACGTACGAAAATTTTGTAACTTAATTCACGTTTTGAAAACTTCTAAATAAAATGTAGTAGCCAGTAACTGGTCTTAGACAGGAACTGCATGGCCCTCAACCAGAAAACTCAAAAATGCCATTTAAATGGTAAGTTTAAAAGGTTATCTTCTTCTGTAACTTCTTCAGTATGTTATATGTGCACTTTTAAGTTTGATGTAAAAATTCTAAAACTTTTATTGTAGTGTTTGTAAATTTCTGCTCAGTCTTTGAATTTCACTTAATGACTGAATCATTACTGAAAACTGAAACTGAACATTACTCATTATCTCTCAAATGATAGGTCATTCCCAACCTTTTTACTGTAAAACTGCATGAAATCCCAATATGTTTATTCACCATTTGGAGAATTCATACACCCTACAGTACGCACTTCAGTAATGCACTGTATTATGTATGATGTACTTGATATCTACAAAAATGTATTGTACAGTACAGATTGAACTCACAGGCCGTCAGATCATCTGGAGTCTGCTCAACTCTCCTATACACAGAGGAGTTGAGTGGAGTAACCCAGATGATCTGACATTGTACAGCCTGTGACTGAGAGACTACTGTAACAGCTGAGCACTGTACTGCAGTACACTATCAGTGGCAGATCCAGGATTTCCAAAAAAAAGGGGGGGGGGGGGGACACATGTGTATTAGCCAAACTATTCAACCAGTCTTGTGCAAATTTTAAATCTGGATTTTCACTTGTAAATATGTGGCAAAAAGGGGATGGGTGGGCCAGTCCTCTAAATCTGTCACTGTCTACATTAGTCAGTACGGTACAGCAGTACTCTACAGTACATGTACTCAGTTTTAAGCATAGAGTGCGATAATACTTGAATGGTTTGCACGGCCACTGTACTTGTCTGCTTGTAGAGGAAGAAGATTAAATTGTATGCTGCAGTAGACCCTACTACACTAGTACTAGTTAACTTAAGATTTTAGAAACTATTTTAATGCTAATAAATAAATAATACCAATAGGTTGACTAAAAAAGCAGTTCATCTCACCTCGTCAGTGAACTGTAAGGCGAAGATATCTAGCGACAATCAATACACATCGTCTGATTATCTGAAGTTACGAAATGTCTCTGTTCATAGCCCATTCAGTAACACGAATAACCGGAACGGCATTCTAAAACCGAAACAACACCATAATTTCATGTACTAAAACGGCCTATTTTGGTACAGGCTTGCTGTCCACGAAGGGTTCGCACGGTGCTAGAAATGAGAACATTAACAAAATCCAGAGTGTACATATTGACTGTAATGAGGATATCAGCAGACTGACGTAGTTTTACAATCTATATCCAATGTTTACAAACTCAGTCAGAAGGGGGCGGTAGCTACAATCGGAAACCCTCGACCATTTCCATCGTACACTATAACTGAAACGGGCGAGGAGATCCGACTGTAACTGTATAGCGTGTACAAAATTCCCAAAATACTGTAAGTAACCAAGATATACTGGAACATAGAACAACGTCGGTCAGTAGAATATTCTAGAATGTATATAGTAAACTCTCTCTCTCTCTCTCTCTCTCTCTGTGTGTGTGTTAGTGTGTGTGTGTGTGTGTGTGTGTGGGTGTGGGTGTGTAGGTGTGTGTGGGTGTGTGAACTGAGACGGCTTATAAATTTTACATTTGAAGTTGTAAATTAAAATACTGAATTACCTCGTGTACTCTCTCTTTCTGTAAACTGGTTTGATTTTCTTTGGTGGGGATACAGAGAAAGGATGTGTCCTGGTTCTGGGGTTGGGTCATTGCTCTATACTAATTATATGAAAGTCCTCCGTAGGGAAATAGTAATGAATAAACAACAAAACACTCGAATGTCCACAAATTTTCGGCCGCGTGGCCTTTATCAAGTGGGAAATATTGAAAACAGAATATCAAGTTACGTCCATATTGCTGGAGTATGAAAGCGTAACTCGAAAATTTGTGGACATTCGAGTGTTTTGTTGTTTATTCATTGCCATTGTTCCCCTATTTGTGTAGTATCGCAATGAATAGTGGGAACAGATGTGGGAAGGATGGTCTTTCTAAGAATTTCAATCTCTTCAATTCATATTCGTACGGTTATACCTCCCGTGTGCAAAGTGCTTTTCGCACAGGATACGAAGTCTTTACGCTTGACTTTTACGAAATTTAAAATTCATTGCCTTGGTATCGTCGCTGATCGGATTTTTTGTGTGAATTTGTCAAATCTCTTCCCCTTGTATTCTGGTTTTATATTTTCGTCTGGCATGACTTTTTGTTTACAATAATAACGAAGTTTCTTTTTCTTTTTTTTTTTTTTTGCATCAGCATTTTACACACTTGTGACGTCATTTCCGATTCCGATAACGAATGAGGAAAATCATTCAGGTGAATCTTGTATCTTTTTGAAATGTATGATAAAAAAAAAAAGATGATCAAGTTTTCCTTTAAAGAGATCTCCATATAGTGACTTTAATTCTAATTCAGATTTGTATACTTGATTACAGTAGTGTCTTGTGTAACAGAACTTTCCTTTACATGAATATCATGAAAGTTGGTGTTGTACTGTAGAGGGGCAGACGTGGTGTAGTGGTTAAGCGTTTGGCTTGCGGCGCCGACGATCCAGGTTCGATTCCCGGGTTTCGCCACTATGTTTAAGAGGTTGGTAACCTCCTGCTTCCATGTCGCGATATAACTGAAATATTGTTGAAAGCGACTTAAAACACCAATCAACCAACCAACCAAATGTACTGTAGATCTATTACATAAAAATACATTGTATACATATTCAATCTTGTATTTCGTTCTATGCTAGAAATACGATAATTTGCCGTAAAAATTTGAGTCATTTTGTCACGTCATCTGATTTAACAAATTTCTCTACCATGCAATTTATGCACGAAAGATTGTTAATTCTCGCATATGAGACTGAAGAATACCACCGGAAATGGGGTCCCAGATCTTGATCTAGCACATCGATCTAGCACAGGGCGACCGCCTACTTGTGACGTCACACTATTTTACTTTTGACATCACGCTGCTCCATCATGTTTTTGTCACGGTACGTTTTATGTTTAGAACAAGATAATATACGCATTAATTTAAAGATTAATTAGCAAGAAAAAGAATCAATAATCACCTCTTGTCCCAGATGGAAGGATATCAGTCTCGGGCGACATACTTCGATATCTCAACCTCGGCGAACGCCTCGGCTGTAATTATGTCGAAGTACATGTATGTCACCCTATTTTTCCCAATAATTTTCATATTTCTTTGTAGAAGCTAAATTTCCACCGGGATTCTCGAAGTCGGAGAGGTAGATACCGAAGAATCTGGCTCTGACACTTGGATTAAAACTCGGGGTTGACGTTAGTGTCAATACAACTTTAAGTTTTATATAACAATTCTGCAGGGTTTTACTAATAAAATACGATCGGAAATGTGTAAAACATACATTCAAAATTTATTTGTTTGAATGATAAAATATTTTAAATGTTATTTTTCACCCAAATTCCTCACGGAATATGCATTGCTCTCTAAGATAATGTCCCATGTATTACCCCAAATGTTCCGAATACTCGTTTTCAAATACCCGGATGTCCGACTTTGAGAATCCGCAGTCAGCCGATGGCGATGAAGATCTAAACCGCACCAAAAAGATAAAGAAAGTTTACTCATGAAACCAATAGGTTCAGAGTTTTATTATTATTGTTTTAATCAAACATTGTTATCCCTCATTGTTTTCATATTTGCATTTAAACAACGCGGATTATTTTAAAACATTGCCAGGAGGAGCGCGTAAAATTCGAAAAAATGTCGGTCCGGATCGGCATCTCGAAACTCGCGTGTAAATTTGAAAGATTCAACAACACATGGCCACGTGGATTTTAATGATTTTTGGTATACATGTATAACTTTTATAAGTTCTATCAGAGACATGTATACACATATATATGTGTATATATGTCTCTGGTTCTATGTGAAATACTAAGAAAATACGATTTTCAGTTTTCCCCAATTTAATTGACGTGACATTTCTATGGTATTAACCATGATTGAATATGAAAAATTGTGTTATCAAGGCATTTTCATGAGGCTCATTTCCAAGAAACAGGTAAAGTAGGTAACTGTAATTTGAATTGTATTCACTATAAAAGATATGAATAACACAATACTATTTAAGATCGACAGTTTGTCCTGCAAAATACCGTGTATTCATTTGCGGGGGGGGGGGGGGTTGGTTTTTGGTTTTGTTTTTGTTTTTTTTTTTGGGGGGGGGGGGGGTGGGGGTTTTTAAAGGACGCTATTGTACGCCATGCAACGATTGAAAAAAGTATGTTAATTTTAGTTGTAAGAAAGCTATACATGCCTTAGTTCAATTAATGAATATTTATATTTTATTTTCAATGCCATCATACCGCAATATCTATCTATATCATGGGGATCAATAATGACCATGATATGTTTAAAATTATATTCAATACATTGTTCTCATAAAAAAGATCTCCTAAAAATTATGGTAAATATAGAAGTGACACATGCCGTAAATAACGCTGTAATCAATTATTGTATATATATATATATATATATATATATATATATATAAAGCACAAAGACACTACAGCTTACAAGGCACCCAATATTTCACTTATATTCGTTCCCCGTCTGGGACTCGAACCCACGACCTGTGGTACCGAATCACCTAGCTGTCATGCATCCGACCGTCTAACCGACTGAGCTACCCGAGCTCCACAAAAAGGGAGCTTTAATAGCCAATCATTAGGTAATCGTATGCATGACAAAACGGCCGCTCGAGTAGCTCAGTCGGTTAGACGGTCAGATGCATGACAGGTAGGTGATTCGGTACCATAGGTCGTGGGTTCGAGTCTCAGACGGGGAACGAATATAGCCTTGTATTCTGTAGTGTCTTTGTGCTTTATATGTTTGTCTAATTTGTCTTTATTTTCTACATGTATTTCTTCGGAGATCCAAGGTCCATATTATTTTTATATTTTATATTGTTTTGTCCTGAGGAAGGGGGCAGATCGCCTCGAAAATTTGACCAGAATTTTTTTTTATTTTAGTGTCGTTTGTCGCTTTCTTGTGCTTATATATATATATATATATAAGAAAGCGACAAACGACACTAAAATAAAAAATTCTGGTCAAATTTTCGAGGCGATCTGCCCCCTTCCTCAGGACAAAACAATATAAAATATAAAAATATATATATATTATGATATTGATATAGTGCACTGAATTGAAATAACGGTAGTACGACAATGGTGTACTAGCATATTTCATGTGAAATAGTGGCAGGTGGCGTTTATTTGTTAAAAGCAACAGAAATATTACTTGCAGACCCATACGAAAAAAATTTCAAAATATTTTTATAACGATATCTGTAACTGATATATGATGGGAAATGATGAAATATTAGATAATAAAACAATATTTAATCTTTATCTAAATGTATTCTCAACGGATGCCAGATATACAGTACATCTAAAGCTCTATAATTACGTATACATATAATTATCAACTTAGTGGTCTGTTGATAAAACATAGCGATCAACAGTCCAATGACCACGTGCTTGAAGTCATTTTTATTACAAAAATATTGGCACTTAGTTGTTTTAAACAATATTTATTTCAAAATTACATTAGAATTATAACTATATTATGTTGTGGATTGAGCAACGATGATGTATTCTCATATCTCTTATTCACTCAGTTTGTATCAAGTCATAGTCCTAAATAATGTTGATATCATTGTAATTTTTCCTCATTTATGGAATTGGAATAGTGTATTGAAACAGTACAACAATGATGTAATCGCATATCTCTTATTCATTCAGTTTATCACACACAACCTATATTCATCACACGCTGGCCATTAGCCATCCTTTCACTGTCAGATTCTTTTTATTGATATAATCCATTATCCAGAAATGTTTTTGCCCCCCCCCCCCTCCCTTCCCGGGAAGGTTTTTAAGGGGTATGAGTTTCTGAAAACTTATCAAATAAGAATCAAATAAGTAAGAAGAAATACTAAATGTCCACAAATTTCCAACACTTCGCTTTTATCAAACGGACATTGAGCGTTTCTTGTTATTTGCTCAATGCATACTTTCCTTCGGAGGACTTCTTATTAAGTAGGAATTGTTTAACAGTCTTCTTTTAATGCCCTTCTTATGCAAAATGTGCAAAACAAGAATTACTCATTTTTTAGTACTGTACACGATGTACGATTTTTAAAGACTCATAAGCAGAATAACCACTTTCGAGGAGATATCGTCTTGTACCTGTGTGATATCATCAGTTTTGGGGTGATATTATCTAAAAAGTAAGCGGTGTTCCACATTAACTTTTGAGAAAAGTGGTCCAGTTGGACAGCCTCAAGGAAATTACACCTGTCCAAATTCAAACCCAGATGGTCCATTTTACATCATGTAGCTCAAGTGATTCAAGTCCTGATATTAAGGTATCATGCGTTATAAAAGACTACAAAAGATTAGTAGTATATTAGTAAGAAAAGATCATAATAAATGTAAGGGAAGTCATCCCAGTATCAGGTAAAATAGCGATCGATATTAATTACTCGCGATTAACAACCTGTAAATGACATCTAAATCTAAACACTGCAACGGTGGGGACACAAAGTGATATGATTGACAGCATTACGACATTGGTTGATTTCGATATAAATTACAAGAATATCATCCACTTATCATAGAACAAATGTTACTTTAGTTTACATAACTTGTAAATGGGTGTGACCGGTCGGCAGGGGATGCTTACTCCTCCATGGCACCTGATCCCACCTCTGTTTTGACAGAGGTTCGTGATTGCCAATATTTTATTTACATATGTATTGTCGTGTTTCTTCGACTTCGAGTTGTGGATATCGATCAATATCTTTGATTTGTATGTATTATACAATAATTAAATGCACACACGAGATGAGCAGAGGGTTTGGGAACTGAAGCCCCGATGGGGCCTAAGAGGCGAAGCCTAGGAAGCAGACGGATTCCGGAGTTTTAAGAAGATTAAATACACAATTCTGACCATTTATTTTCAAATGAGTCAAAGCGATATTAATTTTAAAATGCATCATGTACATGAGAGGGAGGAGGACATCTCTCTCTCTCTCTCTCTCTCTCTCTCTCTCTCTCTCTCTCTCTCTCTCTCTCTCTGTTTTCTTTTTATTTTTATACCAAAACTGAAATGTACGCCCTTGCGTACTTGGCGTAATGGCAGCTACGCACCTGTTGAGGTGGTTTTCGATAGTTTCCCTATCATGGACCCCTGGCAGAACCAGAGGTGGTATCAGGTGTCATGGAGGAGTGAACATCGCCTGTTGACCTGCTACATCCGCCTTGATGCCATAGGGAGCTAGTATAACGGTATTCACTATCGGTATGAAATTCATAATTAGTTTAAAATGCATCACCAGCATTTTAAGTGACATCGCTTTGTACTTGTATGACCCCGTTTTTCTGATAGGGTGATTTTTAATTTTATCTAGATGATATCACTTCTCATTGATTAGATATCGTGTTGAAAATAACTGGACATCACATCACCTTGATAGGAAATGAGGGGAAGTTTCATTTATTCACTTAACTTATGGCTCTGGCGGAATATCTGTCAACTGTGACGTCACAGTATATTTCAAATGTAAAGATGATGGATAAATCCAAACCGTCAGTCCGAAAATCATGAAACCAAAGGACATACAAAATCAGTAAAACTGAAAAACCAGAGAGAAAACAACGAAAAATGTCTACTTAAAGAGCATATGTGAACCCCCTTGATGGAGTGAGATCAGGTGCCCGGGGAGAGTGAGCATCTCCTGCTTGCTAGAAACACCCGTCACATATACTCAGTAGAAAGAGTCAAATCATGTAAATTCCATATATGTGTATATATGGAGAAGTCAAAGTAGGTAACTTTCTAGTATAGAAGGTGTCAAATCTGTGTAAAATGATCGGAATCAGGCTCAGTCCAGAATATCATTTAAAAGTCTGGATAACGAGATATCATATAGTGCAACAAGAATCTCGTAACGACCATAGAACTTTCTCAATGACGTTGTTAGTCTAGCACGTATATAACCCTGGTTGAGTAGCTTATCTGAAAGTCTAGCCCTCAGAACAAAGTCACTGTAATTTGTACATGCTCTGGAATAACGTATTGACTGACATATGAATACGCCTTATGCGGGCGATGATGGAATGTTGCTACTTATGAAAGGAAAGTTTGTGATAGCGAAATTGAAATCCTCACGTTTGCCATAGAGTTGGGTGTTCAATTGACCATCAGTGTCGAAAGACAACATAATATCTAAATACGAAGTAGAATTACTACTTTCTGTGGTTTCTTTGACCTCCAGTTCACTTGGATAGATGATGCTAAAGTAATCCGTGAATGAAGGATTATTAATTGAAAGCAAGCCATCTATATATCTGTAAGTGAAATTGAAGCCAATGGCCAATTGTTTCTTTCCTTGCGAAAGCAAAGACTGAATGAATCCATCTTCGTATGAGTTAAGGAATATGTCAGCCAGAAGCGGAGCACAGTTAGTACCCATTGGAATGCCGACAATTTGTTGAAAAAAAACCTTTTCTCCAAACACCACAGAAATATTTTCGGTCAGAAAATTCAACAATTGGATGACATCTGTTTCGGTATATTTATTTTTGGAATCCGAATTTCCCTGACAAAGTAAGTTTTATCGTGGCCTATAACTATATATTTGCGGCTTCCATTTTTACTAGTAAATGCATTTTGGATAATTCCCGCTAATCTGTCTTTTAATGTCTGAGGAGGGATTGTTGTGTAAAGAGTCGAAAAGTCAAAGGACTTGATGGAGAGAATTTGAGTAAAACATTTTGATTTCAGATGTTCTAATAACTCTTTTGAATTTTTCAGGATCCACATTTGATTAATGCCACTTCTGGAATACACTGTTTCGCAATACCTATGAAGGCCAGATTTAATTTCTGATAATATTTTTTGTGAGTAACTTCGATACAGATTTTGTGGAACACTTCGAGGAACCAGCGATAAAGCGTTGTTTGTAAAGATTTTGTTCAGTTTTGGAATGCAGTACAAATATGGAAGTTCTAAATTTAATTTATTTGTGTCAGTACCAAACGTATTGAGGACAGATTTATGATTTTCAAGTACTTCCGAAACCGAAAAGTTCGTGAGAGTATAAGTAGGATTTCCTGGAGATGAATTTAATCCTAATTCTTTCACTCGCTGTCAAGTAATATTTCTTACAAGTAAATGTATGATTATTAGAAGCCGTATCTGCTGGTGTGATGATATAATGTTCTTGGATAAAGGTAAGTTCTCTGACGACATCAGGATCTTTGAAAATAGATTAGAATCTGGTGTTTACAGAGCCTTGTAATTTTTTAATTTTTGATCTCAGCAGTAGTGAAATAGATTTTGTCCATTCCGAAAGAGTGTCGACAGGTTTTTCCAGGTGTGACGTCGACGGCGCTATCAAGAATTCTGACGTCATTCAATTTAAAAACAATTCTCGAGCGTAACTCGAAGGATCAATACACCTACCCATTTACCCTAATATCAAACTATTAAGCATAACATGATTGTATTGATGTCATTTAAGTTCGGACACGTCGGAAGTGTTATTACGACGCCACAAGCATAACACTCCGGTAAATGTCATTTTCCTTAGTGATATTTGGATCGGTGTATTCGGTCTTTTCGTCAAACAGGGTTAATTCCCATTTGGTACAGAATCTGATACAAAGTACTTACTACGTCATCAAATTGTGTGGAAACCGGTTTAAACTCAGGGAAATGATGGTCCAAGAATGGTGTTTCAGTAGAAAATTTAACGTCATAACTGTTTTACGTCAGATACCAGCCCAAATGGGAAATAATTCACCCTCCCACGGTTCGTAAAAGATGGTGACATTGAGTCCCCTTTTTCCATTTTTCTATCTATGACGTCATAAATAAATGCGTTGTTTGTCGGAGTTGTCGGATCTCAGGTAACGCCATCACAATGAAAAATTACGTTTTGTGGAAGGGTGAACTGTTTTAGATGAAAAGACTCAATTCAGCCTTCTACGGTTCGTAAAAGAACGTGATTTTCAAAGGATTTTAAATTGTCTTATTTATGACGTCATAAACAAATGCGTTATTTGTCGGAGTTTTGTCGGACTTTAAATGACGTCATCACATTGAAAATTTGCGTTTTGTATATTTTATGATATGATGTACGGAAATATTTGATTTTATCAACAGAGCTGTTTATTCTTCTTCTTCTTCCAATACGAAGTGTACTCAAAAGTTGAGCGTTATACTTCATATTCCATGCAAGACATGCGATAATTTGCTGTAAAAATTGTGTCATTTTACTTTGACGTCACAATATTAGCGTTAGCTTGTCGTCACAAGGAAACTGCCAGCTAAAAGTACTATAACTGGCATAGGATCACATGACATCACTTTTGGGGAGTGGAGGGGAGGGTGCGCGTTCCCTCCGTCCCATCTAAATCCGCCACTATATTTTCTTTAAAATATTTATGCGTCAGAATATTAATTCGAGTTTCGTAATTGGCATGGGGCGCAAATTATATTAATATAAAAGTTGGGGTCCGAAACCAATATCTACCATGACGTGGGACCTCGGATTTTATTGTCGCATCTGAAAAATAGGACTCCAATGAGCCACACGCAGGACTCGAGCACGAAACGTATGTTGTAATATGGAGAGAGGGGGGGGGTTACATAGCAAAGGAAATTAAAGGCTAAAGACCATAAATAGTTCAGCAATCATGTTACAATTAAGCACTGTTCATGAAAAATATGGCTCACCATGTCTGGAAATGGACTCCAATTTTGAAGAAGATAATATGAATACAAGCTAACATTTGAACAGTATCACCAAAGAATGTGCATTTATTAAAGACTTCAAACGATTTTCTATCTTAAGGCGAGCAAGTACACAAGAAATCAGTCATATCAAACTCGCTTAGCGCAAAACATTTCTTTGAAACTTGTTGACAACCGCAGTGTACATGGCTTAAGCAGTAGTTGCACTTACAATTGGGAATCGAATGGGCAATATTAGGCTCCAGCAGCATTTGTACTTCATGGCAGTTGATCAGTGCATCGGACTCTGAGTACGAAGTAACTGTTTTAATAGATCAATAGTAAGTCAACAGTCTGCTTTGGAAGCATGGGCAGAATCGACATACCTAGGGTAAATACACTCAGTGGTAGTTTTTAATCAATTGAAAAGGAGATAAAATTTATTTCATTTTTTTTCTGAACAAAATATTTAGTACTAACTTTTGAGATGAAATTATAACGACAAATAATTTAGAGATTCTGATAATGTATTATACCTCAGAGTATATATTATATACGTCCATGCTCAGAGTAAAAGAAGTTCCTAAAATTAAGTTTGATTCAACTCAATCAACAGATATCGTTTTTATTTTATTCTATTGTATTATATCTATATTTTCATCTATATATATATATATTTATATATATATAAAGCACAAAGACACTACAGTTAACAAGGCACCCTATATTTCACTTATATTCGTTCCCCGTCTGGGACTCGAACCCACGACCTATGGTACCGAATCACCTAGCTGTCATGCATCCGACCCTCTAACCGACTGAGCTACCCGAGCTCCATTTGTGCTTTATATATATATATATATATATAGGGGCAGGCGTGGTGTAGTGGTTAAGCGCTTGGCTTGCGGCGCCGACGATCCGGGTTCGATTCCCGGGTTGCGCCACTATGTTTAAGAGGTTGGTAACCTCCTGCTTCCATGTCGCGATATAACTGAAATATTGTTGAAAGCGACGTAAAACACCAATCAACCAACCAACCAAATATATATATATATATATATATATTTGTTTATGTATCTATTTGTTATTCATATAATAGTGTACAGTACCACCTGTAAATATGAGTTTAATTGAACGGTTGTGAAATCAGAGATTTCTATAATCAAAGACATGTATATATGTCTCTGCTATACTGTAATGTTCTCCAGAGTTCTCCATTATTAAAATCAACGGTACATGCAGTCGGAACGACTCCCCAAATTCTTATGCCGTATGACGGTATGTATACTTACATATACTATAATGTCAATATTAACATGTTTAGACTTATTAGTAATAGTTTTGTATTGTTTGTTTGTTTGTTTTGGGAGGAGAGGGGTGGTTTTTTGTTTGTGTTTTCTTTGAAAGACCAGCAGGGTAACATAAATGACGGGTTCAATTGTAAGCGTTATTTAAATCCGAACTTTGCAGAAGAAACCTGTTTTTGTAAAATGATTTGGAGGACAGGTATTAATATGGCTTTATCAGTCCAAATTGTAACTTTATACGATGTTATTGATCGATTAAATGACAAATTAATTTTTAAGAGGTTATGATTTCATACGAAAATGCCTCACCGTTTATTCATATTCCTGTCGTCTACAGACTACAGTGTCAGTGTTGCTGATCTAGCTAGCATGTTTAAGCATCTTTGCCTGGATGCCGGTCACATTGGCCTTTTTCCACTTCGGCCCAGTGTCACTTCGGCCTTTTCCCACTTTGGCATTTTGCAACTCCGGCCCACCATAGGTGTCATTTAGCCCTGCAATGCCGACTTTTAATTCGGCCCATTTTTTACGCATTTTTAAATTTTAAGATATATTTTCATAAAGGGCCACAAGAATATGTATTGTGTATAGGGTCTATATTATTTGACAATACTACGCTGATATGCACTACTTTCAAAGTCAAATCTTTTTGTTGTTTATCTAAGTAAATGTATACACTCTTCAGTCTATTGGACCGCCTCGGTCTTCTTTACCATGCTAAGCCAGTGTGGCCTAGTGGTATCACGTCGGACTCCTGATCGGGAGGCTGAGGTTCCAGTCCCGCTCTGGTCATGCCGGTGTTCTGTTTTTCGGACGAGACAGTAAAAACCGAGGCCCTGTGTCGTGGTATGCATGGCATGTTAAAGATCCCTCACTGCTTCGGGTGGGTCCGTTGCAAAGGTCAAAATTTGTATGTCCTGCATCAGGCAGATGCCGTCACCATATACGTGAAATATTAGTGGTGTGACGTAAAACAAAAATCAATCAATCAATAAAAATCTTTACCATGCTTCGTATTGGTTCTACTGCTAAAGGAGGCTGAATTGGTGGACATTCAAATCATATTGGTCAACAGTGATCTCATCCGGCACTGGCATGGCTATGGGTATATATGGGCAAACAAAACTGTCCATGAGCTGTGGGACCATCTGGACCAAAACATGATACCCACATCTAATTTTGTTTGGCCAAACTGATGAGGATTAAATTAATTTGACTTTTTCTCAGTATATATACCCTATTTGACTGACAGTGTGCAAATTAATTGTTTAATTGAAAATGATAATCACAACCAAAACAATAGATTGTTTCTTTTTCTTCTTCCTCAAAAGTTGAGCGTTATACAGAGATGCTGAAATCTGCCGGTCCAGACGGCATGACCGGTATAAATCGACCGTGACTGGCAAAGTTTACGTCCAAGCAGGTTCAAATGTCCGCCATCAATTCTGACCGCAAATTTTCTTTTGGTAAATGTGCTCTTTAATCATCTCGATCAGTTACACGTTTAGTTTAAACTTCTGTATATTATCTCGCAATACAAGCGTTGTATTGACATTAAAGGTAGAAACGGAAGCGTGGCCCATCAAATTCATGTCGGGGGCTAAACCGTGCCAAAAAAGAAAGCTTCCCACAAAGGGGACAGGGAAGAGACAGGGATTGAGGGGACTTTGCAAAACGAAGAGACAGCACAAACCACGGAGACAGTGAACAAACAAGACATAGGGAGAGAGAAGTAGAGATAGAGTCAGAGAGTAAAAGTGAGGACGAGTCTGAGTGTAAGTAAGATCAAAAGAAGAATGAGAGTTTGTTGAATGAAATTATCTATGAAATTGAAATAAAATATAACTAAAATCAACTATGTACACCCTAATGAATTAAAATAGTTCAAAGTAAACTAATTATTCATTTAGATTTAATAGATATTGTGAAATTGTAAACTTCCGAACTTCTCACATTCTTTGGACTGGCAAACTTTCATTCGGACCTGCAAAAATGATGAGGATGCCAGTCCGATTGACCTGCATCTTTTTTTAAGATTTCAGCATCTCTGGTTATACTTCTTTGTTTTGTTTCATTACTATTTTCAGAGACATACATACACATATATGTCTCTGCTGTTTTAGAACATCAAAGAAATGTTTAATATTACGACTGATTAGTACCTTAACTGGCCGTATCTTTATCAACACTGTATATGATCTGACAGTTTTCTTTAACAGAAATTGAGGAAATTAAACACCTTTGAAAACTCACATTTATGCAGCAAAACCTACCTATCTTTAGCAATAAATAATAGATTGTCATTTTCAATCATAAAGCTGCAAGAAAATTAGGCCGAAACGTCTCCTTGATTAGGCCAAAAGGTAAATTGTAGACTGAAATGTCTTTTAGCGAGGCTGAAACATCTTGACCCGATGTTGTACAAGTAAAAGGCCGAAGTGACTTGGGGCCAAAGTGGAAAAAGGCTGAATTGACTGGAATCCTTTTGCCTTTGGCAGTATTTTCATGAATCATGATTCTGTTGTTTACCAATTAGGACAATATGAAACAGAATATCCTGTTATTTGCCAGTAGCTTTGATCCTTTGTGTATATATGGTATATACATTAAGTTTTTTGTAATAATGCATGTCTGTTTGACTGAAATAAGGCCATGTTTGTAAAAAATAGGATCAGTAGGTCTGGTTTCCTTTTTCATTTTATATCACAACATCACAAAAAGGTGTTTCATTAAAAATTGTAAGCATAAACTTGTGTACAATATCAATGAAAATTTATCGAATTTTAGTTCTATGAAGTACAGATTCGTAGTTGATCTAGGAAATACCTGATTTATGGGATCAGTTACAGCAGAGACACGTAGCTCTCTGGTTACGGATACACCTGCGATTGCTACATGTACATATTGTGGTATATATATATTATATGTCATCTGGGACCTCTTGCGTTTATATTTTCAATTTACACCCCTTTTTTTATTTACAGACTTTGTTTAGTCCAGATGAGGAACTTTGCCAGGCCAACATTAAGAAGGCTTGCCTTGGCAGGAGCAGTGATTGGGGGAGGAACATGTGTTCTTAGCTATTATTTTGGAAACAAAAAGTTGAACAGAACTCACACAGTAAGAAAATAATGTTTACCGATAGGAGGGGTCCCTGCTGGTCATCTACATCTTGGTACCAAAGTGGACAAATTTCATGATTTATTTTGTAAATACACATAAAATACTATGAATAATGAGATGGTATATCATGTACTGTCAAGTCTCATTTACATGTCTATTTTTACTTAGACACAGATGCATGTACATCTAACTTGAATTTAAAGTGAAATCAATTTTGTTGGCTGGATTGCAGAGCAATTCCAGTCTATAGATTGGCAGTGTCCCTTTTGCGGTCCGTCCATCCCTCATTTGCTTAAGTTTTTGGTTGAAGCAAAATGGGTAAGTTTATATTTAAGCAAAATCTCAGCAACTAAGAGGAGTATAAACATAATACTTCACACATAGGTTCCATATGACCAGAACTTTTATATTATGCTATGACTTTTGACCTAGTGACCTTGATGGTCTTTAGACTTGACCTGCTTTTAATAAACTTTAATTTTGACAATATCTTTTGACACAATAGGGTTAAGGCTTTCTTACTTTACACATAAGTTCTTAATGACCAGAGGTTTCAATTGATACTATGATTTTTACCTTGTGTCCTTGACCTTGTTTCGAATGTGTCAAATGTGTAATGGTCTAACAAAGTGTTGTCTATGTAATAGTTTAGCCGAGTGTTGTCTATGCAATGGTCTAGCCAAGAGGTGTCTATGTAATGGTCTTGCCGAGTGTCGTCTATGTAATGGTCTAGTCAAGTGTTGTCCATGTAATTGTCTAGCCGAGAGTTGCCAATGTAATGGTCTAGTGGTAACAAAATTATCTAACTCGTACTCCATGACCTAGGCTATCCTCTCCGTAGGTGTATTAATCCCACTAACAATCGTTCTAAGTGGCGCGTCTTTTTTTTATGAATTTTTGGATTTCCCTTTAGTTTACCGGATGTCTGATACCTTGGAATGAGATATTGTTTAAGGTCCTTGGTAATTGCCCCTTCCTTGTACATTTTGTTCACAGATTTCCTGATTTTTTTTTCATAGTTGCACCAGTCATGTCTGTTGGCGTCTCCACATGAATTTCTCTGCGTCATCTTCGCTTTTTCTATGCGGTATAAGTTTAGATACATGATTCGAACATGAATTTTAACATTAACATCAGTCAATTTTAACACTTTACTTACGCGCGTAATAATGATGTCATGACATCATCGTTTATCTAAGTTTAGAAGCTTATGTATTTTTGAAACGTAAACATGGATTTTACATAGCTTTATATTTGTCATCCCTTAATTTGTTTGGTATAGTTCGTGAGGCCGAAAATTTACAATATAGAGTGTTTGCGTTCTTTTACTTAAAAATTTTTAAATAAAATCAAGGAAGTTTTTGTGAATGGCACAGGCACCTTTGAAAAAAAAAAATAAAAACACTGAAAGCTGTGGATTAACGTCTTTTCAGTCTAATGCACTCACTGTACAAGCTGAGGATGATCAAATGAAGTATGCATGGGCACCTCTTCCCACACGACAACAGTTGCTGAACTCGATAGGAACCGAAGAATATGATGTACTAGTCATTGGAGGCGGGGCTACGGGATGTGGGGTGGCTCTTGACGCTGTCAGTCGAGGTAAGATATCATATAGATGCACTTTAGGTACTGGAACTGTTGTTTGGAGTACTATGTACTTTCAACAAACTAAATACAGAGCTGGAAATCAACAAAAGATTTGGGTCGTCAATTTCGTAAATTCAAAGAAAATTTGGATGACCTCCATTACATTTACTGAAATTTTAGGTTGTTCTAAGAGATTTTAGGTTGTTTTTGATGACTGGACGACTGCTAGTTTCGAACCCTGTATATACACGTAAAATTGAATAAGGGCGTATTTTCCAATTATTATTGTTACTACACATTCACTTCAAATTGTGAAAAAAGTTTATAAATTACTCTGAAATAGATGGTATCTTTGCCTCTTACTTTCAGATCAATATGGTAATGGATTTGCTCTTCATATATTTATACTCTAAATTTTCCTAATGTAGGCCTTGAGCATCACTGAAGAAACATAAATCTCAATTTGAATTATTGAAGTCTGTGTCTACTTTTTAATCCTAGTGTCTCCACAAATTACTGTATGTATACATATCGGTGAATACTTTATTATATACTATCTGGTCTTTTCGTTATACAGAGTTACTTCCTATTTGGGACAGTATCTGACGTAAAACACTTTTGACGTCATCAAATCCTTTGAAAACTGATATAAAACTTAGGAAAATGATAGTCCACAAATGACGTTTTCATAGGAAATTGACGTCATAATTGTTTAACGCCAGATACCGTCTCAAATGGGAAATAACTCTGTTTAACGAAAAGACTCAATATGTAGTTTTAATGCAAAATGTTTCAGATAGATGCTTGTAATAATTTAGCTTTGTCATGAATTCACCAAATCTGTGGCTGTTTTTCAGTTTGAATATATGAATATTGATAAAGCCATGATCTACTGTATGTGCATGGTCCCTCCTTACAAAGAATTTTCCCAAATAAATTTTAAAATCAGAATTCAAGCTAATACATGTCCATTGCTTTATTTTCGTTTTGTCGTAACTGTTTCTGTCATTTGTTTCTTGAATAAACACACTATTTCGAATTATAACAAGAAATAAATTGAGATAGGAACTTTTCAATGTGGAAGAATTGAGCAAAATTTTGCAGGTTACAGTGTCAAAATGGACGTGGTGGTAGTTCCTTGAAAATAAAGAACTTTGATACTTGAGGAGCTTTCTGTTTCAGTTCTCTATTAAATGATCTAAATGGCCACTAGATGCATTCCCTAATCTCTGAAATTATTTATTGCTTCATAATGTTAAGTGCTTTTATATAGAGGTTATGCCTCAATAAACCTTCAGAACTCCCCTTTCCAAATCAACTTTGACCATTCCAGATGACATCATAGTGCATGTGATGTTTAATTCATGTAAACTTTACTATAGAAAAGGTCCTATCTAAATTTTAATTCCTCCATAGTTTCTTATGTTTACATTTCTTCTTGCGAAAGTATGCAGAGGAATTACAACAAAATATATTAAGGTGTATGTTAACAGTTTTCACCATTTGTATTGATTTGTTGAAATATGAAGAAAATTTGTTGATAGAAGGGACCGCACCCAGACAGTAGAATACAAAATGATAGTGTTAACTCCAGATGAAATAAGTAAACATACACATGTTGGTTTACAGGTTTAAAGATTGCTTTGTGTAATGTTTCACCATAATCATTGCATTATAGGTCTGAAAACTGCACTGGTAGAAAAATATGATTATGGATCTGGTACAAGCAGTCGGAGTACAAAGTTGATCCATGGTGGGGTACGATACCTAGAAAAAGCTGTCTTCAACTTGGATATAGAGCAGGTGCGAGACTCTTTACACTCCAGATATCCTCTGTAGAGTAACACTTTTTATTTACCAGTCTTAATATTCCTCTTTATTATTAGATGACATTACAGTGTATACAAATAGAGATCCCTTACATGCATTGCAAGTGTTTAGGGTTTAATTTAGGCCAATTAAAATTAATTGGTAGATTTTCATCCCCGCCCGCCCCTAAAAAATTGACCCCTCCCAGAATTATTTATTTTTCAAACAAATCCGGCGCGTCTGAATTCCTGTATTTTAATTTGGGTCCGCATCCGATATACGTTTCAGTTTATATACATATCACCATTTCCGGTAGTTGACGATGGTTTTCACTGTCGTGAGAGTTGTTGCCGGCATATCCGATAAGAAAAGCTGGTTTGCTTCGAATTTTAACGATTCAAAGACAATATTTGAAAATAAATTATAAAAGATAAATTCCACCCACCCGCCCCATATATTTTCACGAGGTTGGAGGAAAATCTACCTATTAAGTTTAATTGGCCTTACACATAATGCAATGGTCCTAATCCAGTTGTAAATTTAGAAATTACACAACACCCTGTGATTTTATACAAAAGTGTGAACTCACATAGGTTAAATTACACCTGATTCCTCACAGTGTTTTATATGATATTCCCACTGAATTTTGTGTGTTTCAAAATACCTATGTAATCTCAGGAGAAAGCTTAAAACATTTAAAAGAATAGGCATTGGTCAGAATTTGAAGCATATACACGAGAAGAATGATGTGGATTGCGATTCATGTCAGAGTTAGATGTGGCTTATAAAGAAATTCTGCTTTGTCATTATATGCATGCATGTACTTCAAAACTGCTGGGTAATTCTGTGTAACTGGAGACATATATAGCCCGGTTGCCAATATTAAGTGCCTATCTTTATCTCTCTCAAAACTGCATTGTTACTGAGATAAATGAAGATGAAAAGTAAAACAGTCATTTCCAAACTTCTAGCATTGAACATCAAACTCTCTATTATTCATTTTAATAAACAACAAAAATCTTAATTGAGGAAATCATGAATCCTTTCTAAATTTAGAAAGTATACAAATTACAACTCTGTCAGGATTTTCCCAGCTTTAGGAAATATGTCACTTTTTATGCCCCCGCCATATATGGCTGAGGGCATATGGTATTGCACCTCGTCTTTGCATCTCCTCCTAAACCCTTTGGAGGATTTTAAGGAAACTTGGTACAAATAAAGATCAAAATATACATGTATGTTGTAAGATGAATTCTGTCTAAATAGTTTTACAGGAGTTATGACTCTTGGACTTGGATTTTTATGCATATATAATAAATTCACCTTGTCTTTGCAACTCCTCTTTAATCCTTTCAATCAACAAACAAAGATCATGTTATGTAGATGTGCATGTTGTAAAGGAACTTCAGTCCAAACATTTTGCAGCAGTTATGGCCCTTGGAAAACACATACTTGCAAACTGTGCTGCCTTTGGGGGTATTCATGGCACACTGACACTTATAGCGTTCCCTTAAATATTACAAATGGTCATGTCGGCAAATAGGAAATATACAAACTTGAAAATTTAGTACGAGGAAAATTTGACATGCAAAATATGTCTTTGACTGGATTTACTATAAAGAATTAAGTTTTAAAAATAAATGTTATATTTAATGTAGTATCGCATGGTGAAGGAAGCTTTAACAGAGAGGGCTAATTTGATAGAGATAGCACCACACCTTGCATATCCTTTCCCTATCATGCTGCCAATTTACAAGTAAGTATACATACTTTTGGCTAGATAATTTGCTTGAACTAGTAACACTGCATACTTTTATTGCTTCAGCATGCTTGTTTCAGAATGCTTGTTTAAATGTTTTCTGAATTTTCATCTCGTTTTTACAGATTATGGCAAGTACCATACTTTTGGGCTGGAATTAAAGCTTATGATTTTGTTGCTGGGAAACAGCTGCTGCATAAAAGCTTCTTTCTACGAAAGGCCAAAGCTCTAGCAAAGTTCCCTATGTTAAAGAAAGATGAACTTGTAGGAGCCTTGGTGTATTACGATGGTAAGAAATAGATTGATCTGGACATATGAAGTAATTTAGGTAACAATTTTTACCTAATAGTATGATGAAGAGGTTGTGATTTGTATCCATGATGCATTAAGTAGCTTTATGTTATTCATTAAAGAAAGCTGAGTTGTTTTGATTTAATTCCATGCAGCTGAATCATGATCTGTAGCATTTTATTTTATTCTTGATGTAACTGTTTAGAAAATGATACTTCAGTATCTTAAAATCATATCAAGAGACACCTTTCACAATTGACGTCTTTAGCAAAACAATAGAGAGCATGATTAACCTTATTTTCTTTGTTGACATATTGATTGGTGTATGGAATTTATATAATAAGTAGATATCTAGATGCTTGTAACATTGAAGGCTTTGTTATAGATCTAGTAGAATTATAATTATGTACAATCAAAAATGTTCCAACCAGTTCAAATACTATAAGAAAAAATTCTAAATATGAAGGTCAACATGATGATGCTAGAATGAATGTAGCCATGGCAATATCAGCGGTGAGGATGGGAGGGTCACTTCTGAATTATACTGAAATACTGAACATTCACAAGTCAAAGGATGAAAGTGGTAAAGATGTGATTTCTGGTGCTACTGTGAGAGATCGATTAACAGGTAAGATTTCTTGTTTTAGTGACACACAAACTAGAAATTTGGTTGAAGTCTAACTGAAGTCTAATGTTTTCAAATGTGTAGAACAGTCCTGGTGTTTTTTGAAGTCTTCCACATTTCACAGTTGTCTTTACCAAAGTGTAAATTTAGATATCGCATAAAGTAACAGTGATTTATCCTTTTCCACTAAGTTGAAAATTTTCTTGTGTTCTGTTAAACAAGAAGTAGCATCTAATACAGTCTATCCAAGAAATTCCTGGAATGAAAATAAGACAGGTATGATTGTAGTGCTTAGTGACTGAAAGTTCATTATTTCATCTTTTATAAGGCAAAGAAATTAATGTGAAAGCGAAGTGTATCATCAATGCCACTGGACCTTACACAGACCAGATTCGTTTGATGGACAATGCCGAAAACAGGAAAATCTGCCAGCCTAGTTCAGGGGTCCATATAGTTCTGCCTGATTACTATAGGTAAGGGTATATAAAAACAAAATATAGATTTTTTTCTACCTGTGTTGCATTACAGAGGTAAACTTTTTTTAAGCCTACCGGTATATGAAAAGATTTTCCATCAAAATATTGGAATATATGAAAGATCCTTCACTGTTGGATGAGTCTGTTGCATTAGAGAAAATTTTTCTGAGACAGGTGCTATTACTTTAAAAGTGAAATGATCTGTTTATGATATAAAACAACAAATAATCCCAAATATGTCAACAGTGCGTATTTGTAAATCAATCTTTATCACCTGATGACCATATATACTTGTTGTTAACTACAAAGTCTTGGTTATAGATTTTGTAGTAGACAAATACTTCATGGTCTAAAACTCACTTATAACTTAAAGGTGCATGGCTCAGTTGTAAGGGTGCTTGTTTTGGTTGTTAAGAAGCTTTTCTCAGTTGTGAGTATGCTTGTCTCAATTGTGAGGGTGCTTGGCTCAGTTGTGAGGGTGCTGGGCTCAGTTGTTTATGGTGCTTGTCTCAGGTGTGAGAGTGCTTGGCTCAGAACCCAAAATTCCCATTTTAGAGTGAATAATTTAAAGTGAAGTACTCTTGTGACACGTTCATGTTGGCATGTTATAGACTCCTTTTCATTTGGATGATGGGTCTGAAGCATAGGAGGGGCAGGCTTGGTGTAGTGGTTAAGCGCTTGGCTTGCGGCGCCGACGATCCGGGTTTGATTCCCGGGTTGCGCCACTATGTTTAAGAGGTTGGTAACCTCCTGCTTCCATGTCGCAATATAACTGAAATATTGTTGAAAGCGACATAAAACACCAATCAACCAACCAACCAACTGAAGCATAGGTCTAGATTTATCTGCAATGCCATTGCCATATAGTAATCATGGTGTGACAAAACGAAAAATAAATATACAATTCATCTTTCAAAGGTATTTGATGTGGCTAAGTTGCATTGAATCTTTATGTACATGTAAATACAGAACTGGATAATATAGTATAATATGTACGACAAATTCTATCAAGCCTGTTTAATTGAATTAATGAAATTGCACCAGAATATTTTCATTAAAAATCGTAAAGATATATGTACTGTGCACAAGAACCTACTAATTTTAAGTCTTACTTAGTATACATTGTTAATTACTGTATGTTTATTTTTTCAGCCCAGATTCTATGGGACTGCTAGACCCATCTACTAGTGATGGTCGAGTTATCTTTTTCTTGCCATGGCAGAACCATACTCTAGCTGGTAATATCATATAATCACAATACAAAACTTTAAAACAAGGAGGTACATTACTGTAATATAAGTAGTTTTGATTTGACAGAATCTTATTGAAATAAAAATTTCATACAATGTACATGTACTTAAAATAACCCTCATACTGACTTGCTGATATAAAGTTAGTTATTATTTATATCTGAGGTGTTATTTAAATTTCTTATGCAAAATTTGAAAGTAACTTGGGTAATATCAATGTGGCACATTGTACCACAGTGGACATTCTTGTTTACCTGGAAACCAGAGGTGAGGCCAGGTGTCTGGCAGAAGTAAATGTCTCATGTTTGGCTAGCTACACCAGTTTCGAAAGTATAAAACATACTGGTAACACAAAATTTCTTCAGCACTGCACATATAGGTGAATAAGATCTACACTGTACAGAAGGTTTTGCAACCGAACAGTATTAACAGTATTCTTACTCATGAATAACCTGATATTCATTTTGAAATTCATCAAAATTTTTAAAAACAAAAAAAAAATGCGATGAATTGGAGGAGAAATTTGAATTATTCTTTAGTCATCTTTGATTACAAGTGTAGCTCTTACTGTAAATCTAGAAAGCAATACAGTGTTATTGTGCCATTTACCACAACAGCTTCCTTGGAACACTGGAAACCAGAGATAAGATCAGGGACTGGCGCCATATACTGAGAATATACTTTAGTCAAAATTTCATATTCTTCCGTTCATCAATGAATTAACAACTGGGATTTGGAATTTATTGAGTTTGACTCTATTGATATATAGAATTAAACCATTCTGCAGGAGAATTTATTTGGTCATTTGATATTGGAATAAATTAAAATGAAATATTTGACTTAAGTATATTCTCAGTTTATGGTGCCGGACCCAGGTGCTTAGGAGGACCTTGACCTTGAGTTTTAGTTGTCATTGACAATAAGACGTATGACCTTGATTACAGGTACCACAGACACACCCTGTGATGTCTCTGACTATCCTTCCCCCTCAGAGAAAGAGATTCAGTTCATCTTGTCAGAAGTCAAACACTATCTCAGTCCAGATGTGGAAGGTAAAGTATATATATTTATACAGTGAAACCTGTCTTAGCGGCCACTTCTATTAAGAGGTCACCTGTATTTAAAGGTCACATTTTAAATTCCCAAATTCTATGTTTTCCTAGATAATAGACCTCTGTATAAAGGTCATCTGTCTATAAAGGTCACTTTTGACTATTCCCTTAGCTGACCTTAATACACAGGTTTGACTATATATACAGATGTATATATCCCTAACTCAGACTTAACTTGAACTGTTTTGTATGGGCTCTTCAAGTGTAAGTTATCAGGAGTTGACCTCTCTTTGGGTAGTTTTAATGCAGCTGTTGTTCTTACTATAGGATATCATAGATAAGTTTTTCTGAGGAAATACCTGGCTTAGTCACACTTAACATGATCAATGTATATTTAGAGGAAAGGAATAAACCATAAATTTTAACATACCTTACTTTAGTGCTTACTTAGTTTTTATTTCATTCCAGAATAGAATGGGTAAAAATATAACAAATGAAAATTTTCCCAAGGGATAGTCTGTCAGAAGTTGGAAATTTTTGCAGAAGAAACTTCCTGATATTTTTTTATCTGAAAAATGTGGTGAAATTTTGGGAAAACAGTTTACTTTACCAAAAAATAACAGATATTTCAGTACAAAATAGAGCAAAGAATTCACTCTGTTTCATTAGAAGGTATTTAGTAGTAGATTTATCATGTATTATGTTAAGAATTGGTTTCTTTACAGTGAGAAGGGGAGATGTCTTATCGGCATGGTGTGGCATAAGGCCATTAGTTTCCGACCCCAACAAATCTGATACTCAATCAATAGCACGCAACCATATTATAGAAGTTTCTGAGGACCATCTTATCACAATCGCAGGTAAATTAAAATGAAACTTGTATTTTATTTCCTGTTGTTGAAAAATTTTGGGTGTAATTTATACTTTTAAAAGTCTGTGAGTAGGAACTTTTATCAAAATACAGAAGAATCCTTAATTCTGATTATGCTTCAGATTTCTTCTGTAAATGAAGAAAATCTGAAAATTTATACCAGAATTCTACTTTCTTTTGTTACTGTAGTTATGGCGTCCATTTATTTAGTCCATGTGCTTTTAAATTTACTCTAATTTCAAAAGTGAAATTGAATTATTTTGGAGGTATATTTGTATCATCACAGGTGGTAAATGGACCACCTACCGGCACATGGCAGAGGAAACGGTCAATAAAGCTGTAGAAGTTTGTAAGTTAAAGCCCAAGTCTGAATGCCGAACAAAAGGTCTTCTTCTGGATGGAGCCCATGGTTGGTCCCCAACATTGTTCATTAGATTAGTACAGGACTTTGGATTGGAGAATGAGGTAAAAATTTCAAAAATTTTCGTACATGTATGTTTAATTGGTCTTCTTTGGAGAAAGAGAGAAAGACAGTCAGTTGATGGTCAGACTGTTAGTCATTCAGTCTGTTTGTCAGTCTCTGGAATGGAATAGAAACAGGAGCAAATTTAATTATGCACAGCAAAAAAGTGCAAAAACGCGCCCGCCTTAGCTGCAAGATAGAGAAAAACGGTAAAAAGCGGGTGGTAGATCTCACTCTACAGTTCGAAAAAAATGAAAAATTAATTAATTATCTCACCTGACAGGTGAGATATTCACCTTTAAAAAATAATATCCCATGGGATTTTTTCTTTTTCCTGTAGGATTATTTTTAATCCCATGGGAAAAAGACAAATCCTAAGGGATATTCTCCATTTCCCATGGGATATTTCTAATTTCCTAAGGGACAAAATTGTCCCTTAGGAATTAAAATATCCCTTAGGAAATAAAATATCCTATGGGATTATTAAAAATTCCCTTAGGAAAATATTAATCCTATGGGATAATTTTTTTCCCATAGGAATGTTTCTTTTCAGAATTATCCCTTAGGAGAAAAGAAATCCTAAGGGAAATATTAAATGCCTTGTGATATTTTTAAGTATCGCATTATTCCATAAGTTAGTGTTTTAAAACAAGTGTTATTTACCATTTATTTTTTTTAATTACTCTATAAATTAGATAACTGAGAAAACTTATTCCTGTTTTAATCCGATCTGAAAATCCAAGACCATAATTATGATAAAGGAAAACATAAGAAATCTCAAACTTTATAACATCATCAAATATTTTATATGAAATTAATAGTAAAATTCATATAACCTTTAGACAAAAAGGGCGAAATCTGTGAACTGTATTCGATTATGTCAATGAACTGATTTGAAAATTTTACTGCAATCTATACTGTATGAATTCATATGATCTTAGTATATATAATAAAAAAAAAAACTTGACAGTGATACTATTTCTAGAATAATTTGATAAAGGGAATTATGACATGCTACACCAAATATACATAAGACTTAAATCATAGTAAAAGTCCTCACCCTCCCTAAATGCATAACTACATAATAAGAAGTACACAAATTAATGATATCTCATCTGTTAATCTAATAATCAAGGCATAATGCGACACAATATGATTAGACTCTAATAAAGAGTGGGAATAGAATGGGCAGATACCGAGACCAAAGTGTATCGGTCTTGTCATCAATACAATAATCATTTTAAAGTTGAACTGTACACACCTATCAGTATCTCACCAGGATGCGATGGTATAGATCTGCATCTTCGTACTTGTGTTGCTTCGAAATTCCTCACAGGAAAATACAACTGCAGTTGTATGTGACAAAGTTGTAACGGTGTGCTGATAATATCGGAATCTATCCCAAATACTAGAACTAAGCTACGATGTACTAGGCACATATAGGCCTATAGGCCTAATGTGATTTAATAGATGCGTGAGGGCTATTCGCAGTTTAATTCGAGTGCTACTACCTTAAAGATAATTTTATAGACCATGGTAATAGTGTTGAGTAGCATGCATGACGTCATGTGAACATCAGACGGTGTGCCTCTGATAAACATTATACATGTATAATTATATTTTTTATACACAAGGATGAAAAAAAAATGGGGGCAGTTTGAACCCGCAGTGTTGCGCTGGACTTTTAACGTAATTTATCTTCTGATGCATTGGCGGATTTAGGATCGCCGCAAATTTACCATTAAAAATCCAGATTTGGCACTAAAAAGGGCTGAGTAATTTGGCTAATTCACATGTCGGCCCCCTTTTCGGAAACCCTGGATCCGCCACTGCGATGACCCTGTCTATCCTTTGGGTTAGAAACATAAACCGAAGCCATGTGTCCCATTCTTTAAACTGCTTCAAGCACAGGGGCTACATTACACAAAGGAAATATATATAACAAAGATATAGTAGGGGGATATATCTCCTTTTGTTTCCTTTGTGTAATGTAGCCCCAGTGCCATAAGAATTCTCGTGTTCGGATTATATTTTTAAATATATCTAATTGATTTTTTTGTGCAAGGGTAGGAAAAAGATATGTTATAACACTAGTATGAATATATTTACTGAGTCTCAATTTTTAGAAAACATGCTTTCCTCGTCGAACCATGTTCAACTCAAATGTGAATTGCTAAGGGGAATCGCACAATTTCCAAATCCGGAAGACAGACTATTCAAGAAAGAGAGAGGATGAAAACGATGTGGGTGTGATTAGGGACAGCGGGATGGAAAGGGGTGTGGAAGAACGGACGAAAGGGGTTGAGGCAGACCAGTAGGACTCCATTCAAAAGTGGGGAAGGGGGACTTACAAACACAAAACAAAATTTGCAATATGATACCACTGTTTTAAGCCACTTTTTGTGCCAAGGAGTTTTGCATGAATCGCATAAAGCTATAGACACTGACCAAAGGCGGATATAGAAATTTTTGAAAGGGGGATTGCAGCCTGTCATGACTACTATCTTCCACTATTCAGTCTAGAAAGACGGCGGTTGCTGCAGTCTTGAAAATAGTCAAAAATAACCTTTTGGGGGTAAAATTTTCCGACCCCCTATATATCTGCCACTGTTAATAATAAACTCATTTCCACGAAAGAATTATGATGATGCAGATCGGACAATAAAGTGGGGGCTGGTTCCCGGTTCCCACGGCCATGTGAAAGGAAAGGAGAGCCTAGAGTATGAGAAAAAATAAGGTAATTTAAAGAGGTAAAAATAGACCGGTGTGAGGAAGTAGAAGAGTATAAGGTGATGGAATTTAGTGAGGGCAAAAAGAAAATGGGAGGAAGAGGTTAGAAAATGGATTTGAAGGAGAAAAGTAAAGGGAAATATATGAAGTGGGAAACCACAATCGCCACTGCCTGAACAACGTATAACAGATAGTTACTGATATTGGTAGTTTAGAATATGTGTATCATCTTTACAGTTTTTGTCTATCATACGGCATATGCGAATTACCGTGTATTAATTAGTGCCATAAAGTCCGTGTTTATTCCCCAAGGTGTACGTAAATTACACCTCTGTCCGCTCTTCGGCACCCAGTTCTATCCCCCTATAGACCATTCTTACACGGACGCGACCATCTTCAGATCACGTGACTATCCGCTTAGTCTAGTATCATCAATCAAGGACTTTTAAACAAGTTTACAAGTCTTTGCATCAGCTGATTCTACCTACTGGTATTTTTTCATTATTTGTATCTTTATTAAGTTGTTATGCGGTCTTGACAGTGATTATGACTGAAACACAGACTGTTTGTCATGGGTTGCTTTATCCGCAATTGGACAAAAAGAGAAGCGGAATAAAGATTTGATTTTCATCAGATTGCCTCAGTAACATTACTTTACAAACCCTATACTATAGCAAACGAAGGTAGATCCAATCTTATCGCTTAATAATGCGAGGGTATTTTTATGAATAATCGACTGCTTAGTACTGATCTATTAAAATTATTATTCTGATTATTCCCATGGTAATTACTTCGATCCATGTCCCTGTGTCGAGTTGTATCTTCTGTTCAAAGACATATATACTTTCATATGTATATATGTCTCTGCTTCTATTATACTAATGAAGCCGGTGTGGCCTAGTGGATAAGGTGCTCGGCTCGTGATCGAGAGGTCGCGGGTTCGACTCCCGCCCGGGGCACACCGGTGTTCTGTCTTTCGGATGAGACAGTAAAAACCGAGGTCCCGTGTCACGGTAGGCGTGGCACGTAAAAGATCCCTCACTGCTTCGGGTGGGTCCGTTGCAAAGGTCTAAATTTGTATGCAATGCATCAGGCAGATGCCGTCACCATATACGTGAAATAATCGTGGAGTGACGTAAAACAATAATCAAACAAACAAACATCTATTATACTAACAGAAAATGGATTATGTAACAGGTGTAGAACCAGGTTGTCACCTGTGGTCAGTAATATCTAATCCCAAGTATCCACGGCAAAAGTGAAAGATACATTCCAGAAACTGTCGTCCGTATTACGCAATAAACTTACTGGATTTATGTCGGCTGTTTACCCCCATCATTCACAAAACTATTATTGATACACGTGTATGTTGATTAGAGCAAATTAATTAACATTGCGTACACGAGGGAGGTAATGCATAATGAACTGATGTTCTTTCTTTATCCAGTGGTGGATCCAGCGCCCCTTTAGCCGGGGGTCAAGAGACAAATTTTGTCACTTTTAACAGAAAATGGACCAAAATACAGGGTTTTGGTAATAATTTGAGGTACAGCCGGGGGGAGGACCCCCCTACGCTACCCTAAATCCTCCACTATTTATCTTAGTTATTTTTGATAAGTTGATTTCGGTACTTGCGAAATTTCGTCCCTGTAGAGTTATATTCAATTTTCATAGAACTGCAGTTCATGTTCCAAAAGATCATATACAAATTTTTTAAAAGGATTTTCCCAACCCTTAGACTTGCTAAATTCTCTATGTTAAGAGTATATTAATTCATTACGTCCCTTATATGAAATTCTGCTCGTTGTCATACTGCATTCTCTAGAACATAGATATATATGTTTTCACATTGCACATTATAAGAATTAACAATAATATATTTTGAATATAACGTAAGGTAACTTTTTTGTTTACTCAATCCCCCTTGTCACCGGATAGTACGCAAAATTTCGCGTTGCTATAGAAATATTCACACCTTTGAGTGTACTGCGTTAATAATATGCCCTTATACATGATACAACTGAATGGGATCGTATAATGACCCAAGAAAAACAAAGGAACGAGGGATGACATTTTAGAGCTACATGAATTAAAATCGGTTTACATCATGTACTTGGCAAAAAAAACAAAACAAAACAAAACACCCCCCCCCCCCAAAAAAGACCTAAACAAAGTAACAAAAGATAACGTTTTTATGAAAATTGATTAAAACGTGTAAAACATTGATAACTACTATCTAGGAAATGTTCTGAATATATGTTTGCACAGGAAAAAAACCGGGGGGGGCGGGGGGGGGGGGGGGGGGGCCCGGGGGGGGGGGGGGGGGGGGGGGGGGGGGGGGGGGGGGGGGGGGGGGGGGGCGCGGGGGGGGGGCGGGGGGGGGGGGCTGCAGAGTTTCAATATCATGGAGTGAATATTGACGGAAACAAAATCTGTCGGAACTCATACCCATCCTCATTCACTCCCCATTTTATATAAACGAGGACATGTAAACATCATACATCATAAAACGATAATGTTGAATAAGAATTAACAATAATATATCTTAAATGTTTCATAATGTAATTTTCTTGTTTATTCCTTCCCCCTTGTCACCGAATAGTACGCAAAATTTCGCGTTGCTATAGAAATATTCACACCTCTGAATGTACTGCGTTAGTATGTCCTTATACAGGATACAACTGAATGAGATCGAATAATGACCCAAGAAAAAGGAACAATGAGGGATGACATTTGAAAGCTGAATTAAAATCGGTTTACTTTTTGTACTTTGCAACCAAAATCAAATATGAAATAAAAAATTGATGGGTCTTTCTATGCCAGCATTGTGTCAATGTGCACCTTGGACCTCTTTTTTTTTTTTTTCTTTCTTTCTCGTAAACCGGGGACTTACATATCTAAATATCTAGATATATACGTCCCCGATATTATACCCGTTAAATACTGTTTTTACCTGTATTATTAAAATGATTATCACCCATTTAAAGCATTGATTGAGTTTTTATGTACCAGTGTACATCATGAGATATAGGGCCTCGGTGTATATATCACAAAGAAAAATGTGACATTTCACTTTTATTTGTAATACTCCAATTTCAATATTTTTTGTGATAAACCAGAGACATATAAACACACGTGTATATATGTCTTTGGATAAACTTATTTCTGCGCAAGTGCTATAATTCCATTACTTCGGTCTATTAACTCAAAACTATTTTGTTTGGCAGCAATTACATCTTTGT
Source organism: Pteria penguin (assembly GCA_035048485.1). Classification (NCBI taxonomy): domain Eukaryota; kingdom Metazoa; phylum Mollusca; class Bivalvia; order Pterioida; family Pteriidae; genus Pteria; species Pteria penguin. The sequence goes on from CM068593.1 coordinate 18,043,385, forward strand.
ATATCTACTTGACACGATGACTCAAGAAGTAAGAAACGTTTAATCAATACAATACCTTAATTATCTATTTCGCAATTATCACTTATCATTATCTCTTAAACAAACTCCCCTTGTATACTTGTCATTGTTACTATTTGTTATAAAGTCTTGACCATACATTGTATAATTTAGTTTTGGAGGCAGCGTTAGACTGGCAATATTCAACTCGCCAAAATAAATCTGGAAAATCTATATTTCACGTGTTTTCGAACTTATTCAAAAATGTCATACAGGAAGCAGGGCACTACAGTCTCCCTACGCATCGGCATCCTCGTAAGTTCCGTGACATCATCGTCACGATAAGTCCCAGAACCTACGACATTGTATAACCGAAATCAATTTGGTTATATATACTTCAACAATAACTCGTTTTACCAATCGTAAGTGAACCTGAACCCGTAAGTGCACTTACGATGAATCCATCGAAAATTACGTGAAGTACAAATTCGTACTTGATCCCGTAAGTACCTGATTTACGGGAACAGTTACGGTTACGTCTACGATTGTTAGAGAAACGGGTTACAAATAGGAAGGTGGAAAAAGAGAAATCGCCATAGTAGAATCCTTTCCTACAGTATGATTGCAAGTTTGAAATTCAGTACTTTACCACTAGATAAGACCCTTTTCAGTCGAGATGACTACCTAAGGAGTAATTCACAGGATGTCATAATTAATCCTAATTAATTGACTTCCAGCTGGTGAAACGGAGTTTATTCCCCAGGAGAGCAATAAACACCCTTGAGTCCACACAAGTTTTGTGTATCCAACGGTATATAACACGTTTCTGGTATAGTATATTGTATCTGCCATAAAATGACGATAAATACAGATGAAGATATCATTTGTAATTGTTTGATTTCGAAAAGGGAAGGAGGGATTCAATTGTTCCAAAAACAAAGTAAATAAACGGTAAAGGATCGAAGGGGATGTAATGCCTTTCGAGAGCGTCTTTGCCTAACCCGAGTCACACCGAGAATATTTCACTCATATGGTGACGATCTTTGCCTAACCCGATAAAAAAAGTACATGTAGTTGGCTTTTATGGTATGTAAGAGATTTTCATTAAGTATTCTTAAGCGTTTTCCTTTATAATTAATTATCAGCATATACAACCAAATAGACGGTTATCCCTTACGATCCGCGGTGGACATCAAGACCATCAGATATTGGCACTGCCAAACATAGCTTTTATTGTTTATTGAAGTACAGAAGATGCTATTTTCCTGTATCATATAACTATAAGATCCAAAGTAAAACTTAGTTAAATTTTAAAACACGAATTCCTGAAAAGGAAAAAGAAAGTATCCTTGTTTAAAGATACATGTATTTCAAACGATCGATCAACTTCATGCAAAAATAATACAGATCCCGACAAGCAAGATAGGATTTCAAATTGATTTCAACCCAGTTGAAATGAAGAAGAGACTCAAGAAATCAAATCTAAAGGACATAATATATTAAGGTCAGTAAATAAATAAAAATGATAAAAAAGACAAAATAATTAAAAACAACAACCCCCCCCCCTAACAAATCAGACAAACAAACAAAACAAGACCCACCCACACCAAAAGGGCTGTTCATACTACATCGATGAATGTATGCAGATAAATATGTATGTGTGTTTGTGTCTGTCTGTGTGTGTGGTCATTGGTTATAACAAATAAGGCGAAATACTGAAGCTAGAATTGGCTGTGATATATAGATCTACCGTTGTTTACTATTATCACATTGTACACTTGCTGCACATGCAACCATACATTGCATGTCGTGAATGTTACTATGCGCGTACAGTATGTGGTGTATTTTCGGAATTTATTTTCTGATAGAATGACAAAACGGATTATTATCGTCCGTTAAAACTGCTTTTTACTTGCATTTAAATGAATATCCGGTTCGGATGGACCTCATTTTTGATCTGATGAAACAATATCTCCACCCATAATTAATCTCAGGATCAGAAAATATGAACATACAGTACATCCACAGAAATAATACTAGCAGTGATGCAGCCTGAGGTAATGCTCACATAAATTCTGCTGACCTTATTAGTTAATTATGGATTTTTGAGCCATTCAAATGGAGTGATTTTTCTAACTTAGTTTTCTAACTGTTGAAGTTAGAAAAATCACAACAGTTCAAACTTGTCACTCTGCTGTACTGTACAGTATAGCTCTATAATTTGTAAAGTCTACAGTACAGACCAAGGAATTTTTAAATACAGAGTCATTTCCTTTGTATTTCAGTTTACAATAGCTACATTAATTTGGTCAAAATAGAACTGGATTTGTAACAGATAGAAAATTCTGCGATTCTGGTCTTTGTTAAAAGGCAAAACTTGAAATTAGTCATTTTCACCAATAGAAATAAGATAAACCTTAAACCTATGAAATTCTATGATTTGTTTTTCCTTTCTGAATGATTCTTTATGTTTTTGTAGGTCTATTACACAGGCAGATCAAGCAATGTAAAGGACAGACTGGCCTTCCCTAGACCTCAATCTTCTTTTTTTTGTCCAATCTGATACAGGGCTGTGTAAGTGTTTATGTCCCCATGTATTTAATTCTGTACATTACAAAATAGGATCTTAATATAATTATACTAAGTGCCTGAGACAACTAAAACAGTAAACTGTAACTCACTGTAAACTCAGATCTCTGATTCAATTCAGAATAGGTGGGAAGGTTCACTTAGTGGCAGAATAATCAATAAGATGTTGTTAGTCACTCATTTGTAGAAGTTGAATGTATCTTCTGGTTTTCTCAGCCATTTAAAACAAGACAACAACATATAGGTTTAATATTCTTAATGTTGCTTCAAACAACAAACACGTACAATATGAGTGACAGGCATGGTGTAGTGGTTAAGCGCTTGGCTTATGGCGCCAACGATCCGGGTTCGATTCCAGGGTTGTGCCACAATGTTAGAGAGGTTGGTAACCTCCTGCTTCCATGTCGTGATATAACTGAAATATAAGTGAAAGCGACATAAAACACCAATCAACCAACCAACCATGAAATATGTATCAGCTGCTACATGGAAGGGAATGTCTTCCTTGGCAATGAACAAATTTAGTTAAACTGATGTGTAGTTTCAAGAAACATGTATGTAATAGATTCAAGTCTTCTTCAAAAGTATAGATGACATACAAGTATATTTATCATAAAAACATTTAGAAACTTGTTTCCATTACATACATCATTTTCCTTGTGACAGACTACATCATCATTCTTAGAACTTTATTTCAAGCCAGCTGCTAGGTTCTCTGCCATGTGATGTAATGAAGGTCTGCTTTTGAGCCTCATTCAAGCTATCACTTTTTGTTTCCTTCCTTATGGTAGAAGTATCATTTTTAAAATTCAAAGTTAACAGTGAGAGAACTTTGAGTTTTAATGCTGTTGATTGAGTATCTAAACTTAATTTTGCAAGAGGAGAAATGTGAATTAAACAAGGGACACAAGAAGTTGCCAGACCATTATTGCAATAACATGAGGTTCAAGTTTAGAATTATAGTCTTGTCATCAATTTCTCATATTACATAAATCATATATAAATTTCTGTTATAATATGCTTGTAATATTTTGGTAAATTCTCAGGTGAAGGATAATCCTATACAGATTAAAGAACAGGAATCAATACAAGTGCCATGCATGATCAATTCAAGTTTTTATAGGCAGATGATAATGGAGAGCATTTTTTTCCATGTTGGACCAGTGGAACAACTTCATGATGATACAAGTTCAAACTATGCATCAATAATGGGAATATTGCTGACAAAACAGGAAAGAAGAAAATAACAATGTCTGTTCAAGAATACCTAAATAAACAATTTAGTAGGCATATTATTCACCTGTAAGCTGTGCCCTAATTTTCTATTATTATATTTCACATGTGTATCTCTTATAGCTAATCTAAACACAGTAATGTTATTTCAGTTCATGTATTACACTTTCAGATTATTTCATTTGTAGTCACATGTCATATATAAGAATAAAATAAATGATGCAATATCCCATATAAAATTTAATCATATATTATTTATTGTATTTGTAATGTAAAGTGACAAGGTTTCCATATCATCTGATAGCCTACTGTGTATGCATTTACTGCTTCATATATCAGATGTATTTTATGATAATTAAATACATATTAATTTTTTTTTTCAACTGTTACTGAGTGACATATCCAGAGTCAAATTTAAGTTATCATATTTACAGTGTATGTAGGTGCATAACAAGGACTGTGAGACAATGTTTTAATAAGTCATATATTAAAGTCTTCATGTAAATGTTACATTGATACAAAATATTTTCACATAACACAGAATACAGTTCTTTCATTGGTAATAAACATATTGTTATTATTGAAGCATTTTCTAAGGGTGTCTAATGTTTTTTTTTAGAGTTTGCTTTACTTTTACTGTATCTGTCTTGAGGAAAACTCTTTTGTAACAACATGATAAAGTGTATTTTATGTCTGAATATGGAATTTGATTTTTGAGACAGGTTTGCTGAATTTACTGGTAGTTGTATTTTTAAAACTTGTATTTTCATATTTTATAATATTACTTGGAAAAATTATAAAACTTTTCTACTTAAAGGAAAATAATTTTGTTTCTTTCTATTTTATTGTAAAAGAAAATCTAATTTAAGAAATAGAGAAAGAAATACCTGTAAAACAGAAAAAAGTAGAAATATCCCTTAGGAGAATTTTTTTTGTAATTTAAATATTTATATCCTATAGGATATTTTCATTTTCCTACAGGAGAAAAAAAATCCCTTAGGAAAAATATAATATCCCATGGGAAGAAAAAAATCCTATAGGAAATAAAACTATCCCTTAGGAGAAAGAGTTCCCTTAGGAGAAAAAATGTCCCTTAGGAAAATTAAAATATCCTATGGGAAATGGAGAATATCCCTTAGGATTTGTCTTTTTCCCATGGGATTAAAAATAATCCTACAGGAAAAAGAAAAAATCCCATGGGATATTATTTTTTAAAGGTGAATATCTCACCTGTCAGGTGAGATAATTAATTAATTTTTCATTTTTTTCGAACTGTAGAGTGAGATCTACCACCCGCTTTTTACCGTTTTTCTCTATCTTGCAGCTAAGGCGGGCGCGTTTTTGCACTTTTTTGCTGTGCATAATTAAATTTGCTCCTGTTTAGAATTTAAGAAGTGATGAAGAGAACTGCATAATATTTTGTAGATGTAGTTTATTAAATATCAAATTATGATATACAGTCGAACTTTGATAACTTGAACTTCGAAAACTCGAAACCCCCCGGAAACTCAAAGTCATTCTACGGTCTCGAGAACATTTTGAATATTTTAATGTTATTTGCCTTCTCAAACTCAAACCTTTGAAATTCGAATACCCCCGAAAACTCAAAGTAATTTTTCCCAATGACAAATTTGTGCTTAATTTCACCTTCGAAAACTCGAAGCAATTTACCATCGGAAACTCGAATCAGATAACAGGATAGATAGCAATTGGCTTGTTTACACAACGGTTGTGAGCGTCAAAGTTTGATGGATTAAAGGACTTGTGTATTGGAACATATATATTACATGTTTCATCCACATTAGTAATTAAACATTCAGTGTATCATCGTTATTATCTATCGATGATTTATTTTGATTTTTACTGCAGTAATTATGAAAGAAGGTTATTAAAAACTGCTAATGGTGAAAATTGTCTTGAATTATACAAGCTGTAAATTTTAAATAGTAACTTCATCTAAATGAGCCAAGCCCCTGACATCGTTGAACAGTGTCAAAGCTGATATAATGGCTTTATGAGGGCAGATCTTCATGTTATACATTTTTTTATTAGTTTTATTAAATATGTAGATGATATTTGATATGAATTGAGAATATTATATCGTTTTTATGCTATTTTTAGTATTACAGTAGTACAAAATGTACGTAGGTGATAATGTTCGGTCTTTCCCTTTCTAATTTTTGGCGAATTTCCGCAACTTCCATAACTTGAACCTACCGAAACTTGAAGTGATTTCATAGAACCCGAGTACTTCGAGTTATTGAAGTTCAACTGTATTTACAAACTTCATGGTATTTATAATGTTATCTATGTCATCATTAATTGTTTTGAAATCAATGTTAATTTTCTGGCAATATTGAGTTAGTAGCATTACATTAGATTTTTTCATGTTACACATTATTTATTTGTGATAATCACCTCTCGATTGTGAATATCACTTTATGTTATTGGCCAGATTACAATCCATCTCTGATTTATGGATTGATAGTGTCTGTCTGTCCATCCATATCTTCTGTCTGTCTGTCAATTATTCGTATTAAACAGAATTTCAGATTTAGAATGGCTAAAATTTGATACTTTGTATATGAGAATACTGATTTGCCCTTTTGATTCCTGATGAAACTAGTTCAGAATGGTATATGTTTCACAGTTCAGTGATTTACTCTCAATATCATAACAAAGACCAAAGACTTTGCATATAAGATAAATTTGATATGTAAGTATGACTTACATTTCATGGATGAGTGATTTTCCTGAAAGTGTCAGAACTTAAGAGGTCCACAAACTCTTCTCAGAGTTACATAACTAAAATAAATCATCTTATCTTTGCCATAATTGAGTTTTTTATTCAGGCCATATCCTCTTTAATTTTTTTTGTTTTGTATATACATGCACTTCTTTATTCAATATGTGAAATTTTCCTCAAACAGGTTGCCCAGCATTTGGCCTCCACATATGGTGATAAAGCATTTAAGGTTGCCAAAATGGCTTCCATGACAGGCAAAAGATGGCCAGTGGTTGGTAAGCGGCTGCATGAAGAATTTCCATATTTGGAAGCAGAGGTGAGATGTACACATTGTTACCTTTCTTAATGTCTGAGCATCATAAAGGTTCTGAATATATTTGTCCGTTTGAGTTCAAGCAATTTTCAACCTGTCAGTGGTTTGAATTCGAGCAATTTCCAACCTGTGGGTGGTTTGAGTTAAAGCAACTTTAAACTTGTTGGTTATCACATCTTTTTGCCCTAAATATTGAAGTAGAAAATCTTTCAACAACTTTAGCTTGTGATCAAGGATCCTATTACAGGGTCACTCAAGGTCTTATTTGGGAGGTCAAGTTCAGGGAGAAATTTTTGGCAGAAATGGGTAGGTTGGTGGGGGTACTTACATGTAAATTATCACACAAAATACACTTCTTCAGTTTTCATCTGTACATCTTATGGCGTATCCTGTAACAAGTAAATACAGTGGACTCCATTTTATCTGATATCGTATTATCTGATATTTCGTTTTATCTGATATGATATTAAAACACCAAACCGTTTCTATGTATTTCTGTAATAATTTGTATTTTTTATCTGATAGTGAAAAGTCCACATTTCGGATTATCTGATAGTAAATTCACCGTGGAAAAAATATTTCACCCCGAATTTAGCCTATTTTAAGCCCGGATATTGTTGTGAAACCACCCAGCCGTGACAACATAGGCATAAAACAACACCTACGGCAATACGATGACGACTATGGAATAATAATTGATTGATTGTGTACACAACTATTGACATCTCATTGAAGTACCCGTACAGGTTTAATTAGTGATCGCTGTAGCGTCATTCGTAATTAATGAAATATGTTGATGACCAAAATTGAATAGATATATCGTAAATAATCGGATATAATACGCACCCGAGTATATAAATGACCTCAAAAATCACGAAAAAACGTCTAACTCCGTGTATAATACGAAGGGAAAAAAATCAAAAGAATAATGTCAATTTCGTAATGAAACAACAAGACCGCGAGACGCAATCGATATTTCTTAGCACGTGTATATGATTTTGTTTTGATGTTTAGTGATTCGTCTTTTGTGTATCTCCTGTCATTTAATCGTTGATGTTGTCAATTGAATTTGCTTTGCCGTATTTCTATCACAATGAGATCGCGTTACGTAAATTACCATCAAAAGCGGCACGGAATGACCAGTCTTTATTCATCATGTGATATCAACGCCTTTCTCTCATTCACTTCATTTACGATCAAACTTTCATAAACTTCAAAATTTCTTAACTATTGCGACCGTACTAATAGTTAAACCCTCGTCTCAAACGACCGCTTCATTTTTTTTCACGTTAAAATGAACGTGCGTGTCCACATAAATTACGCGAACTGTACGCGGGTATCGTCCATGTTGGTGAAGACATAATAAAGAAAGAATGAATGAATCGAGCGTTATAAGCAGACATAGTTCAATTGAATACAATTCTTAAATTAATCTAACATTCTTATAATAGTAAGCCACACTGTCGATGGTCGTGACGTTACGGTCAAGTAATTTCACTTGTTGCGTACCTATCAATTCACCAATTAAGGTTAGATCACTATATCACCGGTACATTGCTAATCAGAAACCATTGCTAAATAAACACAGCGCAAGTCTTCTATTGTATTCTTTTTAAATAGCACTTTGTAGACGTTACTCCTGTTATCGCCTTGGTCATTTACTACAGGAAGCAGACAGTATACAGACAATAGACATATCTCACACCTCGTAGGTTTGATTGACGGTGTAACGGTTTCAAAGTTCCCCCATGCTGAAAGTTCCCTTTGTCGCACATACGCATGCGTCAATATTAGAATCCCTCAAATTTATCACAATTATATCCTAACAGCCAGATCCAGTACAATTATAAGAATTAATCTTTATTCTTTCATATTTCACGTGGACCAAGGAACTTTCACCACGAGGAAACTTTCACCATGCATATAACACAGACTGAAAGTTTCCTACCGATACGCGCATGCGCAAAACATCAAAAGGGAACTTTCAGCACGGGGGAACTTTGAAACTGTTACAACGGCATTAGGTACTTTAACACCATGTATGCGGTCGTATATAATCTCTAAAGAAAACAACCGCTACCAAACGTTCATACGAGTAGACATCTATAACATGTTACACAACATAAAGCATCAACTTTCCCAATTTCGTCTAATCTGATAGCCCGCTTTATCTGATATTTTATTCATGCAAATAGACTATCAGATTAAACGGATTCCACTGTACAATCATTGATGTTTTATGTTAAAAGAGATCACTATGATTGGATGCCTTTTGAGACAACACAACACATATCTCTGGATCAAGGTCTTTAAAGGTTTTGTCTCATTCATATAATGTTGTATGATGTATTACTATAAGACCCAGGTCAGATCTCCTTAAACTCTTTATTTTAGTAATAAACTTTGTTTTTAGCTCACCTGAGCCAAAGGCTCAAGTGAGCTATTGTGATCAATCACCGTCCGTCGTCCGTTGTCCGTCGTTAACTTTTCACATTTTCGACTTCTTCTCCAGAACCACTGAACAGAATTTGATGAAACTTTATAAGCATGTAGTACTCATGGTCCCCTACAAGTGTTGTTGTTTTTCGTCCGGATTCATCAACAGGTGGCGCCACCACAGGCAAAAGTAGGTCAAAGAGGGTACCCTCCTTTGACAAACTTCTTCTTCAGAACGGGGGCATACAGAGACAAACCGAATGCATAGGAATGATCTAGAGGGATGTGTGAAGAAGTGTTGTTATTTTTGGTTCCGTTTTTGACGGTTTTTTGTACTTGGTAGTTTTAATGCAGAAAAGAGGTATTTTTTTCTTTTAGTAAACATTGATGCATTAATTTGGTTTAATTTGATCATTTTGATGGTAAGAAATACTACTGGGAAGAAAATTTTTCAATATTTTATGTTTTGGATTTTTTATGAATTTTTTAAGACTTTCAAGAAAAAGGGGGGTGTGATAATTGGTGTAAACATTTCACAGTTTGAACTTTTTCTTCGGAACCACTTGCTGGAATTCAATGAAACTTGGCATGCATCAAATACTCAAGGTCCCCGACAAATGTGGTCATCTTTGTCAGGATCCATGAATAGGTGGCACCACCACAGACAAAAGTAGGTCACAGAGGGTACCCTCCTTTGACAAACTTCTTATTCAGATCAGGTGCATACAGCGACAAACCGACTGCATAGGAATGATTTAGAGGCATATGGGAAGAAGTGTTGATATTTTTGGTTCCATTCCGAAATCAAATTTTTGACGTTTTTTCATTTTTATTTTGGACTTTGTTATTTTAATGCATTAAAGAGTTATTATTTTCTTTTAGTTAACATTGATGCATTCATTTGGTTTCATTTAATCATTTGTATGGTAAGGAATGCTGGTGCGAAGGAATTTTTTCAATATCTCGATTTTTGAATTTTTTATGAATTTTTTAAGACTTCCAAGAAAGGGGGGGGGGGGGGGACAATTTTTCATATCTTCAACTTGATCTACAGAACAACTTGAAGGATTGTGATAAAACTGGGTAGAATGCAAGTACTCATAGTCCTTTTCAAAGGTTTTGTTTTTTGTGCGGATCATCCAAATTGGTTAACAGATAATGCCACCATGTCTAAAAGTAGGTCTCACAATGGTACATATACCACTTGGTAATTGAAATATGGAGAGTAGCGGTTCAAATCCAGCTGTGGTCAAAATTTTTTTTTTTTTTTACACATCTAAATAAGTTTTTAGATGTTTCTCAACACTCAACATATGAAATTAGGAATTTTACGTTTAAGACTTCCAAAAAAAAGGGGGGGGGGGGTTTGGCCATTTTTCACATTTTCAACTTTTTCTACAAAACTGTTCGAAGGATTTTAATAAATCTTGGTAGAAATAAGTCACTTATGATCCTCTTCAAATTCTGTTGTTTTCGTCCAGACCTCTTTACAGGTGGCGCCACCATAGTCAAGAGTAGGTCACAAAAGAGTTCCCTCGTTTAACAATATTCTTTTTCATACGGGCTGTATACAGAGACAAACAGAATGCATAGAAATGATCTAGAGGGATGAGTGAAGATGTATTGTCATTTTGGTTCCCTTCCAAAATCAAATTTTAGAATTTTTTTCGACATTTCTTTGGACTTGGTGATTCAATGCAGAAAAAAGTGTCATATTTCCTAGTTAATTGATAATGATGATTTCTTATGGACTATTGTGATCATAATTATGGTAAGGATTGTTACTTTGAAAGAATTTTGTCAATATCTCAATTTTTGGATTTTCTATGAATTTTTTAAGACTTCCAAATGAGGGTGTATAGGAACAATTCAGTCACATTTTTCACTTCTGCTGTTATACCACATGAAAGATTTTAATGAAACATGGAATACATGAAGTACTAAAAGTCCTCTATCAATTTGGTAAATTCCATCCAAATTGGTTAACAGATAATGCCACCATGTCTAAAAAGCAGTTCTCACAATAGTACATATACCACTTGGTAATTGAAATATGGAGAGTAGCGGTTCAAATCCAGCTGTGGTCAAAATTTTTTTTCATTTCTTTACACATCTAAATAAGTTTTTAGATGTTCCTCAACACTCAACATATGAAATTAGGCAATTTTAAGTTAGATCTGGATAATATTTGAAACAATTGTTGTTCATGATCCAGACTTGAAATCAGTCAACAAAAGGCCTCACCTAAAGAAAATGCATAACTTGTTGCCCTGAATGACTTCTTGCAGAGACAAAGGAAATGCTTAATATCAAAATCACCTGAATGGATGTGCAAAAAAGTGTTGTTTTTTATTCTAGCCTGAAATAAAATTTGACATATTTTCAACATCTGTGTTGACTTAGTCACATTAATGCAAAAATAAATGAATTCTTCCTTCATGCATGACTGATAATCTAGGTACTCAGGTGAGCGATATAGGCCCACTTGGGCCTCTTGTTTGAGATACAGATACTGAACACCCATCTCTGTTTTAGGTTTCTGACTTACCGGTACATTTTAATGCTCCAAAAGGATCGGGAGAAATATAGCTTATCACCTGCATGGTGATTTGTCTGCAATACTTTAGTATTGTTCATAACTTATAGAATATATGTGTTTGACCTGTGGGTTGAACTTTTAGGCAAAGAGATTTAATATTCTATGCACCATGTTTTTCCTTACGATTTTTTTTTTTTTTTTTTTTTTTTAAACTGTTCCAAATTTCTGTTTTGTGTCCTTAAGCTTGTCCTTTGACATTCTATTCAAAAGCACTAGCCAAAAAAAGTTTAACATTTAGAGATGAGCTTTGAATACTTTATTTGGATAATACTTTTATGATATTTTTTCCATTGGTTCCAAAAGTTTTGTCTTTTAAAGATGCTTTAGATTGACCCACTTTTCAAAAACATCATGGACCAGAACTTTTGAATGTTTTCAGGTAGACTTTCTAAAATATTTATCATTATAATGTCTCACTGTTTAGGTGAGGTATGCCGTACGTGAATATGCATGTACAGCGATAGACATTCTGGCTAGGCGTACCCGATTGGCATTCTGTAATGCCTATGCTGCAGAGGAAGCCTTACCTAGGATTATAGATATCATGGCTGAGGAACTCAAATGGAGTTCAAAACGGAAAAAAGTAAGTGTCTGTGAATGAGAAACCTGGTTAATAAAGTAGAAATTGATTTCTTTAGATAAGATTTTTTTTTGGGGGGGGGGGGGAGATGTGCATTATATATATCAAAGCACAAAATGATATTTACAAAGTAATAATATAAAATTATGGTAATGTTTAATATACAAATTCAATGATGAAACCAAATTTACACCACAAATTGCAGAGTGCACTTGCAATCAGTTCATCATTTGGCATGCAAACTTCTTTATTGATATTCTTTGAGGCAAAGTTTAGTTTTATTGACCTTGATTTGCATAAATAGATGTTAACAGCAGAATAGTGTTTCACAAATGCGTTTAATTAATATTAGGAGGAATTAGAGAAAAGTCAGATGTTTTTACGGCGAGAGATGGGACTGGACCTTGGAAGAAGTAGAAAATCTAATATCCAAATCAACTTCACTAAAGATGAAATCAACACCTACGTTAATAAATTCAACAATCTAGACTACAACAAGAAAGGATACATCACTGTCAATGATCTCAGAAAGTATTTTAAGGTAAGAAAATCAGTGATTTTTTTTTTTTGCATACAATGTTTACGGCAATGACTTTGTATCATGCTTAGTATATTAAGGATAAAGGTTCATTTTCAGTTGAAGGAAGGATGATTTTAATTACGATATGTCAAGATTGAAACATTGGAACATCCAATCTGATTGTCTCAGTTAGTGACGCATATGGACGTAAGAAGACTACTAGAGCTCTATTTCATTTTGTACATGTGAACTCAAATGATTTAGTGCTTGGGTTGGGACCAAGAGATCCTGGGTTCCATTCCCACTGGTGACTGATTGGTATCCCGTCTTTTGGTTCCTTCTCATACATGTAGTAGATGTAGCATGTAAAAGATCCCTCACTGCTTTGGTAGGGTCTGTAGCACAAGTCCCCATTTCTGTGCATCGCATCAGGAAGATGCTGTCTCCATATAAGTGCAATAATATTACTGTGATGTAAAACAAGAATTAAGCATCTTTTAAATGTTTGTTGGTGTTTATTACCAAATTTTAGATAGTATTCCTTCCTGGGACATTTACAGTTCACTCTTGATGAATCGTTAGAACCAAGAGAAATACTTTAATTTTAATACTTTAGTACACTTGGATTGTAACTTAAGAAATTTAATTGACAGTGACTTTACCAGAAGTGTGGGTCATTTATTTTTCAGAAATGAGAATCTTAATACATGCAAATGTGATTGCAGCAATAATTCTCATTTGTGATGAAGACCTCTATGAACGATACACATTATTCGTATGCTCCATGTTACACATACATTGGAGGATCTCACATATGGCCTCTACTGTCAGTACAGTAAAACCTGTCTTAGCGGCCACCTCTATTAAGAGGTCACCTGTCTCTAAAGGTCACATTTTAAATTCCCAGTATCTCTGTTTTCCTAGATAATAGACCTCTGTATAAAGGTCACCTGTCTATAAAGGCCACTTTTGACTCTTCCCATAACTGACCTTAATAGACAGGTTTGACTGTACATATGTCCCACTTTCATGAGTTTATTTGTTTCAATCAGGGATATCAATGTTTAACAAACATTGTTTTGTGCATAGGAAGTAATGGCTAAATTTTAAAACACTATGTTATGTTTCTTTCTGATGAGTTTCTTCGTTCAGAATTTTTAGAAAGGAGTGCCATAGAATAAAAAAATCTTCATATAATATATCCTTCTTTAAAATGAACATATGAAATGTTATGCCTCGTTATTGTGTCATTAGTGAAGCATAGCAGCGAATTGGGATTACGTCACCCCTTATCTATATGTCTGCTGTAACTGTTTTAACTATGTTCTCAAGTGACCCATGTTTCTGTGAACACTCCGATGCAGTACTTCTCTAATTTCATTTGTTGATTCCACATGTAAGAGGTTGATTACATTCTGCTTTCATGTTACAGTAAGCATGAAAAATTGTTGGAATTGAAAAAAGACCAATAAACCTATTAATTCTATAAACTCCACAGCAAAATTTCATATTGAAAAAATGTTTATTACAGAAAACTGGAGAGAGGGTAACAGAAGACCAGCTTCATGATATTCTCAATGAGGTGGACTTGAATAGTAATGCTCAGGTAGACTTAGGAGAATTCTTACAGGTAAGTTATTGTATACAATTTTTGTTTATTAAAGTAAAAACTTCTTCATTTATTTACATCTTGGTATCATTGTCTGTGAATGGTTTAAAGAACTGCACTCACTATGGGTAACATGGGGTTTTTAGCGTGCTGGATCTTTATTGACACAGGGTATATTTACATGTCCCAGTTGTCGTACATAGGGTCCAGCAAAGTTCAAGTCAGTGATCGGTACAAATGTATGTACGCCTGGTACCTTACAATGTATGTACGCCTGGTACCTTACAATGTATGTACGCCTGGTACCTTACAATGTATGTACGCCTGGTACCTTACAATGTATGTACGCCTGGTACCTTACAATGTAAGCTACGCCTGGTACCTTACAATGTATGTACGCCTGGTACCTTACAATGTATGTACGCCTGGTACCTTACAATGTATTGCATATCTCTTACTCATGTATTTTAAGAAGTAAAATATATTTCTAATTTTGTCAACAGCATCATATAAGATACAAACAAAGTCTGAAACTGAAACCAATTGATGAGTGTTAACATCCACCTAAATATTTAGTGGATATACAACATATATAGAAATTAAAGAAAAGTATTTTATTTTATTTTTTTGGTTTTAAAATGTTATCCCAATCCCCTCTCCTTTTAAAAGTATTTTTTCTTTTTAATTTTTGTGGTAATAATTAGATAAGACACTCTTGTAGCTCATGTACCTGGCCTATATCAAGTGCCAAGTCCATATGAATCAGGATTCTACAACATATGACAGAGAATTACAGAACAAACACCAAATGGTATTCCTTCACTGCAATTATAACCACCTTTTATATCAGGGTTCGAAATTAACAGTTGCCCTCTAGATAGAGGCATTTACATCAGGGTACTCAGCTGTACATGAGCTAGCCGGGCTAGCTGGTTAAAACAGGTCAGCTGATTTTGTTCAGAGCTATTAACATCAGAAGCCTGAGAGACATGTATGTTGCGATAATGCTCTTTATATTATACTAATATTTTCCAGTTTTCAATTAGACTGCTTTCGCATATTACACAGTACATCATCACCTTTAGATTGGTAGATAAGCTTGTAGATTTATTTTCTTTCGACTTTCGACTTGCTAGTGAAGAGGAAAAGTTAAATTCGATCCCTGTGTATAACTGTGATGATTCAAATAACTGACATTTTGATGGCTTTTCAGTTCGTCCCTAACCTTTTGGTGTGCTTCCTTATGGAATATCCAAACCATATTTTCGTTTTAAATGATTTGTGTGGTTTCTTTTGAAAATCAGATTATATTTTTGAATAGTTGATGGTCATTCTGCACTTTGTGTAAACTTACACCAGGTTTGCTTGTGTGTACTCTGGTGAACTTCATTCACAATTTACATTTTTTGGTAACATGATTATCTACAATTTTTTCATTTTGTATATGATTTATAATTTTATAACTTGACTTCTGGATAGTCGATAACTCTTCAAGCTGATACTGTTTGCTTGCACAGCTTTGATAGCTTGAGTTTGATTTTTCAGGTGGAATTTTATTTTTTTACTGTTGCTTATACATTTAATATGCTTTGGAACACAAATGAGCAATATGTATACATCAGTTTGTGAGTAACGTTTGGTTGAACTAACATTTATGGACATTGCAGTGAGGAAAATCAAGGTGTCACTGCTGGAATGGTTACATATGTTTCAATTTTTTTCTTTTTTCCTCCATAGATCATTATGATCAACTATGATAGTTAAGTAGAGAAATAAATTTAAAATCTTTCAAAGATTCTTTCAGATGTTTAGAACTTTAATGTAATTTTGCTTTCTTTATTTCCAGATTATTTTTTGCTTTAATTGAACTGACTATGTACATTTAAGAATGACCTACTAGTATTCTCAGAACCTGAAAGAGAACGATCAAAGTTTAATTGTACTTACTTGAGTGTCTTTTCTTGGTCAAAAGTTTTAACATTAATTTCACAGCTCCTTTTAGAAAAATGAAAGTTTTTAATTCATTTTTACCATTCTTTTGCATAGGTTTTTTAATTCATCAATTACATGGATATGTACAAATGTTTAAACAATATATGTGGTATATTCCATTAAACAGAGATTGTGTGTAATTTTGGTTTTGGGTTTTTGGGGGTTGTTTTGTCAGCTATGATAAAACATTTAAATATATATGATGTATTTAATGGTGTATTTTCTATTTGTGTTTACAGCTTATGAGTGCATTGAAAAGTGGTTCTGTCTCAAACTCGAGATTTGCTCGTGCCGTGGAACTATCAGATAAAAGTGAGAGGATCTCAGTGGATAGGAGTGGTGGAGGAGTTTGAGGATAGGAGTATTAGTGACCACCATTATCATACATCATTTTTGATTTTGAAACTACAAATATACAGGGCTACACTGATTTTTGTTTATACCACCAATGTCACCATTCTTTGAAGTTCTAACATGTTAAGTGAAAAGAATTTTATCTGACATCATGTTAAAGCCATACAATCGCGGTATTAGATTGTGACAAGTATACTAACTCAGTGCTATAAATTGTGAAGGTTATTTCATCAAGTGCTATAAATGGTGAGGGTTACTTTTAAATAAACTCAATCATTGCCACACAACTTGATTTTATGAATATATTAAAGGGTACGCATATTTTGTTACAAATGTTTAAGGTTATTCAAACACAATGTCATTACTATAGAATATACAGAGTCAATGTTATACATGATTTTGATATGCAATCTCAGTGTTTTACATAATGATGTGCATACCTGCTCAGTGATAAATCAACAAGTATATACAAACTTAGAGATAAATCAATAGGTATACACAAACTCAGAGATATAAATTCATTAAGTCATAGACGAAGATTATACAAAGTCCCAATGTATCACTAGAATTGTGTCAGTTAAAATTAGTGTATGTGCTTTCTGGACATATACATATATATATATTTTTTTTTTGTTCATAGTTATACTTCGCTGATAATCTCTTGGCATTTATGCAATTATTGTTTTGTTGTGATACTCATTTTGGAATTTTTAAAAGTCACTTTTGTGTTTTATGCGAACCAATTCAACTTAAAAGTGACACATGTTTCTACAACCACTGTAGACTAAATGGATATTAACCATTCTACAGGCTCAAGGTCAGTTCTTGTGATACATCATTCAAGGTCAAAACAAAAGGCTAGTATACAATTTTATTTGAAATATAGTCATTGAAAAATCATCTGATAAGGAGTTATTTCTATTGTTGATAGCACTGGATATTAAACATTACATCTTTTATGATGTCATTTTCAGTTTGTTTTCTCTTTTGTTATTTCTTCTCTTTTGTGATATATATGTAATACCCTTAGGCATAAAATAGTTCATGCACAGGGGTGCGTTTAATGAAACTACACAAGGCTATATAGGCATCTTATATTGGTATTAATTTAAAAATGCAGAGTTGACTACAATTTCCTTAATTGTTTAGATTCAAACTGAGTCAGAGTAACTGGAAACTCAAAAGCCACCAGGAAACTCCAAGTACTCATTGAGTTCCAACAACACTTTATTTAATTTAAATCTGTTAAAAGAATGGAAACTTCAAAAACTCGAACCTACTGAGATTGGAAGTGATTTTATGTCCCTTACACTTAAAGTTTTCAACAAATTCATTGCTTCTACATTTCAACTCCATTTAGCAAACAGTTATCAGGAAATTTTGTCAAGTATTTGTCATCTCATTAATTTCATACAAAAGCTGAATTTCTAGATTTTAATGCTTTAGTTGTACCAGCCATAATCTGATCATCCCAGGGAGTTGGTTAGCTGATAGTGCAAAGATTGATATGAGTCACAATAGGAGCCATACCTTCCAATAGAAAATGTTTAAATTATGGGGTTTTTTGGTTTTTTCAGCTATATCCAGTATCTTTTATGTTGTCTACTCATTTATTACCAGAAATATAAACATGCATGTAAGAATTTGTCTGTTTTAAAACTTTCTGATGTTTTATGTATATTTTGGCTTTAACGTAAGAATTTGTGTTATTTACCTTCATCATGGTACATGTAATATAGTTATCTACATACATGTAGTAGTGAAAAGGTCAAGTGTGTATTTAACGATTTCTCCAGTTCTCATAAGCAAGTGGTATACCATCGTTGGCAATGGAAGTATACAGATTTAAGTCATTTGACAAATACATGTATGAAGAAAAAGGTTAAAATTCAAGTATCAAAAGTGGAATAAAGCAACCCTTATATTTTATAAAAGGGTGTAAGGATTTTAAAATTTTGTTTAACTCCCATTAAAAGCATAAATAACTTACCTGTCACTCTTTTTATGATAAATCTTTAAACTACATGTATAGGTCAGACTATTGTAATAATTTCCTGTGATCAAATTATAGCAGTTAATGAATATTGCATCTCGGTAACAATATTAATCAGTTGTAGTCGTGGACCACATGCAACATTTTAGAAATTTATTTCCAAACCTGCTGTTTTAATTAAAAGTATTTAGAAATTCAAACTCCATTATTCCATTATCAAATATTACCAGTCTGACTTTTTTTTGCCTTAAATTAGAAATTATCTTTTAGTTTATGACCTAAATATTTTATATTTATTCCAGTGTGAAATGTATTTTGTAATACCATTCTTGTAGAAAAATTACAGTACTGAGTTATCCCATGGTTAAAATATTTCATTTGAGGTTTATGTTGAACACTAGTATATATAGAGCCATTTTAGTACTATCAGGTGTAGTCAGGTCTCAATGTAAACATTACAAGATAATAGTCATTTTGTCTTATGTACTATTAAGCATATATGTGCTTGCTTAATTTATTACAACTTTTTACTTTTTACCTTTAACTTTTATTTGCTTGTTACATTATGTGAATTTCAATAAATTTCTATCATGAATGATTTTCAAGTGTATTGATATGAAATGAATCATCAACATGGTAAATCCCAGGGCTTTTCATGAACAGTAAGCACATGTGACTCCATGGATGAGGTGCTCAGCTCGTGACGTAGAGCTCCCGGGTTTGTTGTAGATACAAAGGTGTTCTGTCTTTCAAGTGAGACAAACCAAGATCACGTGTCATGTTGAGCGTGGCACATGAAAGCTCCCTCACTGCTTTGGGTGGGTCCTTCGCAAAAGTATGAATTTCTATGCCATTATTTGGGCAGATGCTGTCACCATATAAGTGAAAATCTTGGAGTGATTTGAAAGGAAAAGATAAAGGCATCCGACTCCGCAGTATGTCAGAAGTCACTACGGAAATGCACAGTCGATGTAATTTGAAAAAAATAAAAAAACATAAGAACATCTCAAAAATTACCAATTAATGTTAAAGTGCAGTGCCGACTTAGAACGGTCAATTCATGACAGTAGTCGGTCATTTTGTGTGTTAACCTGTTTACACTACAACAAAAATGTTATAATCTAGGGACACACATTTAAAAATCTATCAATAATCGTCCATATAGAGAAAAAGGATAAACCAGATCCTCAAGTATGTTTATCGTCAATAAATGCTTGAACTTTGAAGAATGAGGTATGATGCAGAACGGCAAATTTGGACAAAACTGACCGTGCTATCATCTGAAAAAAGGATCAGAAAAAGAAGGGTAACTATTTATCCCATTCCTGGGACCTAAGCAGGGTTTGAGTTATGGCATTACTTCGGAATCTTCAAATGGTAATATTTCTTGCTGAAATAAATTAATAAATCACAAAACTTAGATTGCAGTCCAAGTCATCATAATAACAGCTGCTTGAAATCGGGTAATATACACACAATTCATTATAGATAATATACAAGGAAAAAATCAAGGAAATGACCTGAAAATGTCCGAACAGAAAACAGAGTTTCAAATTTGAGTTTGGAATGGAACCTAAAAACATTAATACTGCCAAAGACGCCCTCTAGATCTTTCTGATGTATTAGGTTTGTCAATCTTGGGGGGTAACTGGTTTGAAGAAATCTTAACAGGAGGGTACTCTCTAGGGTCTTCTGTCTGCTCAGGATCCATCCCTTGACAGATCTGGCTGGAAAGTAACAAATCTTGTAGGGGATTTCCAGTGCTTTCTTCTCATCAAAATTCGTTGCGTAGTTCAGATGGAGATCTCTATCATAGTTTGATAAGTTTTATAGTGTACACCCCCACACCATTAATGAGGAAGAAGGGAAAAATGAACATGCTGACTCGATGATCTGGTAGGTGACTTCAGACACGGGTGGGATGGAGCAGTCGATCGAATCATCGCTCATGGAGGCCTCGTTGGGTTCTGGATTGAGTTGGAAGGACTCTCTGTTGGTTAGATCAAATGATGATTGGTCTGCCTGTTGGTAGGGAATCATTGTGTCGTCAGATGGGTTGGTGAGTTGGGTAGTAGATCGTTCTGCGTAGCGTAGAGTTTCTTCGGCGTCGGACAGTCGTGTGCTCTCAGCATCCGGGTTGGCACAGAGTCTGCAACAGAAGTGGAGGTTGGTTTTCTCTCGTTTGGCTCGCCTGTAGTCTTCTCGGGTCACTCCGGTACATGTGCGGTGTGCCTGTCTCTCGCAGAAGTGGCATGGTACAAACTCCTGACGGGGTCGTATCTCAAGTTCGCACTGGGTACACTCTCTAGTCATGATGATCGAAAACTTATGACCAAAAATACCAATTCTCCCTTATATATGATAAATCTGGCTTTGACATCGTTCACAATCCAAGCTTATAGCAAGCTCATATAGATTACTGACGTATGATGTTCCCGACTAATTAATGTATTTAAGATAATAATCCCATATTAGAAAAATTAGTATGATCAGTTTTGATTAGTAATATAGATGGAAAATGCTTTAAAATGATTAGAAACATGTACAATGGTATAAAAGCTAAAATTAAATTAAATGGTATTTTTTCTAACCCCTTCCCATGCCAGATTGGCGTCCGTCAAGGTGAAAACCTGTCTCCCTTTCTTTTTGCCATATTTCTAAATGATTTAGAAAATTTCTTAAAGTCAAAAAATTCACAAGGGTTATCTCGCTTGACTCAAATGTATGAAACAGAATTCAATGTATTTTTTCAACTTTTTGTATTGTTGTATGCTGACGATACTATTATCTTATGTGAATCAGCACATGAATTACAAACACAACTAAATAATTTTGATGAATACTGTACATTGTGGAAACTAAAAGTAAATGTTGATAAAACTAAAGTTATGATTTTTGGAAGGGGGGAGGACCCAAATCATGAATTTTACTATCAAAATGAAAAACTTGAAATTGTTGATAATTTTAAATATCTCGGTGTTTTCTTTTCAAAAAATGGATCATTCAAATATAATATTAAACAGCAATACGATAAAGCAGTTAAAGCCATGTACAGTGTTTTATCCAAGGCTAAAAGAAATCACCTATCTATTGATTGTCAACTAAATCTGTTTGATAAAATTATACAACCTATATTATTATACGGTTCTGAAATATGGGGATTCGCCAATTTGATATTAATTGAAAAATTACATCTTAAATTTTGTAAATATATTTTAAATGTTAATAACAAAACTCCAAATGCTATGGCTTATGGTGAACTTGGCAGATACCCACTTATGATAAATGTTAAAATAAGAGTTATTACATTCTGGTCAAAACTACATTTCAACCATGATAATAAAATTTCATCGATGTTATATAAATTAATGTATACACACTCATCACCATGGTTGAAATTTGTCAAAAATATTTTAAATGAATGTGGACTTACTTACTTATGGGATTACCCTTTTAATTGTAATATACAATGGTTAAAATTGGAAGTCCGAAAAATCCTCACTGACCAATATTTACAAAACTGGAGAAGCTGTGTTTTGAATTCATCAAAATGTTGTAATTATAGAATTTTTAAAGATGATTTACAATTTGAAAAATATTTAGATATATTGCCATCTAAAGCGGCCAAAATACTTTGTAAATTTAGAACATGTAATTTTAAATTACCTATTGAAACTGGCCGCTGGAATAACGTACCAAGAGAAGATAGGAAGTGTAACATGTGTAATACAAATGAAATCGGAGATGAATTTCATTACCTTTTCGATTGTAATAATTATGATATTATACAAGTTAGAAACCTATATAGTCCTAATATTTATTGTCTAAGACCAAATTCTCAAAAATTCAAAGAACTTTTTCAATCAACTAATGTCAATTTACTTAAGAGGCTATGTAAATTTATTGAGGTCGTTAAAGAGAGAGTTTGCCCTCCGGGTTAAATTCTCTACTCACTTGTTCTGAACTTTAAAATCCATTGTCGTTTATTAATTATACACATAATGTATTTATTACCGCTTATATTATGATATGTAAAAATGCATTGGTAATAATCTTCACGCATGTACTATATATATATGTTATTATAGTTTATATTATCTCTTCAATGTATCTATGTACATTTATGAGAAATAAATATTGTCATTGTCAGTTGATGTATAATGTACAATTAGTCGAATCAAGTAAATTACTATTACAGTTATCGATACAAACATGCATATCAGCAGAATACTTCTCATCCTATTGTTAACCCCTTATTCTACTACTATTAAAATGTGTAAACATGATTATATATATTTAAAATATAATAAAATTTTATACCGTGTTATATCGTTTTATTTGACGAATATTAAAGAAAATAAATATTATAATTGTCAAATATTTTCAAATTATTCAAGTTATACCCTTTTAACCGTTTGCGTGACTTTTATAGACTTTAGAATACCGTTTGAGCAAAAAAAATTATCATTGTATTTTTATTTTTAAAACGTGATGTCATCTTTTTTTCAAATATGTTTTACATTTCAAATTTAGTTCCCGATTATAAATATAGAACTGTTAAAAACGTGTAAATACTTAGAAATCTACTTGAAATTGATTGTTACAAAATACATTATCGTTTACGCTAGGAATTTTAAATTATGAATAAAGGAAATTTGCATTGAATTTTGTTTTTCATATTATTTTTTTTCCTAAAGTATACGAACAAAATTTATATAAATGACTTTAAAATCGATATCAAGTGTACGCGTTTCATTTATAAATACGGTAGTTTCCTCCGTGTATGATAATTACAAACTATATACTGAATTTCTTCAAACTCCTCCGTTATTCAACTATTATACTGATCTATACGTATACTGTACTCAGGAAATAAAAATTTAAATGTTTTAATATAAATTTTAAACATTCTTCAAATAAGAAATTTCTATACCTATATAAAATACATACGGGCCGAGTTACTCACGGTCCGAGTTTACCGGATACCTTCCAAAGATATATTTTGTGTACACGAAAAACTGGGAAACGTTTTTATTTTGAGAGATATAGACTCCCTAGTCCTCTTGTTTGGATATGAAAACCAAATAGATAGTGCACGAATTTCTAATCTATCCTTCATCGGGCATGCTACAAAATAAATTATGTCACTTCACTGCAGGATTCTCTTTCAATATGCATTATATACTAATGATTATAAATTAGCTTATCAAGCTTTCTTGATACTAGTAAGTCTCTCTAGAAACCTCTCCGTTAAAACTGTCAGGATTATTTTATCCGTAAAGTGGGATCCAATGTTCAGTAACGGAAGAAGCCCCTGTGACTGAGGGATAAGGCTTTCAGCAGACTTCCAGGCGGACTTTCCTTCCACCTTCTCCAACTTGTATTAAACTTGACAACTATGCGAAGTTGAAGTGAAATTCTGCACCACACTTCCACGCACCTTACCACCGAGGCACCAACTCCTTGGTTATACTTAAAGAAAACAGTATATAGACTTGATTTCATCTGACCGCTGAGGCACCAAATCTTTGGGTATGATTAAACAACAACAATATATAGACTGGATTTCAATTGACCAAGAGGTACCAGCTCTTTGGTTATGATTAAAGACAACAGTATACAGACTTGATATTTCCTGACCGCTGAGGCACCAACTCTTTGGTTAATAGTAAAGACAACAGTATTTTCACTTGATATCACCTATCCACAGAGGCACCAACTCCTTGGTTATAATTAAAGACAACAGTATATAGACTTGATTTCACCAGAGACATATATACACGTATATATGTCTCTGATTTCACCTCATCGCAGAGACACCAACTATTTGGTTGTGATTAAACAACAACAGTATAAAGACTTGATTTCACCTGACCGCAGAGGCAACAACTCTTTGGGTATGAAAAAACAATAACAGTATATAGAAATGATTTCAACTGATTACAGAGACACCAACTCTTTGGTTCTGATTAAAGACAACAGTATATAGACTTGATTTCACCTGACCACGGACGCACCAACTCTTGGGTTCTGATTAAAGACAACAGTATATAGACTCGATACCAACTGACCACAGAAGCATCAACTGTTTGACTATGGTAAAAGACAACAGTATATAGACTTGATATTACCTGACCACTGAGGCACCAACTTTGGCTATGACTAAAGACAACAAAATATACACTTGATATCTCCTGACGACCGAGGCATCAACTCTTTAACTGTAATTAAAGACAACAGTAAATAGACTTGATATCATCTGACCACAGAGGCACCAACTCTTTAATTATGGTAAAAGACAACAGTATAGAGACTTGATATCACCTGACGACCTAGGCACCAACTCTTTGGTTCTAATTAAAGACAACAGTATATAGACTAGATACCACCTGACCACAGAGGCACCAACTCTTTGATTATAGTAAAAGACAACAGTATATAGACTTGATATCACTCAGCCACTGAGGCACCAACTCTGGCTATGATTAAAAACAACAGTATATAGACTTGATATCATCTGACCACAGAGGCACCAATTCTTTAGTTGTGAATAAAGACAACAGTAAATAGACTTGATATCTTCTACTGTTGACCAAAGTATCAACTCTTTGGTTATGATTAAAGACATCAGTATATACACTTGATATCACCTGACCGGCGAAGCACCAACTCCTTGGTTATGATTAAAGACAACAGTATATAGACTTGATATCATCTGACCACAGAGGCACCAACTTCTTGCTTATAGTTAAAGACAACAGTATATAGACTTGATATCACCTGACTCCCGAAGCACCAACTCCTTGGTTATGATTAAAGACGACAGTATATAGACTTGATATCATCTGACCGCCTAAGCACCAACTTCTTGCTTATAGTTAAAGACAACAGTATATAGACTTGATACCACATTTATTCCACTAGTACTCTCGATGTGCGACTACACTCCCTCACTCCATATATTACACATGTACCAGTACTACATAATTCAATACGACATAATATAATCATCAGTCCAAATGTTCTTATCTTGAATGATAATCATACGATAAAAAAAGTTAATCCAAGTATCCTTGTATCACGGCCTTTTTCACAATCGATATATATCACTTTGACATAAAACATTACGTTACATTGCACAAGGTGAATGAACCATATAAAAAATTATACCGTAGGTTCCTTGTGTACCATAGCATTTGAGAAACATACATTACTTCTAGAAAAATGCATGTCAGTTGGTGGATATTTGGAGGCAAGAGAATTTAACATGTATAGAACCTGACATTAGGAAAATAAGTACTCGTATTTTTCAATAAACCCTCAACTTTTTGTTGATAAACAATCCTCCTTAAATAGAAGCAGAAGCTAACATCATTATCATTTATCATCAGGTTATCTGACGAGAAAAATTCTTATACAAAGTACAGCTTTTAAAATTCTAAAACCAAAAAGTAATGATATAAAATACATATAGGTACATTATCCATGAAAACTGAGATTTCATAGCGTCAAATCTTTAAAATCTATTACATGTATCAATATACAGAATCAATGTATAACCACGAGCTTTAATCAAAATGAAAGTTACGCAAACTTGACACACAGCAAATGAAAGGTCAGGGTTTGCGCAAGTTCTCAGATATAATTTGTACTGGATGGATATTGAGAAACATTAGTGTAAAATGTTAAATTCATATGTATAAATTAATATATACTATGCCATGTTTACATACGTAATAATAGAAATAGCTTTTATCAATACATGTATAATAAATAAACAATTGGTAGAGTAGGTATTTCAACAGAATATTAAATTTACTACCTACCCTCTATTAAACATTTTGTTTCTATCAACGCACCCCACAATTGTGGAGAGATATTGGTTGAATAGCTATCTGATAAGTAGGTGAATTTGATTAAGACAGAAATCCTACATCAGGCATAAAAAATATATTGGTCAGAATTGATTTCTACATGTAATAGCTATCAAATCAATCACAGACCTTATATGTTTTTTCTTCACACTGTGGAGAGGGATTTAAAATCATAATGATCAATTCCAACAAAATACCTGGTTTTAATAATGCTAAAGGACAGGTTCACCACTCTTTTAGGCCCTTTGTCAATTTCATCATTTATTTTATTTTAGATGAAATAATATATTTTATGTAAAATTACGTAGACTACTGTAATGCCTTTATATCTGAGTAGAAGCAGTTTGAATAACTCTCATATGATGAAAAAATATATTTTGACTATTTAGAAGCCTACTTAAATGGTAGAAACTGTTACCATGACAACATGGTATATCTGAGTGACTGGTTGCTATAATAACTATTGAGGTAACTATGACAATATGGTGTATACTCATGGGCTGGTAGTATAGTAATCATTGAATTTACTACTACAATATTGTATATATTAAATGGCTTGTACCTACAGAAACCAAATTATCCTGACAGTATTGTATATATATCTTGTAGCTTCATTTGTCATTTTGGTAGCTGGGGGATATGGTATGGGATTTAATGTTTGGTAGCTATAGAAACCATTCAGAAATGTGCACAAACGGTATTAAAGATTACAAAAAACAACATCAACAACACAAGAGGTTTTTAGACAATGGTTGACATCATAAACTTTCATCGCTTCCAAAATCTACTGCATCATCTGGGTGTTCATCTCCGTCAACTGCAAAAAGAATGATTCCACAGTAGAAGTCACATATCTATATAAGCACAGATTTTTATAGTATTTTCATGAAAGATTAAAATTCTTCATTTCTTTGGTACACTTTCCACAGAACTGTACTAGGTCAAAACAAATTCTGACCTTACCACAAATCTTATGCCAAAACGAAAGACGTATCATTTTAGTAAGGAAAATTTTGCAAGGTTTTACAACTTGATTATACTCATCCAATGGAAATACAAATGTGAAACACCAGTATGAAAGCCCCAGCTTTTATGAATCAAAAGTTAAAACCAATATTAAAGTTTTTGAAATGGCGGTCAAAAGTCACAAGGTCAAAAATTATTGTACTGACAGAGAAGTTTAGTCACAAGGAATACACAAGTGAAATATGAAAACCCTGTGTCTTACAGTTGGAAATTTATAACCAATGTTGAAGTTTTTGCAGCAGATGAACAGACAGGACAAAAAACTAAGATGCCCTGAATCTTTGATTCCAGGGGCACAGAAATACATAACAATGTAAAATAATTCTATTTCAATACTATTTGACCTCATGTAAATACTTACATCAATATCATTTGACCTCAAAGAAAAAACTTTAAACAAATTGTTACTATTTGACCTAAGAAGTTTTGTCACCCACCTGTCTCTTCTAGTTGCACCAAGGAATCTTCATCCTCTGTAACATATCTTTTATCTATTGCTTCTTTGATTTGGTTATTAACCCCTTTGGGATCCAAGTCCATTGCCCATGAAAAGTTCATTAAGGCCAAGTGGGTATTACCAAGCTTTTTGTGCACCTGAAGCAGCAAAATTTCAAGTATACTCATAAAGTATTGATTAATATTTTATGTATATTTCATAAAAAAGTGCAAGACGAATTTTCTTTAAATCTTTTAGAAATACATTTTATGAAAAAAAGAAAACCCAACAAACCAAACCAACACTTTTCAAAAGGAACACATACATGTATGTTGCCTGCTCAGAGATGTGGACATACACACAACAGACAAAGTGATCTCTGTAAGTCGAGTTGCATCACATGCCAATAAAAATACAGCTCACCACTTTTATTTTGCCTCATTCTTTGACACAGACATATTTCTTTAATCCTAAGCTGGCATAAAAATGATTTTACATTGTTATTGTTGAACATGTACCAGATAAAGGTTTAGCACCAAGCCGGGATTAACACCATACAAGGTTTCATCTACCACCAGATGTTACATCAAGCGAAACTGCATGCTGCACCCAGATTTACATTATTCCATGCTTTACACTATGCCAGGCTTCTTCTTCTTCTTCCATTACGAAGTGTACTCATAAATTTCTTCCATTATGAAGTGTACTCATAAAGGCTTCACACCACAACAGTTTTAATGACTATATAATGCTAGGTTTTAAACAAAGCTTTACACCATACCACTCCATGCATTACACCATGTTACAGTTACACTAGGGCAATGCTTTACACTATGCCAATATTTACAGGCATTACACCAAGTCAGACTCAGAGCTATTGTATTCTTACCTTGCCTATTAAGAAATAGACGAGAGATTCTTTAGGAATTATTTGTTTAAGCTGCTCAAGCTCTGTAATGGCCTCCTTATGTTTGTCTCTAGCAAACAGAATCGAAGCTCTGTGGAATTTACAAAGTGGATTTTTGGGGTCGATTTGTATGGCATGATTAAGTGTGATAAGGGCATGATCAGATTTCTGCTGGGCATGTTGCACCTGTAATTAATAAAGATGTCACAATAAACAATGACTATGAATTAAATAATGATTAAAGCAGTGTAAATTACACATATATCATTGGCATTCAAAGAATTCATCTGAAAGAGGCTGGTTCTGGACGTTTTGTGAAGTGATGATAGATTTTGTACAGCAGTAAGTAGCATCACTAAGAATTACTACCATTCTTGTCCCAGGCAATTGCAAAACAAATGCTCTGCCGTAAAAACCAATAATAATGATAGATCTATTAAGATCATTGACTGAACATCAGGAGATGTGCCAAATTCTTTGCACTATATAGCAGGCCTTGCTTGCAAGGTCCACTTCTGGGCGAAGACTTAGGGAGGTTTTTCTCTGACTTTCAGTAAATCGCCTTTCTATTCTCTGGTAAAACTATTTATTGGTTTTATACTTCCATAATCTTTTCATATGAAGATTTTAACATTATATCAGATCTGCAACAAACAAATCAATACTCATGGCTAATAAATCTATTTACAAAGGTGATGCTATTATCATCTTAAAAGTAAAGAAATATACATTTGGGCTTTGCAGTGCTGGTTTTTATGTTTGCATGTCAAATATCAAGTCTCTATCCCTCACGGTTCAAAAGTTATAGCCACGGTTAAAGTTGTCAATAAACAAAGAGACTGAACAAAAACAATATGCCCTTGATCTATCGATCCCGGGGGCATAAAAACAAAATAAGTAATAAATAAATAAATGCCTTTTCACTTACCACAGCTATATGGCACAGTAAAGCTGAACTCTGTGGGTTGATATTAAGAGCTTTTCTAAAATGAACTTCCGCTAAGCTGAACTTCTCTTGCTTATAGTAGATCATACCAACACCATACCTAAAAATAGAGACCAGGAAATGTAATGGATGCTCCATGAACTGGATCAAACCAATAGAGGACTTCATCAGATAAATAATCTTTACATGTATCTACAAACTTATCTGACAGCATAAAATGTTGGGGTTGCATGCATCCTTAATATGAAGTATGTCTTTTCGATATTTCAAATTCTAGATTCTGAGTGACCTTGACCTTTCAAAAATGGCCTTGACCTTTAAGAAATAAACAGATGTGCCATAAAATGATAAATGTATGATACTCCTGTCTGTGAATAAGAGCAAATTTGTTATCTTAACTCTGTGTAATTGCTCGTATGTTATATCTCACAAAGTAAGAATTTTTGTTGGTTAAAATTGGTTAAGATATTCTGTAACTACAATACAATATTTTCAATAAATAAAAATTTGGCAAAAAAATTTCATGAATACAGTCCCATATTGGCCATACCTCCTTGCTGAAAAATCAAAATTTAACTAAAAAGAAAACAGACCATGTGGTTTTCACAACAAACAACTGTGTGAAGTCTGAAGTAAATCAAAGCAAACAGTCCCAAGATACTGCACAATAACGTCAAGGTCAAAAGGTCATCCACCTTGATGTCATTCTAAAGGGCTTCATTATTTGAGTACGCAAGTAAAATATGAAGTCTCTATCCCTCACGGTTCAAAGGTTATAGCCAAGGTTAAAGTTGACAACAGACAGACAAACAAACAGACAGGACAAAAACATTATGCCCTGATCTATCGATCCGGGGGCATAAAAATTGGTAAAAATTTTACGAACAAAGTCCTATAACTCCAGAATAAAACATCAAATTTTAACCACAATGTACACAGATTATGAAGTAATTACAACAAATATGTGAAATTTGAAGTAATTCACAGCAAGCAGTCATCTTACAGTGCAGTATGTAGAAAATTGGTCAAAATTTAATCAGTAAAGTCATGTAACTCTATAACAAAATATAATCAAAATGTATACAGATTGTGACACTATCACAGCAAACTAATATGTGAAGTTTGAAGTTATTCTTAGTAAGCATTCTCTAGATATAGTGCAACAAATGGATCACGGACAGATAGATGGACAGACACACAATTGTATACCATAATGCTACTGTTATCGATAATGATCTTGAGCCCATACATGTATAATGAGTGGCAATTAACATATGTATAAAGTATTCTTACTGCCCATTGATAATTCACTAAACTATAAGCTTGTCTGGTGGTTTAGGTTCCTTTTTTAAGACTGATGTTAAAATTTCAAAAATAACCTTGAGTGACCTCTAACCACAAGATTGCATTCCAAGTGGAAATTAACATTTGTGTGAAGTATGATTACTGCCTATTGAAAATTCACTAAAATATGAGCCCTTTTTTGTTTCTAAAGTTCTACTTTCTAAGTGACGTTGACATTTCAAAAATGGTCTTGAGTGACTGTTCCAAAACCAATATTCCAAGTGACAGCATGTAAAGTTCTGGTATGAGCAAAATCTGATAGAGTTTAGGAGATATCATTTCATATTCACACAAAAGTTAACTCATAATCTTTAGGCTCATGAGCCAAAACATTTGAGGGTATCGACACTGACTTTACACTGACAAATAAACTGATACAGTTGCTAATGTACTTATTATATGCTTGAGGTATGTAAATAACTTGGCAAAAGATCTATGTCTTCTATATACATACCATGCATTATAATGCCTGGAGTCCACACGAATAGCATTTCTAAAACATGACATGGCTTTATCTAGTTCTTCTGTGAACACATATTCATGTCCGAGGAGTGTATATGCATAGGCAAAATCAGGATTTACCTGTCAAAACAGCATCATAAAAACCAATGCTAGTGAATCTCTCCAAAACAACATAAATATCCGAGACAAGTTTATCTTGACATATTTTGTATACATTATATAGCTGACATT
This sequence comes from Pteria penguin, assembly GCA_035048485.1. Classification (NCBI taxonomy): domain Eukaryota; kingdom Metazoa; phylum Mollusca; class Bivalvia; order Pterioida; family Pteriidae; genus Pteria; species Pteria penguin. The sequence goes on from CM068593.1 coordinate 18,075,572, forward strand.
CATTTGTTTTATTAAAATATTTAAGAAAAGAATGGTTTTATTGATTGATTGATTTTTGTTTAATGTCACACCACGAATATTTCATGTATATGGTGATGGCATCTGCCTGATGCGGGGCATACAAATTTTGACCTTTGCAACAGCAAGTAGTGAAGGATTTTTAACGTGCCATGCATACCACGGCATAGGGCCTCGGTTTTTACTTCTTCTGAAAGACAGGACACAGGCATGACCAGCAGGACTCGAACCCGGCCTCCTGATCAGGAGGTGAGCGTGATACCACTACGCCACGCCGGCTTCAAGAATAGTTTTAAATCATGTATAACTTTTGTTGCAACAGCTTTAAAGTTTTGAACCTAAGGTAAGACAATAGAAGGATTTCAAGTGGGAAAGTAGGTTGATGGAGAAGAAATTTCTCAAGATAATGGATTTATTATTAATAGAACAAAATTTTAACCGGAGGAAAACACTACTTAATATAGAACTCAACTTAAGAGAGCAAATGATTTTTTGTACTGTACCATGATCCACACCTCTGTAGCTTAAGTAATGAGGGATCAGGGTCAGGGGAGTCAGAGGATGATATCAAATAACTTTATATACTTGGTTTCTCACAGACAAGACTAAACTCTGATGTCTCTTTGGAAGTCCAGTGCTTTGCCACTAAAGGAGAAGTCCAGTGCTTTGCCACTATATCAACCTGCCCCTTAATTAAGGATTAACTTTGACAATTTTGCAATTTACTGAGATATAATATGGCTTCTCAGATTATAAAGTGTGCACCGCCTCAAACCATATAATATCTCAATAAACTACAAAATCGTTACAGTTAATCCTTACAATTTAATTAAAGACTAGAATAATTTGAACCATCAACATTAGATTCTTTTTTAAACTGCAAATAAAAATGTAACAAGAGCGGAGGAAAATATCTGCATAGCTGGTTGCTCCTAGCAATCCACCAAACCAATTTATGAAGCTATAATATGCTTTCAACAGCCAATCAAATTTCTTGTGTCATAAAAAATTGAATTATTTCTATATAATGTTTAATAAGTGGCAAGTTGTTTCATTACGTACCTGAATTGCTCTTTGAAAAAATTTGATGGCAGTATCATGTTCTTTTTGTAAACTAAAACAATTACCCACTGAACACCAGGCCTGTAGAAAAATAAATAATTCATTGTTAATAAAATTCTAAAATATTTCTTGTAAGCAAAGGCATGTTTAAACAAAATTTGGTTGTGAAACATTAACACCCCTGACAGCAAGCAACGTAACAGTTTGTAAAAGTAGGTCAACTGTCACAGTCAAAAGTCACGATGTCAAAATGTTTGGTTACAACAAAGTATGTCAGGAAGAACACACCTGTGAAATATCAAAGCCTTATTTCTGTTGATAAGTTCTGACGAATGTTATTATGTATTTTGCCTCCAATTCCTGGGACGTAACAACTGTATTTAAAATAAAATTTTCATATTTATAGCTTAAAGTCTAGTTCTGGAGTTTTTGTTTTATTCTTGTAATAGTGTGACTTTAAATCTTAAAATGTGCAGCTAGAGATCTTAAAATCAAGACAGTTTTACTTTCCATATTATGCCTGAACAACTGAAAAGATAAAGCATCTTTTTAATACGATCTTCTGAATGCGACAGCTTACCTCAGGAGAATTTTTATCAAGATTAGATAACTCTTGTGCTAATGCAGACAGCTCAACATCTCTCTGCAAATGCCACAGTGCTGTACTATAAATCTCCATGCCCTCTAAATGATACGGCTCTAGTGAACGAACTTTGGAAAATATCTTATCTGCCTGTTAAAAATACAAAAAATAATACAGAGAATAAATCCAAATCAAAGGACTGAAGGTCCTGAGTAACACTCATATGAAAATGAAGAGGATATCGTATAGTCAATAGTATCAAGGATGTAGTCTGGTGAGCGATTTACGCCTAAAAGTAATCTGCCTAACGGGTGGTAACTCATACCCTCACGATGATGTAACATTTTTAGTCGTGATAGAAAATACAGAAGTAATATTCAATCATTTGTCTATTATGCATGTGTTTGTAAATTATCATGTGATATTGAAGAAAACCGTTTTTAGAGTTATTCTATTGACCAAAACTTGTTTACAACATACTGGTTTCCGTTGCTCTAGTAATCGACAATGCTGATATAGATCTCTATGCCGGCAAATACGAAATGGGATAAATAAAATATTTTAAAACCAAAAAAAGCACAAGATAGATAACTAAAAGCGAAGGCCAGTATATTTAATTATCTTGAAACAATAAAAACTAAAAGTAATGAACAAGAGACGGTTTTTATTTTTAACCCTCAGAGTGCTAACGTATTTGAAAAGGGCTGAAGATTTACGTCATACAGTAGAGGATGATGTTATTGAGACGTTACGTCTGAATGACGTGATGTCGTCGCACCTGCTGTATATGCTGTCTGTTGAAAAGTAAGGTGTCTTTGAGCCATTATATCTCAGGACTCGTTCACAATAGAGGCAGGAATTACATATCATTAAAAAGAAGATATTTTAAACTTTTAAATAATACTACGATGTTCTTACTGACATATTCATTGAAGTAGTTATATATGTACCACAAAGGCAGATTTTTCAAGGAAATATATGTACTTGTTTTCCAAATAGCCTCCATCTTCCTAAAAGGGGGGAGGACATTAATGTGTTTATATATTTTGATTATATCGAATCTAAATATGGTTTTAATTTGAAATGTCATTAGAAGCTTATATGTATACAAATCAATTCCTTTCTTGATCATGAAAAGGAAATATTTCATTCAATATATATTACACACAAATGAGGTTATAGCAAAATGGAGGGAGGGTGTAATATCTATCAAATTTCTTTGTAAAACGCTCCATTACCTATTGTAATTTTATGTTGTTTTGACTTATGACAGACCATTGCACATTACAGTGTAATATCACAGTGATGAAGATTACAGAAATTATCAAATAAGTGTACTTCTTGTGAAATTGTCATCATTTTAGTAGGTTTGTTTAATTACTATAGCCACTATGAAACGCTTCATACGTTGTCAGAGCTTTTCCTAATCCTTGTTATTTTTCCAATCAATCAGTATAAATTCATAAGTTTATCTACCAAAATAAAAAAACCCAAACTTTTCTGTGTCATATTTGTGAAAAAAACTATATAACCTGCTCTAAAATGACATTTCTCTATATCGAAATAGGCATGACACAGTGTTAATTTGCATTGATTCTAGTACAATAATTTGTTCCATAACATGATACGTTTTTGTTATTATTTAATCTACCTTTGTCTGTTCTTATAGAATACAATGTATGCATGAAATAGCCAGTTGTAGATTTTAATTCTTCTTACTAGTTCACCAGACTACCCCCTTAATTGAGGACTAGTTTCATTCAACAATTAACAGTACAAATTCAAAATGACTCTTGAATCATTATTGAGTTATTCTTATCAATTTTCTTTTAATGAAACAAAATTGAAGTGGGAATAGTTATACGAAGCTTGCATTCAAGTATGCGTCCCAAGATGAACCATTAGCACAAGTTTGGGAATTTTCACACACTGTTTAGTCAAGGCGACTTCGCATACAGCCAAGTCTTTTATTTTTACTAGTTTGTCGCAAACTGAGGTACCCCTAACAGGTTAACCAAATCACTGAAGTGGAAAACTGTCACATGAAGCAATCGAACCAGGTACTCTAGTGTGGATCCCATAGATGAATCATTAGTGCAACTTTGGTACTTGTACTGTCCATAACTGAGATACTTGTGCCCAAAACAGGATACCAAAATGACTCAAATGGAACAAGCAAATTCAGAGAATTGTGGTTCCCTGTTTTGACGTTCTAACAGTAAGGGTGCAGCGATCTGTGACATTGTCATTGTTGTGCATGTCTACAGATACAGGAAAGGTATTGCAACTAGGCACAAACATGCCAGATATGATGGCCCTACATTATGACCAAGGTTAAAGTTTTTTTATCAGACAGACAGAGAGACGGATGGACAGACAAATGAGATTTCATGTCCCCATGTTTTCACAAAAGGCGGGTGATAAAAAAGTGTCAGGTACAGCTTGAAACATGTTTTCAAGTCTGCAAGATGAATAATTAATTAGTGTAAGTTCGGTACTTGTAGCTTGTACAGAATTGAGGTACTCTAAAAGGATAACTATGCCACTAAAACCGAAAAATTATGTCACATGCAGCATCAAAAGCATGCCGTCAAGTGTATATCCCAAGATGTTTGCTATTTGCAGCATTTGTAGTTTGTCCTAAATTTAGTTTTCCAGTTGCGGATGTCAGGCCTATATCACAAGATCATACAAACTATGTGAAGGAGATCATAAAACTGTCCTTGCTCTGACCTCTTGCTGTGGATTTGATGTGTACAAAAACAGAGAAGACATGGTGAATCCATGTTTGTAATTAGGAGGGGGTTGTAATCAGATGAGGGTGTTCCTGAGGATACATAACTATCAAGATAACCAAGTGAATTCAAAACAATTCTAAGATGTCAAAAGTAATTATCTTAAATGGAAAGTCTCATCACAAGGAATCTACTTGTGAAGTGGTACCCCTACTGGATCAAAAGTTATTGCCCAGGTAATTTCTATTGAAATAGTCGGCTCATACCTTCACCATCGGTGAAGGTATGAGCCGACCGTTTCAATAGAAATTAATGCCCAGGTTGAAGTTTTTGTGACAGACTGATAGATGGAGGAATGAGTATTATGAGATGTAATGTCCCCTTGCTTTCACAAAAGTGGGGGACAAAAAGTGATGTTAAAAAGACATTCTAATTCACTTGTTTTGTTTTGATAATTCAAATTGGTCCACACATTAGCGTTCAGACATGTAACCACGATATACCGTCCTCAAATTTAAAAGTCATTATACCTATTCTTTGACTTTGTCCACATTGCCTCTGACTCCAACTATCAAAAATTCTGTCTGAACCAACTTCGTTCACTGTTCTTAACGTCCATCTTAAATCTCATATCAAGGACAATTTACAAGTTCTACCATTCACGTGCACAATTATTACAATCAAGTTAAACCAACAAATCTAAAAACGTACAAGACATGCGTGCAACATGCTTTCCATCATGTTATTTCATCTCGCCGCGCCAAGCAAATCAGATTTGAAATCTGCCTGTTCAGCTGTTTACGATGTCAAGTCACTCATGTATGAATCAATTTGTGATTAATAATTTAATCATGGAATTTTAAGAATATGTAACCGAAGAAACTTCTTAAGTCGGTGCACTAAATATCAAATCGTTTCTCAGAAGAATTTTATACATGACGCTATTCGTCCCTTAGCAACGCGGAATTTGGAAAGGGGTCAATTTAATACCCAGCTCTGGTGAAACTTACGCAGAATGTTTACAATACGGAAAGGAAAAAATTTAACTTATACAGTCTGCTGTCCCACTTTAATCAAGTAAAACATCAATTTTTCGGCATAACGTCATCAAAGCATGTTGTTATTGTGGTTGGCAATGGCCGACGGAAAGGCCCGAAAATGTGCGATCAGTGCGTAGTAATCAACTACTGAATGAAAACATAGGTAACATGCCAGTTAGTTTCAAAAATAATCATCGTGTTTGTTCAGCTCTGGTATAGACTTTCCATACATCTTCCTAAATAATTTGCTGAATATGTAGTTATCAGCATACCAAAAGTATCAAATGTCCATGAATATTTGCAAATTCAACACACATAATCATAGACCTATTTCACTGAGTGTAGGAATACATGAGCAAAGGGGTGAATCCCAATATGGCAGCGCCCATGACCCGGGTCCATAACAGTGTAACACTTCGTGTTACAAAAAACATTCTAATTAACTTGTTTTGTTTTGATAATTCTGACTGGTCCACACATAAGCATTCAGACATGTATAACATCGATATACCGTCCTCAAATTTATTAATACATTAATAGTCATTATACCTACTCTTTGTCCACATTGCCTCTGACTCCAACTATCAAAAATTCTGTCTGAACCAACTTCGTTCACTGCTCTTAACGTCCATCTTAAATCTCATATCAAGGACAATTTGCAAGTTCTACCATTCACGTGCACAATTATTACAATCAAGTTAAACCAACAAAACTGACAACGTACATGACATGCATGCGTACCACCGACACCGTGCAACATGTTTTCCATCATGTTATATCATCTTGCCGCGCCGGAGCAAATCTGCCTATTCAGCTGTTTACGATGCGATGTCAAGTCACTCATGTATGAATCAATTTGTGATTAATAATTTAATCATGGAATTTTAAGAATATGAAATCGAAGAAACGTCTTATGTCGGTGCACTAAATATCAATACGTTTCTCGGAAGAATTTTATACATGACGTTATTCGTCCCTTAGCAACGCGGAATTTGGAAAGGGGGGGGGGGGGGCAATTTCACGTTAATACCCAGCTCTGGTGAAACTTACGTAGAATGTATACAATACGGAAAGGAAAATATTTAACTTATACAGTCTGCTGTCCCACTTTAATCAAGTAAAACATCAATTTTTCGGCATAACGTCATCAAAAGCATGTTGTTATTATGGTTGGCAAGGGCCGACAGAAAGGCCCGAAAATATGCGATCAGTGCGTAGTAATCAACGACTGAATGAAAACATAGGTTACACGCCAGTTATATTCAAAAATAATCATCGTGTTTGTTCAGCTCTGGTATAGACTTTCCATACATCTTCCTAAATAATTTGCTGAATATGTAGTTTATATTAACATACCAGAAGTATCAAATGTTCATGAATATTTGCAAATTTAATGCACATAATCATGGACCTATGTCACTGAGTGTAGGAATACATGAGCAAAGGGGTGAATCCCAATATGGCAGCGCCCATGACCCGGGTCCATAACAGTGTAACACTTCGTGTTACAAAAACCTTTATTCATTTTAACATTTGATTTTGGTAAAACAAATTCATATTTATGAACAAAACGGACACCAATTTCATTTTTTGGCTCACAGCGACCTTGCAGGTAAGGTCTTGGATTAAATTCAGAACACACAGTAGAGTATGTATCAGATCAAAGCATGCATACCGGTTTTACAGAATAAACAAGCTCAGAAGAACATACAGATGAACAGAGAGAAAAGGTCATTTCTGTATACTCCAAACTTTGTCTGCAGGTTTGGGGATGGGGGTTACAACATTTTAATTATGCTTCCGTCATATTAAGTGTGCTTGGAATTCAAGAACAATATAATCTGAGTATATTCTTCCAATAATGTCATGAAAACATTTTTTTTTTCATGTTCAATGTTGCAAGTTAAAATCCTGACATGAACTTTGAACTTCAACCATGGGTTAACTGATAATTTTAGTACGAAGAAAATAACTTAGTGAATATTTATTTCTTAGCCAATTAATGCTGATTCTTGCAACTTCTCTAATATCTCTAATAAAGTATCGTACCATCTGATGGTCTGCCATTTCAAAGTATGCTTTCCCAACAAGGCAGAGAACGTAACCCGTGTTGTATTGATTTGGCGCCAGTTCCTGCAGTAACTCAATGGCTCGAGCACAGTTGTACTGAGTCAGAGCCTGATAGGCTTCTCCCATCCCTTGCAGGAGATGCAAAACTCCAGCTGAAGCAGAAATTGACACTAATATAAACAACTTCTCTAAAATCAAATGTGACGGAATGAAAGATGAACATAAGTGATGTTGATATGGTCATTATAAGAGTTTCTCCAGGTAATACTGTCCAAACAACTACTGTTGTGGTCATTAAGAATTACTGCTGGAGACCAATCTGAACAAAAGTCTAATATAAGGGCTGCTTCAGGTCATAGTTATTTATCATCTAAGGACTGCTAATAGAGGTCAATACTATCCTTAGAAATACAGTGGGCCATATTGACTTTTGGATTATTATTTGAGGACCATACTGACCTAGTGACTGTTGCTGCATATGTGTGATTTCCTCTATTGTAGGGCCATCACTGTTTGAAGATGGCTTTCCGTCCACATTGGACTCTTGTTTATTAATTTCATTCATTTCTTGTTGAGACTTGCTATTCCTAGACTTTGTTTTTCTGCCTACGGCTCGAGGACTTTGAAACCTAGCTTTTCCCTGACTTTTATTATTTTCCTATAAAAATATTGTACAAAGACTCTATAAAATGGAATAATTCTCATTTCAATATCCTTCTTTTTCAAACATGTACAAACATCATTTACAACTTTTATATTTGTGTGTAAATTAAAGATAGGAATAATGCTACTAAAATTTCTTACATATCTCTATTAATTTTTTATTCAATTTCATAAATTCATATTTATATATAAGAATAAATTCATTTTGAAATGCTCATGCTCAGACAGAATTAGATTTAGAAGCCCTTTAATCCCTCCAATTCTTTAGTATACCGTATATACTTGCATTTAAGTCGACCCTTGTATAAGTCGGGGGGGGGGGGGGGGGGACGTTTTGGAGCTCAAATTCTGGGATTTGCCGTTAACCCGCATATAAGTCGGTTGGAATTTTTGAGTGAACAAAGCCTGTATATGTTAACTGACATTCATTCATAGAAATGTTTGGGAGAATTTTTCCGCTCTGATGATCGTGCGTAATCACACTATGGAATTTAATTGACATATTCAATAGAGGGGCATATAAAACGTGACATATAAAAGATATATTTATTTAAAATAAAATGATATACCTGGTGTTACTTCATAGCTTAAATGACTACTTTTCGAATAATTTGGTAGCCGTGAAAACGGCTGTTTTTTGTGGCCGTAAAAAACGATCGCGGCTTCATTGCTTGTATATTTAACTATTAAGTAATAAATTCATTAACGCAGTGAAACCCTACTATGAATCGGTGAATGATACCCGACAAAGACTCTTTTACCACATCGACAAACCTACCGGTATCATTTACATACTTCTAGTGTCGGACCGTTATTTCATCAATGGCCATCGCGTCACGGCTCATTAAACCTGTAGACGCACTGGATCAGATTTGTTTTACCTTTTGTGATGGATATTTCAACAACAAATAAGCGATATATTACGACTTTTTAGTACAGAATCTGTTGGTCACAAAATATACATTTTATTGTCATAGAATCGTATTTTAAAGTAGTATGGACCGGGAATTTCACCTACATTATCTATCATGTCTAATGTTTTCATTAGCTGATAATAAACGGGAAAGTTTGGCTTCAATCCAAGGTCGGATTTTTTTCTCTCCGTCAGTATCTCGCATATAAGTCGGTAGTGCTTTTCGACCACGATTTTTTACTCCCAAAAACCGACTTATATGCGAGTATATACGGTACATTTTACAAATGAGTTAAATTATCATCAGATATATATGTCATAATATCTAGACAATTCTTTTACACATGTATATGACTTTAATTGGGCCCCAATTGGCAAAATAAAGTATTTTGTATCTTGTTTCTTAACATAATTATAAGCAAAGGAAAATGCATATTATTACACTTATGAAAATGTGGTAGCTTAAAAAACCTACTTTGACTGAACTTGAACTGTTGCCAAAAAGTCGAGAACTTCTTCTGACAGCAGGGGGGTTGTTCTGTAATCTACAAGTAAAGACATAATTAAATCAAAGCAAAAAAACTAAAGACTTTGATAATTCTAAAGCTCTCTTGGTCATTAATACCAACTACTTTTTATTATCTTTAGTTTCATGTACATATAGTTGGTTGGTTGGCTGATTGGTGTTTTACGTCGCTTTCAACAATTTTTCAGTTATATCACGACATGGAAGCAGGAGGTAACGAACCTCTTAAATACAGTGGGGCAATCCGGGAATCTGACCAGGATCGTCGGCACCGCAAGCCAAGCACTTAACCACTACACCAAAGCCTGCCCCATATATATATATATATACACACACACATGTATATATATTTATCACTCATCAAAACAATACACTAGATAGGAAATAGCTGAAAACTTAATTGTCAAACTTAAACACAATAGATATAAACAATAAATCATCATTATAATTCATTGCACTGTATGCTATATGAAAATAGCAAGTACAATAACTTCTATGAGGATCTGTACACTTGCACTTTTTATTGTTATGTGTAATTGTTTTAGAAGGATTTATATATCAGTGGTATAAGCGCTGCTCCAAGTGTGCTAATTCATGACTGTGCTAATACTAAATGCATCAACCTGCAACAGAAACTGAGAAAGTGCTACAGAACGTCAACTAGAATAGCAGATGCATTAATCATGGTTGCAATAATAATTCCGCCAATCCTTTTTTGACAGTTCTGCGCTAAAAAATGTATCCATAGAGATCATAAAAAAAAGTTAAATTTATTTTTACTTTACATTCCTGAAATTAAACTGTTTTGTCAGTTAACATTCCATCTGCTGGTAGAAAGCTTTTCACAAAGATACTGTGGTAGACCATTCAGTCTCCAGACTCAGTTTTATTAATACTAGTACTGAGTATTCATACATGTATCCTGCAGATAATTTTTCGACTGTATTCAGGTAGCCCAGCCCAATCAGACATCAGTGACAGCTTTGTTTATAAAGAGTATGCATCAGTGAAAGAGACAGTTCTGTTATACACAGCATTATGTTAACATACACTGTAGCCCCATCCAATCAAACATTGGTGGTAACTTATTTATAAGTAGAAATATATATACATACCCTGCTGAAGGTTCTCGTGAGTTGGCAGTATTGGTAGAATTACTACTTGCATTGAACAGAGGGGGCTTAGGAATCGGCAGCTGGTTCTGACTTTGCCGCGTAACAGGCTGAAATTGCAGAAATATCCTTAGTTTTTATTTTGGGGTAAACAGGATCCTATCAAGTGAAATTTCTTACTGTAATCATTAGAAAAGTAAGTTTACATAGTTAAGTCTATACACTGGCTGAAAAGTCCATAATTCTTACAGCTTGAGAATTACAACAGATATAATTAAGAGTACAGAGGGACTGACAGATAGTAGACAAAAAAATAATAACATAATATGACTCACCTTTCTAGGTGCTCTGATACTTTGTGTGACATTGAACAAATTAATGGCAATAGGAGAAGGTGTGACATCCAAGGGCATTAACCCAAATCTGAGAACATAAAACAGCAGAGAAATGATACATGCTAGAAATATACACCGCAAAGATCTGCTGTTAGAAATATACACCACTGTGATCTGTTAGAAATAAACGCCAACCTGATCTGCTGTAAAATGCTAACAGAATGCGAAGTATAAATTTCCTGTTTCACATCACTAAGTTTATTTGACTTGGTGTGATGACATCTGCTTAATGTTCTGCACAGGAATTTTGAATCATGCAAAGGATCCATCCAAGGAAATGAGGGATCTTTTAGTTTTATATGCTAACATACCATGACATGGAAACTCTGATTTTAAAGTCTCGTCTCAAAGACATAATTCCGGAACCTATCTTTGCCACACGCAAAGCTTACAATCAAACCAAAATGGCTATTTGCAAAAGAATAAAAATGATCCAACAAATATTCAGTAACTGTGTATAAAAAGAACAAAATCAATTATGTTCACCGGATGTAAGAAATTGAACTACACAAATAACATGTAAATAAATTTCAACTTCTGATCTCCTCTAAATTGTAAAATTCATAGGAAATTTTTCATTTAAATTTCAACCACTTGTCTAAATATCTATCTTCCGTTTTGTCTTAGAATTAGAATTCCTCCGCTAGCAATCAACCTCTTTTTCTCTCTAGCTACAGATATCACATGTTCGGGTCAAGATTTTGTTTATTTAACTTAAGAATAAAATTCATAAATAAACTTAACAAATAGGATGAAAAGTTCATGTAGCAATATAGATATCTTTAAAGTTTTTCGTTATCCAGAGTTACTTCCCATTTGGAATGGTATCTGACGTAAACACTTATGACGTCATCAAATTCTATGGAAACTTATCTAAAACTAAGGGAAATGATAGCCCACAAATGAGGTTTTCATAGGAATTTGATGACGTCATAATTGTTTTATGTTAGATACCGTCCCAAATGAGAAGTAACTCTGTTTAACAAAAAGACTCAATAGAGCTTTTATCTGAAATCCAAAAAGGATCCTTCTGAGATCTACTGTCATCCTAGACTAAAAAATACCTCAGTTATAATCCCCGAAATGAGCGGTCAACAGACAGACATAATGAAACAACTACACACCGCCCCCACAGAGAGGGGGGTAGGGTTGATAATGATAAACTCCATCTTTTTCTTACTAAATCAAAGAATTTTAAGTGTTCAAAGCAAAAAATATGCAATTCTTACGTTGGTGTCCCTGGACTGCTGAAAAGAGTTTTTGATAAAAGAGTTGGAGCATTATTTTCCGGCTGCGTTCGGAACTGACGTTTTTTCCGCCGTGTCTTTGGGCAACCTATTAAATCTGAATCTGGCAATGAGACATTATTTTCTGGTGTGACGTCCAGAGTGTAGGAGATTAGAGACTGTGCTAATGGTGTCTGTAAACAAAATGAACAATGTCAGCATGGAAACAATTTTGTATTACATGCATTAAAACCAAGTTAGGCAAAGACTAATTCTCCTTTTCATTTGTTTGTTTTCTTGTTTTACATCTATAAGAGTCATTTATCAACATGAAAGATGTGACAATTACAATATGAAATAAACATTTCATGAATGATAATTTACATTCTGTCTATTTTCTGTTTCTGGCTCTGCATTGGTCAGTTCTTGCATTGGAGTCAATACATCGCTGACGTTTTCTGTGGGAGTGGCAGGGAGTGTGCGAATAGCTGGAGTAATACAAGTTGTAACTGTGTTCTTTGCTATAGTGACTGGGGCAACAACTGGAAGGACTGCCGGAGCATGAAAGACCTGGGTAGCATCTGTTTTATCACCTGTAACATTGACATGGATGAATAAAACGTTCAGCCTTATACAATACCAGTACCTACAGGGCAACTACCATACTGCTGCTTCAATTTAATAACAGACATAAGATTCATTCCCCTGATTCAATGAAACAAAAGGTACCAAGTGTAATCAACATGACAGTTTACTGTTTGATATCACACCATTTATATTTCACCTACACAGTGGTGACACCTGTCTGATGCATTGCTAAAGAAAGTCAACCTTTCCAATGGACCCATCCCAAAGGAATGAGATTTGTTTCACACTCAAATATTCAATATAATACAGCACTTAAGTCTTTACGGTCTTATACTTAATGCTAAAAAATGCTTATCCAGAACAGAATGCTTTGATGACTTAATCACAATGGCTCTTGATGTGCAGAAAATAGAATTGTTTTATATGGGAATATTCTTACTACAGAATTGTTCTCACTCCAGAAAGAATTACCCTCCACTTTCCTGCTGACACTCTCTGGGACCACCCTGTCTCACACCCCTGACATACATCTCGCATACTATAAGTGATGTCACAATTCCAAAAAAGAGATGTCGGAATGTGTAAATTGAAAGGCCTGTCGCATTTCAGAATTGCTGTTAACTTAAGTGTATATTACAAGATTTACAAACAGAGGTAAGAGAAAATCAATCAATCATCCTAATGTACAGGGACAGAAAAATCCTCATGTTTGTGTCAAATATCAACAACATCCATGCCTCAGCAAAGCCATGTTGTGGACTAAAAAATTGGTTTAGATAATGTGCCCATGTGCATAGCGGTGATAAAATCTGTTCATCATAAATGAACAATATTATCAATCATCAGATCTACATCGAGTGTAATCTACATGTAACCTTTACAACACTATAAAATAATTTACCAAGTAAACATAATTTCTCGAATGTTGTCCACAGGAGTGGGTTGATCTTGAGTGATTTCCTGTAGCATTCTATAGCTTTTTGCAAGCGCTCTGTTCTACTGCAAAGAGAAAAAAGGGTCACATTGTTATGACTTCTTCATGCATAAAACAGATCAATACTGTCAAGATTTATATACATACAGCCATACTTGTATTTGTTTTATTGGATTCTTGTCTTACATCACGGCAAGGTTATGTCACTTATATGATGATGGTATCTGTCTGATACAATTCACAGATATTTAGACTTGTGCGATGGACCCATCTGAAACAGTGAACGATCCTTTATATACAATATCTACTGTGATTCAGAACCTTATCCTTCAACATCTTATCTGAAAGACAGGACACCAACCAACAATCAGTGGGATTCAAATCCTGGGTGTTTCAGTCACAAGTCAAGCACCTTACTTATTAAGAAACGCCGGCTCTGACAGATACGAAAAACAAAAAAACAGGTTTAGTCATAACACTGACAATTAAGGAAAAACCTTTATATCTTTTGTTAAACACAATCAAAGATTTGCTGGGTTTTTTTTCATTTTGTTTGAAAATAAGAAAGTCTTCTGAGGTCCTATAACTCAGGAAATGCTTTAAGTGTACCTTACAAAGCTCACATTCCTACCTGTACAGATCACCTAGAAGTGTACCTTACAAAGCTCACATTCATACCTGTACAGATCACCTAGAAGTGTACCTTACAAAGCTCACATTCCTACCTGTACAGATCACCTAGAAGTGTACCTTACAAAGCTCACATTCATACCTGTACAGATCACCTAGAAGTGTACCTTACAAAGCTCACATTCCTACCTGTACAGATCAACTAGAAGTGTACCTTACAAAGCTCACATTCCTACCTGTACAGATCATCTAGAAGTGTGCCTTACAAACCTCACATTCCTACCTGTACAGATCACCTAGAAGTGTACCTTACAAAGCTCACATTCGTACCTGTATAGATCACCTAGAAGTGTACCTTAAAAAGGTCACATTCCTACCTGTACAGGTCATTTAGAAATGTACCTTACAAAGGTCACATTTGTACTTGTACAGGTACAGATCACCTAGAAGTGTACTTTACAAAGGTCATATTCGTACCTGTACAGATCACCTAGAAGTGTACCTTACAAAGGCCACATTCCTACCTGTACAGATCACCTAGAAGTGTACCTTACAAAGGTCACATTCATACCTGTACAGATCATCTAGAAATGTACCTTACAAAGGTCACATTTCTACTTGTACAGGTACAGATCACCTAGAAGTGTACCTTACAAAGCTCACATTCGTACCTGTACAGATCACTTAGAAGTGTACCTTACAAAAATCACATTCGTACCTGTACACATCACCTAGAAGTGTACCTTACAAAGGCCACATTCCTACCTGTACAGACCACCTAGAAGTGTACCTTACAAAGGTCACATTCATACTTGTACAGATCACCTAGAAGTGTACCTTACAAAGCTCACATTCGTACCTGTATAGATCACCTAGAAGTGTACCTTACAAAGCTCACATTCGTACCTGTACAGATCACCTAGAAGTGTACCTTACAAAGCTCACATTCGTACCTGTACAGATCACCTAGAAGTGTCAACATGTGACAAGCCATGTTTCCATACTCATTCTCTAATTCTTCTATTGTTTTGGATTTGGTGAAGATATTTCCTGCTAAAATTTCTTCTGCTTCTGTTAATCTGTAGAATAAATCAATAATGAATTTTAAGACAATCAAAGGTAAAATAAAAGCACGTAAAAAGAAAACTTTTTTGCAAATTAATTCTGAAAATCTTAATGATGTTAAAATTGGTTGGTTGGCTGACTGGTATTTATGTCGCTTTCAACAATATTCTTTTTCAGTTCTATCGCAACATGGAAGCAGGAGAAAACCAACCTCTTACACATAGTAGTACAATCTGAGAATCGAACCTGGACGCAAGCCAAGTGCTTAACCACAACACCAAGCCTGCCTTTATTGATGTTAGGAAATTAAATATGAAGCCATAAAAAAATTAAATACTAGAGTGTTTGATATATAATATCTTTCAAAAGAGCGACTCCCCCAAGACCACAGATGCAAGTGACACTAGAAATAAATTTCCTAGTACTAAGTTTCAACAATACATTGTAATTCAGGTATTTTGAAGAAAATGCATAAAACAGCATGAAAATAACATAAAACCCAGTGATCATTCTGGTGTAAATATCCATGTGCTGATTCACAACTTTTCATGAAGCTGGTGTGGCCTAATGGATGAGGTGTGCAGCTCGTGACCTAGAGGTCCTGGGTTCGATCCTGCCCTGGGCACACCAATGTTCTGTCTTTCGGGGGAAACATTAAATACTGAGGTCCTGTGTCACGGTATAAATTTCTATGAGATGCATCAGGCAGATGCCGCCACCATATACATGAAATAACCATGGAGTGACGTAAAACAATAATCAATCAATCACAACTTTTTATGCAATCACAGTGTTTTGTGTAATCTCTCAATTTACCACTTCATTAGAACCAACGATGTCACACACAAAACCAGTTCAAGTGCTTTGTAATTTTTACACATAACACAGTAGGACAAATTTGATGGTAAATGTGCTTTGTGCAAAGGTGTGAACTAGCACAAGTAAATTTACACCTGAATTATCACTGCGTTTTGTGTAATATTCCAACTGTCTCTTGTGCAATTTCTCCAAAACACCTGGACTGCACTGTAAGGAAAACTGAGATGTATTCCTAATTGACTGTGTGACTGACTTCAGTGTTCCCATTCACAAAGAACTGCCTGTGAATCACGTATATTTATATATGATTCACACATACAATTTAAGATACATACGTCTTTTCACTCAACTGATGTAATAAAAAATTTAATGTATATCAGAAGTTCCCTCATAAATCACAGAAAACAAAGTCATTTAGACGCTTTAGTCAGTGTTGTTTATTCAAGAGTTGGTGTAAAAAGTGTAGACTAAGATGCAGAAACACTGTACACTGCTAAAGTATAACATAAGTATTGGCTACAGTACACACTTTTTATAACAACCCATTTCTAACCATGCTTCACAGATTTTTCTTTAGTATTGACTCTACTGAGTCTGTCGACTCTACTGAGTCTGTCAAACGAAAGGTACCTGATACAACTAATGGCGTAACTTTAAGAGACAAACATGAAACTCATAAAGACAGAAGTCTGAATACATGTAATTTATCAAATATAATCCACAGTTTTCAGAATTAATAAATCCAGTAGTTCTCACTTTTACCCTCAGATCTGGTGGCACACCCCCATTTTTCAATATACGGGGGTATAAAATCCATCATTTCAATATTTCATTGGGAACACTGGACTTTTACTAAGAACAAAGACAGTAAGACTTACTTGTTGATATCCATGCAGCATCTAGCCATAAGATATTTACATTGTGGGGTAGGATAACCATGTTGCTGTAGTAAGGAGTGAGCTCTGGCCACTTTCCCTGCCCTGAAGTAGCATGTGGCTAGCAGGAACAGTGCATCGTTGTTAGAAACTAGAAGAATGGAGAAAATGCAACAATAATGATGTACAATGTATTATAATTGTGATGGATGCCAGTATCAGCCCAGATAGCTCAAAGGCGAGAGCGTCTGCCTTGATAACGGAAGGTTCTGGTGTTCGATTCCCGGGTCGGTGCACAATTTTCACCTTGCTTGTTAAAGATTTGGTGCCATGAGAGTGACCCTCATGTGAGGAGTTCAATTTCCGGGTCCTGCCACAATTTTTCACCCTGCCTGTTACATAATGATTAATATCAATTATCATTACATGTATATGGCATTGTACACTGAATCACTTATGAGCTCAGGTAATGTGTATCATTAATTACAGTACAGTCCCGGTGGAACTTTGAATGCCCACTGTCCACAGTGGGCAGTCCCTCTGAAATTTCAGTGGGCATTAGGAGTGGACATTTACCTGAGTTATCAAGCTGTCCACTTACCTGTATGTTAATTCCAACTGTCTCTTACAAGAATGTCCACTGTGTCCAGTGGACATTTTTAATGCCCACTCTAAAAATGCCCACTGTGACCTGTGGACAAATTAAGTTCCACCCGGACTGTACTGTATCATTACACTGTGTTTAAGTCAAAACTTCTGACTCAGTATCGAAACTAAGATATACATATACATGTAGTTTTGATAAATTACTCTTACACAGTTTATATATTGTTTTACACAACACCATAATTATTTTACTCATGTGATGGTGGCACCAGCTACCTATATTGTGTTGCTGATAGTATATGTCACACCGTTATCAGCTTCATTACACAGTGGTAGCACTTGCCTACTACTGTATACTGACTGTTTATCATTTATGTCACACCTTTATCAGCTTCATTACACAGTGGTAGCACCTGCCTACTACTGTATACTGTGTGCTGACTGTTTATGTCACACCCTTATCAGTTTCATCATACAGTAGTAGCACCTGCCTGCTACTGTATACTATTTGCTGTTAGTTTATGCTACACCTTGATTACTCTAAATACATGGGGGTAGCACCTACTTGCTAATGCCAGTGAAAATGAAATACTGTCGGACAGACAGACAAGTCCGATTATACTGACGCTAGTCCAGTAAATAATCTTAAATTTCTGGACCGATTGTCCGGTGTTTTCCATTAGTGATTTCAGTTTCAAACTTATTTCTAATGTCATTAAAATGTACATTTTGCTTTCAGTTTTGTAAAATTTCTAAAAGCTGCTTCGGTCTGGTGAATTATCCTAGTTTACCAGACTGAATGTCCTGTAAATACATTTATTTTAACAATTTCATATTCACTGTAATGCTATCTGTTTGCTGACTGTTTATGCAACATCAGGAGTATTTTCCTGATATGGTGGTAGCACCTGCTTGCTCTATATTTGCTGATTGTTTATGCTACACCTTGATTATTTTAATGATATGGTGGTACCGGTAGAACCTGCTTGCTCTCTGTTTGCTGATTGTTTATGCTACATCAGTACATGTACACCTTGATTATTTTAATGATATGGTGGTAGCATCTGCTTGCTAATTACGTTTGCTGAGCGTTTATACCACACCTTGATTTCTTTCATTATATTGTGGTAGTACCTGCTTGTTACTGTTATATTGTTTGTTGATTATTTATGTCACACAATGATCATTTTCATTTTACAATGGTAGCACCTGCTTGGCCTAGTGGTTTTATCCTACATGTAAGTAATAGACGTATTCCGAGCAGGGACAGGTTTTCTAGTACATTACCATTACAATGAATTCAAATTCATCTACATGTACAGATAAAACACCCAGTCTAGATTCATCTCAATAATTCTTTAGTATGCTGAATAAACTCTTACCTTCAGCATAGAGTCTTTCTGCAAGAAAAGTTGCATCACCGTAGGCATAATGGTTCAAGGAATCCCATATGGCTGCCTGAAAATCATCACAGAACACTTCAAGTTCAATAAATACAATAAGAATGTTAATCAATACACCAATTCACAAATAGTCTTATCAATGTCACATTAAGAAATAATCCCAAGGCTGCTCAGAACAAGAACATAGCCAAGATTGATCGGCTTCCCCCTTTTTCATTTGACTTCTGTAATGTTTGTTTGATTCTTGTTTTATGTTACACAAAATTTACAGCACTTACACTGTAACATGTATATGGTGACGACACCCGTCTGACGCAATGCACAGTAATTTAGACCCATAACACAAAGCAATGAGAGATCTATCATACCATGATACAGTCGCAGACAAAACACCGACAAGCAACCCCTATGACTACTGGTAATTGTAGATTCTAGGACCTTATAATATATAAAGATGGGTTTCAATCATCAATAACTATGTCAGAAGATTTTGCAATTCATAAATTTTGCAATCTTTAAACGTATGTTTTTGTGATTATCCAACTTAATCTATTCAGCTACATGTAATATAAGTTGTATTAATATATGATACATTTACTAAACAGAACTAATGCTGTTTCATAAATACTCATGCACTACTTTTACCCATGAAAAAAATGGTTGTGCTCAAATCAAACTTTTCCAGGAGAATTTCCAGACTTTATCTGGCCTTATCTTCATACATTTATATTGTAATATTGTATAATATACAGTTTTCTAGGATTCAATTACCCGTTACCCGAGGTAAGTGAAAATTTACGTCGTATAACTGGAAAAGTAAACGCTACTTACCCGTGGGTAAGTGAATTTTGAAGCCCATGCAGATTATAAATGTTAAAGATATTTAAAATCATACTGTCAGTAATGTCCGTGTATGATCCTGAATTTCAAGATAAAGTTCACTTTTAAAACCTAGTAATGATCCAGTAATACGTAATCGTCGAAAGTTGAAATAGTCGGCCATTTGAAATGCATTCAGAAACACTAAGGAGAAACTAAATTCTGCACGGTTCCGGAATTCAGATATGCGACTATGCCATTAAGTTTTTACGACATTTTCGTTCAAAACACACAATAATTCGTGTAAATATTTCACAAGTGGCATTATGATATCATCCCTAATTTGTTTTTATGCTTTTAATAAGTCCATGGCCATCGTCCCTAATTTGGTTTTATGCTTGAAATACGGAATACCGGAACTTAGTTCACGAATAGTTTCGTTTAATAAAACGAAATGTTGTTTCCGGTTTGATGAAAACTTTTGAAGAAAGTCAAAAATGAGTTTAGAGAGAATAAACCCAATCCTTTCATTACCCAGAAAGCAATCTGTGGAGTTCGAGCCCTGGGAGAAACTTTAAAATTGTTGATCAATATTGTGCTGTATTACATTGATTTATTGAGTGTTTAATGTTTTCTATTATCATGATTAAAACGATATAAATTGACATTTTTGTTTGGGTAAGTGACTTTCATGACAAGGTAAGTGAATTTTGGGTTGCCACTTACCTGTTGGTAAGTGGTTTTTTAAGAAAATCCTAGAACACTGATATATATATAATAAAATGTTTGAAATTGCTTATGACAAAATTTAATCCTATCACCAAATTATTATTTGCACAATATCTCCATGATTTAATCAAAATAATCAATATTTTAAAATCACTCATATTGAGAAAGAGTCTCCCCATTTTTGGATTCACTAATATAAAAATATTTAATACATGTACATGGAAATAAGGCAGATGGTATGGAGTTAAAATCTCTCATAAGCCTTCCTCTTGAAAAATCTTTGATGATGTCATCTCATGATTAAGATTTACATATTCTAATGTAGTGTCATCAAATATTAACTCAGTATGTAATCAAAATTTTAGAAATTTTCAGTGGTCCTGCAAACATTTCACTGGCCTGGGTCCTCGGACCACTGGTTTTTTCGGGAAGACTGTTTACTATCAAAGTCAGCATGATGTCACTGACTGTCAATATTGATCATTTGATGTCATGTAAGTCTGGTCAAAAATGTTTGAGTTGGCAGTAGGATGGGGATAAATCTCAGGCTTTTAGCTATGTCTACATTTATATGTGAAACACTAATATCGATACAATTCAAGCCTCTGCTGACAAAATACATGTACCATATATGCACCATTTAACTAACCTGCCCCTGTATTATCTAAGTAAAAATGTAAATTGCTATATGGAATCTGTATAATGTGCACAAAACTTTCTCATCTTTGTGGAAATTTCATTGTTCTCAATTTCTGTTAGATCTATTTGCACTAAGGCAATGCCATTTTGTCAGCTATCGAGTCAAAGATAGTAGAAGACCTACATTGTAGCATGGACAGTACAAGTTTTCATACTCACAATATATGCATTTTTCAAGGTTGGTTATGGTTTATTTATCATTATTAATGGATAATGATACAGGACATTGGTCATTGATCAGAGGAAACGTGGAGAACAACATCGAAACAAAAGATCATTATTTCGTAATTTGGAAAAACGGCATAACTACCAGTAAATATATAACATGTCAGCTGTATTCAGTAATAAACCGACGTAAATCATTATAGATGTATGTAAATTCAAACAAAACAAACTGTCACTTTCACATGAATCAAAGCAAGTGTTTTATTCTGACGAGCAGAAACCTTTCAAATAATTTCTAGTATAGCTTTATAATTGTGTATTTGGTGCTATACCTGAACTGGTTCTTGAAGCAGCATTTTCTGTACAATTTAATACATACAACTCTCCGTTTCATTCATATTCTCAGATGTAACGTATCCGCCATTTATTATGGCAATAATCACGTGACCCAAAATAAAGGGAGATTACTGCATCAGAATACAACGGCCTAACTTAATAGAGTCTATTTCATTTATGAATTATGTAAATATTAAATGAAATAACGTAAGCGTAGATTATGATATATATTATTTGAAGGGGCTTTCAAAGCGGAATTGTAACAGATGAAAGCTACTTGGAGGAAATGCACTATTAAACTCTCGGCGCATGACTCATTTGAATGTCCGCCAGACTAGAGACATTCACTTTTGTAGTTTTCATAAAGCACGTTATTATTTATTTATTTATTTATAACCGGTAACAAGTTGTACTCTAGATAACATAATAAATAAAATGTTTGTGTTATTGTTCAGAATTCAGTGCACATTTAATACAGACAACGAACTCAGACGCCATGCATTGCCACTAAAGCCCAGTACAACATTAATCAAATACAACTTGAGTCAACACCCGAACGATAATCGGACATGTAACAGTATATAGGTGGGTTGATGCAAATGACCACATATTCAGATATTTCAGTGTTCAAAATTAGATACGTGTATAGATCTGTGAATTGGAATCTTCTTGAATACAATGCATCATTCGCACGTGATCTCGACATTAAAGGCTTCGGGTGTCCTCGGGTACTGCTTGTCCACCAACATCTATATCCATAAAGTGGTGCACTAATGTGACGAAATGTCATAGTTCGGTCTTTGCACAATTAATTTCCGTATAGAATCCAACGTGTCCATGCATTAAAAAATTGTATAGACTTCTTGTCTTTTATTATCATAAAAGTTTTTGAAGATAATCTAACCCGAAAATTTCTTATCCTTTCTTGACACTTAGTTGCCATTTTCAATGTAATGTTTATTGAAAGATACTGTGATCAATCAATTAATCTAACAGAGCAGATATATATAAACAATGAAGAAGTACCGATCAGTTATCCAGTGTCGAGGTCTAAGAGGGGAGGCTAATTTATGGAATTGTCCCATACAAACCGTTACGAACTCCGAAAAATACAACATACCGGGGTGAGACCAGGTGTCCGGGAGAGTGAGCGTTTCCTGCTTGCATGCAACATCCGTTGCAACAGTTACATAGAAGCATGTCAAAGTCTTTGAACGTCCCAATGCACACAGGAATGTACATAAATGTGCGACATCATATATAATAGTATTTGTCGAACAATCATTCAATCGCACTTCAGAACGTCATGAATTATTCAGCAAAGCGGTACCTCATTTTCTCTTATGAGATCACCGTAGCGACCGTAGAACTTCCTCAGTGACGATTTCAGGCGTTCTGTAACATAACCCTGTACAAGTAGCTTATCAGTCAGCCGTTTATACCTCGTGACAAAACCGTTGTATTTCGAACATGCCCTGGCATACCTTATAAACTGAAATACAAAAACGCCATAGGTAGGAGAGGAAGGAATGTTACTATTCGAGAAAGGGAAGTTCATTATGTGGAAGTTAGAAGTCGTCACGTTTGTCGTACAGGAATTGTTCAAGTGACCATTCTCATCTAAAGATAAAAGTATATCCTAGTACGAAACAGACCTGTCACCCTCGATTGTCTCTTTAATCTCCGGTTCGTGGGGATAATTAACACGATAAGTATTCCATTATAAATAGATACGTATAAATGCGTATACATGAACACGAGAAAGAAAGGGGGAATAAACTGATGGCTTAAAATCAAGTGAAGATTAACACATTCCACTTGTTTCTGTAAAACCCACAATTTTCCGGTATACGAATGAAAAGAGACGAAAATGCGTTATTATTCTTTTAATTTTTGACACAAAGAAACAAAATCTTAAAGATCTCATAGAATAATAATAATATAAAGCAGACCAAGTAGCCGAATTTGTATGGCTATTTAAAGGCATAAAATGATAATTTAATGTCATTAAAACGGAGGCTATATTCCGAAAACGATTTGAAGACTTTTTGTCACAATGTAATTTGAGATGTAAGTAAACAATGTGTACCCAAGTTTCAGGACGTAGTATCCATAAAATCACTCAATCACAGAGGAAATGAGATGATTTTACAGACTTTATGTTTCCAGCATTGATTAGAATTGGATGTCCATCTCTGCATTGATCTATTGTGACTTTTTTAATCTATGCGCCAGTGGAGCCACCTATCTAGGCACCAAAGGAAACATCTAGGCGCCTCAAATACATATATCCAAAGAACATGATACAATTGTTTTTGTGTACATTGATTGTATAGCCTTATTGAAAAACAATGCAATAGAAAGACATCTGCCTTCATACATAGACTCACCCTTGTGTATTGGTTGCTTCACACATATATTTACCCTTGTGTATTGGCTGCTTCATACATAGACTTACCCTTGTGTATTGGCTGCTTCACACATAGACTTACCCTTGTGTATTGGCTGCTTCACACATAGACTTATCCTTGTGTATTGGCTGCTTCATACATAGACTTACTCTTGTGTATTGGCTGCTTCACACAAAGACTTACCCTTGTGCATTGGCTGCTTCACATATAGACTTACCCTTGAGTATTGGCTGCTTCATACATAGACTTACCCTTGTGTATTTGCTGCTTCATACATAGACTACCCCTTTCAAACATAGACTTACCCTTGTGTATTGGCTGCTTCATATATAGACTTACCATTGTGTATTGGCTACTTCATACATATACTTACCCTTGTGTATTGGCTGCTTCACACATAGACTTACCCTTGTGTATTGGCTGCTTCACACATAGACTTACCCTTGTGTAATGGCTGATTCACACTTACTCTTGTGTATTGGCTGTTTCACACAAAGACTTACCCTTGTGTATTGGCTGCTTCACACATAGATTAACCCTTGTGTATTGGCTGCCTCACATATAGACTTACCCTTTTGTATTGGCTGCTTCATACATAGACTTACCCTTATGTATTGGCTGCTTCATACATAGATTTACCCTTGTGTATTTGCTGCTTCATACATAGACTTACCCTTGTGTATTGGTTGCTTTATATATAGACTTACCATTGTGTATTGGCTACTTCATACATATACTTACCCTTGTGTATTGGCTGCTTCATACATAGATTTACCCTTGTATATTGGCTGGGATGGTCAGCTACACATGTACTTTCCTTTCCGACAATTGTGTTGATTTCAACTTCCACATCACAGATCAACCAACGCTTTCTCATCTGTCCAAAATACACCGGGGACACAGGTGTGCCCCCAATGGGAGTCGAACCCGGGACCTCTCGTTTTTTTTTTAGTTGAACACTTTATCAATTGATCTACTTTGGATCTATATTGCTTTTTCTTGGAATGATAAATACATAGTCAAATTCTCCAGTCAACTGTCGACTAAGGCACTATCCATTTGCCTCTCACTTGCTGGGGAGGGGGGATTTTATATGGACTTGTGGTCGTATTCACGAATGCAGTAAGTGTAAAATTATTCTTAACATTCTTAACATTACATGTACTTAGATATTCACCAAAAGTCGTAAGTTTACGAGTGCCTCAGAGTTACTCTTAAGCGTTACTTTCAACGCTGTAGTAAGTCAAATTTAATCGTAAATATGGCTACCGTTATGTATACTTTGTTTGCAGTTCGATGATTTAGAAAGATCTTATTTATAGGGAACATCTGAACTCTTTGAGTGATAATAATCTTTCGCTCCGAATGAGTTCGTCATCTGGGCACTATATTATTCTGGTTGTACCTGTGATGGATTTTGTCATACGACTCAGTCAGATCTGATTTTCGAATATATTAGACTCAGCTGCATCCCAAAATCCGCCATCAGCTCTTGCCTTTTCTCACAAACATTAATTCTGGTGGACCGTACAAAAGCATCGTGGGGGGGGGGGGAGATTTTTGAAAAAAATATTACGACCTGCCATATATTTTCAGTCAGGAAAGTTGGGGTTAAAGCGGCCCTAAACAAAATAGCCTTTAATATTATTCCTTTTCTGAAAAATTCTACACATTTAGAATGATTTTCTGTTATATCATGGGGCATTTTGAGCGTGTTTGGCATGTTAAAGTAAATTGTTGCCAGATATTCTATCAGAATACAATTTTAAGTATCCCTATATAATGATATAGATCAGTATGAAGTCATAACCTGGCAATATTACCACCCAAAATTCTTAGGTTTTCTCCACCAATCATGCTTATTATCAGATAACTTTGGGTATTTATGTGAAATCATTTATTTATTGTTCTGACAATAATTTATAAGAATGCTTTCTTTGTTATTGAAATAACGAAAACAAATATTTTCATTAATTTTAAACGAAGAAAGGGCAATATTGTGTAAACTTTACTGTTTTCGCAGATTTTTTGTTATATTTTAGTGTATATAGTATATGAAACATTTGTTCCAAATACAAATATAAACTGGCTGAGTATCTTAGCTAATACTTGAATTTCACATGTGTTCCCCCCCTTTTTTGCGGAAATCCTGGATACGCCACATGAGCTTATAGTGTATATTCTAAAGCTTGAGATCAACAGAAATTATAAATACTGATAATTTGGAAACATCAAAGGTTTTCTATGTGATGAACTCCTTCATTGGTTAAATGTAATTTGTAGGGAATCTATCATTTTAACTGATTTTCTTGCCTTTAATTCTGCATGACACCAATTCTACAATAATAGGTTAATGAATGAGGAGTTTATGAAGTAGGCTAAATATAGTTTATTTTGATGTATGATTTCATGAATCTCCGTGAATTTTCAAAGATTTTGTGTATAAATGCATGGGGAATGCTGGTAACTTCATGAATGACTCAGAACCCCATTAAAGTGCATCACTATAACAAACAGACCGTGATTGGGTTGTCGCACTCGATGTCTTTCGGAAAAAATGTTAAATATAGAAGTTTGCGCTCTGACTAAATCCCCAAAACATTCCGTCCGTATTATCATTAGAGGTGGGGTGTCTGATTACATCTTAAGGACTGCCAGAGGTCGTGTTAATGGTCATGGTCTTATAGATATTATTTTCCTTTTTTTGTCAAGACAGTGGCCGTTCCTGGATAACTGATAAAGGGGTGGTGCACCAGAACTCGAGGTGAGATATTAAATGAAGAATGATTACTCATTTTATTCAGCAGTGTGATAAAATGGAAGGAAAAGAAGTTGGTGGGTTCAATGTAGTGAAATGAATATTTTGTTTCCTTAAGTCTTGGCATCATTGTAACAAACAGACTGTGATTGGGTTGTCGCACTCGTGTCTTTCGGAAAAATGTTAAATATAGAAGTTTTTGTTCTGACAAAATCCCAAAACCTGCCGTCCGCATTATCAGCAGAACTGGAGATTGAAATCCGCAGATTTGAAGAGTAAATATTAAAAGAAGAATGATGACATCTTTTATTTAGTAGTATGATAAAATGAAATGAAAAGATGTTGGTGGGTTGGTTGGTGTTTTACATGGCTTTTAACAATTTGTTCGTCATGTCATATGGCGATTTGGAGGAGCAGGCGTGGTGTAGTGGTTAAGCGCTTGGCTTGCGGCGCCGACGATCCGGGTTCGATTCCCGGGTTGCGCCACTATGTTTAAGAGGTTGGTAACCTCCTGCTTCCATGTCGCGATATAACTGAAATATTGTTGAAAGCGACGTAAAACACCAATCAACCAACCAACCATATGGAGATTTGGAAGCAGGAGGTAACCAACCTCTAACAACCCAGGAATCGAACCCGGATAGTCTACGCCGTATGATGGCTATGAAATGCAATCTGGGTTTTTTTTTTACTATCCCTTTGATCACTCTTGTTTGTTACAACATTTTCTTCACAAATACCACACATCTAATGCATTTTATTGAGAAGTATATGTCATTTCTTTTCAGTTAATTGAGAAGAAAGAAAGACAACTCCTGCAGAATCCTTGTTTCGCGTAAATGGCTCAATTTCAACATTATCATGTGCAATATTGTGTTAAATTTACCGTTCTTACAAATGCTTTGTTTTGTTTTGATATATAGGCCATATTATACATTCAGAGGTTTTATTAATTTCAATGTAGTGAAATATAAAATGAATATTTTGTTTTCTTGTATTTTTAAGGTGATGATATGTGCTCATGTTATATTTGCCCACTGGCAATCTTTAACGGTAAAAATACTTTCTATAATTAAGTTTATAAGTATGGATTGAAACTCTGTTACTCAAGGTCGGGGTAGCCGAACGGTTAGAGGGTAGGACGCTCGCCGAGTGGGTACCCAAGATCATAGGTTCGAAGCCTAGTATGAAATTGTATAAATGTATATGTGTCACTTGATTGGTGTATGTATGTCTTAACATGTATAATAATAACATTCGTTACAGGTGTACCCAAAGAGGATCAGGATACAATAAGAGGTAAGTGTAAAATAGAGGTAAGAGGAAGAGTGTGAGGTGAATACATAAGGAAGACGGAGAAGAAGAAAGAGGAGGAGGAGGATAGGAAAGAGAAGAAATAAAAAATGGTAGAAGAGACAGGAAGCAGTAGGAGACCCCGGAGGAGGATCCTAGATCCGCAAAGCTTAAGAGTAAGAGTAAGCTTTACCCAGGGTTTTTTTCGGGGGGGGGGCGGCATGGAGTAGGGCAGAGACTGCGGCTGTGCCAGCCTGCAGCCCTGCCACTCCCCGCCTGACCAGGGTCTGAGGGCGTGGAGTAGGGCAGAGACTGCGGCTGTTGAGGCCCCTAGGGGTTGGACAAGACCCCAAGGGTTTGGGCAAGACCCCAGGGGAATGTAAAACTCAATATGTAGTTCCTGCCTCTCCCCGACTTTCTTTATTGTCGTATAGACATTCTTCTGTTCTGGTGTTAATTTGAAACTTATGCACTTGCGCCACTGCCAGAGTGGTTTCAGATGATTCGATGTATAGACATTTGTGGTACTGTAGCACAAGCCTCCAACCAGCTTCCTTCTTTATTTCATTTATTCGGTAATGTTACCTCAATTAATATCATAATTTTAGTTATAGTCTGCATGGAACTCAAAATATTTTGACGCGTCACTAACAAATACGAACACAAACGGAAACCCTTGTGGAGAGGTGTTTTATGTCAGATCCTGTCATTCCTCTGCTGGGTCAGAGAAGTATGATGTGTGCAAGTCAAGTGGCTGTACCAGTATGAAGTCCTGCCATGCCCCTCTTTATAGGCTCCTGTGGGTGAAGGAGGTGTGATATATGCAGCACCGGTGACTGTACCAGCTTGAAGTCCTGCCATGCCTGCAGTGTGAATGCTTTATAGACACAGATACTTGGGGTGACAAAAAGTTTTACTACTTTGTTATTAATTTGGTTGGTTAGTTAATTGGTGTTTTACGTCGCTTTCAACAATTTTTCAATCATATCGCGACATGGAAGCAGGAGGTTACCAACCTCTCAAACATAGTGGCGCAACCCGGGAATCGAACCCGGATCGTCGGCGTCGTAAGCCAAGCGCTTAACAACTACACCAAGCCTGCCCCACTTTGTTATTAAACATACAGCAATAACATCATAACCACAAATAGATGGTTTGTATCAGTTATAGTTATCCATCTTGCAAAAACCACCTCATAAACTTTTGTTGGAGTTATTCCTCTTTTATAACATATTGAATTCGTACATGCTTTACGAAATTTATTAATGAATAGTCATGTACCAAAATTTATTTGAATATATCGAAGGATGGCTGAAAAAAGTCTGTAAAATAGACAGACGGACGGATAGAGAGACGGAGTGCAAACTATGTCCCATACGGCCCTCCCCGCTTCACCAGGGTCTTGGGGGCGTGAAGTAGGGTAGAGACTGCAGCTCTGCCAGCCTCAGTCCTGCCCCTCCCCGCCTGAATAAGGTCTTGCGGGGCGTGGAGTAGGGCAGAGACTGTGGCTGTGCCAGCCTGCAGTCCTGCCCCTCACCGCCAGACCAGGGTCTTTGGGGCGTGGAATAGGGCAGAAACTGCGGCTGTGCCAGTCTGCAGTCCTGCACCCCCCTCCCACCCACGACCAGGGTCTTGGGGGCGTGGGGTAGGGCAGAGACCGTGGCTGTTGTGGCCCAAGGGGGTGGGGGTAGTCTTCAGATAGTTTCTACCCCTCCCACACTTCTGTTCAAGTCTTGTGGGGAAGCGGGAATTCTTGAGCGAAAGACACATTGACAAATGGAAATTATAGGAAGGTTGTGTAAAGGCCATAATAGATTCCAGGACCAGGGACTACGACATAATCCACGCATATGTGCCCTCCTGTGATTTATGCTGACCCTCCATACAAAATCACCCATCATCTTCAAAACATTTGATGAAAAGATTGATTGAAACCCGTAAAGCACATCTACAAACATCATTGAAATGACGATGCCTCCTACACCACGCTAACCTTACAAAAGGCTGACACCGGAGAACAGGACGGGTAACAGGACGTCGAGGACGTATAATGGCCTCTGTCAATCTCTGTTCTTTATGGTACGAGGACTCATCCTTCGATGCCTAGGGATGTTTCTAGCGGTCAGAGAAGCCGATTGGAATCGATTACGCAAATGTGACGTCCGTATATACGTATCTTGCCGAGGTACCTTATCATATTTTTCGCTTTAGCATCGAAAATCAAACAATCTGATGCAGCCCTAGCGGACGACTCATCGTTACGCTGATTCATCATTCAACAGGGTTGAATAGATTGAAGCTTTACGAAATTACGTTAGACTGGAGTTACCTGTTCTTGCTTGCTATCGCTGCGCGAAGATTTTAAGATCTAGACAGGCATTGCCAGTCTAGAAATTACGTTAAACATTTTCATCTTTAGTCCAACGCTGTAGTGATTAAGACAATGGAATTCGCAGCCATTAACTGAGGTCCTGAAATGTTAAGGGAGGAAATAAAACGTATTCCCCAAAAGATGACGTAAAGAACATTGGAACGTTCTTAGGCCTATAACGTCATAAGGTTGCTAACGTTCAACGTTGTTTATTTCTAACTCATACTACACAAGCGCCGCCTACCGGATGATAACGGACAGCAAAGCTCATTTTACCGGTCTCTGTGTTGAAATAGTCAAAAGTAGGTCTATCCGCTATAGGCCAAACAGCAGTAGATTATGAGTAAACAATAAGATTTTAGTTATGTATTTTAAAATATATTTTTAATTCTAATATTTTTTTACTTGTTGGCACGACGGACTACTAATATAGAATAATCACCTGGACCTCAGACCACCGTATTTTTCATTCCCTGTTTTTGAGTATTGGTGGTTTTAACCGTCAGTTGTCTCGATCTCCCGTTGTGTTGCATCACCTCCCTGACCTATTAGTAATTACCTTCAACTATGTCGGTGTTATATAGTTGGGTTTTTCCGCTATAGTAGCTTTTCCCTCTTAAAAATGGTTTTTTACTGGTCTATTTCCTAATGAGGAAAAACTTGCTAAAGTAGTCTTTACTTCATAGCAGTTTTAATTTTCCCTTGTCCGTCGCCGTTTTGAAATTTACATTTATAGTGCGGACGTATTCTGATATGCTGATTTCATCTGTCTGTCTGCATTACCGTTTCCGTACTTCACCCACAGGGGTGAACTTACATTGAGAAATTCACAAGACCTAATCCACAATAGACTAGAGAAATTCCCAAGACCTAATCCATAATAGACTAGTAATACCTATTGACGTATTACTAATCTATTATGGATTAGGTCTTGGGAATTTCTCTAGTCCATTATAGATTAGGTCTTGGGAATTTCTCAATGTAAGGTCACCCCAGTGCTTCACCTCCTTAACTACAAATAGAAAATGATTTAACAGTAGCAAGTGGAGGGGTATGGCTCCTACTTTCTTCAAAAATAATACCAATAGACATATTAGTTTTCAATCAGTACCATTTCGAAATAATCAGAATAAATATGTGGTACCAACTTGTAAATTCTTCTCTCTTCTTTGCATGACTGCATTGGAAAGCTTAATAGAGTTACATGTAATTGAAAATAGCCTGTGTATATGCGTTGAGCGTCTAATGAATATGAAAGTAATGTGGCTCAGTGGATGGGTTGCTCAGTTCGTGACCGAGAGGTCCCGAGTTTGATTCCTGTTGTGGACACACTGGCATTCTGTCTTTCAGCTGAGTATGAAAACCGTATCACTCTAAGCGTGGCGCGTAAAAGAACCATCAATGTTTCAGGTGGGTTCGTTACAAAGGAGGGACAGGCTTGGTGTAGTGGTAAAGCGCTTGGCTTGCGGCGCCGATGATCCGGTTTCGATTCCCGGATTGCGCCACTATGTTTAAGAGGTTGGTTACCTCCTGCTTCCATGTCGCGATATAACTGAAAAATTGTTGAAAGCGACGTAAAACACTAATCAACCAACCAACCAAATCGTTACAAAAGTATAAATGTATATTATGCGTGAAAGAATCGTGGAGTGACGTAAACAATAATCAATCAACCTGATGAATTTGATAATTGTGTATTTTAACCGACAGTATTGCCATTAACGGCATTAATCTACAAGAATATCCAGAATGCCATATTAGGGAGGAAATTGATTATAGCAGATTTTCATCCCGGTAGAAAATCTAAAATAAAGTAGTTTTCCGGAGGGGGGGGGCGCTACTATTTAGCCATATAAGTCTTATTTTGAAAAATGTAACCAGCTTTTTTATGGAGGTTTATTTCAATCGATAGATTCTGAAATGAAATAAAAAATATCTAAGAGGTCTGAGATGTATGTGAATCAGTTAAAATACTGAAAAGCATACGACGGAGTGTATGAGTCTAGATCTGTAGTTTGTATGACCTGACTGACATGTAATTATGCCGTAATATCTGGCATGATACACATTGCTGCATTAACTGAATATAATTATGATACCTGTCAACAGATAACCCATGGATTGTATTGTAACAAACTATGGAACCCGGATAGGACTATATTCAGACCATCGCATAGTAAAGTTGGATAACTGAAACGCGAAGATGCGATTGCGATGACGCGATGACGATAATGCGATGGCGATGACGCCATAGTGTGATCGCACTATCGTTTCTTCCTCTTCGCACTAACGTTTTATCGCCACCGCATTTTTTAAATATCTAATCAGAAGCCAGTGATTTTATCCCAAGCAGGCCTTATGCCAGCAAAACACCTAGATGACTAGAATCAGGGGCAATTGGTATATGAATACCTCAAGATTTTATGAGAAGAATATCAATAGATTTCAGAATATAAACATTGTTAATAAAAGAGCAACACGCCATCCCATAAATCTAATACGTTCACATATACGTAACTGCTCAAATACAAAAATAAATAAATAAATAAATAAATAAAAAAAATAAGAATGTATGAAAGACTGGGATCTAAGATGGAAGTAGTGACTTAGTGATGACTGTATGTGTATGTTTAAGAATGGATTTGACATATTAATGTCAAGATTTAGTACATCATTGTTAAACTGTTACTAACCAGTTCTATATGTGTAAGTGGACCTCGTAGAAAGTAGATGTTTTGCGTAAATATGTTCGAATGTTAATCATTTTGATGGAAAAAAGCTGTAAAGGAAAATGACGCATTTTGATTGAAAACTTACAAAATTTGTTGTTGGGCTCATTTTTTTCATGAAAAGATGTACATGATAGGTTTTCAATTCAAGATGTATCAGAGACCAGAGTTATCTGTCTTTGTAAGTAGATATGTAACAGAGACCAGAATGTGTACAGAGTTATCTGTCTTTATACGTAGATATGTAACAGAGACCAGAATGTGTACAGAGTTATCTGTCTTTATACGTAGATATGTAACAGAGACCAGAATGTGTACAGAGTTATCTGTCTTTATACGTAGATATGTAAATAAGCAAAAATAATTCTTGCAAACAGTTGTAAAAATATAATACTTTATTAGGGCAATAATCCTGGAGTCGCATAAAGCAAATAACAAAATATCTTTTAAAATGTATCGGAGTTTTTGATTATATAATAGCACACGAAACCAAAAAAGGGACATATGAATGGTAGAACAGTATTCCAAATGTGTATTGAGGCACTGAAGGCATGATACATGCTGGGTAATGATAAATATAATATATGCACTGTGGTCTTACAGTTAGTTACTAAGCATTAGTGACTGTGGTCTTACAATTTTGTAGGAGCTCAAGTGAGACCTCTGATTGTATGAAATGCTTGTGACGAGATCTTTCATTAATTTAGGTCGACTGTAATATGGTCGAGTTGCCCAAAGTACACAGGTGCAACCTCTTTGTTTGAGTTTTCATCTCTTACATTTGCATGCACCCCCCCTAATTTCGTTGTTTATTAGTTCCCTGTCAGTGAGACTGGGGGAGACTACAGTGTTTGTCGTTGTCCGTCAGTCTGTCCGGATGGTTTCCAGACAATAACTTCAGTGAGGAATGACCAATTTGCGTCAAATTTCATACAATGTTAGCTTATATAAAGATCTAGGGGATACATTTTGGGGTCAAAATTTAAATGCTAAGGGTCACTCTTTCTAAAAATAGACATTTATCATTGTATTTCGGTTTCCAGATGATAACTTGAGTTAGGAATGATTGATTTCTTTCAAACTTCATGTAAGGCTAGCTCATGTAAAGGTCTAGGGTGGGATTGATTTTGGGATCATAATGTAAATTCTAAGGATCACAGTTACTAAAAATAGACATTTATCACTGCATTTCGGTTGCCAGATCATAACTCTTGACTTAAGAATAATTGATTTCTTTTAAACTTTATACAATGCTAACTTATGTATTGGTCTAGGGAGGGATAGATTTTGGGGTCACAAAGTCAACTTTAAGTGTCACTGTTACTAAAAATAGACATCATCATAGTTCAGTTGTAGACTTATTACTGAAAATAGTGATTCATCGCTGTTTCACTTTCCAGATGATGACCATATTTACTGGTGTCAGATATGAATAAAACGATGCAAATTTTTGCTGTCAATTTCACTAGAACTTGATATAGACTTCACAGAATTCAAAGTTATTATAGAAATCATGCAAAAGATTACCAAGTTCACATAACTGTTTCATGTTGCTAATAAGGTATTAGTCACTTCGAAGGTACAGAATGTGGCAGGGGATGAGTGTTGCATACGACACTGACTGTAAGCTTGTTGGCATTAAATATTTTCATATTGTGTCATCCCGCTGCTAAAGGTTTTCACTTAAGTTTTATATGGTATGTACTCTTTTTATATATTTTTTTGTTTATTTGTTTGTTTTTGTGTTGTTTTTTACTAACAGTTCCTATAATGTTACAGCAGAGTCATAATAAAAGCACTTTGAGGTCCTGTCATAATCCCAATCCAGACAACCTAGTATTGAATAATAGTCGCATATAGCTCGTCTCTCCTATAAGAGTTGAACCTATATAACGAGGTACTTTAAGGTCTTACCATGTGTTCCATATATTTCGTCGGAGGATATCCTATACATTATTGTGATGCTTTTTCGCATATATATTATTCATTTATTATTTTCAATTTCTGTCAAGTCATTATAAAAAGAAACCAAGAAACCGGGTCCGGCACTATAAACTGAGAATATAGTTAAATATTTCATTTTAATTTATTCCATTATCAAACGTTCAAATTAATTCTCATGCAGAATGGTTTAATTCTATTTATCAATAGAATAAAACTAAATATTATCCAAATCCCCGAGTATTAATTCATTGATAAACAGAAGAATATGAAATTATGACTTAAGTATATTCTCAGTTTATGGCGCCGGACCCCGTTTATGCTGCATTGATCACTTTAAATTTGGAATCTTTAAGATTTGCCAAAACCGAAGAACGGTAAGTTCTTTCCTGTTTGTAATTTATTCAAACAACGTCTACAATGAAACACATATATTTTGGTATTTATATGTTCAAACACTTTTCTACATTTCCTCTGACTAAGGATTGAAAAGTAATTAAGGAAGATTCAACAATTTTTTTCAATTAAGCAAAGCAAACAGGTAATAATCAGATACCAATCACTCAACATTTATGAATTAATAATTATCATATTTTTCTATCAAATTATGTTTAAACAATGCTAAATTCGTTGAAAACAATCAGTATTTGATATTTCAGTATTTGGCATCTTGGGGGTGATCTCCTCCATTACTTTGCTAAAATGTGTCTTTCAGTCATTTTATGGAAGTCTCTACTTATTATTTCTTACTATTTCATACATTCAGTTTTAGTAACCTAATTCGGGCACATAGTATAGAGTCATGTGACCGGAACACTGCAACGTGATTGGCTGAATCTAGATCGAGGTGTGATAATGTATATAATATAAAATATACCAAGGGATAAAATTTCACCTTGTTAGAATTGCGTGATATACAATAATTTATATATAACCTATTGTTATGTCCACACATGCTAGCACAATTAAAGTTAAATTCACCAAGAAATTACATAATCTACAAGCTGCAATAATACAAACTGTATAATTTTGGTTTCTTTTGGTGAAAAATGACTCAGCAAATCAGGATATGAAAAATTTATTTGATAACAACGTCACTGTAATCATAAAATATGCAAAACATGAAATGACAAAATGTATGCAAAATGTTTATTTGAAAACCGACCTGGTGGATATGCGAATATTTGATGCTTTATTTGGTTTGCTTATTGTTAGCATGGTGATATAAACATAAATGATAATCTTCGACTCTAATTTTAAATCTGATCTTTTAATGTTCATATCATTTTTCGTGCGCATGCAAATTTTAATATTTATACGACATGTAGAATTTCCACACTTTCTAACAAAACCTTTATCGGGGTTATAAAAACAATTTACATGTAAATGACAGCGTAAATGTGCATGGTCATCCATCGTAATTGTAAGATAAAAATGTTCATTTTAAGCTCTTTGTTTATTTGAAGACGATGTAATTACGTTACAAGTTTATTCCAAGGGTGTCAAAGCCATTTTATATTACTCTGAGATTCGCAAAACAATTTCTTTTATCTTTAAATCGGATAATAAATGCATCTTTTTGTTTATTTAACGACACAGTAGCATGAATGAGTATGGTCATCGTAATTGTAAGATAAAAATGTTCATTTTAAGCTCTTTGTGTATTTGAAGACGATATAATTACGATACAAGTTTATTCCAAGGGTGTCAAAGCCATTTTATATTACTCTGAGATTCGCAAAACCATTTCCTTTATCTTTAAACCAGATAATAAATGCATCTTTTTGTTTATTTAACGACACAGTAGCATGAGTGAGCATGGTCATCGTAATTGTAAGATAAAAATGTTCATTTCAAGCTCTTTGTGTATTTGAAGACGATACAATTACGATACAAGTTTATTCCAAGGGTGTCAAAGCCAATTTATATTACTCTGAGATTCGCAAAATCATTTCCTTTATCTTTCAACAGGATAATAAATGCATCTATTTGTTTATTTAACAACACAGTAACACTGTAGTGCCATTCTTTTGAATTTTGAATTTATAGTACCATCTCCGCTTTCGTCAGAGCTACCTTGCAAGCATCACCATTGATAGTGCTGATTTCATTTAATATTTCCTTTTCCTGTGATGTTGAATGTGATTCTTTGAATCGAACCCTTGACGTGTTCGTATTAACTGAACTTTCGTCCATATTGGGATCAATGACTCGGATTCTTCTCCTGTCTGATTTCTCAATACAACAGCCAAAGAAGTCGAATATAGTCATTACAAATTTGATTCTCCTGAAATGGAAATATAAGATAAGAAGATCATCATAATGAGATGATTATATGATGACGCCCAGAAAATCAGTGATAAAGTCAAAGCCACCTGATATTTCACTTGACAGACGGATTATTAAGTAAATAAAGTAAAAAACGAAGAAGGGTCAACCATATCTCATAGTCCATGGAATAAAAGGACAATATCGTGAATAGTGTCATATTCAGACAAATGCAAACCCCAATAAAATCGAGGCGAGGACAGGTGCCCGGGAGGAGTAAGCGTCCTTTGATTGCATGCAACACCCATGGCAAAAGTCCTGCAACAACCTCTCATAAATATACACGGACGGACACACGAAGGAGACAAGAAAACGAAGTCAAATTTTCCAATTCAAGGCAAAAATGGTGCTGCCTATAACATAACAATGATAGTAAAATATTATATTTATAAATTTTATTATTGTTAAAGATCAAAGATATCTAATACACAAATTGCTAATATTTTTAACTTTCTAAGTCGGTATCGTAATTGCACTACAATCAAATATTTTTGTAATGTGATATATGTTCTAGTATATTATTTATATTCATGTATTGTATAGCTCTATGGTGACTTCTGCCACATAACTGAGCCAGTAACTCCTCTCTTTTTTCTTTCTATAAGTTGTGGGTCATCATGTACCATTGCTACCTATCTTTTGATAATTTGGATTCAAATATTTCGTATACATGTATATTTTGCTTGAGTATAGGATAACTAATTGCGATTTGCTACTTGGAACATGCAAAATAATCTTTCTTTTCTGTCCTTACATTATATTTACCATATACATTTATTCCAGCTATAAAACTGACCATTGCTTCAACAATGTGTCATTTCACAACAACTTGTCTTAATGTAATCTTTCCAGAAGTCATTTCATTTATGCCAGAACTATTTTATTCTTTATGTTGACTACCAGTATTTACAGCTGGCGGAACTATGGAAATATGAAGTACAGACTCTTCACATATAGGCGAATCTTTGTAAAGGTAGACTTGCGAAACAAGTAAATTTGTCAAACCTGTCAAAGGTTGACCAAAACTATACATAAAACTATATAATATCGTTTTATTTCAAACTTTTGAAGAAGTTTTCGGTCAGACATCGCCAGTTTTGACAAATTAACCGAATTCGCATGTCTTCGTTTATATCGA
Organism: Pteria penguin; assembly: GCA_035048485.1. Lineage (NCBI taxonomy): Eukaryota > Metazoa > Mollusca > Bivalvia > Pterioida > Pteriidae > Pteria > Pteria penguin. Next base: position 18,114,552 of record CM068593.1, read on the forward strand.
TTCGTTTATATGTAAGGAGGCCTTAAGTATCTGTTTACAAGTAATATCCTGACAGTAATTTCTATTGATTCTGTTGAGGGGATCAAAAAGAGAAAACAGAAGACTTCTGACAAAGCTGTACCAAGTACATGAACACAAAACATTCTAATAGTAAAATATACACGCAAAAACATTACAAAAATATTCGATTGTGCTGCGGTTACGATACCGACTTAGGACGGTAAATCAAAGTAACCAAAACATCGTCAGTGTTAAGATGTTAAACGATTTCCAGAAAAGTGCCCTAAACTCCAAGTCACCTAAACAGGATACATTGAATTGTAATGCAGCCATTTAGCCAACATGGTCATTTTCGATCAATGTACATCTAAATGGTTCATAACAAGTTTCGGAGATGCAACCTGTTCCACTTAAACTACGCATTCCTTAGAATTAAAATATGAAGACTTGTATAACCTGTTTGAATATATTGCTTCATGTGTGAATCTAGACGACTTACTTCTCGTCAATGATGCACATAAGAGTTAATCCTCAGTTATAGATAAACTTACAATTTTCATGATATTGTGGTATACACACATAATCCAAATACCAATTAAAAATGTGTTGCGTCCATCCTGTTACAGCTAAAATGAATTCTAGACAATATGTGATTCTTTCCTGTGTTCATTAACAAAAAATATTAAGAATATTTTGTTATATGTTTGGTAAAAGAGGATGCACAGCTTTAAAAGAGAAAGCGAAAGACATTTGACTTAGCTGTAGGGCAGAAGTCACCAAGGAGAGGTACAATACCTGACCACAAACACTAGACACAAGAGGTGGAAAAGTGATTTATATAACTTTAAATACTGCATAAGCACTTCACTAAAAAGTGAGCTTCGTACTTCAGAAAAATAAGCGCTGTCTTTTTGGCGCTAATATATCACTGCATGGATATTGAGGTACTGTAGATCACTCTATTTTGTATCATGTTTGTTGCGAGTGTATCGCTGTTTGGATATTTGCTGTATCAGAGCATGTCCTAAATACGATGATTTCGTCCTAAGGGCTGACATTTGTCATGAAGATACTGACTTAAGTATATGTTAAGGAACGTCTGATATTGTCACAGGAAATACTATGGTCGATATAGAGATTTCATGCGGTTTAAGTCGAATTTCATCTACGGGTGTTTCATGCAATTAACGAAGGCGCTCACTCCTTCAGGGTACTTGCTCTTATCTCCTTTTAAAAACTGCGGAACTATAAACGATAGAGTCCGTATATTTTAGAACTTTAGGATTGGATTAACCTGAAGATACGTCTTTGTATTGCTTTGAATATATATGCGAGATATAAATTTTGTGTTATTCATGGTTACACTGATACTCAAACTCCTTTCTACTGCATTAAAATTTCGTGGTACTAAACTGAATACACACATAGAGTAGATAATCCATAGCTTCAAGATTTTACTTCTGCTACCAGTAATATGTTTTCAAGCCTAGTGAGTTTCTAATGCAGAGTTCAATTCTGCAAAATGTTGGAGATACGAACAAGTGTGATATACACAACCGTTTTGGGGTAAAACCCGAAACAAACATCGTTACAAAGAATATGAATGGCCAATGAGAATTGCAGAGTTAGAAGTTAAACATTCCCGGTCAATGCAAAATGTGTATAGTGTTTATAATTGTCGAAGAGAGTGGAAAATGATTTTATAGGAGATAAATGTACCTCAACTGGTGACAAATCCTCGTGCTGAATATACCATAAATAACTGGGTTCGCTGCACTGTTCAGTGGAGCCAGACTCTGGATGAAGGCATGAATGGCGATATTCGTTTGGTTAAACCCGATCACTTGATATATGGTAAGTAAATTCCAAACGAAATACGGACTCCAGCATAAAATGAACACTAAAAGAAAGATTTTAAAATTTAGGAACTGATAATATCAGTCAATAAACATGTTGGTAAAGCTGAGCAGAGGAGATGCTTACTTCATCCGGGCACTCTGTCACCTCTGAGTTTTAGGGCTTCATAAATAACGGGCGAACTCCCCTTCTATAATTTCTTCACCTTTTCTTCATAATCCCCCACCTTACTCCACTCTTACGCTGTCCACACCTTCATTAATACTCACAATGGCACACTACCCGTCACAACTATACAAGACGTTCTCTGAATTGGCGTTGAGAAGCAGGTGCAATACAAAATGTTGTAATATCTATATTGCAAATAATGTCATTTTGAAGATGTAAAAAATAAATAAAATAATATAAAGATAAAAATAAATATAAATAATTAAATGCAAAAAATGCACATTGACAGATATTATTGTGATTTGGTTTTGTTTGACACACAAACAAAATTATTCAGGTGAGGAAATATGTAAAACTGAAGACACAGAAGTTCAAAACGTAAATATATGTAGGACAATCTAGTTAACAAATCGACCTGAAAGTATGAACCTAAGAATCAATAATAGATATTAGAACATATATATTTGAATGTCTGTGGTGCATCGTGTGCTCATTTCGATCTAAGGACTATGCATGAGGGAGACACTTCCTAGTTTTAGAATATTTGACAGTAAATTGGAAGTATATATCTTGGGTTAGAAGCAGTGCAGAAGCACTGAAAACTTATCTTGAATAAGATGCAACACTGATACAATGCAATGTCACTGTGTAACAAACAGTGATGTACCACGACAGATATTCCTGGATCTCTGTAAGCGATAGATGAGCAATTAAATTACATATAAATGTCAAGTACACCGTACAGATTTAAATGTCAAATTCTGAATATTGAAGTCCCAAATATATGAACATCGTAATACAATTCATAGATAAGCGTATGGAAGCAAACGCTATAAATTCAACATCTTTACCTAAAATAATGACGAATGTCATTTTCATTGTACGAATCTTTGCTTGGGGTATAATACCACGCGAGCTCATGGAAGTTTCTCTCCCTCTGAACCTGAACTGACGCACTGTTCCTGTGGATTTGTATCCTACAAAAGAAAAAAACAGAAAACATCTGACTATGCACACTAAACATGATAATAGTAGAATATACACGGAACGACATTACAAAAATATTTGATTGTGATGCGGTAACGATATCGACTTAGGACGATCAATTGAAGTAGCAAACGTTACTTAATTGGTGTGGTAAACCGGTTTATGGGCCCCACCTTCCCACTTGTACAGAGAAAAATATGCACAGATACACTTGATTTGATGTTGATAATTAAGGATTTTCTGTATTTTTTTCGAGGCATTGCAGTATGCTTGCAGTCGGTCCAGTTCCAGCTCCAAATATTTTAACTTTCAGTTTTTGTGACAAATTTATGGAGAAAAAAAAGAGGCAATCCAAGAATGAATTATTTATGTACATATAATTTCGCCGTGATGAGGCCACATGTGTTTAGTCACGTGGCAGCGACTGCAAATATTAAAAATGCAGTGCAGTTGCCCTTCTAACATGTATATAAAGGAAACGCTGTCTGTGTGTAAATATTTTACATTCAAGATGTAATACGATTTATATACTGTGAAATTACTTTATTTTCATGGCTTCCAATTTTCGTGGTTTTACAAAAAAAATGTTGGTTCATGGATTCTTAATTTCGTGGATTACACCTTACGCAAAAATAAATAAATCAATAAATAAAATAGAAAATAAAAAATAAATAAATAAAGGGACTTAATTGCCCCGAATAGATCGGGAAAATATAAACACAACTGAGCGGTGATCAAAGTAACGTGTCACTATGCCCTGAGCGATACAAAATAATTACCGACTCGGACTGTATACTAGTACTGAAAAACTCAAAAACATATGTTATTAAAATGATGCAACGGTGGTAAACAAAGGTAGCGTAAAGCTACGAACGCCGGCGGCACCAGGACTACCAGACCCCGTGACCGTACTTGCAGAAACTGATTCTACTAGGGTTGCAGTTGCAACCATGTCTGCAAGAGATTCTGCCGAAAACATCTTAAAACATCGCTTAAGCATAAAAAGGGATCTTAGCAAATTATAACGATGAAACCAGGGCAATAATTACACAAGATACTGAAGTGATATGGCGGTGTCATATAGTAGTCTTTCCCCTAGCCAGTCCCCCCGACCCCGGAAAACCAGCTATATAGTAAGTTTCCCCCTGGAAAACTGGCTATATAGTCGCTTTTCCCCCGGGGAAATCCTACTATATAGTAGCTTTTCCCCCGTTTTATAGTACGATCCCCCTTTCATATAGCCAGGTTTCCCTCATAGCCTATTTTCCCCCTTTTCTAAATACACTATTTTTGTCTATGTAGATCGATGAACGATGTCTGGTTGTTTGTCAATTCATAAAATACAAGTTAAGGATGTTTATATATTCACTTCCTAAACTTTATAAGTTGTTACAGGACTTTTGCGACGGGTGTTGCATGCAACCAGGGGACGCTTACTCCTACCGGGCACCTGGTCTGCATTTGTCTGATTGTGACACTATGCACGATTTTTTCCTTTTGTTCCTTGGACTGTGAGATTTTGTTAACCCATCGGTACTTCTTCGATTTTTCCTACGACATGGCGGCTATGTGATTCGTGGGTTCGAGTTCCAACTCGGAAACAAATATAAGTAAAATTAGAGGATGCCTTGTTAGCTGTCACCCTCTAATCTCACTATCGAACCAATCGCCTATAATTTCTTAAAGAGAGAGAGAGAGAGAGAGAGAGAGAGAGAGAGGGGGGGGGGGTTCAACACAGGAGATAATGGAAATCACTCGTCTTATACATCAAGGGTTTATTATTATTTTCTTTTCAAAACATTACGGTCTGTCAACATTCGCTTTTTTACCAAGCTACACAATGGTACATGTTTTCTAAAGGGGAAAAATTCTACTATGGGAGGAAAACTGGCTATATAGTAGGATCCCCCCGGGAGGGGGCACTATATAGCCAGTTTTCCGGGGGGGGGGCTGCTATGGGGGGAAGGCTACTCTACAACGGTGTCATTGTACTTGGTGTCATTGCATACTAGTATTTTAATGATTTCAGATGTCTTTGGTTTAGAAAACTTTTATCGAACAATGTATTTTATTGCATATCAGTCTATGTTCTCATGAATGAAGTAAATATCTATCTATTTCTCTATACAACAATAGTTCGGAGGTGTTTATAGTTCGTAAATTCGTGGGTGCAGCCAACCACGAAAACTACGAAAGTTAGATCCCCACGAATAAAAAGTATTTCACAGTAGCAAATTATTAATAAGATCTATAAGCACAGAAAAACCTGTTTTAGCGGCCACCTCTATAACGAGGTCACCTGTCTATAAAGGTCACGTTTTAAATTCACAATATCTATGTTTTCCTAGATAATAGACCTCTGTAGAAAGGTCACCTGACTATAAAGGCCACTTTTGACTCTTCCCTTAGCTGACCTTAATAGACAGGTTTGACTGTATCTAACTGAAAATCGCTGCAGCTCATTTCTGATCATAATTAAATTTTATAAACATCTTTCTCTAAATGTCTATCTATATCAATGATACCATAATATCCTACTTACCTTCTTTCGGATACATTGGCTTAGTGGAAGAGACTCTCTCCATACATTTAGGAATCTTATTATGCCTCCATATAATACAAATCATTGAACCATAACAACATGCAATGATAATGGCCGGAATAAAGAACACCAAAGCAGCTATTATAGTCAAATATATCTGAAAAAGAAAACAGAATTCTTCAATTACTAAGTTTTTAATTGTTCTGGGTGTGTTTTTGTTTTGTATTTTTAATACTGGGTATTTAGCAATTTTGTCATATAGTTCCTGTCTATTGCCCACAAGTGTGTTTTTGGGGAATTCTTTGCTTGTGCGGCTAGCCAAATAACATATGCCGATACTTCCTGGACACATAGTTTCACTCTGGTTTTCCAGACGTTTATAAATGTCCACTAAGTTATATTTTTGTGAATGTCAAGGTGGCATTCTATTACTTTTACTATTTTAAAATCATATTCTTTGTAATATATCTTATTTAAACAATTAATAAATTAGTGTTTCCTTTATACCAGATAACGTAATTAGTGCATTCTATTGAAATCTAAATTGCCTTAATTAAAGCAAAACATTAAGATGATTCGTATTTATTCTATAAAGATATTTCTTGGAGCCATATCAATAATATAAAAAAAATATGATGTCCAGTCTATTGTAAAATATTCCCTCTAGTCAAGAGAAAATAGCCTAGTGTCATATTATAACAAATTATCATTTACAATCCAAGCCGTAGTCACGATTCAAATACTAAGTTAACGGTCTAGTATTACAATAACGTGAGACGGGATATTGTTAACAATGAGACGTTTTCCCTGTACGTATTCGTTTTGAGTGTTACATGTAAATATGATGGATAATTCCAGACCGTAAGTCCGAAAACCATGAAACCAAAGGATATACAAATCAGTGAAAATGAAAACCAAATAGAAAACAACGTAAATGTCTACTTGAAGAGCATATGTGAAACCCCTAAATGGAGTGAAATCAGGTTACCGGAAAGAGTGAGCATCTCCTGCTTGTTAGCAACACCTGTCACATATACCAAATAGAATGAGTCAAATCTTGTAAATTCCATATATTGCAGCATTCTTTCATGAGTAGAGGTGCGAAATATTCCGAATGCATGACAGGTTATGACTTTGGTTTTATCCTAGGTCATAATGCAACTTTTCAGTAATTTTTTTATAAACACTATCAGAAATATTTAGAAATTTACATTAAAAAAAAGAAGCATACATGATATAGTTTTAATTATTTTCTCACTAAATTTAGATAATAATCATGGTATAACAAAAGATTAAAAAATAAGATTTTACTTAGAAATTGAAGATCAATCCCCAGGAGTATACAATCATAACACGTCACCAGTCGGAGTCATCTAGGCGTATGTGAAATAGTCTGATTATTTTCTGATATCTGTAAATAAGGCCTTTTTAGCGACTCTAAAAACTTGCGGAACGTTTACTTAAACCGTGATTTTTCATATCCTTGTGACATTAATTTTTCATGAAGTAGTTTGCCTCATTACTCATCGAAATTAAAATCCAGTTGGATTCTTGGAATGAATATAGTGATCGAGCAAGTGATAGATTTGATCACCGTCACTAGCTAAAAGTTTAGAGGTTAGTCTTTTCCCTGCGTATCTTGTGAAAATATTTACGACAGCTACATAGAATTACAATTGAGTGTCAGTGCTAAATGTGACACTTACTGTCTCACTTTTTATTCGCGGGTACTATATTTGTGCTTAAATTCGCAAGTACGACTCCATGCGAAAATATAGTCATGACGTCTGTTAATTATAATATCTAAATATAATATTATTCTTGGTCCTTACTAAAATAATATCTCTTGAATACATCTGAATCGATATCGATGAAAAATTTATAGTCCCTCAAAAATATAAATCTTTCACAGTATTTTGCAAAAGGTAAAAAATTATGTCAGCATATTGAAGATTTGTATGAATTTAAAAAGTTATTTTTCGAGCAAGTAAAGTACTGGCCACAGTAACCTTAAATCACGAAATTCCCATTCTTTCTCAACTGACTATTATAGTAACTACGAAAGCAATATTTTAAGTATATAATAATACTATATACGATGTGAAATCAGGATGAAAATTGGTATTACTTCGGGAAAGTTATCTAGAGATCTATTTCTTTTTCGAAAATCAATGCTGCCAACAAGTTGCAACGATATATATGAATATACATTCCTGGAACGATTTTGCAAAATAAAAAATGAAACCTGAATGAACAGATATTGGCTATCAAAGGACCCAAAATGCTATTTTCGCGGAAAAAAGTATCAAATCGCAATTTACCTTCCACTGTGTTTTCGTTAATGTAATTGTACATTGTTCTCCCTTGAATAATACGGCGAGTGGTATGGAATACAGTGCAGCCAAACCCCAGCTGACAATTATCATTATCCTTGACCGCCAACCTGTAAAAAATGGTAGATGTGAAATTATAATATTCTATTTATCAAGGCTTGCTTTTTGTCTACTATATCTGTCAAAAATCATCTTTAACTCTTTAACGCCGGTTTTGCTTAAACCATTCTCTACAGGATTTGTTATTTAGCCGTGAGATATTTCCTCTTTTCGGGTTTCTGGTCTCACCTTCGGATTCCAGGGTTTCATAAATATTCACCTTAGAAAACTGATATGAGGGTTACGATGACAACACTCTAATAACCTTGGTATTTTCTAAATGAGTGTACGGTTGTCAGATATAAATACATGTATTCTAAATTCTAAAATAGTAGTCAGTAGTCAGTAAGGAACATTGATTATACAAGACAAACTAGAGATATTAAGGATCTCTGGAACAAAGAGAGAAGGGATCAGGTGCAATATAGGAGTAAGTATCCCCTGATGACCGGTAACATCCGCCATGATGACATTAAATAATGCCAACTAGCAGAGCTCGTAGTCACAGGAAGGTGTAACGGTAAATCCGTAATCACAAAAGGCAAAAACTCACAATTTGTATAAATGGTGTGATATTATCATAATACAAACTGTTTAACAAGGACTACAAGCAAATAAGGTAATCAACATGTTAATAATTTTTGATAAAAAAGGGGGATATTATAGCGCCATTAATATTTGCAGAATGTAGACATCAAAGGATAGAAATCATGATTATATTTATTCTACATTCACTAATAATGCCGACAAATACCTCTGAGGGTTCCAGAAACAAAATGACGCACGTACTTTTTTCTAAAAGCAATAAAAGATGTGGCAGACAACATAACTCTTACCATTGTCAGACAATCTCAGGGGTCGAGCAATTGCATCTAGCCTATCCACACTGAGGGCAACCAAAACGAAAGTCGATCCATAGGTCACCAAAGCCTGTAGCACAATCAAGATTTCAAATTAAAGCTATAGTAAATTCCCTGCAAAACTGACAATCTAAGCGTGTTTGCAAATAGGAAATCTTTGCATCATATTACTAATGAAAGCACAAATTGTTCATGTATGTATCTTGTAACGATTAAAACTCTAACAGACCATCTTAAGTCTTCAGCAATCGATAAAATAACAAAATTCATCTGCTCGAGTGAGCTAAAAACTTTGTTACTTTTGTCATACAGCTTTGTCAGATGTCTTTTTCTGTTTTCTCTTTCGTTTTTGTCATATTTATTCAATTTGTCTGTGTAGAATTGGCATCAGTTCTCTCAATGATTCAATATCATAATGGCATGTGTTATGACATTTTACCCTGTATGTACACATTCATAATTTGTGCTTTTCGTGTAAAATATATCTTTTGGATTTCATTGTGGGTGTGGATTGTCGCACGGGAGATGCTAATTCCCTAGTCACCTAATCTCGCTGATTCCCAGACATCTGCGGGAATACTACAGTCGTTTAACACGATGTTGATAAATACATGTACGTTACTTAGTACCACAATTAGGGCTAAATTTTTTAACACAATATGCCGAAAAAGAATTATGACTATCATATGGCACAGTGACAATGGATTCAGTACTTTACATTGTATTGCATAATTACTCGTTAAACAGAGAAGAGCAGTAGCCAGAGATGAATAGTCATGTATTGTTTAGATATATGTACAATGTTCTCCTACCTATACTTAGTAATATTTTCCATCCTTTTGCCAAACACATAAAATATTGTAACAAAAATACTTTAAATGTTTTCCGAATAAATCTTGTAAAAATGAAATATGTCTGTAAGTTTAATGTTCTTTTGAACGGCAAAGACAAAGGTGGATTCAAATTAGATAAGAATCATTCACATAATATAATAGAGAAGAGAGAAGACCAAACTGTATAACACAAATCCCAAGAACATAAAACATGATAATAGTCAAAGAAAGACAGAAAACGGCATTACAAAAATATTCAATTGTACTGCATTTACGATACCGACTTATGACAACATAAAGTAACAAACGCACTCCATTGGTGCGGTTAACCGGCATACGGGCGCCCATCTTAATATTCACCTCAAAAGTTGCACAATCAAAGGACACATATTTAAAATTTATAAATTATTCTTGCTCAAGCAATACAATGTATTAGCTGTACAGAGACCCAGTAAAGACCTATGGGTTTTCTGCGATAATCCCGGGATCATACCGTCGATACGTTTAATTACATGTGTATTTTAAAACGGTCGATATGAAATTATCGGAAAATTTGACCCTCCTTAGTTCATACACTAGATTACCCTAGAAACTGATCATCGTAAAAATTGATATTTTGCTAGATGCCTACTGTTGATAAGTCACATTTCCGAATTTAGATAAAATGTCTGAATAAGATGTGTAAATATTCCCACAAAATTTTCGAAGTTTATAATATATACAACTCTGAGTAATAAGTTTTTACTTTGCTTTAAAATCCAAAAACGTTAGTACAGGCTCTAGCAAATCGAACCAACTGACTTATATAAATACCATGTGATGGAAGTCTAGGCTTATCACCATCTAAATTAGGGAAATTATAAATACGAGATCCAAAGTCATCACACTTATTATATATGTTAGTATGGATATTGTTGTTAATAAATTTAATTCTTAGTTAAATAAATGTGTTTCCTTATCAGAAGTATTGGCTTTGTTTGATTGAAGTTCACGTGGATATATATATATATATATATATATATATATATATATATATATATATATATATATATATATATATATATATATATATATATATATATATATATATATATATATATATATATATATATATATATATATATATATATATATATAGTTATATATTTTTCAAACTGAGGCTTATCGATTACTAATATATCTATATAAGATATCTAGAGTTCAACTTATCAATAATATCGAAACGTAAGGTTTGCATAGAATGCTTAATGTTCCTCTCATAAAAATAGAGAAATAACTATGCTATAAGGAGAGCGCATGTAGTGCCCATAGGAGTTCCAGTAATCTGTTGATAAATCTTGTCATTAAATCGCACATAAATATTATCAATCAGAAATGTGATGACAATCTCAATATTTTAATTATCATAATATCTGAGAAAATTCCAAATGTAAGTGAAGTGCATAATTATTATTTAGACTCTTTGTTGAAACTCCAGCGTATGAGATAACAAGTTGGTTTGGCATAAGTCATGAAGTAGTGTTATATATAGTGTCAAAAACTCAAAATTAGAAATTTGATTAGCTTCAAAATCTCTCAAACAGAATAAAAGGCACCGAGAATGAGAAATCATTTCATACTGACATCTCATCAAGCATCTGATTGGATAAGTGATGTTTGGTATACATATATATATAAGAAATATCTTCTTACCATTTTCCCGGAAGTTTTTTCCCGTACTCGAAATAAATAGTTCCAACACGCAACTCGATTTGATATAAGCGTTTGAAAACTTTAATGGAAATAATGGGAATTAAATTTAATATTACACAAGGAAAAAATTATGTTAAAGATGAATTGCAAACGGTTTGTTTCACTTGTTATCGAAAACAAATGATTTTATTCTAATTTGATATATAGGACATTTCGCTCGCAAATATTATTCTCAATGTTAGTGTTAATAGCATTCTATGTATACGGTATCTTTATGTGGTATCAAATGAAGACCGTGTAATCTGCTCTATCTTTAGTTTTCACATTTTCAATTCAATGGACCGTCCTAGGTTTGTATCACAATCGAATATTTTTGTGGTGTATTTTTGTATGCTTATTCATGCATGCAGCGAGGTTTCCCATACAGCATAGTCTTTCCTATCTTTTGTAATGAGTTTGCTCTGCAAACATTTATTATTTCGATTTTCACATTTTAGGCCTAGAGGAAAATGGTGTACCAGATTAATTCTCATATATATGTTCTAATATTCATTCTTTTTTAAAAGCGTTGTTAAGGAAAGAAATATTGAAATTGCACGCATTGATTAGATAAATATTTCGATTTGTTTGGTTTTTTTTATTGAGTTTTGATTAATTTTACTCAGATTGAAAGGTGCTTTGGGCAGTGTTCTAGCTGTGTTATTCACGGTACTCTCATTCTAATAGCGTTCTACGTGTTATTATTGGATAATTAATTCATAAACTTGTTATTTCTGAGGAAGCACACGTTTTATTGCACAGACTTTTGATTCATATTCTACTGATTTTGGAGTAATTAAGTATTTCTAGTCGATGATTGATATTATGATTTAACGCGTTATTTATATTGGCGAATTCGCATTTATGATGTGAAGGGGACTGATTCTTTACTTCGACAGATACTAGGAAATGGATTAATAAACTAGATCTATTTACAATCAAGAGTTTCTCCGAAGCTGGCGTATAGTGGTCACATACATGTACATTGTGTTTATATGGGTTGGAAAGTGGGCCCGTAAACCGGTTAACACACAAAATGACTCATTAGCATTATTTAAATTCGATGTCGATGTGTCAACTGGATTACAATCGAAAATTTTGTGTTGTCTTTATAGTTTGTTTTTCTGTCTGTGATGACTTTTGTCATACGACTGAGTCAGACGTCTTTTTGCCTTTTAACCTACATCTTGAAACCTAAAAACCTATTACTCATTTAATTTGTTTATTCCTGATAGATACAAATCCTCCAATTCATTTATGTATCTCTTTTTAAATTATGTACACATATGAAAGTAAGGCGCTCATTCTTAGGAAATTTCATGAACTATATTACTGAACTGAGTGTAGCATTGAAATTTCCCCGTACTAATTGTAGGATGCAGAATATAGAAATATGCTAACCCAATGTGTCACTTACATCACTTACGTACCAATGTGAACCTTAATGACCCCTTGGTGCAAGAGATAAGATTAGTGTCAAGTTTGTGTTCTTTGCATCTCCTACCTAAGAAGTGGCTTAAAGACTTAATTTACCTCGACACAGACTGACATATTTACAAGGAAATGTTATGTTTAGTGAACTTATCCCACTTCGTTATTTCAATCTTATCATGGTGATTAAAGATACCGTCCAGACAGAGCAGGAAATGATAATTTCCCTGCCATCGTCTTGAAAATAGTAATAAAAAGTTATTGTAAATGTCACGAATTATTATTTTTCTGTTCAAAGGGATGAAAGCTGAAGCATTATGGGTCGACATGAAAACAGTATCACATAGTGAACATATTCTCATCTACCTTTAGTTTGCACACGGAAGTGTCTCTTTATACAAATTCAGGACTGACGACGGTTGATCAATTGTTAGAAACCAGTCGAAAACTATTTTCACATAGCAATATAATGAAAAGCAAATAAATGACAATATTGTCACTGTCTTTCAAAACTGTGTTCTCAAATAGCACATGAAAAATGGAGTCAGGTATGCTGTAAAGTGCATAAACACAGCACAATATGCACAGACTTATAATTAGTACAAAGAATTTATCGGAAAGTCATGTAAGAGGACAATGGAAACGAAATTCCAGTAAAATGTCTTTGATGTAGATCCATATTTGGTCGATTGCCTCGGAGTAATTAGATTAAATAGAGGAGCATTCTTAGAAAAGTGCATTTCCAGTCGAAAATTTTCATATAGCCATATATCTTATAGCAAACAAACGATAATATTGTAAATTCCCTTTAAAATTCTGTATTAAAAGTACACTAAAGGTTGATGCAGGGATGGTGTAAAGTGCATGAATATGGCACATTGCGTATAGCCTTATAATTAGTACAAGGAAGTTATCAAAAATTTATCTAAGAGGATAATGGAAAGGAAATTCCGGTAAAATGTCTTTGATATAGATGAATATTTGTGTTTTGCCTTGGAGAAATTTGATTAGGAGCAGTGCTAGAAACTGCACTTCCTTTGTATTTTGTCAGTGTAAAGAACTAATAAAAATCACTCGTTATACGAAAACATGTTCATTTTAGGATGAAACATGTTCTTAAGTGAAAAATTGAAATGTCTTAGATCCGGAATGTATCATAAGGGTACTTTCGATTGGATATTATACTGAGGCTTTTTGATTTCACTTTTTATCTTGATTTTTCTAGGTGTACATAACAAGCCATTTTACATATTGCAGAAAACACACTATATCTCTGAAATTCCATCTTGAAATTTCCTTCCGAAAATTGCAAAAATAATTGCATATCAAAATATGATAGGAAACAAATGCTTGTAAATCGGCAAATGGCATTCAATATAAATGGGGATTGTGTGTGTACTTATAAAGTAAATACAGATATTAACTTTGAAAAGAATGTAACTAGTAGTTTCTGTTATTGCCGAAGACAGCGAAATAGTTTCTAGTAAAATATGCCTTCCATGGAGGATATTTTAAGATTAATCTTTGGTCCTTGATAAGAATCCTTGCCATTTTTGGATATCATGGTAAGAAATATGATCTTAATGTAAAGTTCGAAAGTAACTAGAACACTGACAAAGTCAGGAAGGTTCCAGATGAAAGGATTTTGATGCAAAGAGCAGCATTCTCATAATATTCATTTCAATTTAATTTACATTAAAAGTTTGTTTTCCTCTCATCTTACAGATAGACGGACGGACAGATAGAGGGACAGACAATTCGTGACTGACACTGAGAGACACTAACTATTGTAATGTCACTACGACACTGACTAAACTTCGATAACCACATATGACGATGGTCAATCAAATGAATAAGAATTGTTAATACGAATATAGTTATTACACAACTTTAATCATACTTCATTTCCACTTTCAGGGACTGTCGTGTTAAACTAGCGTTGTCACATTAGCAAATGTTGATACTGGATATCAGCTTATAAAAATGGGGGCCAGGTAGCGTGCTCGCTTCTCACCAGTGCGATCCGTGTTCGATTCCCGATGTGGTACGTGAGATGGTGAGGCTGTCACCAACCTGGCTTCGTAGGTTTTCTCCGGGTACTCTGGTTTCCTCCCATAAAAAGGACACCCTTACGCCAAGATCCTTGCCAACGAGCAAGATTTATATGAATTGTTAACTTGTTTTTTAATCATTGTAAAATAAATAAAGTTTTAAATTAACAAGTAAAACGAGCTTTTTTTCTGAATTAGAAGAATTTCAAACAAGACAACTTTAATGCAGATTTTACCTTTTTTACGTCTTGTATTGTTGTATCTTGGAATTAAATCTTAATACATTAAGTGTCCAAAAACGTTATTCACCAGTGTCATTGGCAAGCAAGGAACGTCTGAAGGTATACTGGTGGAATATCCATCATCACGGACTAAACACAAATAGAACGTAAAGTCTGTTTTGTTTTATACATCACTTTCAAATAAGTTCATTAATAAAGTAACAGCCTCTATACATCCCATTCAAGCAGTGGACATGCCAACTGCTAAGGAATGTGACACTGGGCCTCAACTTTCTTTGTTTTCATCAGCAAGATAGTTCATTGACCGGGAGAGAAATCGGGACCTCTTGGTTCCAAACAATATAACCAACCCACATACAGTTGAAGTGGTTAATAAGTTTACTACACTGCCCCAGTAAACTCATTTATCTTATATGAAGGCAAAATTCTCATGTGCTTTTTATCAAACATATTTCAAGAATATATCAAATATATTTTTGCATGGAATCTACTTCCAACATCAGCCCGAGAAGCAAAATACATTTCATAAATAGATAAAATAAAGCGTGTGGAGAAGACCATTCATTTTTTTCTCCCTTTTCTCATGTACGCGAAATTTGAGTTCTACCGATAATTGATTAACCATATACAAAAGACAATCTTTGGATAAACAGCTGTTTGGGCTACCCTAAAATTCCATTTGGAATTTTTAAGAAACAATAGGAAAAATAAGTTAGCGAAAGTACAATGTAGCGACTGTGAAATTTGTGGAAAGTTGTCTCAAATAAATATAGAACATATATAACTTTTATTTTTGTGCACTATAATGCGCATTTCGACAAGTTATGTCTCTTCAGTTATGTTCGTGGCCGAATGATTGGAATTCTCAAAATATATAAAAATATGAAGAGCAGTGTTAAGCCAAAATGACCGAAAAGTGAACCAAAACATCTATCTAAGGACAGAGCTATGCATGAGGGAGATACTCCTTAGTTTTAGAGTAATTTACCTAATTTGATGACTGAAAATTTGAAGTATATATTTCATGTCAGTACAAAGCACTTAAAAGTAGATTTAAACGTGTGATTTTTTATATCCTTTTATACCTGGTAAGAGGTAAACTCCATGCATATCATCACATGTCAAACAGCATCTATAATATTGAAAAGCCGAGAGATGTAAACACCATTTGACATAGGAATGTTGTTATATAGACTATTGATAATGAATGATAGGAAAATTAAACAAATCACGTTCGGAATGAAGCTGAGACTTAAAAGTGCCGTTCGAGTCTAAGCCAAGCAGATATGCTGGATTCTGCTATGTCTTTCATTATAAAAGCCCTAGGTATAGCGTTTATAAATAGACATCAGAAGTTATCACAAAATATGACATCTCGGAATATCGAAAGAAAATCCGGATTGCGACTTATTCTAACAATTGGGAACACTGTAGGTTACATTTTCTGTACTTCTATATATGAATTTTTTTTACAGAACGTATGTGATGAGTCTTACTAATAAGCAGGGAATATTAATTATTCTCTTGCATTCCATTGACGATTGATGTAGGTGTGTTAGATTTGTTCTCTAATAGATCAGTTTTTGCTGGTGTGAATGAATTCCGTTGCCATGGTTTATTGAAATCTAGTGAACCGTTATATAAAGCCTACCGTTATATAAAGCCTATTAACTGTATTATTAGAGTTATTTTTCGATATGTTAACAGAAGTAAAAACACGCCGTAGTGACATATATAGTGTTGTCTCTAATTGGGCAATCTTTGGTGATGTATTTATCAATGCGCCAAATTCAAATATTTTTTTTTAATTTTTTTAAATAGATATTGCAAATTTCATCAAAATGTTTGTTTCTCTTTAACAAAGAAATGGCATTAATAATTTATATTTCTATGGATGTATAGAAGTAAAACCGATAAACTTTGTTTCATCCGCTTTGTGGATTATACAGTTTGTAAATCGGTTTTATTTGTATAGAAGTAAAACCGATTTATACAATTTGTAACGCGGATCGCAGCTGTGTTAAGGCAGAAAACCCGCCAAAACATAACATGACGTCATTGGGACGTCACTTTGGCCACTGCATTATATGAAGCAGGATTAACTACAACAATTAACATGCCAAGAAAAAGGCTGTAGTGCAAAATTTTCCTCAAATCTATTTGTTGTGTAATTTCACATAAGACCTGTTTTACATCTATTTGAAATGCGTCAAGCTGGGCCTATATTTTATATTTTATATCAGCAGAATTTCAATTTAATTAGAACTTTTCTTGTAAAATTACACCATTCAGCAATTCGATCCCAGTATTTATACACAATTACGCTTCTTATAAGTGGGGCACAGCTATAAATAGTATTGATAGGCTTCCATTTATTGTAAACAACAAAATTTAATTACCAAAGTGGGCAACATACCCTTGCAATGTTTGTTGCAATACTACATATGATATATATATATATATATATATATATATATATATATATATATATATATATATATATATATATATATATATATATATATATATATATATATATATATATATATATATAATATATATATATATATATATATATATTAATCACGTGATTGCAAACAGCTAGGGATAAAATTTAAATGTGTAATAAAAATTAGACTTTAAACATTAATTATTACACGAGCAACGCCAACGTAGCATAACCCACCTGGTTATTTTTTTTAACGTGGGCAGAACTGGCATGACCAAATTTGAAGTCATCTACTCCTCAAAATCACCCAGAAAAAAATTTTCCATTCAAAAGTTTGTGTCTAATGATCAACCAATATGTCACTTGTCTTCATTTAATTTAGACATCAGTATTAACTCACACAAAACAAAATCAAAATAAATATGCCAAAGATAGGTATCCTAATCATAACTTATGAACTTGACCTAGATATCTTTAATATGTATCTATATACCAAGTACAAATCCAAGATATTGTTCCGAAATCCACAACTCGAAGTCAAAGAAACACGACAATACAAATGTAAATATAATATAAACAATCACGAACCTCTATCAAAACAGAGGAGGGATCAGGTGACACGGAGGAGTAAGCATCCCCTGCCGACCGGTTACACTCGTCTTGATGCCATAAGTATAAGCGAAATAGTATTATTCGCTGTCACAGAATTAGGAAACGGCACAGCCGTAGTCAAAATAGGTATATGTCATAAGCAGTAAGAATACTGCTGTATAGTAGAGGTAATATAGATAGTTTAGTTACTGTGAAATAAGGAAGTCAACATGTCAGACAACGATACACATATGAGCAAATAAGGTCTTTATAAATTTGCGGAATGTTGACATAAGTCGTGATATCTCATACCCTTGTTTGAGGAACTTTTCTGCTAGTAATTGGCTTCGATAAATGAAAGAGCAATACTCAGATAACGCTTGCGCATATCGAATCAATTGGGATACATAAACACCGTACGCAAGTGATAAAGTAATGTTGCTACTAGTATATGGACAGTTAACAATGGGGAAACTAAAGTCATCACGTTTTTAGTACGTTTACCATCTCTGTCGACATCAATAAGTAGATCTGAATATGAAGCACTTCAAATGTCAATTCAATTTACATATATCTAACTGTTCCTGAGATAATAAGCGGAAACTTCTAGTTTTAAGAAATTATCTAAGTGCAAGGGAGATAACTCTCACAAAAAGTATTGAACCATAACACAAGTTTAACTTGACCTAAATATCCTTTAGATGTATCAGTATATCAACACACCTACACACACACACACACACACACACACACAATCACACACACACACACACACACACACACACACACACACTTACTCACACACACATACACACACAATGTTGATTCATTGGAATTAGAATTAAAGTTGATTCTTTCCTTAACCGAAGCATTGTATGAATTCTGCTAGGTATGAATGAAGAAAAAAATCAGCTATACAAGTGCCCAATCATTGACAAATAGGAAATGGGACATCTTGTTGTAAGACCTCAAATCCAACAGATGTTGTCAATAAGGAAAATCCGTTTTTTATGTCGACTTCAGTGTACTTATGTTTAGAATCAGAGAGAAATCTCACGAAATATGCGTCTGGATATCCAAGTACAAGGTAATTGTTCCAGCGGGATCCTCCATAGTAAGAAAAAGTTGTCAAGAGTTCGTAAAGTCTGATGTTAAATTTACCAGAGCATAGTAGTACAAAGTGAAGAAAAGAAATAAGACACAATGCTATTAGCTGTAAAAAAAATGAGTTATTTCACTAACTTGAACAGTAGCTTGAAATTTTAATATACATTTACAGGTGCCCCAATTCAAGAGTCTAGTTTTAGTTCCGCTAAATTTAATACTTTACTGACAAAATTATTGTAGTGTAAAAAGGTTGAGTAAAGCTATTGCTAGGTCCTGCAATAGATCAATAATTATTTACATTTTTAAACCATCGTTTTATCATTTCTTTGTATAGATTTTTATGTTATCTAAACTCCAGTACAAGCATGTAAACAGAATCACAACGAATGGTATCTTAAATATTGTGTTATAACGGAAAGGAAATACAAGTACTTAGAATTATGGAATGTACCCAGGGTTTTTATGTAGAAACACTTGCCAGTTTTATTAAAGTTTTTCAAGTTTAGTGTAATATAATCCATCAAAATGTTTTCCAAGTTTCATTTGATTAATTGACTGATTATTGTTATACGTTACTCCACGATTATTTCACGTATATGGTGATGGCATCTGTCTGGGGCATTGCATACAAATTTAGAGCTTTGCAACGGACCCACCCGAAACAGTGAGGGATCTTTTAGTGCCATGCCTACCTCGGATTTTACTGTCTCATCCGAAAGACAGAACACCGGTGTGCCCAGGGCGGGATTCGAACCCGGGACATCTCGATCACGAGCCGAGCACCTTACCCACTGAGCCACACCGACTAACAAGATTCATTTGTAAAAGCTGAGCACCGACATCGAGTACAACATGTAGACAATAGGGGTAGAGAAATTGAAGGGCATATAAAGAATTACAGATCTCATGTTTACAAATACGGGACTTCCGAGATCAACGTCCGCTTCGAATTTTACATACTTTTTCGTGAAATGTTAGGCATTCAATTCTGGCACGGCATTAATAAGGTAAAATCGTAAAAACAAACGTGTGTAAGAGATAGTGGTATACGACATTTGTTTGTCCAATAATGTTTACAGACTCATTTTAATCATACATACGAAAATCACAGCAGTGCAACTCTTATTTTCATCATTTTGAAGAAATTCCGTCAGGGTTGTTGGTCACAGTTGTACCCGTTTATACTATACCGGGGACAGAATGCCCTACGTTTCATCTCCATCGAATCACTGGTGCGTATCTCAGAAGTCCCGTATTGTTATATAAGTGACAATTTTGACTTTAAATTATATTATTATTATTATTATTATTATTATTATTATTATTATTATTATTATTATTATTATTATTACAATAACCGGAATAAAGTATTTCTATGTATTGTACAATGATTACCATGCAAAATTTGACTATTTTACAGAATATTGGGAGACCGTTGATGCCCATTGTGTAACGTTGAATAAGATCTGGCAGCACACTGAGCAAACCGACCAGGAAATCTGAAAGAAGAAATTAAATTTTAGTTTAGAAAATGCGAAACTCAAATAAATACGTAATTTATTATTAAATATTTCATAGGCAATTTTAATTAAAGGACGTTTCATGATGTTTTTATTCTTCAGATATTTTAAATAGTAAATTTAGAACATTTTATATATATGAGTGATACTGAACATAACACTGAATATGAAAAATAAGCCCCTTATTCGAATCAAGAAATCTTAATTTTGACATCGCATAATCAGAAAAAACGAGATGGTATCCCTTTAGTTGGATACCAATCGGTCCGCCGGCATACACCTTGATTCATTGTGATATGTATAAAGTTTTCCAACTGCGATTTAGATAAGCTCAATCTAAATATGTTTGACAATATATATATAATCCATAATAAAAACAAAATTAACTACATAAAGAATTTTGTTTTTGTTATCGATTATAGATGTAATAGTGTATCTCTGTTATAGAATGGCTTGGGAAATACGGGTATCTGCATAATATTTTTGCAATACATTCTTGTGGTATTGCTGAAATCAGTTTTCAACGAGAAAGTTGGTCCAATGGAGGAGACAGGGATAAATCTACATGTATTTTCTCTCATATTACGTGAAAACCTAATCATAACGGGGTTGTCAATCGAAGGGGTTTCTATTCAGACAATTACCAACGCATTCTATAGCAGATTGTAATTACATGATGGTCTAGCAACGGACGAGAAATCATAGCATAGCGGAAAGGATTTCCTTTGGGCGAAAGCTTCAAGACAAAATCACGCAAATACGGAGAGGGTTCTCTGTGAATGTTAAAAGATAAGAAAACCAATTCAATAGTCAAAACATCATCAAACAGAAAAGAATACAATATCAGAACAAAAGGAAAAAAAAAAACAATAAATAATGCCCCCCCCCCCAAAAAAAACCCCCAAAAACAAAACTGAGTGAGCCCAAACACGTAGTGAGATAAAGTGTCTGAGGAGAGTAAACTTACAAACGACTTACAAACAATTATTTAAGCGCACAGAGGTTATATGACATCTAAATCGATGACAGAATCCGTCAATGCAAAACAAAAGGGAATTAAACGAAAATGAACAGTTAACGTCTCAAAGTTGGATACGACAGCAAGGTTAATAGTAAAAGATAATTTCGGTACACATAAAAACTATCACTTCTAGTTAAATACCTTTTTCTGAAAATTAACGAATGTCTAAGGTTTAATTTAATACGAATGAATACGTTTTATTGAAAATTAAACGAATGTCTAAGATTTAATTTAATAGGAATGAATATCATGAAAAACAATTATATTGATTGCTGCTTGACATTACTAGGGAATTATTTCCCTACGTTGTACAGGCATACACCACACCGTATGCTTTGATTGATGAATTTTGACACATGCAGTGGATACATCAGAAGCACTGGTGGTTAAAGCACATGCCTATGTTTAATGTGACACGGCAATTTTGTGTTTGTATTCATATCCGACACGACTTAAGTATCATGCTCTCTCTTTCAAGTTAGAAAATTACATGTATCTAAATAAAGCACATTATCATTACATCCGGCAGTTACCAATACGAAGATGTCTGGTTATATTATGTATGAGTAAGATATATAGTTACATTATCATTATGAATACCCTTTTACCTGCAATAGCTAGCTGTCGTATGAAAAAGTTCATCCTGGATTTTCTTCGAGACAAAGCAACAGCGACGAGTACGATAGAATTTCCTAAGAGTATCGCAAACAAGAGAAAGATCAAAAACGCCTTTTGCTCATGCTGAAAATAAATAAAATTTCCCGTAAGAATATTTACAGAATACCTCTTAAAAATGTAAATATAAAAAAGACATGATTTTCATTTTCTAAAACGATTTCATAACTAATAACAATAAAGAGTGAATCCGTAACATGTTTAAATTCTTCCTCTATGTATGAAATTTGTACCGGATCGTGCCAAATATGAATCGAGGGTCTAACCGGTACAACAACCGAACTAAAAGTTAAGAAATGTATCTACGTGTTTGGTAATAAAACTATCACCAGCATTAAGTTATATTAGAAGCATTCAGATTGGCAAAAACATATAGTTATTGGTAAATTGGTAAAGAAAGAGGTTTCTAATTAGATGATTTAAATTACTTGGATATTCTATGAGACTTATCGGAAACAAGCATGGTATCTTTTTGTAACAGAAAGATGTCTTCTTATTCGTGCAATTGTTTTAATCATAATGGGTGAACCGTAAACATATTAGTAAACAACGAAAAAGTACCGAAGGGTTAACCTATCTCGTAGTCCATGGATTAAAAGGACAATGTCGTGTATAGTGTCATATTCAGATAAATGTGAACTCCAATTAAATCGAGGTGAGACCATGTGCCGGGGAGGAGTAAGCGTCCCCTGGTTTCATACAACACCTTCACAAAATCCTGTAACAACTTTTCAAGTCGAGGAAGTAAATACATAAATATACAGATATGAGCACACAAAGAAGACACGAGTATTTTAAAAGTTAAATTATCCTATTCCCGGCATGGAATGCTGTTGAACTGAAAGAAAGTATAGTCAAAAAGTTAAGATGGTTAGTTTGTATTGTCAGATCCCAAAATATCGGTTAACATTCTTGAAAGGGGGATATCAAATTACACCAAATCCCTATGCCGACCATACAACTTCCTCAGTGATCATTTCAAACGTTCTTCAATATATACATGTGAGAGTAGTTTCTTGCCAAGAAGTCTCGCTCTCAGAACGAAATCTTCGTATTAAGAGCATGTATTTGCATAGCGTATAAGTTGTGAAATGAAGATGCCATATTCGGGACAGGAAGGTATATTGCTACTCAGGAAAGGTAAGTTTGTAATAATGAAACTGAAATCATTACATTTGTCATTAAGAGAGGTTACTGATGAACCATCGTCACTCAATGAAAGAAGTATATCGAGGTATGAAGCAGAAGATGTGCTATCAGTAGTATCTTTTATGTCGAGTTCCTTTTGATATATTATGCTTAGTTGATCTTTAAATACAGGTTTGTTAACCGACAGATCGTCATCGATATATCTGAATCGAGATGCTCATTGTTTATTACCTTTGGAGAGTAGGGCTGTATGAATTCTGCTTCGTATAAAAAATGTCTGCCAGAAGTGGCGGGCAATATGTACCCATCGGAAGGCCAACAATCTCTTTGAACACTTTCCCACCAAAAATCACAAAAATATTATCTATAAGACATTCTAACATTTGCATGCTTTCTTTTTCTGTATACTTGCTGGTAGAATCAGACTGATATTTTGCAAAATATGTGTCATAATCTAAAATCGTAGTAAATTATAAGGACATTCTAATAGAGAGTATATAGCCCCTATGTTTTTAAGTCTAAATTGCGCTCAATGGTTTAAAAAGAAAGAGCACTCAACTGTTCCTCCTCAGGTATTTATCACGAAGTATAGTTTTTGATAAATACTGAGATCAGCTTTCTGTTTCCGGCAAAATTTTGGAAATAACCCATTTATCGAATCGGTCACATGATCTCAAGGCTTATTGTCAGTTGTGCAGAAAGCTCTCCGGAGTATCTTATTGTAAAGCCATATAGAACTCGTTACTTTCGCACCAGAACTTGTAATTCAACGAGAAAACTCTTACAGCTTATATATAACGATTGATGATATAACGAATGTCTTTGTTCAGTAAAAGGATTGTTGCCTTGATAAGTTATTGTTGTCGTTATTTCACAAAACATGCAAATAATGTAGTGAGATAAATGATACAGAACATGCAATATACATCACTCCGTATCAATACATTTTCGCTCAATTATATTCGTCTTTATGTAATTACCTATCTTTTCGCTTCAAGGATTGCCACTTTTAAATTCAAATTACATAATTCGTCACTTTGTTAAGAAGAAAAAAAATGACTATTGTTCTTTGTGTTTTACAGTAAAATATGATATAGTGTCTAAAAGAAAACAATGCTAATGTAACATAATTATATTGTTTTTGGACATCTAAAAACCTTAATAATGATATTCGAAGCAAGATTTATATCTACTTTACTACAGGTGGGTGTATTAGTTTATATTAATTTCTTTTTTGCCGTGTTATGTAGTTGCGTCATGTCACTCAATAACATGTATTATTCTCGATTTTCAAAAACTGCAGTTATGAAGGAGACAGATTATCCATTTGAATGCATGTCATTATCTATCCAGTTGAAAGAATGAAGAGCTAGGACGGTCAACTGATATAGACTCATGGGCGGTCAATTGATATAGACTCATGGGCGGTCAATTGATATAGACTCATGGGCGGTCAACTGATATAGACTCATGGGCGGTCAATTGATATAGACTCATGGGCGGTCAATTGATATAGAAACATGGGCGGTATGCTGATAAAAACTCATGGGCGGTCAACTGATATAGACTCATAGGCGGTCAACTGATATAGACTCATGGCCGGTCAACTGATATAGACTCATGGGCGGTCAATTGGTATAGACTGATAGGCAGACAACTGATATAGACTCATGGGTGGTCAATTAGTATTGACTCATGGTCGAATGCTGTGGTTAACCAGCTTAAAACTATATCAACCCACTTTGAAAACAGCGGTTTCAATTGAATTGATAAATAGACAATGTTAAACGTGAAAAATTAATGAGAGATCATTTTATGAATGCATTATTAGAAACTTACTTAAATGAGGCAAATGAGGGTACAGTCCTAACATAACATTATGTGAACGTCGCGTTGACGTGAAGTTTGCCTTTCCCATCTGCTCAGAATTGCTGAGCACACGCGATTGCGTGCGACTAAGCATATAAATTTTAAGAGTAAGAGATGATGAATTAAGTTTAGAGCAGTCTGTGACTTTCAAATAACTATAATCAAAATGCATGCTTTTACAGAGTATTGTACTATGATGAAACAGCTTGAAACTATCTACCTCACAACTTACTGGAAATGTCGGCGATCGGAAAATGGAGATCAAATCAATTATTGACAAAAAAAAATCAAAGGTTAAATACTATACCTATAGCATTGTTGTGAAAATAATATTTAACATCTGTTGAAATATTGGAAACGTTTAAATGTCTATTCATGTATAATGATACAGTAATTGATTTTACAATAAGCTAAGGAAAACCAAGCAACATTAGCGTTCGGGTTGAGTGTTCAGTTTACGGATGCGCACAATCAGAATGAAATACAAGGGCTGTATTTATTAATCATCTGTTTCCATGTTGCAATATATCGATGTGCAGGGAAAGGAAATTAAAACTATAAATAGTGTTGTCGTTTCCTCAACAATTAGACAGTCGGACATAATATTGGCGAAAAATATCCTAGCATGATTTTTTATCAGTAACCAACAAATAAAAAAGAATTGATGCCTTGAATGGATATCCAAGCGTCCAAAATAATGTTAGTGCAAGTCAAATGTCAAGTAGTGTCAGAACGATAAATAATAAATAGTCTCATGGTTGCACAGCAAGTTACAGGGAGATTCTCGCCATCATGGACACATTGTCGCATGTTTCTCTAATGTCAAGGCTACATGAAAGATCATCATTGTCCGTTGTTACAAACGTTCCTATGGTAAACCATCGGATAGTGGGTATTCTACTTTTCCTTACTACTATTCTGTTGTATGTTGATATTAGTCCATATGTAAAGTTTTAGTTTTGAAACATTATAATTCACATTGAGTCCGAAAAGAGGCTCTTGCATCATTGTGATAAAATATTGCTTCTCAATTTTTGGATAATAAAGAAAGAAGATTGACTAAACTAGTTGAGAAAAGTCGCAAACTACACACAAAGAGAAATTACAAAAATATTAGATAAACGCAGATACGAAGATACAGTTGTGCAAAAGAAATCTCTAAATCCATATGTATAATACAGAAATAAATCCGAACAAACACCTTGCGGTTTATCAAATCGTAACTTTCTAAACTATACTTATAATAGCGTGTATGGTTCTACATCAAGATAAATTGAGAACAGATGCTCGGGGAGGGTATGTGGGCGTCTCTTGCTAGCATACAATACCGTATGATTCCCTTGCGGCAATCACGACTTGTTTTTACGGGTATCATTTATAATGATATAAATCCCTGATGCCCTCCAGCAATGCGACAAACGAACAAACTCAGATGTCGTAAATTCCATGAAGGAGTAAGTTTTCCTTTCGAAATTAACTATATCCATTGCCTTTTGTAGATTCGAATCCACTTAGATTAAAGCGATATCCGTTTCCAACAGAAATCTAAATATACCTATATCATTCAAAATGTGTCGTATTTGTACCATTAAACTTCTTTAAAATACAGCATGATGCTTAACTCAAATATAAGTTTTTTTTTTAAATTTTGATTTCCTGTAATAGTCATAAACTACTTTATAGGTAAGAAATGAAGCATAAACACTCGGCTTCAAAACTTTTCAGCAACCTGAACTTTATCAAATATATATATATATATATATATATATATATATATATATATATATATATATATATATATATATATATATATATATATATATATATATATATATATATATATATATATATATATATATATATATATATATATATATATCAAAGTTAGAAGTAGATGTGGTACATATGGGCTCTGTTGTTGAGTGTAGTAGTTATGCGCTTGGCTTGCGGCGCCGACGATCCGGGTTCGATTCTATGTTTAAGAGGTTGGTAACCTCCTGCTACCATGTCGCGATATAACTGAAAACTTGTTGAAAGCGACTGACGTAAAACACCAATCAACCAACCAACCCTCCAATCAAACAACTAATCAAACCTAATAGTAGTCTGATAGACAATATCATATATATCAGATCGGTATTCAAATTACAAGATTTTTTATTACATGTGGTATGTATCAATATAAAGAACATGATTTAAGATTATTTATTTCTTTCACAATAGTAAGAGTAAATTCAATCACTGGTTAAAGTTATGGACAACTAGCCTCTGACCTCTGATTCAACTGGGCAGACGGTAGCGACTATACTTTTTACATTAATG
Source organism: Pteria penguin (assembly GCA_035048485.1). Classification (NCBI taxonomy): domain Eukaryota; kingdom Metazoa; phylum Mollusca; class Bivalvia; order Pterioida; family Pteriidae; genus Pteria; species Pteria penguin. The sequence goes on from CM068593.1 coordinate 18,142,389, forward strand.
TCCACTAAAAAAGATTATATCCTCCGGACTTTCTGTGTGACCAATTTGATCAATGGATTACGATCTGTTTTTATCCTTGGTTTATTGCAAATTGTTGTTTCCGAGGAATAATGTAGATTCCCCCTGTCCTCAAAATGACACACAACAATGGAACTCACCAGTAAATGTATTTCTTTACCATTTGTATGAAGAATAAAGCGAATTGTTCTAAATCCCAAATTTTAGTAAAAACAAGAGAAGTATCAAACAATTCACCTTTAGAAATGAATACATTACAGTCATGGACTCCCTTCCCCCACCCAGATCCCTGGTCTACCTCTGTGAATTTGCGCACGTATCGAAACAAATTAATATTTTATATTGTGGATGATCACATTTCATGAATTTAATACTGATGCGTAACATGTTTATATAAAAGTCTAATTCGAGTAGGACAGGTAAAGATATAAATAGATTTTTTCTGAGAAATCTGAAATAGAAATCTATGAAATAACATCAGCATAATATTGCTTTACTTTCTATAATTAAGCTCTGTCGCATATCAAACACATTAAATGAAGTGTCTCGAGTTGATCTGCGTAAACAATATCCGATAATGCGTATTGACATCTTGTAACGTATACATAAGTCGCACCCAGTGAACGAATGACATTGCACCTGATGGAGGTAATTACATTTTCTGCACTAACACAGGCAATTTGTCAAATGTTGATTGGTTGTTTTTGCTTTTAAAATATGGTTACGTTTTCTTTTTATCGTCATATTAATATATCACTTCTTGAATCTAGAGTACGTCTGTGAGGGTGATATCCTTGCTCTGATAAGGTATGAATATTCTCAAATTTCCAAAATAATTTGCTTTCCTACTCTTTTAACCACTGCCTAACATTGGGATTGATCAGAGTCCCCGTGCACATAGCTCCATCCTGATGTGATGTTTTAATTAGTTAACCCCTGTCGAACATTGGAACTGATCAGAATTCCTATGCACATAGCTCCGTGTTGAGATTATGTTTTAATCAGATTCGTAATTAGTCTGCTCTACCAAAATACAATGTTCACCAACCCACAAAATAGGCCTATAATTGAATATAAAACTTTGAAAAATCTTTTTTTGCTCTTCATACTAATCACAGTTAGTCTTCCAAAGAGCAAATATGTCTACATGGTAAATAAAGCTTCCATATTTAACAATGCATAGGCTGTTGTACTTATCTATGTCAGTTTGTCTGTTCTGTGTTACGTTTACGGGCGATGTTTAGTACTTCTATAGTACCTTTGTCTTATTTTAACATCACTGTAAAACTCTCATTCTTTGAGTGTGCTGTACACTAAATTCTTATCCAATGATATAAACTTACCATACCAAACTCAACTCGAATATTCCTTTTTGTACTGTGCTAGACTATAAATTGGTTTAGATTATCTTACATTATCTATGCTATGCATCATATTTCAGAGTACATCAAAGTATTATTATTTTGGATCCCGCAAAACAATTAATATTTTTGCAGTTTTCTATGAAATATCGTCGCCTCATTGTCCTGCTACATGTACATGCATGCAGTAGTTTCTGATAATATAACATTTTTGTGCACTTTTATTTTCAGACTTCTTTTTATGCGATACTTATTATTTGTCTTAATATGGAAAACGTATTGCTTACATTTATGTAATTGAAATTGAATGCCATTTGCTTTTTTATACTTATTCAAAAGCTTCAATTCATAAATGTTGACGTAATATGCAGGTTTATATTTATCTTAATTACCTAAAGCACTTTCTGTCTTGTCTAAATTTCTATTAGGAATTGTGACTCACATATCGTAATATTTCCCAGGGAACTCGCAAAGAAAATGATACTTATTGTCTAATAAAGGAGCTTATAAATCAAACATTTTGTGAAAAATTTATGTTAGTAATTTCAAAGAAAATTTTAACCAATAACTCATAGTTTTATCATAAACAGACGTTATCCTCAGAGAATAAATCAAATCCTTATATGTGATATAAAGTGCATTTTGCTATAAAGCACAGAGTCTTTATTGTACTTCAGTATGAAGATGTATATACGAATCAATATTGTTGAGATATTTTCCTTGGGTTTACATACTTTTTTAATGAGATAATGTACATGTATACACTGAATGTGTTTTATATCCAAGTTGCTGTTTCAATGTATAATATGAAAGCTACTTTTACAATGTCGCCGTAGTACTAAAACAGTATACCAAGATAGACTTTCATGGACTCCAAAAAGCCAATGGTGGTATTCGATGCTTTGAAAAAGCAGGCATCGCCCTGATTTCAATCATGGAATTTTGTAAATCACCTCAAAACTAAGGAGTATCTCCCATATGCATAGCTCTTTCCTTAGATTGATTCTCTGGCTCTTTTTTTTTCGACTGCTTTCGTTTTGGCTCTGCTCTTCTTCTATTTTCTCTTTCAAATATTTTTATATTATTGGAATTCCAATTATCCGGTCATCAGCATCACTGAAGAGAGTTTTCGAAATGCGCATCTGGGGTGAGTTTCACTAAAAGTCGTAAGCCCAATCATAGACGTAGACGTAAACTATGCTAAAAATGTTATATTCGGATATTTATTATAACCACTAGGGCGGAGTCACTACTGGCGGACTGATAGTACCCAGGGTATCATATGCTTAGTTTTCAGTGCTTTTGTGCTAACGTGAAATATATACTTAGAATTTTCTGTCGTGATATTTCGTGAATCACTTTAAAAAGTAAAAGTCTGCAATACCAATCCGATCAGACAAGCAGCAATCACTGACCAATGTTAAAACAGAGGTTGGATCAGATGCCATGGAACAGAAAGCATCTCCTGCCAACCCGTTCACATCCGCCGTGATTATATGCGAAGTAGTATTATTCGCAGGCATAGAAGTAGGTAACGGCACAGCCGTAGTCACATGCTGTATATGCCATGATCAGGGCAAATAATACAGTATAGGTAATGAGAGACGCCCTAATTACTACGGAATAAGGAAATCAGCATGTCAGACAACGATTTATCGTATGAGCAAATACAATCTTTATAACGACCGTAAAATATTTGAAATGTTGACTTAATGCCAATTATGTTATATCCTTATGGCAGATCCATTTCTCCCGAAACTAAAGAGAAGCTCCCTCATGCAAAGTTCTGTTCTTAGATTGGGTCACTTAAGATTTAACTCTGCTCTTCAAATAATTATATATTATAAGAGTTCCATTCATTTTGCCATGAGCATCGCAGAGACATATGTTGTAGCAACGCGCATCTAGTGCAGAAAACCATAACGTTTACATGTTCTAATATTTATCGGTAAGCAACAATTGCCATTAATTCCCATTTAAATCGACAATAAATTTTTACAGGGGAAATAAGCTAAATATTTCAAAGAGTTTTTAGAATAACATAAACAACATGTAATCTTTTTCACGAAAGATACAAACAGAACTTAGTTGATTTGTGTTGTTTTGACTGCGTTTACATAATTACTTCGTTGATATTAAAGTTAGGAAATCATTTAAAAGTAAAGTTAATAGTTACTATGATATGCGAATATAATAGTCTTAATGTTTGCTTATGCTTCTTCTTCCTTAACTTTGGAAACAAAAAGTGAAAAAACGAAGAAGTACTGAAGGGTAAACCATATCTCATAGTTCATGGAATAACAGGACAATATTGTGTATAGTGTCATATTCAGACAATTGCTAACCCCAATAAAATCGAGGTGAGACCAGGTGCCCGGGAGGGGTAAGCTTCCTCCGGTTGCATGCAACACCTGTCGCAAACGTCCTGCAACTAAATTTCAAATCTAGAAGGTAAATACATAAATATACACGTATGAACACATGACGAAGACAAAAGCACGAGGTCAAATTTTCCTATTCAAAGCATAAAAGGTGTTTAACTGAAATTCCGGCATCGGAAATGCACGTGAACAAATGCCTGTATATATACGTATTTTGTTAAATCAAGTATAGTCAAAAAGTTAAGATGGTTATTTTGTATGGTCAGGTCCCAAAATATCGGTTAACATTCTTGAAAGAGGAATCTGAAATTGTACTAGATCCCTATATCGACCATAGAACTTTCTCAGTCACAATTTCAAACGTTCCTCAATATATCCTTGTAAGAGTAGTTTCGTGGCAAGAAGCCTCGCTCTCAGGATGAAATTTGTCGCATTTAGACAATGCTCTGGCATAGCGTATAAGCTGTGAAATGAAGACGTCATATGCGGGAGAGGAAGGTATGTTGTTACTTAGAAAAGGGAAGTTGGTAATAATGAAATTGAAATTGTCACGTTCGTCATAGAGAGAGGTTACTAATGAACCATCGTCACAAACTGATAGGAGGATATTGAGGTATGAAGCAGAAGATGCGCTCTCAGTTGAATCTGTTATCTCCAGTTCCTTTTGATATATGATGTTGAGGTGATCCTTAAATACAGGGTTGTTAATCGACAAAACGTCATTGATGTATCTGTATGTAAAGTTGAACCGAGATGCTAATTGTGTATTGCCTTTAGAGAGCAGAGACTGTAAGAATTCTGCTTCGTAAGAGTACAAAAATATGTCGGCCAGAAGAGGCGCGCAATTAGTAATGTCACTAGTCTGTTGGAACACTTTCACACCAAATATTACTAAATTTGGAAATATTTCTTTTCAACACTATGTATCCAATAGAATTTCCCACCCTAATTTTTACGGTGATCTCATATATAAACTAAGGAAAGTAAAAGGCTCCGATAACGTTATCTTATCATGTAATAAAATAGTCAAACGTCTTCTAAATAGACAATATGACATTGAGATCATCAAAAAGACTATAGGTCTTGTGTTTGGCCTCTCTACAGCCTTATGCAGACTTTTACTTGAACGTTGCACGCTGACTAACAGGGCATTGGGGACTATATGACTGCCTTGTCCAAACCTCTTTCGGAGGAGACCTGGTCCTGAACCTCGTCCCCCTCTAAGTGTTAGTCGGAACTCCTACAGATATAGGGTCTTAGCTCGCTTTCAGACTGGCAGAGTACAGTTTATCCTGTTGATGTCGCATATATTTCTATATCATTATGTGTTTTACAATACATTACGTGTTTATATTTTTATGACCTCTCAATATGCGATACCTGTTGACCCTTGTTCTTTACATTGAGGATTATTTATACATTTTTAAATGTACGTCCTTTGATTGTTCTGCTGTTACGGTGAGTGGGAAGATGGGCCCGTAAACCGGTTAACCACACCATTTGTTTGGGTTTTGTAAAATTAAATGACCGTCCTAAGTCGGTATCGTAATTGCACTACAATCAAATTTTTTGTAATGTGTTATATGTGCAAGTATATTATTAATATTCATGTATTGTATATCTGCATGGTGACTTCTGCCACATAACTGAGCCAGTAACTCCTCTTTTTTCTTACTGCTAGAATCAGACTGTTGCTTTACAAAATGTGTCGTTGTGGCCTAAAACGAGATACTTATACCTGGAAATTCCTTTTGTTAAAGAAAGCGTGTTGAATAATTGATGTACTCGAAGAGAAATCATATAACAAGACTGATCAAATGGTAAACCCCCCCCCCCCCCCCCCAAAAAAAAAAAAACCTCTGTTTATTGGAAATGAAATAAAATATGGAGATATCCCTTAGTTTCAGAATAATTTGCAAACTGTATATTAAAAGAACTTTAACTTTGAAGTATATATTGTGAATACAGAAGCACAAACACACCACGGGAGTTAATGGTCAACTAGCAGTGAAATAAGAAAATCCTTGCTTAATGGTCCTCAAAAAGTCACGTTATTTAAAAATCTTTATGAGTAAATGAATATGACTTCACAACAAAAGACCTAAATCGAATTCCGCCAAAGATCAGTTTCTTTAATATATGGATCCGTGTATTGTTGAAAACAAACCAAAAGACATGTCTTAAAACGATCTCGAATTTTCACGGTATGAAATCACAACGGATGTGGCCAATCGGTCGGGGAGTCTTACTCCTCATTGATACTTGACCTCAACTCTTTTCGTTTAGGGGTGCTGTCTTTGCCCAATTGTTAATTTTTAATTAATGTTATGACTTTACATTCGCTCATTGATCAGTATAAATCATTTTACGAAACAACTTAACAATATGACCAGGTGAACTTTCACCTGCTTATGACACATTTTTCTTATGCCACAATTGTCAATAAATTTAAGATTTGATGCTTTTGCTTGTGCTTCAAAAATTGACGAACACTGTTGTCGACAAGTGAATAACATTTACAGATAACTGATGCGCAGATAAGACATAGATTGTTATCGTCTTTGATCAAGTACACGATGAGAACATAACTTTCTATAGATAACGAGTCAGAACACAAACTCAGTTTACAATATTAACATCTTCTTGAGCTGCACTATGTAGTGTGATATCTAAATGCATTAGAATAAGACACTTAATGACATTTGTCTAGACGTGGTCAAGTACACGATTGTGATATTTTTTCTGAATTCACGGTGCAGTATAACATCACTTTCGCAAAATACCGCCAGGTCATCAAACCACACACGAATGTGAAAGGAAGCAAACAAAACTGGCGAGTCAAAGAAAAAAGAGGAGTTACTGGCTCAGTTATGTGGCAGAAGTCACCATAGAGCTATACAATACATGAATATAAATAATATACTAGAACATATATCACATTACAAAAATATTTGATTGTAGTGATATGATATTACAGAGTCTGCAAAACATATCCTTATACAAAATGTTTTACTTGTTCGGTAACTTGTACAATGCTTAAATCAAACAAATAATGACATATAGGCAAGTCAAAGAAAGCATCAAATCTATTTTGTATACAATGGCGTTATTGGTTGTCAATAATGTCTTCATAGTGTGAAACTTGTTTGTACAGTAAATTACGATGTTTGTCGTCATAACTTTATTTCATCAATGCTCTAAATATTTACAGCTAACTGCATGCATTGGTGATATAAGTTACTTGACCGTTACTTTAATAATCATAATGCTTTATTTACTTACTTATTTATTTTTTTTAGGTTTGTTTAAAATGCATTTAATTGAATTTTCAAAGCTATACCATAGAAATTTTCAGGTCTTTGATAGGTTTCGGGGCTAATAAGATATAACCAATCCCCTGAAAATGCGAGGTGTAGGCTTGATGCAGTGGTTAATCGCTTGGCTCAACGATCCGGGTTCGATTCCACTATGATTGTGCCACTGTCTTTAAGAGGTTGGTTACCTCCTGCTTCCATGTCGCAATATAGCTGACAAAATGTTAAAAGTGACGTAAAACACCAATCAGTCAGCCAGCCTGAAAATGCGTTGTGTTTCCCTGGGAAACAGTTACAACTGCATGTCTCAAATTGCTGTGAGATATTAACATGCTAACGTGTATATTACATGGAATATATCTCATTAAATAAACTGAGAAAACACAACCCCTTATGTTTGTGAATTATATCAATACAAGTGAATGTATAGTTTTAAATTTGGTATGAACAGACTAAATGCTCGTACCCTTGCAGTGTCGAGCCCGAAAATATTCTCAGAGCAGTGTGCACCTGTCATAATATGAGAAACCTATTTCACATCATATTTTCTTACATGTGAATTTCTGTAGGCTATGGATGTGTGGTATAATACACCTTTACATAAAAGGGTCAACAGCATGGTTCACCCACTGATTTACATTTATGCCCTATTACGACCAAATGTGAATATAACAGATTCAGTGCAATTAACACCAACATAAAATGATGTACCTTCAAGAGGGGGTATTTAAGTGTTAGCATCTCCTATTTGGTAAGTCATATCCACCATGAAGATATAAAGACGATGCAAATATAGTTCATTGTAAAAACACGATGTGTCGACAAATCCTGAATACGGTACGTCACAAAATCAGTATAGAGGTAAAGAAACTCTTAAAACCTCTGTGTGGAAGTTTTATGGGCTTCAAACGGAATAGAGGTAACACTTACATAAAATATGCAAATAATCGATGTAACATCAGTGTGACACTAACAACAAAATATCATTTTTTACCGTGAGACATTAGACTTATTTGACATTCACATTTTGCAACACATATTTGTTTTAAAATTAATTTTATGAACTCTATAAGAATTTCTTATATCACGTGTATTTAAATAAATGTAGCATTAACTGCATATTGAAGGAATTGAAGACATGGTAATGTCATAGTCCATAACCTTGCACATATACTGACCTTTCTATTGCCGAGATATATATGATAAATGCGAACGTTTATTTGTTTGATTTTATTTTATGCTTCACCAAATTATTTCAGCTATATGGTGGTGGTGGATTGAGGGAGCCACTTAGTCCAGTGTATCGAACAGAACTGCTCCCTCCTTATCTGTAATTTAGGTCAGAGTGATTGAAGTGGCGCCCCATGTCTTGGTATGCAATGGAAAACCTCGTCTCATATAATACAAGCCATCACAAACCCCTATTAAAACAGAGGTAAGATCAGGTGCCCAGGAGTTAAACATCACACCGGTAGGTGTCGTCACTGGGTGCAATCATCTTGGGAGTGACGTAGAACTATAACTTAAAACCGCATATGGTGAAGTCATCTGATCAATGCACAACCATTAAGCCATATGCACCGGACCTTCCCAAAAGGAATGAATGGTCTTTAACGAGTTACGTTTATCGAGACAGGGCAATGTAAATTTTATTGTCTTGTCTGAATGTGGACATCGAGGATCCACAGGCGATATCCACGACAGACACTCAAGTATCAGAACTACAGTTTCAAAATACGAATATAACTGGTGATATGTAAAGTGTGGAATTCAAGAATATGTACTGCGATGAAAAATCACTGCTCCATAGAGGTTAGGACTGGTGCGCATGAGATGTAATATTTATAAATGAATTAATCTGTTTTAATCTATTTTGTCTGATACCTCTTTTTCATAAAAGTGTATGAAATAAATCTTACCTCATAATGGTATAATGATTTTCTATTATAATGTGAACAATCAGGCGAATTTGAACACTTAGTGAAGTTTCCGTCCTCAATAATTAGTGATGTATTCGTGACATTCATCTTGTCACCTACTTCACGCACCTAATATATGAAGCTACTAATATCCACTGTCTTTGTATTAGTTCTTTTCAACAGCGACTGTATAAAATGGAAATTGCATGGTTGAAAATATATTTTTTATTGTATTAAAAGTTTAGAAATTCACTATAAGTATTTTTAAATCTTTGTCGTTCCTTCTTCAAACATGACATATCCTTTGCTGAATAAAAATATTGAAGACTTTCGTCCTGCCGTAACTCGATCAAATCGTTGTTTATTTATTTGTTTTGTAATGTCTATATATCAAATAACAGTTTTAGTTATGAAAGTTACACCATTACATAACGAGTGTCTGCTATGACCTTTTGAATACAAATTGTCATCAGGAGTATTATTATAACACGAATCAATGACTATAGTCCAATACCTCTATCGTGAATGATCAAGATGCACCGAGACTACCAGACTATATGGACCCGTTGATTTCCCATCACTATAGAAAATGTCATCTGTTGCGGTAGTTCAATACACGGCTCAGCTGCAAAATGAAAGGAGAGCCAAGGACTATGGGAAATATCTGAAAAAAATATAACAGAATCCACATCTTGATTATTTCACACTTGATCAAATGAATCCAATAACCATACAGTTTTGTCATGATCAGATTCAGGTTATGATATATAAGAGCGATTGTTTATATTCAGTTAAAGTTAGGTTTACATATGAAAAGTTATCGATTATTGTACATCAATATATATTGAATTAATATCAACCCAACACGCATGATATAACAGATTAATCAACAACACCATTTACGTAGCGAACCAACCGCCCCCCCCCCCCCCCTACCGAAAACCTAGGATCCTTTGAAGTAGAGAACATATTAAAGTTAAAGGGGGAATTATTTAAGAGGTCTGACATAAAATTACGACTTTGTAAAACATATAATTTACTTACTATCCAAATGTTGTAAGATGATATATAAAATTTGAAAAAAAAAACCACTTTCAAGAGGGTCCATGAATGAAGTGATTTTTCTTTTCCTTTTTTCTTTAAATGTTATTTATTTTTTGTTATTTATTTTTTGTACGGAACAAAATATCGTTAAAAATGATACAGCTCCTATACTGAACTAACAAGAACAATTACAATAATCGCTGAAATAAGATTATTTGCGACTGGTTATCTTTCAATATTGTTCTGGGCTATTCCACAGACAAAATCTAGAACACCAAGTAGGCCAAAACCTCCAGATATTCTCGCGTCTTTGGGCTAGTTGTAAGGTAACTTTTAGCGGTAAAACAAATGTTTCTGTGTGGTAACTAAGTGAACAACAGTGAAACGGAAATGATTTTTTATGTGACTTGTAAAAGACTTTTACTAAATGCATATTGGAGATTAAATGTCGGACATACGCACACACAGAGTTCTTTTTATTTATGGTGGGTGAGGGAGGGGGGTTATTTCTAGAATTTTTCGTGTTATAAAAAGCATACATTCTTATTGCGAATATGTGTTACCAAGGATACGCTCATTACGGTTTCTATCGTTTTGTTATCGGGTATATGAGAACAAAATTTTCCATTGTATATGATATTGATCAATATCTGGACCTCACTGACCACAACTGTTCTGATATATCAATAAGGCACATTGCTATAGGCAAACAATTAAACCGAAACGGACTGAATTTTATCTATTAATGGATTTTGTTTTATTTCTTTCAATATCAACATTTTCATCACTTTGATCGTTGACAATAACATAACTTGTTTTGAGTGGTAAAGTACACGGTGTTGAAACTTCATGTAACACTTAGTGATATTTCTGCCTTAGGTAGGTTAATTGATCTGATAAACAGGTCACTTCAACCAATATTTGTCAAAATGCGTATCTGATACAATGAATATTATCATTTGAATTTCTATATGTACTGACTATAAGGAAAAATGTACATAATTTACTTTAAAACTATAATCATATCTCCGTTGTCTTTATCTTTTAGGTATGATTCAAGAAAATTCATTTCAATTAGGTAATTGCATAATAACTTTCAGAGTTTATATTTTGTATTTTATTATTTATAGCAATATAATTATCATAATAGATTTAGAGGTTTACAATAAAACATGTTTTTTATTCTATGAAAATATTTTTTCAGAACGAAAATGTAATGATTTATGGTTTCGTCTTACTGCAAAGAGATAATCCGTTACTATTCATCCATTAAATCATCAGCTATGAATTTGAATAAAGATAAATTATAAAGCGTTTATTGGTGTTGAGAACAATATGACCATGTAATGTAGAAAGGTCATATATGCGTATTCATTGTAAAATGCAATTTTCATCGAGGACAGCTGTCATTTGAGACATTCGAGTATGATTGTTCATGTATTCTTCTTTCATTTATTTGTCTGATAATTGATGGAAATTGTTTCTTCTTAGCCTGCCTTAAGCTGTTACTATTAAATACAATATACATGTCATTATATTTATGGCATGCAAAAGCGGAACTACTGTAAATATACAATTGAATAATTATAAGGGAAGTTAACAGGATTCACTATATAGCATTAAATGCGCTTCCTTTCGATACTACTTGAAAAGTACATGTATGTCATTGATAAAGCACTTTAAATAACCTCGATATTTCAAACCGTAATATTTTCAGGTGTTATTTCCATATTAAGGATACTTAAAGTAGATTCATATTTTATTCACATTTCGTTTATTATCATTTTGTTTTCTTTTTGTGTGTTTTTTATTATTTGTTTTGGTGGAGGGTGCTTTTGTTTTGTTTGTTCTTTGGGGTTTTTTTAGATTATGTTGTGAGACTTCCAGACATTTGCTACTAATGTAGTTGTGGGTGATTTTATTCTACTTCTTCTGCTATCATGGAATATTGGAATACTCCGTCTTTACCTGATTTGATTATGTGTACCTGAATTCAGTGGCGGATGCATAACCTCCCCGGCTCCTGATCTCATACCCTCTTTTGGGGGTTCCCTTATGTTCATTAGTAGATGTTCATTGATTTTATGTGTTTTTTTTTAATTTTGCTGATTTTGTATTCCTTCAATTTGATGATTATTGGACTACTGAATAGATTTTATCCACCATCTTTGCATTCGAATATATTTGTATCGTTGGTAAGTTTGAACATTATAGCAGATTAGGCTTGCCACACACTAACTCATCTAGTGCACACAATTTGAAAACATCTTTATCGGTACATAAATTTCGATCGTGGTACATTGCTTTTAAGTTTGGTCACATCACACTATTCACTTTTCCTTTTTCTTTCTCTTTCTTTTTGCCGAGAATGAAAATTGTATTATACAAATTTTATTTCTTATCTCAGTAACATTATTAAGGCAATGTATGTATCTGATTGGTTAATTTCTGTTCCATGTCTTTATATGATTGATAAAATGTTGAATGGAACGTTAACTTCATTTACCGAACGTAAACAGTACCATAATTGACGTGTTGTGAATTACAGGATTACGTGGCTATCGTTTTAAGAACTATACGAGAACACATTTAGTAACAGACAGCGCAGTATTAAGCTGAAACACAAAAGAAAAGTTCTTACTGCGTCCAATTTTGATGCAACATATCTGCCGCAGCAATTACTGTAGATGAACGTTTTTATACAAACCACATTTAAATACAGACTTTTGAGAATATCGGTAATGAATAACTACAAGCTTAGGAAACGTTTACCATATTGAATATGTTTGAAAGAAACCAAAGAAAAAGGCGCCTGAAAATTACGAATCTCATAGAAAGCACATACACAGTATTTTCATTCTGCAGTTATCTTCACTATACAAAAGAGTAAAGTGATGTAAATCATGACATAAATCACTGGACACTCTCATGCCGTGCTCTAAATGTGTTTCCATAGCTAATATTAAATATAAGGGGACAAGGCCACTGCTGCTCCGATCAAAATGCATCAAAATGGACATTTGTGTTACCCTAGTGAGCAGAGGTAATACCAGACCCCCAAGAGGAGCATCTCATGTTTGGTTAACTACACCAGCCGTGAATGCCAGTAACATTGACAATCAAAAACAAACCGTTCAATACTCCTCAAACATAGTGAATGTGCTGAAAAGCTGTATATAATTTTCCATAGCCATACAGCAACAAGACAGGACTACAGTATAATGACCTTTAACTCAAACCGTCCACGGTTAATTGTTGTACGAGCTGAAAATTCCAAAGGAAATAAATGTGACAAAAATATCTAATACGAAAATAAGTGTTATGATAAGTGATTATTTGTCCCGGAGATACTCATTCAACTTGAACATTTTTATAATGTCATTTTTCCGTGTGTATTTTACATGTTTTGTGTGTATGTATTTGGTGATTTGTCATCTAGCTTTGTCAGCTATCTTCTGTGTTCTCTGTTATTCTGAACATCATTTTGAGCACCGAATCTGATATATTCCGTATTTAGAATTAACATGAATCGACAAATTTTTCTAGATGTAGGAAAAGCATGGAGGGTCAAATATCCTACCTCAGTACATGCCACTTAGTTATCATAGCTTATGTGTCCATGCGTCTGCATACTGTATTAATAACGTTTAAGTGGATTTGAGTGTCACCTCTTGCTTAGAAGGATAATCATGCAGTTTTCAGTTGTAGAATGTGTAGGAATATTATCAAAATTGATTAGCATTTTATTGCGTTAAATATCAGTCGTTGGGATATATCACAAATATGTATTTTTTTAACATGTATAACAAACTAAATATCATAGTTGGAAATTCTGCTTACCTTGATTACGTGATATATTTAATTGCTGATTTTATTTTAAGGTCAATTATGTTGACTTGGATAGAAATATAGAGTGGTATAAATGGCCATTAGTACAAACATATACTCCGGCAGCGTCAAGAGGAACTTCCTTATACGTTTCCTTCCTTTTATTTTTATTGTTATTGGCTACTGAGCAAGCTGAACATACTTCCGAGAAACAGTAGGAAACCATTACAATGGTGCCAAACGGAATCTAAATCGTCTAAGCTTGTTTTTATTTGGATCTTGCTTTTCAGATATGCTCATATCAGGATTATGGTTTTAAATATACATACCTTATTCTTTATTTTGAAATAAATTTTATAAGCTTTATATATTTATTACATTAGTTAGTGAAGAGACACCAATTGTCTAGTGAAAACCTTCATCAAGGACCTTCATGATCAGTCCCAACCCTTTATTTTCTTCAGATATTTATGCACTGTCATTGATAAGTAAGTTCCGTGTATTTGTGTGTTATGCGATTACGATACAGAGCACTATCGGTGGCCGATCGAGAGGTTTTCACGTTGCGCTAGACCCAATAAGAAACAACTACAGATCCATTTTGAATACTTTTACATTTATATTATTCTATATTGCGAAATAAGAAGTATGAGTTCTAATATCGTGCATGACTTCGCCATCGGTCAACCTCGATACTCGTAAAAAAAAACCCCAACTACTACTTCTACAACAACAACAACAACAACAACAACAACAACAACAACAGCAACAACAACAACAACAACAACAACTACTACTACTACTACTACTACTACTACTACTACTACTACTACTACTACTACTACTACTACTGCTACTGCTGCTGCTGCTGCTGCTGCTGCTGATACTGTGTTTTCATTGAATAGAGTAGATTGAACACTATGAAATTGGAAAATTCTAATTTTCCAGCTGTTTACTGCTTTTGTTCTCAAGAATGACTCTTTTCACTGAGTCACAACTGCATTAAGATTGATCACAAATTGGTAGAAATACAAGGCGACAATTTTGTCACTCATAGTTTGATTTCATTTAATCTTATTCCCACTTCTCACGGTAATGTCAGCTGTCTCCACTAATCTAATAAAGGGACACAAAACGGGATGACATTGACAATAAGGGAAAAGTGACTAAGGATTGATTTCTGTCAATAAACTTTCCTTATTTCCCTAGGGTCACACAATTTAATAATGACAATAGACTTACTTTGTACTTATTGTGCTGTGACACACACCATTGCATAACGGTGGTAAATTCACTGATTTTTTGTGAATATCGTCAGTAGTGCAGTTAACAGAAAATCAAAACTTACTATGTTGATGGACTACAGCAAGTGAAGTTTATATCAGAAATTTAGATAAAGTTTGAAAAACAGAGTCATGTAATGTATCGTATTAACCGACCAAAATAAAAATTTATACAAATTTAATACAAGGTACACAGATGTTCTCGGAATTCTCACGTCCACCACAAGTAAATATCAACTTAGTATACAAAATCATGGAATATGCATATTCATCAGCAAGGAGGAAAACCAAATAAAAGCGGTTACTTAAAGAACATATGAGAACCTCCAAAAGGGAGATACCCAATTAGAGCAAGAATCTCCTGTTTGCTTACCACACTTGTTATTTTAGTGAAATCAGAGGTGTAACGGTCAAAGAAAAAGAAAAAACGGAAACGATATACTGATGGGTGTAGACCTAATATAACATGCACGTTAACTCGAAAAGCGGTCACAAGGGCTGTTTTAGCACACGTGCTAGGATTTCTTCATCGGACCTTACGCGGGAGGACATTCGCGTTAACGCGATTTAGTGTCGCGTGCGCTCGGTCCAGTCGCGCGTTCACATGCCTATATTTGTAATTTTCTATGCACTGGTACTGATGGAGGAAATAAAAGGGATCTAATTGAATTACCGCAAATGTCGCCATTTATACGTGTATTAAATGTAATGTTAAAATGACACCCCGCATGAAGGGTTTCATATGTAAGATGATAATGGAAATCACCGCGTAGACATGCACTAAGGTATTTCTGAAAAACGTTGTCAGTTTATATTATAAAGAATCTAGGATAATTACATTCTAATTCTATTTTATTTATTAATTCTTATACATTTATTTCTTTTTTGTTTATTTCTTTATGTATTTATTCTTATTAATGTATTTGTTATTGGTACTTTTCTTTAATTTAGCTCTTTTTCATAATACCATGATTATTATTATTATTATTATTATTATTATTATTATCATTATTATTAGTAGTAGTAGTATTAGTATTGATTCTCCTTCAAATTCTCCTCTATGTACATATTAATGTAAGTTTAAAGTTGTAAGCAGGCGAACATGGCTGTCAAGCACGTTCACGCGGCAGCCAAGCGCGTGAACGCGGCGGTCATTGGCGTCAACGTGGTCTCGAAATTAAGTTCACGAGGAAATCTGCGTTAACGCAAACGCGTTTGTTCTGCAGTCCTGAGCGCACGAAGAAAGCAAACTTCACGTTAACGCGACGTTAACATAATGTTATATTATCTTCTTCCAATACGAAGTGTACTCAAAAGTTGAGCGTTATACTTCATGATTATGACTACACCTCACTGTATATATCTAATTAAAATATTATTTTCAGTTTTAGTATGTCCTTTTGCCTCACTCTATATATGCATATATCTAATTAAAATATAATTTTCAGTTTTAGTATGTCCTTTTGTACATTGGAAACCGAAAACTAGAATTCCAAAATATCTGTATGTCAATTTTTTACACAAATCAAAAGAGACCTATGCATGAGGTACATGTAGATGATTCTCAGTTAAAAAATAATTTAAAATCGGTAATGGCAATAATTTCCACAGTATATATTTAAGGTCAATTCCGAAACACTGCAAAAACCCGTTACTTTTGAATTCAATAATATTAGTGATAAGAATCTTTTGTTATTTCAAATTTCTCATTTCACGGTTGAGTGAGTTTTATCTTGATTTATTAAAAGTAATAGTTCAATACATTTGTATACATTAGTGGGTCTTGGCCATAGAGACTATAGATTGCTTGATTGATTATTGCATAACTTTACTTTCACATATATACATGGTGTCCGCATATCCCTGATGCATTGCACAGAAATTTATACCTTTGCAACGGACCCGCCGGAGGCAGTGAGGGATATTTTACGTCCCACTTCTACCTTGACACCACGGATCTCGCCGTCTTCTCCGAAAAACAGGACACCGGTATTATTATTGCGGATTCGCACCTTGGATGATTCGATCACGTGTCGAGCACCTTATCAACAAAGCTACATCGGCTCCTACACAGAATGAATTGGAATTACATTAATATATCATGCTGAGAGTAGTACAGAGAAATCTGATAAATGACGTTCTTTTAAGCTATTATTCTGGAAATTTAAATAAGGCTTACTATAAATAAATGTCATCGTGTTCGAGAGGTTTGCTATGTTGATTCATGGTCGTAATTTCGTTAGATCGAGTCTCAACGGACGCATGCGCTCGATTAACGTCTAAATCAAAACGTATGTTTGACGCCCATCAGGTCATCAAAGGGATCGACCAGAATGTAATTAGATCTGTATCTGCTCGTAGTGAGGGGGTTATGATTTAAACAGAAAGCATGTCGTAGGAAGAAAATGATATCCAAGTCTCAACAAAACCAAAAATGTAATCTGTGTCGGATATGGGGAAGGATTTATGATGAACGAGATGTTTTGTTGTGCCATTACCTTGTGATAACTATGATTTATTTTGATATATGTATTGTTTTGTTGTTTTTGTTTTTGTTTTTGTTTTTTGTTTTTGTTTTTGTTTTTTTTTGCTTTTAGAGAATCTTGTCTCACTTTAGCATTAAATACCTAAATAAGGTGCCATGACTGAAATTTATTTGAAAAGATGGTGGATAAATTCGAATGCGAAGATAATACAAAATCAGCATAACGGAAAAACAAATAGGAAACAGTCCAAAAGAAACTATTGATAACTAACATATGCAAGCTATCTAAAGCGAGTTAAATCAGCTGCCTGGGTAAAGTATCCCTTGCTTGCTAAAAATACAGTAAAAATAATTCCAGAAAAAATATTTACCCCCCCCCCCCCACACACACACACAAAACAAACAAAAACCCCAAACTTATATTAAATATACCAGAAACCTTGTTCATACGTTGTTAAACATATACCTCTGAATGGCTGCGGATTATGTTTAGAATAAAACGCTGAAAAGATTACAAAATTTTGACATCCGGGAATCTGGAATCAATAATAAATGAAACAAAATTAATCAAAGTATGAGACTTATAACGTTCGGCTTTGCAAAATTCGTTTCCATTTCATCACTTGAACAAACATTATGAACTTTTAATTTTCCGTATTTTCCCACCATGAAGAAGCTCTCCTTGCTCGTTTAAGAAGTCTTGAGATAAGGCGTTTAGCTGAGGCCAATTCATTCTTATTGATTAATAATGATATTGCTGTGATTAAATACTGTTCAGTCTTATATTTTCGACAAATTCTAAAAATAATACAAGCAAGAAAACTATAAATGACTTTATCTAGTATAAATGCATTTATATCCATTGCATTCGAGCAACGATTGTCATTTAAACTACAATGTTCCCAATGGTGTTTGAGATATACGATTGGGCTGAATGATAGATAGCTAATGAAAACCATTTGAGAGAATCTACTTTACATCGTATTGTTAGTTACCAGAATTTAGAAAATTTATCGAGTATAGATCCATTATACATTTATAAATTTACACGCCACCAGAACTTTGACACTAATATTGACGCACGTGACTTATTTGCAAGATGGTTGGTAAAGAGAGAGGATATCGAATTTGAAACTCATTCGGAGTGGATTAAGTCGTTTGTTTGATCTCTCCCGTATCCCGCTCTCTCCCCTTTTTTCACTCATTTGACTCAGATATCATTCAGTCATTGTACTTTCTTATTGCCTCGGCCATCTGTATCCCGCTGAACTTGAGAGGAGGGACGCGTAAAGAGAACAACAAATCTGCTTTATACCTAGACCTACTTTTGTCTATTGGTAATGATAGTGAGTTGAACATCTAGATTTATTACGTTCAAAGAGTGCAATCTATCGTGTTTCAATAATTCAGTGCCCCAAAATTAATATCATTTCCCGAAATTTTATTCAATGTTTTAAACAGTGTCATAAAAGCAAAGTAATCAGAAATGAACTATGGCGTGTTACAGTCAAAAAGGCCGTCTAATTCTGAGTAAAAATTCTTTAAGTTGCCATAAAATCAATGAATAATTTAAATACCTTCCCATCAATAAAGATATTTTCGTATTTTGCATTTTTCTAATAAAAGCCCCTTTAGTAAGGCTTTTGAGCCTGTTTCATCAACCTGTGGAAATGTTCGACAAAGTAAAGCTCAAGCTAACGGCTTCTTACGAACATTCTTAGTGCAACGAAATGTCTGTTTCATCAACTGCTATGTGTAGGTGCGTAAGGATCCGAATAGCGAGTTGAACCACTTTATGCAGCCCAAATGTATGTGTTAAAATAGCACTTTTCATTACTCTAAGTGTGCTTCTAACAAATGTATACCTGTTAAAATACTTTTATTTTTCAACACGCCCTTACATTCACATCTACAAACAATGCACTTGTATACATGTATTGGCGTCACAGAATCGTATGCAGTACCTTTAAGTTCATGTGTGTCCACATGGATCTATAAAATGAAGTGGGTCACTTTTTGGGACGAAATAAAAAAAGAGAATTCTCCATCCGATCTGAGTCATGTAGAATAAAAATATACAAGACGACTAAATACCCTCATCAAGTCCCCCGCTAAAATAAAATGAGAGTAGAATAACAGTCTTTAATATTTCAAAGTATCAAATGATGGTTAAATTTTTTATTGTTTTTTTTTAATGACGAATTTTCGTTTTAGTCATGTACTATGATAAGCGGTATTAGAATTTAAAAAAACCCCACAAAATGGACCTTTTTTAATTTAAAATATTTATTTTGACGTTATTGCTTGGATGATATGTCACCATAACGTGATGTAAATCTGAGCAGAAAAAAATTCCTTTATCTATCCGATGTTGCCCCTTACATCAATTGAAATTGGGAAAAGATGAATAATGTTATAGAAGTTAAATTTATATAAAGTAAACTATGGTTCCGGTTACATGTTGATAATATTCTTTTAGATGCTAAATGAAAACAACGAAGAAGGCTAGAAGTCATGATAATGAAATAATGCCGACACTTAGTAGAGTTAGGAGGCTGGCGTAGATTTTCAACAAAATCTACGCTAAACGTAGAGATACGCCGTTCGATCAAACGCTAAGTAATTGGAAATTTAGTCTCCTCGAGTATTTAGCCAAACTAAGCCTACGCCAATAGTTGTGCCGTTTGATATGTTTTATGTTAATGTGTTAAAATAAATATAGGACATATATACCATTTAAATTAGTGCACATTTCGACAACTTATGTCTCTTCAGTGATGCTCGTGGCCAAATGATTGGTATTATCAAAATACATAAATATTTGAAGAGCAGTGTTGAAACCAAAACGACCGAAAAGTGAACCAAACAATCTATCTAAGGACAGAGCTATGCATGAGGGAGATACTCCTTACTTTTACAGTGATTTACTTAATTTGATGACTGAAAATTTGAAGTATATATTTCAAGTCAGTACAACAGCACTGAAAACTAGACTTATGATGCCCTCAGGGACTATCAGTCCATCAGCAGTGACACCGGCCTAGTGGTTATAATAAATATAGAACATATATACCATTTAATTTAGTGAACCATATGCGCATTTCGACAACTTATGTCTCTTCAGTGATGCTCGAGGCCAAATGATTGGAATTATCAAAATATATAAATATTTGAAGAGCAATGTTGAAACCAAAATGATCGAAAAGTGAACCAAACAATCTATGTAAAGAGAGAGCTATGCATGAGGGAGATACTCCTTAGTTTTAGAGTGATTTGAAGTATATATTTCAATGAGTTGTTCCAACACCTCAAGATTTAAAGTCCACAGTTAGTGAGATTATAAAAGAAAAGTGTTAACAGACCGACAGTACTCAACTTGCAGCTATCTGAAATTTCGGAAGCTGTTTAACATTTTATATACTGATATGTGTACATATCCATTAAACTGGAACTATACGACAAATGGAAAACAATGAAAATACAAAAATGAAAAGGATAATAATGATTGATCTAAATTATATAATGATAATTACAATATGAATACATACAATACAAACAATACACACCATTAAGTAATTCCTCATGTACTCTGTGAGAATTCTGTGCGAGGAATCAGAGAATTTCTATCACTATTCATGCGAGAGAACGGAAATGCGCATGTTACTTATCAGTATGACAAAAGTGACCATTAACATACAGAGATATAGAGATAATAAGAACATAAGAATGTATCACAAAAGTAATTAAGGCGTGGTACTTAATTAGGAATCTAAATTGCAGTGGCATTCGTCAATCAGTTGGTGTGCTTAATCGGTTAACTGGTCCACCTTCCAACCCAACACAAACAGTACAATGAAAGAACTCTCAACCTCGATTTAAAAGAAACTCTCATACGTCGATTAGTTTTTCAATAAGACACTTGATTATTGTCGCATCGTGTTCTTTTTAAATTGAACATAAAAATACATTTCTCGGTCATGCAATGTGAATTGTATGTCGATATATATGAAAGCAAATGATTATTTTTTCAACTTATTAGCAGAATATATGATGTAATCTTTTGCTTTTTCCCATATAGAAATTGTACATTGATTATAGAGTTCTGTGATTCCTATTTTAATGTCTTTTTTGTTTACTCAATTTGTTGAGATATCAGATATTTTCCCACGTATTCTATAGAAGAAAAATGGGATTCGCGGAGGTTGTTTGAATTAAACACTAAATCTAACCATCTACAATTGGTTAAGTTTGCTTATATGTAAAATGCATATACATACATACATACATTCATTCATACATACATACATACATACATACATACATACATACATACATACATACATACACACATACACACGTATATATATGATATACATAGCAGGGCTAAGTATCCCTGCTGACCGGCCACTAACACAACCTTTTACGAACTGGTATAATTCTTAGTCATATTCAACGGCAATGGTATTTATTCATTTGTCATGTTATTATGGCAGTTACCTTTCTTTATAATAAGTTATACTGATGAAGTTGATCGGACGACTACAGAAAAGTATAGGTGGCAAGATAGTATCAAATGTCGTGTCAGGAATATTAAAACGGATTATTACTGTCATTATGTTATAATTAAGCGTTGGAGTTCGCAAAGAACACTCTTAATAACACATTTATCGAAATTACACTTTGAGTTCAAAATAATTGTTTCTTTCTTGGTAAAAAATACTCCTAAATTATATATAAAACAGATGCGCTATTTTTAATGATAAATTTTAATAGAATCGGGAAAAATGACAAATTATTTTACAAACTTATTATATCCGACGTTTCGCTTTCATTTGATATTTTCTATTTTTTTTTTTTAAACCAAGATTATTACACTTGATCGTGACAGCATCTGCCTATTGCAATACACAACTTGCAACGGTTTAACTCATTAAAGGATATTTAAGGTGCCACTTCAATACAATAGAATATCTTTATAATGTTTTCTGTGTCTATTTCATAGTCATGTTTTATGTGCATGTGCTTAGTGTCCCTTTCCTACCGTGAGAAGAGATGTTCGGGACCACCAAAAACAAGAAACGGCAGGACTCGAACACTTGATTTTTCGGCACCGAACGGATTGATCTTCATGGCCTCTAAATCACATTTAGTGATTCTATAATTGTGTTATTCTGTATTACACTTGATAATAAAATCGGATTTGAATCCGATTTTTTGCAATTTTAATCCAAAATCAACTGTTGATCTGTGATCTGAGAATGTTTTAGTGATTTCGTTAAAAACTGACACATACATATTATTTGTCTATTTTTATATTTATTGGTAAAATTTCCTCAATGTAATGAAAATAAAAATTAAGTAAAAGAATCCATTTGTGAATGGCTGGTACTGATGCTACGTCTCATTGGACACAATGGACATTCACGGACCCCCTGCAATTGAGAGGTACGTCAAGGTGCCCGGAGATTGACTGTCTCCTCACTCTTTCGTTTAGCCAGCAACACCCGCCGTAATTGCCCTTACATACAGACGAAACAAATATATATAATTCAGCACCGTATATATATATATATATATATATATATATATATATATATATATATATATATATATATATATATAATCTTCAATAAAATAATCAAATATAAATCAATATTTCAGACTAGTTTTTGATATGTGTACACCTGTCTCTTGATTGAATGTTTATAGTAGATACTTTATATTTAATGCCAGAGTCAGAACACATGCATAATGATTACATCTACACCTTCAGTATAGCATTTTCATAAATTCAAATAATATAAATAACATGACGCTCTGATGAGCATATATGAAGTTTGCATACACGACACCTGAATAACGTTTTGATTTAATCACCCTGAAGATATGGATGTATGAGATAAGGGACTATACATTGAATAGCAGGTATCCGTCGTTTAAGTATCAGTTTACATGACAGAAAAGCGCGTATCAAGGGAAAGCGTATAGTAACTTCATAATTTAAAAAGACCACAGCACATTTTCGATAAAGATAAACTAGCTGAATATTTCTTAAAGATTAATGACCAATATCTCTTTTTTGTCTTGTATAATAGATTGATTGATTATTGTTTTACGTCACTCCACGGTTATTTCACGTATATGGTGACGGCATCTGCTTGATACAATGCAGAGAAATTTAGACCTTTGCAACGGACCCACCAGAAGCACTGAGAGATCTTTGATTTGTTACGCCTAACGTGACACGAGACCGCAGATTTCACTGTCTGATCTGAAAGACAGAATACCGGTATGCCAAGGGCGGGAATCGAACCCGGGACCTCTAGGTCGCGAGCCGAGCGCCTCATCCACTGGCTTTCTTGTATAATAGATGTTCCTTACTAACTACTGCTCTATATCCAAGCATATTATTTATCACTCCATCACAGGGGTTCACATATGCTCTTCAAGTAGACATATTTTGTTATTTTCCATTTGTTTTTCATTTTCACTCATTTTGTATGTCCTATGGTTTCATGATTTTTGGACTTGTGGTTTGGATTTATCCATCATCTTTACATTTGTTAATATGTGAGGACTGCTCGATCTTTAATGATGTTACGTAACACACATGCCCAAGTACGAATGATCCTAAGTAGTCTAACTACAAGCCATGGACACAGCAAAAAGTAAGAATATATTATACATCACAAAATATGTGATAATGACGTATTTTTGGACGGTCATTTCTATGATTACAATGTGAACGTATTGACTCTGCGAATTTTATTTTACTATGGAATAGTATCATTTAGTTTGGGTCGTAAATTCTTTGCAAGCATCGGATGGTACTACAGGTATCAAGTTAAACATTAAGTCAATAAATCGTATATAATATTCCTGTGTTGTGCTCATTTTTGTGCTGCCCTTAGTTGGACGCAAGTTTGCAGCTGAAACAAATATCTCCTGTCTTGTGTTCAAAGAATCTTATCATAACATGCCCTACCTGATTTGACTCTATCCCCGTTTTCAGTTTTGTCACACTATATAATCCACACAGCTTTTCATTATACCTGCGTGTTTCTTTATATAATAGGAAGAAGCTCTGGTGCGAATACGACGTCTTAAAGGGAATGAACAATAACTAAAGAAATGAAAATATGCAGTCCGAATGATTGTATAATGCTTGACTTCTATTACAATGCGAAATTACATTTCACAAGACAAGAAAATAAGGTGGAAGGCATATGTATAACCAAATGCCCCCAAAAATGGGTTTTCACAGTGTAATAATATACCTTTTCATTATTTGTTGTGTACATAATCATTGTTTATCTCAGTGTTGTATTACTTGCACTGATGCAAAGAGAAGATATTAATAATAGTCCAGCGATATGGATAGCAATTTGTGTTTAAAAGCTTTTGACTTTGTTGATTCTTTGGTGTAATTTTACACCGACAAATGTTGTCATCTCAATTGAAAGTCCTAATTCTGAACCTCGTCTTCATAAAAATAAAGAATTGTGTGGTGAATTCTGGCATAGTTTCTACGTTTTACCATGCATCACAAAGACGATATTTGCCATAAAGCTGCGTTAAATTCCTTGCCCTCGATTTTGTAAAGTGTATATAAGTCTCTTACAAAAACGAAATAAAACCTTAAAGTGAGGCTTATTATTTTGGTACCATATTAAATCTTAAAATATTTATATATCATTAGGTATGTTTTAGGTCTCTACAATGTACTGCATTTGTTTTAAAGCAACAGGCACAGAGTTTTGTTTTATTTATTTAAAAAGAACCAGCATGATTTGTCGAAATCTCAATTAAAATTCTAATGCATCTCTTTTGGTGTAGAAAAAACATTGGACTAGGAAATGCGCCAATGTCATGTTTCTAAGGTATGAATCCAAATACCTACATATACCATATATAAGACTTGTAGCACCTGTTTAAACACAAAAATTTTCGTTCTATTTGCGCTGACGAATATACGACTCGGATTTGAATTTCATTTTATTCACTTATTTTGTAAGAAACGCCTTGAAAAATAAAGTTTAGATGAACTGAACTTTTCGTGCACCTAATTAGGGGTTGGTAGAGGCTTTTGAATAAAACGTAGATTGGTGCCTGCATAGCAGTACGGAGCGATGCACTAATGAAACGAGTTAAGTTGATGTCTAGTGAACATAAATGGGTTAACCACACTGTGATACTGTTTTGCCATTAACCGTTTTATGAGGCAGAGTAAATGCCATCTTAAAGAAAGTAAAGAATGCAACTGAGTGAGTGCATGCAGATAATAGAAGAAATATGCACACGAAAGATACCACAAGAAGGTTGTAGTTCAGTTGTAGCAATGACCTATGACAACTCTGGGTGGGTGGAAGAGAAAACAGAAGACATCTAACAAAGCAGTATGACACAAATCACCAAGGACATGCACACAAAACATGATAAAAATAGAATATAAAAGGAAAACCACAGTACAAAAATATTCGATTGTGCTGCGGTTACGACACCGACGCTCAATTGAAGTACAGATAAGTGCAGTCCTAACATACCATTCACGTTAACGCGATAAGGGATCATGAGGACTGCTTTAGCACACGTGCTAGGACTGCTCGATCGGACGCACGTGCGCTCCTCGCGTTAACGCTGGAGAAAATTCGCGTTAACGCGATTTATTCCCGCGTGTGCTCGGCCCAGTCGCACGTTCACATGCCTACATTTGTAATTCTCTATTTAGTGGTACGGATGGAGGAAATAAAAGAGATCTAATTAAATTACCGCAGATATCGCCATATATACGTATATTAAATGTAATGTTAAAACCCACATTAAGGGTTTCATATGTAATATAATAATGGAAATTACCTCGTAGACATGCACTAAGGTATTTATGAAAAACTTCGCAAATTTATACTATAAAGAATCCAGGATAATTACATTGCAATTATATTTCTTTTTTATTTATTTTTAATCAATTAAATTGTGTATTTATTCCTTATTTGTTTACTTATTTATTATTTATATATGTATTTATTCTTATTCATGTATTTATTCTTTTTTAAATTTAGCTAGTTTTCATAATAATAATAAGAATATCATGATTATCATCATTGTTATTATTTTTATTAATTTTATTATTATTATTATTAGGAAATTGTGTTCAATATTATTAAAATTCATCCCTTAACTCGTAAGGTTTTATTCAATTCTGAATATTTACTTACATGTACCCAGTTATTTGATTTTATATTTAAATATACAATGTATATATAAATTCTCCTTCCAATCCTTCTCTATGTACATGTTAATATAAGTTTTAAGTTATAAGCAAGATAACAAGGCTGTCAAGCACGTTCACACGGCAGCCAACCAATCGAAATTAAGTTCACGAGGAAATCTGCGTTAACGCAAACGCAGTGTTGAGCACACGAGGAAAGCAAACTTCACGTTAACGCGACGTGAACATAATGTTGTGTTAGGACTGCACCTCACTGTGTAAACGTCACTCAATTGGTATGGTTAACCGGTCTACGAGCTTCCGTCCCAGAACATTTTAAGTAAAATACGGTATTGACATTTGAATGACTACCGTATTTCGTTTTATTTTGATTTTTTTATTACTGTTATTGAATGTAATTTTATCATTATATACCATACAAGTACTGGCCTGCTTTCTCAAAATGCTTATCTTTAAACGGTGTAAAAACTTTTACGTGACTATATGATTGACAAAGATGTTGATGAGGTAAGCAGGTATATCGAATATTAACGTGTGATATGTGCAGATGATACAATAATTTTAATCAATTATAAAAAGAATTTAGCGTATTTGTAAGGATTGTATATGCTCATTCTATTTTTACTGATTATTTGATTATTTCTAACGCTAATATTTTACGTTCTTACATGTTTAGGTATAATAAGTTAAAAAGCAATGAAATGATATGCAAAACAAACATAAAAGACTCCATTTCAAGACAAACCCGCTACAGGAAAAAAGATCACAATAGCGACGTGAAGTACAATTACTAAGGTATGAAATAAACTTGGTATGATAAAATATTTGGTAAATATGTTAAGTGGGCTTTAATTTCCTTCCTAAATCTTTTGTTTTGTTACCGTTTTGTTTGTGTGTGTTTTTAGATTTCTTTAACTGTGTTTGTTTTTATTCTTCTTCTTTGGTCGTTTGTTTTGTTTCTTAAGTATATTGATTTTTTCTTGGTGAGAGAGGAAGTGTTTTCTTTTTCCTTTTTGGTTTAAGTGTACTTACTTGTTTGTAACCTTAAACGTGGCATCAAAGTCTTGTGTTTCTAATGAAGGGAGATAGTTCTTGTCGTATTCATTAAATCAAGTGAAGTCATATTGCAATATCCATCAGTTAAATAAACAACAAAATTACTGCATTTATATTCATTGTGATTGTCTTGGTGCATTCACCTAGAAGGAAATACTCGAACGGAAACAGCCGATCTCAGATCTCTCGAGTAATAAGGAGAACACTGTTACTAATGTCCAGAAGGATGGCAGCCGTATTTTAATTTACAGAGTGATGTTATTCGCTTTTGATGACAAATGACAATCCCCTCTCCTCATTCATTTTATTGAAGTGATGCATTCAACATCCCATTCATTATTTTATTGGTATTATTTTTATTCGTTTTCATTTATGCAGTGTTTTTGTCTATAGATATAGAATATGAATAAAAGAACCAAAGAAAATTAATGTTAGTTTGTTTTATTTAATGTTCTTTTTTTTCTTACGAAATACAAATTTCAATAGTATATATTCGTAATATATGATAAAAATATAAATATTATGTTATTTTTTTAATTTTAAGAGACAGAGAGAGAGGAGAAACCGCGGTACACCTTAATGGAGTATTTAGCCACATTTTCCCCGCGTCTTGTATGCACAGGTCATTTCCTAGCGTGTCTTGTTGAACAAACAAACTAATACACCCCGTACCCTTAGATACATCCATTTGTTTTAATGGGTACATAAAAAGTCAAATATCGAATGAAAGTATGTTTAATTTATAATTGGATAATTTAAAGAAGACTAACTGACTATGTATATATTAATAGAAATATTAATATATAACAAGTTGGAACTCATATGTTTCTTTCCATGGTTTGTTATCATATTAAAAAGTATTTATATCAAAATGACCAGAATTGTTAAATGACATGTAGAAACAATGTACAACTGTGGACATTCACGGACCCCTGAAATTCAGAGGTGACACCAAGTGCCCGGAAGGTGTGAGCTACAACGGCCGTCAATGCCTTTACATACAGACGAAACAAACATAATTCAGAACGGCATATACATGTATACATAAATGTAAACAAACGCTGTGTAGAAAGTGCCACTGCCACATAACATCTGGAAAAAGGGTATAATAACATTTAAGTCAAACCCTCCGCGGGAAACTTTTTATAAATTACGAACTCCACACTACAAGGGGAATAAAAACCATTACCAACCGAAGCAGTCGAATTCCTCTGAAAAACTTGAAAAGTTTATTAAACATGACTATGAATATCAGAATGTCTGTCAATTGTGCCATCAGTTTTCTCGAGGGACAAATTAAATGACAAAGTAATGCATGGACGTCCATTATATAAAACATTTTCCCTATTCGTTTCTTGCGAAAACTTTTCCCGGTACATTGCCATTTCTGAGAGCTATGAAATGTGTCATAAAGGTCGTAGAACCAATCAATTAAGGCAATGGGGCTTTAAAATGTTCGGTTTATTTCCTAGACGAGGAGTAATGTTATGGTAGGATATGCGCGTCAAAGATATATTATGTCTCTTGCCGAAAGGAACATGGCAAATAACCATCTAATGCATTAATTATAGAAGGGAAATGTGTGATGCTCCTGAAACAATTTGGTGATTGCTTTTCCTGGTACCATAATACAATGCCATTAATACCAAATTGAGTTCATCAACCTAGTCTTACACTCATTTATGCAGCCACTTATAAGGATTTCCTCCAGGGGTTTTTTTTGCGATATGTCGGATATTCTTTTTGTGTTTTACCCATGCACTCATGAGTTGACATATCAAACACAAACTAAATAAAGATAAATAAATAAGATAAAGATATATATATATATATATAAAACAACGAATGATAAATAACAACTATTATACCTCTTTGAGTTTATTTTTGTAATTTCTTAAATTTTACGACAAGATAGAACATATGAATCCAATTCAAGTTTGGAATTCATTCCATTATAAGATTACTCAAAACTAGATAGATAACTCAGTACAATATTTCAGGAATATCGACCAGATCACCGAGCAATTCTGGATTAAGAGGCGACCATTTGATTGGAGGGGAGGGGGGGGGGCTGACAAGTTTGGTTGGGTCAGATTACTTATTTAAAGATATTTGAATGGTGGAATATTTATTTCCTTGATATCCAGCAACAGGTTATTTATTTTCTTGACATTTTTATTGTCAATAAATACTTCTTGGAACTACATGGTAAATCTATACCATTATCAAAACTCGTGCTAATGTAAAGTAAACTCAACAAATAAGATGCAAGCAGTACTTCAATCGCATAGGTCTTTATACTACTATTTTCTGTAGTAAAGTACATAGTCTTTCTGGTATCCAGGGGGAGAATTTCAATTTATCACTACAGAAGGATGTGTGAAGAAATGTTACTGTTTTGAATTCCACTCAAAATTATAATATTTTATAATGCACAAAGCTTGGAAACTTAGTAGATTTTAAGTAAAGATGGTCCTAGTCAGTTTTAGATGTTTTACAATTTTCAACGAAACCTAAGATGCATGGCCACCTATGGCATTCTTCAATATCATTGTGCAATGTTTTTTATGTCTTGGGTGAGAGTTATATGTCCATTCGGTTATCAAGTATGTTACGTGAGGATACAAAATTTTGTTGGTTTAACCTTTGTTCTCATTTTAAATTTATGTTTTTTTCCCACTATGAATAATGTGTTTAATCATGACAAATGTCTTGAACTTGCACTGTTTTGAAGGAAACTTAGCAGGAATGAAACACTGTCAACTAATGTGGCAGCCATGAAAAGCACAGTATCTAATTTGAACATCATACGAAGCGGAATTCATTCAGTCTTTGCTTTCGCAAGGAAAAAAACAATTGGCTCTTGGCTTCAATTTTACTTACATATATATAGATGACTTGCTTTCAATTAATAATCCTTCATTCGCGGATTACTTTAGCATTTTCTATCCAAGTGAATTGGAGGTCAAAGAAACAACAGAAAGTAGTAATTCTACTTCGTATTTAGATATTATGTTTTCTTTCGACATTAATGGTCAATTGAACACCTCACTCTATGACAAACGTGACGATTTCAATTTCGCTACCACAAACGTTCCTTTCATAAGTAGCAACATTCCATCATCGCCCGCATACGCGTATTCATATCTCAGTTAATACGTTATTGCAGAGCATGTTCAAATTACAATGACTTTGTTCTGAGGGCTAGGCGACTTTCAGTTAAGCTGCTCAACCAGGGTTATATATGTGCTAGACTAGCAACGTCACTGAGGAAGTTCTACGGTCGTTACGAGACTCCATATGATATCTCGTTATCCAGACTTTTAAATGATATTCTGGACTGAGACCGATTCCGATCATTTTACACAGATTTACTCCTTCTATGCTAGAAGGTTACCTACTTTGATTTCTCCATACATAAATACATATGGAATTTACGCGATTTGACTCTTTCTACTGGGTATATGTGACGGGTGTTGCTAGCAGGCAGGAGATGCTCACTCTCCCCGGGCACCTGATCTAACTCCATCACAGGGGTTCACATATGCTCTTCAAGTAGACATATTTTGTTATTTTCCACTTGTTTTTTATTTTCACTGATTTTGTATGTCCTCTGGTTTCATGATTTTTAGACTTATGGTTTGGATTTATCCATCATCTTTACATTGCATATTGTGTTCAGGTGACAGATGAAGCGAATTTAATTGAGACCTATTTTGTCCACTGGTTAACATTTTAATATGCTTGTGTAAAATGAGGGGCGTACAACACGAGAGGGAGTCAGGGAAAAGGGACAAAAACAACAATTCCATTAAGTTTTGTTTAGCATATTGAATAATACGATTCGTCTAATGCTTTAAATTCCGCCTAAATCCGATTCTTACAATTTCATTATAACACAGTATAAAATAGTCAGCATTCTTGTGAGCGAAGCGAGTCAGGTAAAACTCGACGCATTTTCTATTGAACATTCAGCTTTATATTTTCATGATCTGGTATATGTACATGCTATCAGCTAGGAGATTTATTTTCGTTTCAGTTAATGAGGTCCTAAGAAAAAGCAGTAATTATTCTATTTCTAAACAAGGAGATTCATCAATTACTACGCGTGTGACTCGACTTTGTAGATAGTTCGCAAACATTTAATAGACCCCATTTACGTATATCCGTTATATCACGAATAACAGATCACGATGCCAAACTTAGGCAAACGCCTTATCTAACTCAAGAGATACTGTCTGATTTCTTCACTCTCATCAACCTCTTTAATTAATCTGTCATATGATTCAATTAAGTGATAGTCAATGGAATCGTTTAGAGTAAATCCTGACTGTACTCAAGTGATCAGTCTATTTGTCAGACCACCAATTTCTTGTCTAATATGGCAATGTATTTAATTTTCATTGACAATCAAAATACGATTTACAACATTGAAGGCTATCGATAACATTTCTCAAGTGGTACTTATATTTTCATGGACAATGTTTACTTGACTAGCGGCGATCATTATTTTATTGCTCATCTAGGGGTCAATCTCATTATCACTCAATTTAGATTCTTCAGCTTCCTGATACACACTATCCGTGATAATGCTCTCTTGTAAATCTAATGATGTGCCATTTATAACTGTATGAATCTGTGTCGCAAAGGACTTTTGATCACTGGGGATGCAGGTTTTTCAAATTTGATTTTCCCCTTTTTTCCCATTGGTAATGTAAAAGTGTGATGTTTGTATGATTCAAAACACATATAAAAACATACATATGATAACTGAAATGACTATGCGTATAGGACATTTTCCGATATGACATATAGTATTAAGTAACAGAGCTTGAACTTTTCTTCTATAATATTATAAAAATAAATGTAACTGAAGTCCGTCCCCAGTCTGAACCTCTTCCTGATCTTAAAATTGATGGTTTTGGTGTTAAATACTTTGTAAACATTTATTCAGTTTTCATGTAGTATAAGGAATGAGGCAGATTTGTAAAATCTGAAATAGGCATGACATTTTGGGCCCCACCCTAAATCATAAACTCCAGCCACAGAATTCATGATACTTTGTTTTATTAGCCAATAGAAACTTATACCCATCCCAGGAATAATATCACTTACAATCGTGCTAAAGAACTCCTTGTTCGTTCTATATTCTTTTAGCATCTCATCTAGATATACAGGACTAAAGAGGAATATTGAAAAACAATTGTTGTTTGAATATTCCAGGGATGCGACTATAATGAAATTTAAAACCCGTGTTTCTATATTCTCAAGGATGCAACGTAGAAAATGTTTTGATCATTTAAAATGAGACTAAATTGTTCAGTTGCAGTGGTTGGAGGACGGGAACCACTTGGCGGCTTTAGATAATATGTGACTCAGATTTAATTACATGTACATAAATATCGTTTTATCCTAAACCGAATAACTCTGTTTGCAGATCGTAACCACACACACACACACACACACACACACACACACACACACACACACACACACACACACACACACACACACACACACACACACACACAGAGTTTATATTATTGAAACAATTCGTAAATTCTCTCTATTTTTTTGTGTATCCTGATATCTATTTCTTCAAAGAATACTTCTTTAATATGTATTGTTAGAGTGTACTACTTTTTCGGGGTTCGCATATGTCTTAATATGACACTATATACGATATTGTCTTTTTATTCCATGGACTATGAGATATGGTTTAACCTTCGGTACTTCTTCGTTTTTTACTTTAAATAACCAATACCGTTTCTGCACTGTGTGATGCCTTTAATTTGCTTATTATTTCTAGCTCTGAAGCCAGTGTGGCTCAGTGTATTAGGTTGTCGACTCGTGACCGAGAGGTCCCGGGTTCGACTCTAGCACTGTACAAATCGGATTAGACAGTAAAACCCGAAGTCCTGTGCCATGAATAGTAAAAGAGGAAAGAATAGTTAGGGACTCAGCCGTATGAAAGAAGTCACCACGGAAATATACAGTATTTAATGTAAAGTTGCTACGTCAAGACTGGAGGCACATTTAAAATACAGACCGAAGTTCAATCGCAGTCCGGCCAAGTATGTCACCATATGATTTCAAAATGTCTTTTTGTGGTGTACCATACAGAAGTCAAGTGTTTATTAAATGTTGAGTTCTCTGAGACATGTTAAGCCGATGAGTAATATTGGAGGCCATAGAAAAGATTCTGTGATTTATTGAATCTCGTTTGTGAGATATTTCAGAGTTCTGTCCACTGCAGGCCCTTCGTTGTTAGTTTTAATCACTGAATAACATTTAACTCCTTTTCAAATGAAGTTGAATTCCGATCGTCAATTGAATTGACCGGCCTATATCTGTACCACAAATGCGTTTCTTTCGAAAGATTTCCCCTCTTGTGTTGTATTTCTTCTCACACGGTTGAGCCAGATGTTTTTTTTTCCTTTCAAGTATATTCTGTATCTAATTAATTAGAAGGTATATATGTTTTATATTTATTAAAACCATTAGACCGATGTCACTGCTGGTGGACTGATAGTCCCTGAGGGCATTATAAGTCTAGTTATCAGTGCTTTTGTACTGGCATTAGATACATGTATATACTTAAAATTTTCCGTCATGGAATTATACAAATCACTTTAAAACTAAGGAGTATCTCCCTCCCTCATGCATAGCTCTGTCCTTAGATTGATTGTTTGGTTCACTTTTTCGGTCATTTTGGTTTTAATACTGCTCTTCAAATATTTCTTTAATATGAGAATTCCAACCATTCGGCCATGAGATCACTGAAGAGACGTAAGCTGTCGAATTGCGCATCTCGTGCACAAAATTAGAAGGTATATATATATTTCATATTTATTGTCTCTTTCAACATACATTCAATTTGTAATAGACGTGCTTACTAGAATGGGGCCTTAAAAAATAAAATGACTTTAGAAATTTCCTTATATTAAAGAAGACATATGTTTCAGTTCATCGTAGATTTGTTTGGCCATATCCTTAACATTAATGAAGATATGAAACGTGGAACTCTGGTAACAATCGTCGTGAAATATGAAAGAGTCAGGAAATGGTAACTACGGCTATTTAGCTAGGTCCATACTATGCTATAGTGATCGTTACTGATTTTTCTTCCCTGGATTTTTCCACGAAAGTGACATCCCTCGGGCGGAATAAAACCATAAAACTTTGTCTGCACCAGTCCTGTCGAGTGACTAAACGTACCTACCTTATTACATTAGAATTTTGCCTTTTCTGTACATTCACTTCATCTACAATTTTAATCCACAAAAGTACAGACACCAATTTCTTCTTATGGTAAGTGAAAGAGAATATACATTTATAATAAGTATTAACACGCAGTCTAAGATAAAGTCTGTGCATTTTTGTAGTAAATAGGAGGACTACTGGAGAATGAATGTCCTCAATTAAATTGGAATGAGTCAAATAGGCACACATGGGATTTTATAGGCAACCAACAGAACTTCTGTCGATTTGATAAACAAGTCTTCAGCGTGTTAAACATGACCCTTTGTCAGGGGATGAGGTTAGAGGACACAAATTCGAGTTATGATGCCCTTCATTCATAGTCGTTTTTCTTACATAAGTTCTTCGTCAAAACCGATTCATTTGAGAAGGAGGAAAGCGCAAGCGTCATATATAGTTTTAAGCTTCGTATCAGCGGGTGAATTGGTCAAGCAAAAGAACAGTTGTTTGAAGTTATAATTACTTACAAGGATGATTATAAAATTACTTTAAAACTTCTAAATAGTACGAATATTTACCTACAAGATAACATCAGCATATCGAAATTATATTGTCAAAAATTAGACTTGACAACGTTCAAACGATCCGTGAAAAAAAATGAATTGCAATTTATTTCTACATACTACCTTCATAAGGAAGGGCAGATAACCCATCTTATTGAAATGGACTATAAGACCGCCAAGTAAGTGTCAGAGAGTGATGAATATCCTGATAGTCCGCCGTGGTAGTAACAATAGCTTCTGTGTCGTGCCCTATTGAAATCGTAGTTGTAAATCACCTGAGCTAATACTCTCATTACCATGTGGATTTGTGTAAACTGATAATTGTTACAGTAAAACCAGAATACTGTTACTACTACTTGAGCTTTTGTATAGTTTGGTAGCAGTGGTCATTGAGGGGTGGCAACAGATAAAATATTGTGTTGAAGAGGACAGTGTTTGACCTCATCGATTAAAGCATTCCACATTTTACATGTATCATGTACACCCGTATAACTTCTTTAAATTCACTTGTTTTGTTTTGGCAATTCTGGTTGGTCCACACTTTTGTGTTCAGACATGTATAACCACGATATACTGTCCTCAAATGTATTACTACATTGTACCTAGACTTTGACTCCAACTATCAAAAATACTGTCTGTTACAACTTCGGTCAGTGCTCTTAACGTCCATCTTAAGTCTCATATCAAGGACGATTTGCAAGTTCTACCATTCACGTGCACTATTATTACAATGACGTACCACCATGCAACATGCTTTCCAGCATGTTATTTCATCTCCCCGCGCCGCAGCAAAAACTGCCTGTTCAGCTGTTTACGATGCGATGTCAAGTCACCAATTTGTATGAACCAATTTGTGATTAACAAATTTAAGAATATGAAAATGAAGAAACTTGTTATGTCGGTGCGCTAAATATCAATTCGATTCTCGGAAGGATTTTAAACATGGCGCTATTCGTCCCTTAGCGATGAAGAATTTGGGGGCAATTTCAAAGAGAAAACACAATGTTTGTGTTACTGTGAATTAGAATGGGGATAAACGTACTGTGTTTGATTGTTTCCGACAGG
Organism: Pteria penguin; assembly: GCA_035048485.1. Classification (NCBI taxonomy): domain Eukaryota; kingdom Metazoa; phylum Mollusca; class Bivalvia; order Pterioida; family Pteriidae; genus Pteria; species Pteria penguin. The sequence continues at coordinate 18,179,135 of CM068593.1, forward strand.
CATACCGCAAGCGTCGCCAGGAAAACTCTGTTTCCAACGGTATAACCATGGTATACCTGTCGGAAACAATCAAACACAGTACGTTTATCCCCTAATTGATAAAAATTTAAAATTTGTCTAGAATTTAAAAGATAACTTTTGACTTTAAAACTAAGATGTAATAGAATCTACTGTTTTTCAGTTGGCACGTAAGTTATGTACATCCACAAAGTTATGCTTACATTAACATTGCCTCACAGCAAAACGTCACGATCTTTGATGTCGATTTTCTCTATGATGACGTCACAAATACCTTTTTCTCATGACGACCAATTTAAAAATTAAAATATTATGTAACCAAATTAAATGGAAATTATCGGTGAAAGTCTTTTGCATGAACTGAATGAACATTGCAATAGATGTGCATTAACAAAACTGTTGACTTTTAACAATATGTGTAAAACAAACCCTTAATACAATACTTGTATATATATACACCAAAGTATTTAATGCTTTAATTCTATACCATCAAAACTATGTACCATGGTGGTCATTTCTTGGAAAACAGGGAAAAGATCAGATACTGCCAGGAAAATATGAGGGCCTATGAGCAAGAAATAGTACGATCCATCAACCATACCGGAGTAAGCTTTACTTGTGATCTTTTTACATTATATTAATATAAATATTTTTTGTAAAAGTATATATTTTAAATTGATAAACATCACCCCTACTAATGAGCGTAGTGTAAGCTTATATATAAGATACAAAACGATATTTTTGATTAACCATTTGCAATTCCATTTCTCTTTTTATAATTATAGGAATATTACATTATACGGCAAAATATCCCTTTTCCTCCATAAAAAACATCTGAAATGAAATTAAATTATTTTCATACAATTAGACATAAATAGAGAAATATCAATAAAAGTTTTGTTTGGATATCTATGCAATAATAACATATGGGGCATAGTTGTTTCCCATCCTACGATATAATGTAGGATATAATATTCCACTTCATTTATCTTTGTCCTCAGGGAATCTGAATTACAGTATGCTTTGTTTCCTTCCATGTCTGATGTTTTATATTAAATAAAGCTATAAAGAAGGACAATTATCTAAGTTCAAAGTATAATTCTGTGACAAAAGATGTGTTCAACACCTATCCGTACGATCTAATTAGTTTCCCATTTTGCTTTACATCTATATCTGTATAATTATTCATAAGGTTTATTGTATTGGCTTATTATCTAGAATAGGTAATTTGCGTTTATTCCTATGTATGTATAAGTTTTAATTTTGCACAAAGTATTTTCATGTACTTCTTAAAACGAATATCTGTATAGATGGAAAACTTTTCAAATTAATAATATATCACCAACATCGTACACTAATTTTGCCAAAACTATGTTACATGTGCTTTTTCTAACCCAACAAGCTTCTTTGCGTTCCGCCAACCAGGAATTTGAAAGCTTTATTACATGGTTTAAGATTCTCATATTAAAATCAAGGCAGAAAGCATCTAGCATGACTACTGGACACTGGTATTACATACGCTGTGCTATATAGTCATACTACAGGACAAGGACTACTGTTTCATTTACGAAGGCAAGCTCTGGACTGAAAAGTCAACATCAGTAGGATGCCAAAAATCAAGTTCGAGGTTTACTTGGTTTCTAGCATCCTTGAATTTTCACATGCTGTCTTCGTTTATTTTTGTATTGTAGCTCTTGTTAACCCGTTTTTATGGTAACGCAATATCATACCATTTTAATTATCTTTGCATTTCACCAATTGTAACTACGGTTATAACGTTACCAAGTAATATGGGACATATATATATATGGAAATAAGATAGCGTCAGTTATGTCTGAAGATTTACGAATCTCGCAGAATGTAAGTCTTGATTGATAAATTCAATCTACATTTTCTTAACTCTATAGTCTCTTGACCATGGTGAGATACAGTCAGTGATATGGCATATCAATTCCAATCATTGCTATATGACGTTTGTTTCGAAACACATAACTTTCGCTCTTACTACAATCAAAGGTTATTACTGTAATACCATTTAATAACAGTACTTTTGACTGTGGCTATACTTCTATAGAAACTTTCTATATTCACGAAATTTTCACGCTACTCAAGTCTCCACGTTTGAATTCTCTAACGTCCTTGTATACATCTTTATCACTTGATTTTAATTATTGTCTCTCATATACTGGTGTTTCAATATGGAGTCAAAGACAACTCCGTTTTTCGGAAATCTTTCGATTTTTCGCCAACAAACTATACCACTCCTACAAACATTAGACATGCAGTGAGTGATGTAAAACAATTATCTTTCTCATGGACAGATTTATCGAAAAACAACTTTGTATTGCAATTGGAACTTAGTGTTCTCTTCTTATTGCAGACTTGTCCTAGTATTTTAAAAGATAGCTCTCATGCCTCAATTCACAAAATCAAAGCGTTCCGATGAAATTGACATGTTAAATTACACATCTAAATGATATATTAACACTTGATAACACTGAATTTGAATGTGACAATCTTGACATCCATCTAAACCTCAACTGAAGCAAACAAACCCAATATATTGAATAAGGAAGCACGTTTTCGGTCATGTAGATAGAAATTATTGACAATAATATATATACTACTAGCATTTATGAAAAAAAAAAACGTGACGGCTTCAGGAATCTTATTATTAATTTTCCCTGGTTACATTTTGATGTTTGTTTTTTTTTTCATGTACATATTTGTATGTGATATCTCCTGTAGTGTGAAAATCGAATAGGAAATAGCCAATGAGACGAGATAAGACACATTTTATTCATAATAGATAGCCGCATGTCTCATATTTATGTTCGTTTCAAAGGCTGAAAGGATATATTGATGAACGTTTGAAATTTTCACTGAGGAAGTTCTATGGTTTGAAATTTTCACTGAGGAAGTTCTATGGTCGATATAAGGATCTAGTGCAATTTCAGGCCCCTCTTTCAAGAATGTTAACCGATATTTTGGGACCTTACCATATAAACTAACCAACCTTTTGACTATACTTGATTTGACATAATAGGTATATATATACAGACATATGTTCACGTGCATTTCCGACACTGGAATTTCAGTTGAACAGCATTTCTTGCCTTGAATAGGAAACTTTGACTTCGTGTTCTTGTCTCCTTCATGTGTTAATACGTGTATATTTATGTATTTACTTCCTCGGCTTGAAAATTGTTGGAGGACCTTTGTGACGGGTGTTGTATGCAACCAGGGGACGCTTACTCCTCCCGGGCACCTTGTCTGACCTCCATTTTATTGGGATTCGCATGTGTCTGAATAGGACCCTATACACGATATTGTTCTTTTATTCCATGGACTATGATATATGGTTTACCCTTCGATACTTCTTCGTTTTTTACTTGAATGGTAGTATGCTTTTTAAGGTTTGATTTCTGCGATTGAAAATGATCTTTGCAGATTGCGAAAAACTGAGTAGTAGAGATATCAATCCACACAAAAATGTTATACTGTATTTATACGAGCACTTAGCAGGTCTAATAGAATATGGTAGGTAGTTTGCTCAGAAACGGAACAATTGGCACATACTGTGTATTAGATAGGCTAAAAAGTGAAATCCTGATAATAAATCTTGAAATAATTTTTTTAAAGAATAATGGGTAAAATATTTGTTAGATAATGACATAAGTATACAAATTTGGATTTTTAAGACTTGTAGAGGGAGAGCAAGGTACACATTAGAGTGTCATGCAATGCTGGGTATTGGATGATACAACCGTCGTAAATGTTCCAAAGAAAACATTCGTGTTCGGTGGGGAAATCATATATATATATATATATATATATATATATATATATATATATATATATATATATATATATATATAAATATATATATATATATATGTATATATATATATATATATATATATATATATATATATATATATATATATATATATATATATATATATATATATATATATATATAATTTGTCAGATGGATCAAGGGCATCACCGTATAATGTCCTGTTCCAAAACATAATACAACATTCTGGACAATACTTTCTACTGACCTACAATAGCTACATATCTCTCAATGTGCTAGTCAGGAAAATGTATGATATGGAAGTTGAAATCGTCACGTGTCATCAAAATAGAAGTGATCAACTGACCATTCTTACTGACAGAAAAGAATTAGCCTATGTATGAAACAAATTTGTCGTTGTCTGTAGAGTCATTGATCTCAGGTTCAACGAGATAAATATGACCGATCTTATTCTGAATGTTTTGATTTATGGACAGAGCATCTTTATGTATCTGTATGTGAAATGGACCGAGATGCTGACTGGTTTTGTATTTTCTAAAGAGAGTAGTGATTAAATAAGATATTGTGTTCAGTGAACTCGTTCTTTTTGAATCGGAATCTTCATTACCTAAAAGGAGGTATTAATATGAAGAGTTTCTAACTTCAAAAACAAAAGTAAAAACGAATTCCATATTTTAAATAGTATGTGGGGCCTAATGCTCGACAAACTACATTTTGCTGGCATCTTCTTTATGACGTTATTGCCTGGATTGTTAAAATATAATAGAATGATGCAGCTTTGAGCGGCAAAACATCGTATATCCGGCATAAAATGCGAAAGGTAATTATATGAAAAAGGTCTGCCGTATATGAAGGAAGCTAGTCTGTTTTCTTGTGTGTATGTGCCTGATTGTCCTTTCATTGGGCTGCATTTACGTGGAGTGGGAAGGTGGGCGCCCATAAACTGGTTAATTAATTAATTGACTGTTAGAAAACGGTATCTTAACTGTTATACAAATGGAATTCTAATGATCAATATATATTTGAAGAACAAAAATCAAAGTGGCCAGGAAGTGAGATGAAGTGAGCAATCATCAATTTTTATTTCTTATCTGAATATGTATTGATGTCTCACAGCTTATCCGAAAGGCCAGGACCGTTGCGGCATATAATTTTTTATACATAAATAGCATTATGTTATAGCATAATGTTAATATCACAGAGATTTGAAATAAAAGTTGCTATAACGATCTTGCCATTTACAGAATTACTTATATAATGCGCATTTCTTTTTTAGCAATAGTGACTTTGAAATTGGACATCGAAGGGTACTGAGCCGGTAACTCCTCTTTTTTCTTTTGTAAGTAGTATCGGTATTACTAACTGAGCCCATTAACTACCGATTATACTCAGATGACCATTGGTGTACGTGTGTCATATGTGGCAGTAGAAGTTGAACCCTCGGATAACACTTTAAGCTTTGAATGTGTCCGTGTCATATATAGAAAGGTATGTGCATGAATCAGGTAGACATCTTTACGATAGGAATGAGGTTAAACTGTTGTGAAGTAAATTAAAACTACAAATAAAACCACGCGGCCAAAAGTTATCGTAAACCTATCCCATTCACATGTAGCATACAGAAATATCTTCAATCTGTATCTGTCAAATGATATCTTACAATATATCGTCTCTATAATCTCAACGACATGTGTGTGATCAGCTAGTCAGACCTTTCTGGTTCATATTGCCATCGGGAAAAAGAGACAATATTATGAAATCAAATATGCTACGTGTATATCGCCTGCAAACTTTCTAATGTATTTGCAGGAAATATAACTGCAGTGTTCAAGTAAAAATTCTAATTCACTTGTTTTGTTTTGACAATTCTGATTGGTCCACACATTTGCGTTCAGACATGTATAACCATGATATACCGTCCTCAAATGTATTACTACATTGTACGTACTCTTTGTCCACATTGCCTCTGACTCCAACTATCAAAAATATTGTCTTCAACAACTTCGTTCAGTGCCATTAACGTCCATTTTAAGTCTCGTATCAAGGACGATTTGCAAGTTCTACCATTCACGTGCACAATTATTACAATCAAGTTGAACCAACAAAACTGACAACGTACATGATCATGACGTACCACCATGTAACATGCTTTCCAGCATCATGAGCATGTCTTTCATCTCGCCGCGCCGCAGCAAAAATGCCTGTTCAGCTGTTTACGTTGCGATGTCAAATCACTCATGTATGAATCAATTTGTGATTAATAATTTAATCATAAAATTTTAACTGGCGATATCCGTCCCTAGCAAAGAATCTATTTTAAAATGTTTTCGACCAACTGAATTGAGTGAAATAATGCATATAAATTTCTGAGATAAATAAAATCCATGATAATGTGACAAATCATAAGGGTATTCGACTACTGGAAATATGTAGAAAAGAGTGTCTTCTATTTCCTATAAAGCGTCCTGTAGCAGATTTTACTTAATCTTGACTTTAGAAAATACTTTCGATTTGCAAGTGCCTCAGAATAATAATAATAATAATAATAATAATAATAATAATAATAATAATAATAATAATAATAATAATAATAATAATTGATCCGTAGCTGAGGTGCTAAGCTAGTAACAGAGAGGTTCCCGTTCAACTCCTGTCGTGTGCCTGCGGTGTCCTGTCTTTTGAATGAGAAAATTGAAACCGAGGTCTGTATCACGGTAGGCGTGTCACGTGAAAAATCTGTCATTGCTTCGTGTGAGTGTCAGTTGCAGAGACCTAAAATTTCTATACAATTCATCAGACAGTTGCCCTCACAATATGCATGATTTAATCGTTGAGTGATATAAAACAATAATCAATCAATACATTGTTGGATAATAGTATAAATTACTTCTGGACATATGTATGAACATACATGGCATAGGGATGGATGTTTACATGCAATTTCTTTACTGTTTTGATGATTTACCAAGATATATATGATAATAATGATGATAAATTAAGCTTATGATTCTGTATATAATCTAACAACACGGATATTATTGCAGTGGAATGCTAAGATACCGAAATTAGATAAAAAGTCTGAATAAGTAAAATTTACTAAATGTTTTTCGAAGTTTATGATATCTATATCCCTGAATCAGATGTTTGAAAGTGATTTCAATTTTTGTTTTGTTTTGTGTGAAAATATTGTGCAGGTTATAGCAAACCGAACCAATTGACTGGCATAAATTCTATATGATGGCAACCTAAGTAGATAGCCCTTTAAATAAGGAAATTAAGAAAACGAAATCTTAAGTTGCCACGTTTATCATATACGTTTGTATGGATAATGTAGTAAATAATTTTAATATTGAAGTCCAAGTAAAGTGTTTCCCTACCAGAAATAATGGCTTTTTAAAAAATTGAATCTCTAATGGAATAACTTCAGTAATATAAAGTTACACTCAAATGCCACAAATTTTTGAGCACATGCATTTTATCAAGTAGATAATAGAAAATATGAAACAATTAAGTAAAATCCATCCTGCTGGTATAAGCGCCCAGCGTAAATAAATCTTTATTGAGTGTAACTTTATTTATTTATCGGAAATGACTTCCCTTTGAAGGATAAATTACTAAATATTTTCAGTAATATAGTTTTCGAACTCCTGGTTTTCGATTACTAAAATAACGTCAAGGTGTCAGTGAACCTATCAATAAGGTCGAAACGTTTAGAGATTTGAATAGAAAATATAAAGTCCCTCTCATAACAAAAATAATTCTGCTATAAGAGGAACGCAGTTAAAGCTCATAGGAATCCCAATATCTGTTGATAAATCTTGCCATTAAGTTGCACTTAAATATTATCCAAAATATGTGATGGCATTACATAACTCTGTTATATATATATTTATACGCTTATATTGATTATTATCATATCGCTTGTTTGCAAAAACTCCAGAAGTAACTGGAATACAGAGGTATGATTTAGAATCCCTATTGAATTACCAGCATATGAAAGACAACAACTTAGTTTTGATTAGGTCATGAAGTAGAGAGGTATATAGTGTTGGAAAATCAAAAGTACCAACTTGATTAGCTTCAAAAGTGCTCCAACAGAATTATTCAATGACTTCGCTATAATTTTTAAGTAATTGGCGTTACTATTATTAAAACGGCATTGCAATATCTAATAACATGGTCTTTAACTGCAGTAAGAGCGAAAGTAGTATGTTTCGAAAGCACAGTAGTAGATCAATGACCAGAATTTGATATGAAACGCGATTTATATGGACGTTTGTGTAATCTAGGAATCTAGAACATGGCTGAAGTTGCACATAGCTGTCCAAATGGTCAGATAGGATCTTATCTTTCAACAATGTGTTTTCAACATATGTACTAATGGAGTTCAGTTCATTTTTAAGAACTCCAATATAGTATTCAAGCAATAATAATATTATTAGCTGCTTTTTCAGCGGGTACAAAGACATACGTATTTTGTATATTAGCCATTTTCTTTTTTTATAGACTGGCCTGTTATTTTAAGTGGCTGTTTGAATAAATGGGGATTTAGTGTAAAATTATGGATAGGAATATCGATTATTTTCATTTTTTTTCTTTACCAGTCTTTGAAGGCATTACTTTTTTATCTCTTTTTACAACATCGTTTACTCTTAGTGTGTAGTGCTTCATCAACAATATCCGGCATTTGGAAAATAGGTAATCTATGTTTTGGCCTTAAATTAAAAAGCAAACGTATAGATTTGTCAGAATTACAATTAAGATCACCTGTAATAATATTTCAGTTTTCAGTTCTCTTTTGTAGTTTTATGTATGCCACTGATCGCGTCATTAATCCTTCATTACACTTTACACCATATCTGCTTCTTTAGGGACCGGTGAATACCACTTGTCAAAAACTGATTATATCTAAATGTGTGAAACATTTTTTATAGTCAGATTCTATCGGAGTACATACAGTTAGGTGCAGTCCTAACATAACATTATGTTCACGTCGCGTTAACGTGAAGTTTGCTTTCCTCGTGCGCTCAGGACTGCTGAGCACACGCGTTTGCGTTAACGCAGATTTCTACGTGAACTTAATTTCGAGACCGCGTGAACGCGCTTGACTGCCGCGTTAACGCGCTTGACTGCCGCGTTAACGTGCTTGACAGCCACGTTCGCTTGCTTACAACTTATAACTTGTATTAACATGTTCATATAGAATAATAATAATAATTATGAAATTAAAATCAATAAAGATAATTATAATGATGATAAGTACTATATTTATAAATAAGAAAATACCTTTATCAAAATTAATAATAATAAATACATAAATAAGAAACACGTGTAAATACATAAATTAGTTATAAATGAATCAACAAATAAGAAAAAGATACATAAATAAATTAATTATAAATAAATAAATAAATGAAATTAGAAAGTAATCATGCTAGTATAAACTGACGAAGTTTTTTTTTTCATAAATACCTTATTGCATGTCTACGCGAGAATTTCCTTTGCTATATTACATATGAAATCCTTAATGCAGGGTGTCATTTTAAAATAACATTTTATACACGTTTTTACGGCAACATTCGCGGTAATTTAATTAGATCCATTTCATTTTCTCCGTCTGCACTGCATAGAGAATTACAAATATAGACATGTGAACGTGCGACGGACCGAGCGCACGCGGGAATAAATCGCGTTAACGCGAATTCCCTCCCGCGTTAACGCGAATTCCCTCCCGCGTTAACGCGAATTCCCTCCCGCGTTAACGCGGGGAGCGCACGCGCGTCCGGTCGAGCAGTCCTGGCACATGTGCTAAAGCAGTCCTCGCGACTGCTTTTCGCGTTAACGTGAATGTTATGTTAGGACTGCACCCATCTGTACGTATATATTTTGACGATGTTACCATCATACAGAGGACCCATTTTCCCTCTACCTTCCAGGGATCCATGGAAGTCCCGTGCGGTATATTGTTGTCAGTAGCGAATTAAGTTTTTTTTACGTATCTGACGAATATTGCTGGAAAACAGGAGATGCTCACTCTCCCTGAGCACCTGATCTCACTGCTTTTTGAGGATTCACATATGTTCCGAAGTAAATGTTCATTCGGGTTTTTTTTATTCTTTTCCCCCAATAATGACCACTTCCGTTTCATGATTTTTGGACTACTGACTTGGGGTTAAATGTCATCTTCTGATAAACTCAACTCAGTATTATCATGAATGTTAACGATTTTGAAAATAATAATGACATCAATGTGACCACAAGTCATTCACTTGTTAATGAAACTATGACATCACAGATGATGTGCCTGGTTGATAATGAATGCTTACTACTCACCTGTTTCCACCAGCCAGGTCTTTAATTTGCTATATTTCTGATTTTACCTTGTATTATATTACTACTTGACAACTGCATCTTAGCGGTTGTTATTGAGAACAAACCTACTTCATTTCAGAAATTAAAAAGAGATCAAAGGCTTGGAGAAAATTCTGTCAGCCTCATTATGTAAAAAACTCTAATTATTCTCATCATGCTTCTTCCGAGTTTTTCGTAGACTGCTTATTAGAAACTACATTTTGACTAGCAAGCAATTACATTTTGACTAACAAGCGTTAAGGTGCGTCTTGTCTTAATGTCTTTAAGTCAAGGCCTTGGTACTGGTGCTTAATATAGATTCCTATTAATCTCATATCAATCGGATCCGTGTCCTCTAGAAGGCATTAATGAGGTGTCTTTGATGTAGTCAATTTATCTTTATGGAAATGAATACATTTACCTTGAACTCATTTCACCCTAAAACACACCAACAACATCTTCATTTCAATTTTTCTCAATGTCAAAACAATGGATATTTGTGGAGAGAATTATCTTTATTAATGTATTGTATTATATGTATATTATACTCATATAAAGAAGCAAGCTGCATATTACAAATTATTTTTGATATTGTATAGCTCCATGGTGACTTCTGCCACATAACTGAGCCGGTAACTCCTCTTTTTTCTTTCAGCAGACTAATCACCAATCTGACCTAACGGGACGCGAGCCATGGTCTTAGTACAGGAGGTATTTTAATATTATTTACACACTGGAATGACACAGTGGAATGATAATACAAATTTTATGAGCATGCGGGAGGTGCCCATATTCTTAAATAATTTGCAAACTTTTGTCATAGAAAATTTGGAAATATAAGTATTGAGTCTTTTCGTTAAACAGAGTTATTTTCCATTTGGGACGGTATCCGACGTAAAACAATGATGACGTCATCAATTTCCTGTGAAAACTTCATTTGTGGACTATCATTTTCCTCAGTTTTAAATCAGTTTCCATAGAATTTTATGACGTCATAAGTGTTTTACTTAAGAAACCGTCCCAAATGGGACGTGACTGTAAAACGAAAGACCGAATAAGTACATATATCAAGTCAATACAAAGGAAATGAAAACTAGACAGGCAAAACGCTAGGAAATTTATATGAACATGTGCCAATTTTAATTTGATGTACAAGTTTACAGCGAAAGCAAATAGAAATGTTTTTTTTCTTTTGAGTATTTATCTGAGGTGCATTGTTTATCCTTCTAGTTGTCACTCTGGTCACAACAAGAGTAAGATAGGGACCATAACTCTGTTAACTACATTAAAAACCTTTTACTTTATTTTCCTAGAGACATTTGCGGATTTAGAAGGAGGGCCCGGGGGCTAGAAATTTAAAAGCATATATGATTATAAGGTTGCAAACACTTAAATAATGTATAAAATTTCAGATTTGGCACCTAAAATGGCTTAGTATGTTGGCTAATGCTTGATTTTCACATGTAGGCCCACCTGTTTTGAAGTAAAAACAAAACCTAAATAAATAAAGGAGAAAAAAGATAATATTAATAACAGATTTTTAACTAGATCTACATACAGGGGCAGGCGTGGTGTAGTGGTTAAGCGCTTGGCTTGCGGCGCTGACGATCCGGGTTCGATTCCCGGGTTGCGTCACTATGTTTAAGAGGTTGGTAACCTCCTGCTTCCATGTCGCGATATAACTGAAATACTGTTGAAAGCGACGTAAAACACCAATCAACCAACCAACTAGATCTACATGTACATCTTTGACTAACACGACATTAAATTCATTATTAGCATATTTCTGGGACACTGTTTCTAATCATATCTATTGTCTATAGTAAATGGTATGTAACCCAAATATTCAACACCAACAGGTCGAATTCAGTGCCCATCTAAATTTGTCAACAGAAAGTAGCCATGGCATGGCTGTCATGTTTTAATTTTTGTATTTACCACCCCAAGTAATTTCAAAGTTAAAATATGACTGCATGATGGGATAAATTGAAGAAGGATAAATATAACAAATGAAGTTTACTCTTTTTCTTATCAATTAAAAATATATTTATTCATTTCATTATTCATTTTATTTTGTCTATACCATGCTGAATTAAAGTGTCTGCAGTTTATCATAAGGTATGATTATATAAACTATATACATAATTAAAACCCTCTAAATACATCGTGATATCGTGCAGGCTAACTGTTCATAACTATTTATCTTTTCTTATCATTTTTATTCCACCGTAATCGAAGATTCGGGGGCATATAGTTTTTGGTCTGTCCGTCTATGAATCGTTGTGTCCGCAAAAACTTCATAACTTTTGAACAATATGAGATAAAGCTTTCATATTTGACATGCATACTAAACTATTAAAACTCTTTCAAATGGCACCAATGTCAATGACCTTGAGACCTTGACACTTATACTGAAAATAGCTGTTTTCGACTTTTTGCCCACTGGGAAATTTGTGTTTCCCTAACACATGTTGGTTTTGCGTTTGAACCTACCTTCTCGTAGGTCCAGTATCTTCAGAAGATTGGGACATTGATCAAGGCTGCAAACTTCAACAAGACGACTTTGACACATGCATCTACAGAAGTGTGGAAAAAAGTCATTTCGTTTGCTCGACATATTAAGTCATTCGCACGCCGTCAGTTACATAATCGACTTACCACAAGAAATGGCCATGAAGCACTTCGTTTCTATTGCTCATATTATGTCGTGCGAACGACATAGCTATCTGTAGTGCACGACTTATTATGTCGTGCGAACGACATAATTATCAGGTGTGCACAACTTTTTATGTCGTAAGAAGGTGCGCAAGATATAATTTTTCCCACCTGTCCTTTCCGTACTGCTATATAGAGCAGTTTCAATGACCGTTTAAATGAACATAAGACGCAATTTTACTGGGCTGTCAGATGTGTTTCCTTTATATAGAATATATGCATTGTGCAACTGTCTAAGTAGACGTACGATTATCGGATAACAATAGTTTACCTCCTCTATCTCTCGTTGTTAGGGAAAGGGGGGGGGGGTCAAACGTCCTTCCACCCCCTCTGAATCCGCCACTGTTTATTTTCTGTAATCCGGCTCCATGTAGCTTTTCTTGTCTCGCTGGCGAAAATTTTCCCTTGATCGCCTTGACAGATGACAGAAATTCATCCGCCAACACCCACATTTCGCTATCTGTCCAGTTTGGCTTTCTTGTTTTCTCCATCTTGTTTTTCTTGTTAATAAACGACAACAAATTCAAAAGTGAAAGTACACATTACGCATTATTGATTTCCCGCTGCTACGAAATTTTGCAGTCGTTTACGAGTGGATTTACATCTTTTAGTAAAACACAACATAAACACACGTAGTTTTAGTCGTACAGTCTACGTCTATGTTTACGTCTAAGTCTACAACTTTTAGTAAAACTCTGACCTGGATCCGCCAACTGAGAATACCAATTTCTTAAAATATTTTTGTTATATACAGGTGTAATAAATATCAGAACATCTATGTGTATACTTTTAACTCTCAATGCCGAAACCGTGGATATCCAAAGTGCACACTAATTACCAAACTAATCTAAAATCAAATGACCACACATTGAAGAATAATGGTTTGGTTAAGGATTACATACATGAAATCTATCCCCATGAACTTGAGATAAGAGACAATTGAGAGCAATAATTCCGCTTCGTATCTGTATATTTTTTTAACTTTCGACAATAATGGTCATTTGAACACCTCTCTATATGACAAACGCGACGATTTTAACTTCCAAATAACTAACTTTCCGTTTCTTTGCAGCAATATCCCGTCCTCACCTGCCTATGGAGTTTTTATATCTCAACTTATAAGGTGCACAAGAGCCTGTTCTCTATACGACGGTTTTATTCCAAGGGCCAAACGACTGGCTACTAAGTTGCTCATGCAGGGATATGTTAAAGAACGTCTGAAATTGTCAATGAGGAAGTTCTACGGTCGCTATGGGGATCTTGTACGAAAATATGATGTGCCTCTTTCTAAAATGATTGATAATATTCTGGAATGCGACTAAATGACCTGTTCATTGAACACCAAATATGACTTTGTATACCAGTTTTACTTTTGTATGTACAATTAGGAAACCAAAACTCTTGATTTTGACATGTTTCTTGAGAACTGCTGTGACGGGTGATGTATGCAAACCGGAGACGCTTACTCTCCTCGGGCACCTGGTCTCACCTCGGAATTTTTCAGTATTTCGGGGTTCACAACAGTTCCTTTTTGAAACTTACACGATTTTGTATCCGTCCTTGGACTTTGAGAATGATTAACGGTTTGGTACTTCTTCGATATTGATTTGCCCTGGCAAAGGCCCTTGGCAAAGAATAGTACAACAACAACAATACTAACAACAACAACAATAATAATACAAATAATAAACAACTTACCAATTAGTTATTCGGTGTCGAAGTCTAAAAAAGGGTGAGGGAGGCTAAATTATGATATTGTTCCATACAAACCATTGCGAACCCCGAAAAATGCAACATTCCTGGGTGAGATCAGGTGCCCGTAGAGAGTAGAGAGTGAGCGTCTCCTGTTTGCATTAAACACCCGTCGCAACATTTATATTGAAACAAGTCAAATTCGGTGAAGGTCCAAATGCACAAAATGACACTCTAGAACGGGATCTCATGTTCTGTTATGAGATCAATGTGTCGACCATAGAATTTTCTCAGTGACGATAGTTATTTAAAACATCTAATTATCGGAAGTTCAAAGTTATAATTATGGTATTTGTAAGTTTAGCATTCCTGGCGGGTGTTTATATTCGAGCAGGAGGTATGTATGACCCCCAAATACATTGTTATACCCCTGGCTTGTGGCGAAGACAAGCATGGCTCAATTTTTTCTGGATTGCACCAGTATGTTAAAGCAGTTGGATATACCATGTTGGAAAACGACTAAAAAAGGTTGACACAGACGTAAAACAACAATTATTTCTATTTCTTCCTTGTTACCAATACAGAGCACCTAATAGCTGCCTCAAGAGCGTCTGTACACGGAATCTATCGAATTGTTTTTGACATCTTTTTTGTTATTTTCTTTCCATTCTTGTATATTATTTGCAGACAGTAAGTTCCAATAACTCTGCTTAACACTTTCTGTACAAATTAATATTTTGTAACATTCGCTGTTTGTTCTCAATTTTAATGCTATATTAATCAGGTGTCGAGTGTTGTCATGTAGTTGTACACTATCTCTTTCTCTCCATTAAACATTTTTCTACTAAAGAATTCCTTCTTAATTTTGTATTGCAATTTTTGTTGATAATATAAATGAAATATTCTTAGCCTTGTTTTTGTTTTCATTATCGTAATAGATATAGGAATCTTTTATGTTTTGTAGGGATTTTATTTCGCTTTGTGAAATAACAACTTTAAATACATTGTAGATTTATGCAGTTTTGGTGTAGATCTTTGTTTTACTAAAAAGAGCACTAGCTTCCTAGCCATGTTCCTGGTGGCATGTGGTACTTGCAGGCAATGATTTCCTTGTTCTGGTTTTGCTTAAGTGTTATATTTTTTCCTGATTTTGGCAATGACACCTTCTGCATAGTTTTGATTCACTTTCATCTAAATATGCAGTGTGCTGAGTTACATTTTTTTTTTCATCTGTATGCAAGGGTGGGTGTGGCTAGCCATTCAGGAGACATATACTTTTTCCGGTGAACTGGTTTCACCTCTGAATATAAAATTGCCATTTCCCTATGAAATTGGAAAAAAGGTTATATGAATAAACTATGTGCAATCGAATTTGATACTATCGCAATAGCATGTTGCTTTATCAGTTTCTGTTTTCCTTAAATGTAATAAAATATTTCTATGCTTATCTGAACTTTCAAAGCGTAATTTATTTCAACCACTTGGTGTGTCACTTCTGGTGATTCCCGAGGGCATATTCAACTATATATTACAACCACCGTCACTTGATACATGGATATTGATTTCAGGAGAATCATTTCTTTTTATTTCATATTTTTGAAATTGTTGGTCGTAATTTACCATCCGACACCCTCCTGATATACATAAGATGATGTTTCCGCTCATTGATTCAATAATTTGTAGAAAAAGATGTTTAAGATCCCTCATGAGGGTTTGTTATCCAACACGTGCGTGTATAGTTTACACCGTAAATGTCGTCTGAATTTGATATTAACTGACATATAGCAATTTTACGCGGTTAATTTTATGTGATAACTTTTTTGCTTTGATATAATAAGTAGTCCTCCAAAGGGAAGTAAAATATACTAAAAGAAATAATACAAACACTCTTTGACGCAATTTTTCGGCCTTCTGCCCTTTATCAAGCAATAGTTAGAATAGTACAGTAGATCTACGTAACATCCATCTTTACATGTCTAATATAAACAAGCTCCTATCAAGCTGACATCTTTTAGTTTTGTTATTTTCTTTCCACTCGTATATTGTTTGCAGAGAGTAAGTTCCCATAACTCTTCTTTACACTTGTGAAGCTTGTTTATATTAGACATGTAAAGATGGATTTTAAGTAAATCTACTGTGCTATTCTAACTGTTGCTGAATAAAGGCCAGGAGGCCGAAAATTTGCGGCAAAGTGTGTTTGTGTTACTTCTTTGTTGCTTTGTATTTTTAAGGAAATATGTTTTGATTAGATGTTACGTAATTTATTAAATTTTAAAATCATTATTCAACAGCATAACGAAACCATTTCATGTAAGCTGCTTAGCCAAAGTCATGTACATGATAGAGTAACGATGTAATTGTGGACGTTATATGGTTCACATGAGGTTCCTATTATATTATATTTTCCAGAATTTTAAATAATACTTTTTGTAATGTCGTTTTCTGTGTATATCATGTTTCATGTGTATATCCTTGGTGATTTGTGTCATACGGTTTGGTCAGATGTCTTCTCTACAATATTCAGATTGTATGATAAAGGATTCAAATCGACAATAACACTTCTTCAGAGACGTTGATAGTACACCACTCATATACTTCTGTCTGAAAGTCATTGTAATTTGGCCAAAGAAAGGGAAAGATAGTAATATTTAAAATGTAACCTTTGATCTTTTTCATAGAGTGAGGTGATTGAGTGAATATCAATATTGGTGCAAATTAGAATGCCGTCAATTTTGGACAGACCAATTTGAATTTTTTTTTCCGATGAAACTGTTTGGATGATTACAATTAGTCTGTCATTCTGATGAGAGATTGCTGTGTAAAGATGGAAAAGTCAAAACTGACTCAGTAAACTGTATTTCACATTTTTGATTTCCTTTCAAAAACAATTTCAGGTACATGATAACAATAACTTACGAGGGGTGGGGTGGGGGTGGGGGGTGGGAGTTGTTTCTCCAAAAGTGAGATGTTATAATAATAGTGTATTAAGTCGGTATATAAAAAATTGTCTTTCCTTCACTTGATTATCTTTTCTGATGTTTAAAGATTACAAAGAACGCAATAACAAGAAAAACATCAAGCTCAAACCAGTTTAGATATTCATTCAACTGATGTCAGAAATAATTGCATGTTAAAGTCCAACATGTCAAAACAAGATAGAAGAGATTCTGAATTAAAGAGGAAAATCTTTTGTACTCATATTTCGTTTGTCATGACTCTATATAGAGACAATATACAATGATTATATGTCAAAAAATGATAAATTCTGAAGAAAAATGAATGTCCGTTTCTCATTTTATAGTGAATGTAACTGATTAGGCAATTTATCTTTCTATTTTTAGATGAAGATAACATTTTCAGTGACAAAGAAGATTTCGGGGAGCATATAGTCGCTGTTATGTCCGTGTGTCTGTCATACTTCACCAAAATATTATTTAGGTTAAGAGCTTTTAAACAAAGGTCACTGAATGTCATTTCTGAAAGGTCGAGGTCAGTAATAAACTATGACTTAAAATAATATGAATAATTTATATACCCTGTACTTTTCATCAGAATTTAATCATACTTCAACAAAATGTTATTTAGGTTAAAAACTTTTAGACTAAGGTCACATAAGGTCATTTCTGAAAGGTCAAGGTCAGTTATTAACCATGACTTAAAATACAATGAAGTACTTATATCTCTTTTACCTTTCATCAGAATTTTATTATACTTCATCAAAATGTTATTGAGGTTAAGGGCTTTTATAGAAAGTCACTCAAGGTAATTTCTGAAAGATCAAGGTCACATATAAACTATGACTTAAAATACCATGAAGTACTTATATCTCATCAGAATTGGATCACACTTCACCAAAACGTTATTTAGGTTAAGGGCTTTAGGACAAAGGTCACTTAATGTCATCTGAAAGTTCAAGGTCACGATAAAAAAATTATTTCGTAACTAATCAAGGTCAAACTTACTCATTTTATTTTAAGATACTTAGATCACATATCCATATCCATGATACATTAAGATTTGAAATCATCCTCAATTGATACAAAGATTTCCTTTATAATGAGTCATTCATTTCCTTTGCTTTGTAATTATTTTTGTATATGAATTGAGTCATCTATTTCCTGCATTATAAGTATAACTGCCGTTCAGGGAGCATCCATCAGTTTTACTAATACTCTTGCTTTAAATTAAAAATTCCAGATATTCATATTACTCGTGTTCTTCTATTAAGAGCTTTTATTGGAATATAAATACAAATATGGTACATATAAACAACGAAGAAGTACCGATCAGTTATCCAGTGTCGAAGTCTTAAAAAGAAGACAAAATTATTAAATTGCCCCATACAAACCGTTGCAAACCCCGGGAAATTCAACATTCACTGTTAGACGAGGTGTCCGGGGATAGTGAGGGTCTTCTTTTCGCCTCCAACACCCTCCGCAACAGTTATATGGAAACATTCAAACATATTCATGCCAATTTAAATGCCTGTAGTTTATAGAACAATATCAAGCAGCAGGAAATATTTTATCTATCAGAATCTCCAACATATTGCTATATCACTATCGGAATATTTCAAACTATAGTACAATAATCGATAAGGTATTAATTGAGTTGACTCAAATATGAGTTCAATATGATGCTGGTTGTTGTGCTGTCCCCAGATGAGAGTAAAACTGACTTTTTGTGTCACAGTAAAAGTCGTTACCTAAAGATCTGTCACTGCTTTGGGTTGCATAGTTCTAAATTTTTGTGCAAATGCACCATGCAGGTGTCATTTCTGTAGAGGTAAAATAATATTGCAGTGACGTAGAGCAAGACACAAACAAACCCACCCATGCTTCTTCTATAGTGAGTCAAGAATCAGATAAAAATCTACAAATTAAATTCTGCTTTGCAGAGATTGAATAGGTTAGCCCGTGAACCAGTTAACCACACGAACTGCATGGTAATTGTTCTTTCAATTGACGGTCCGTAGCCGGTACTACAACAACAGTACAATGAAATCTGTTCTTGTGCTTATTCTCTTTATCTCTATATGTATATCCGTGGCGATTTCTCTCACACAACTGAGTCGAATTTCTTCTCTCCTTTCTTTATTACGTAAAGCCATTGAGGCCTACATAAGTAAACTCTTCTCGATTATCAGAAATAATTGTTTGACATAATTACTTCCATGCAGGTCTTATAAAACCGTTTGTATTGTGATAAAACAATGCCACAAAATATTTACATATCATGATTATTTACCGATTGTGATAGTCAATACCTTTATATTGACTTGTGTGATAGGTGTTCCTTACTGTCTACTGTTAGGTATATTCACTCATAAATTCATACCAATTTGTATGTTTTCCATAAATGGGAAAGTGGTGTAAGAAACCGGTCATCCATAACCATAATTACTGAATGTCCATTGACCATCCTAAGTATTATGTTTTTGATACCCTATACGTGTATGGGTAGGTTATTTCATTTTATTTTTTCCTCATTTTGTGCATTTGTTTGGTGTTTAATTTGTACGTCTTTCCTGTGGTTGTCGTCAGTCTGATTGCTTTCTAATTAAGAAAAATATATATACATATATTAATCTATTGCATCTTATACGGTCTTTTCGTATACAGAGTAACTTCCCATTTGAGACGGCATCTGATGTAAAACAATTATAACGTCATCAATTTCCTATGAAAACGTCATTTGTGGATTATCATTTCCCTGAGTTTTAGATCAGTTTCCATAGAATTTGATGACGACATAAGTGTTAACGTCAGATACCATCCCAAATGGGAAGTAATTATATATAATGAAAAGACCGAATACAAATTTTGACAACGTATGCCCATTAAATGATGCTGAAAGCCGAAACTGATTTTCTGTACAGCAAACCAATTACTAAACGGACCTAAAAGTAATCGCCAGAGAACAAATCGAAAATGACTTAAAAGTCAACGCCAATGAACAAATCTAAACTGACCTAAAGGTAATCGCCATAGAACCAATCTAAACTGACCTAAAAGTAATCGCCAGAGAACCAATCTAAACTGGCCTAAACGTAATAGCCATAGAACCAATCTATACTGACTTAAAAGTAATCGCCATAGAACAAATCTAAACTGACCTACAAGTAATCGCCATAGAACAAATTAAAACTGACCCAAAAGTAATCGCCATAGAACCAATCTAAACTGACATAAAAGTAACCGCCATAGAACCAATCTAAAATCACCTAAAAGTAATCGCCATTGAACCAATCTATACTGACTTAAAAGTAATCGCCATAGAACCGATCCAAACTGACCTAAAAGTAAACGCCATAAAACCAATCTAAACTGACCTAAAAGGAATCGCCATAAAACCAATCAAAACTGACCTAAAAGTAATCGCCATAGAACCAATCCAAACTGACCTAAAAGGAATCGCCATAAAACCAATCTAAACTGACCTAATAGTAATCGCCATAGAACCAATCAAAACTGACCTCAAAGTAATCGCCATAGAACCAATCTAAACTGACCTAAAAGTAATCGCCATAAAACCAATCTAACCTGACCTAAAAGTAATCGCCATAAAACCAATCTAAACTCACCTAAAAGTAATCGCCATAGAACCAATCTAAACCGACCTAAAAGTAATCGCCATAGAACCGATCTGAACTGACCTAAAAGTAATCGACATAGAACCGATCTAAACTGAACTAAAAGTAATCGCCATATAACCAATCTAAACTGACCTTTAAGGAATCGCCATAAAACCAATCTAAACTGACCTAAAAGTAATCGCCATAGAACTAATCCAAACTGACCTAAAAGGAATCGCCATAAAACCAATCTAAACTGACCTAAAAGTAATCGCCATATAACCAATCTAAACTGACCTAAAAGTAATCGCCATAGAACCAATCTAAACCGACCTGAAAGTAATAGCCATAAAACCAATCTAACCTGACCTAAAAGTAATAGCCATAGAACCGATGTAAACTGACCTAAAAGTAATCGCCATAGAACCGATGTAAACTGATCTAAAAGTAATCGCCATAGAACCATTCTAAACTGACCTAAAAGTAATCGCCATAGAACCAATCTAAACTGACCTAAAAGTAATCGCCATAGAACCAATCTAAACTGACATAAAATTAATCTCCATAGAACCAAACAAAACTGACCTAAAAGTAATCGCCATAGAACCAATCTAAACTGACCTAAAAGTAATCGACATAGAACCATTCTAAAGTCACTTAAAAGGAATCGCCATAGAACCAATCTAAACTGAGCTAAAAGTAATCGCCATAGAACCAATCTTAACTGACCTAAATGTAATCGCCAAAGAACCAATCTAAACTGACCTAAAAGTAATCGCCATAGAACCAATCTAAACTGACCTAAAAGTAATCGGCAAAGAACCAATCTAAACTGACCTAAAATTAATCTCCATAGAACCAATCTAAATTGACCTAAAAGTAATCGCCATAGAACCAATCTAAACTGAGCTAAAAGTAATCGCCATAGAACCAATCTAAACTGAGCTAAAAGTAATCGCCATAGAACCAATCTAAACTGACCTAAAAGTAATTGCCAAAGAACCAATCTAAACTGACCTAAAAGTAATCGCAATAGAACCAATCTAAAGTGACCAAAAGTAATCGCCAAAGAACCAATCTAAACTGACCTAAAAGTAATCGCCATAGAACCAATCTAAACTGACCTAAAAGTAATAGCCAAAGAACCGATGTAAACTGACCTAAATGTAATTGCCAAAGAACTGATGTAAACTGACCAAAAAGTAATCGCCATAGAACCGATCTAAACTGACCTAAAAGTAATCGCCATAGAACCATTTTAAAGTCACTTAAAAGTAATCGCCGTAGAACCAATTTAAACTCACCTAAAAGCAATCGCCATAGGACCAATTTAAACTGACCTAAAAGGAATCGCAATAGAACTGATCTAAACTGACCAAAAAGTAATTGCCAAAGAACCAGTCTAAACTGACCTAAAAGTAATGGCCATAGAACCAATCAAAACTGACCTAAAAGTAATCGCCATAGAACCAATCAAAACTGACCTAAAAGTAATCGCCATAGAACCAATCTAAACTGACCTAAAAGTAATCGCCAAAGAACCAATCTAAACTGACCTAAAAGTGATCGCAATAGAACCAGTCTAAACTGACCAAAAAGTAATCGCCAAAAAAAAACCGATCTAAACTGACCTAAAAGTACTCGCCATAGAACCGATCTAAACTGACCTAAAAGTTAATCACCATAGAACCAATCTTAACTGACCTAAAAGTAATCGCCAAAGAACCGATCTAAGGTCATATCTACACATAAGGGACTTACTTTTTAATCTTCTATTATTTATAAATTTATTTATTATAATTGTTATTTTTTGTGTGCGGGTCCTTGGTGATTTGTGGCATACAGCTTTGTCAGATGTCTTCTGTTTTCTTTTTCAAAAATGTACCATTTTCATCAAGGTAAATCAAAGTGTATATTTTGGGTCAGTTAAAAAGCAAAAAACTTGATAAGTTTTCTTTGATACGATCAGTATGCATGAATTTTTTCAGTTCGGAGTTGAAGAAATTTATTCTCATTATCATCTCAGCATGCCTATCACACACGTGTATTACCATGACATCAAATGATCAACTGGAATTCAATTTTATACATAGTAAAACTTAACTTATCGACGCATCCACTGAGAGTCTATATGCTTACAAAGAAAATTTTTCAAAGTTTACATTTTCAAGTGCGGGGGGCTTTCTTCATTATATAAAAATAAATTCTTCACATAACAACAATTACAGTAATGCACCAAAATTTTAGTGATAAATGGTTAAATAGTTGTGAAAAAAAAATTGATTTTAAAAAGAGAATCTTCTTAGAAATTACGTCATCTGAGAGAAAATATTTTTCCACGCTGCTATTTATTAAAGTACCCCACAATTTACAAGTTCATGTTAAAATCTAGATGAGCTATATGGTTATGCCAAATATGCGTTTTACTGGATTGTTCATATCCTTTTATTTTACTAAACATTGGTCACTGCAATATAAACATTATTCTGCAACAGAAAAATAAAATATCGTTTTTGTTGTGGGCATCGCCTTGAAGCTATATCACATATCCCATCTTTCTTTAATCGTGATTAGCAAAGGCTTTGAGTTGGTCGTCAGAGGATGCATTTGATATCACCTCTATGTTTACCGAGCAATCCACACCTCATTTCTGATTTTGTTTTTCAATGGATTGCATTACTGTATATATAATCTGTTCTTTGTATTCTTTGATGAGGGTGAAATTCATCTATGCGTATTATTATTTCAAATATCTATAGTTTCTCATAACAATCGAATATTTGTGTAATTTCTCTCTCTCTCTCTCGTGTGTGTGTGTGTGTGTGTGTGTGTGTGTGTGCTTATTCTTATTTGCTCTGCAAGTTGTGGACGACCTTTTCAATACAGCTGAGTTATATGTCTTTCTCCTGACTTTGATATCAAACATGATATATTGTGTTGGGGGACTTTTTCTCAGTTTACACGCAACTCGGATATACTTGAATATACATATATTGATATACGCCGTAAATAATGAAATTTAAAGAACTTTTCGAAATGGAATTAAGTGATACTTGTTTAACCTATGACAAAGTTCTGAAATAACGCAGTAACCGGTAATAAAGTAGATCGCATCGTTCTAAGATTCATTGAATATAGAAATACATATTTCTTTAGAGATTTTCATCTCTCAATTTTCAAGCTGCTTTTTATCAAGGTAGATTGTTCAAATTTACAAGTATTTAAATTTACAAAAGAGAAGAGAGAAGACATCTGAACAGGCTGTACGACAAAAATCACCAGGGACATACACATAAAACATAACAGTTTTGAATGTTTGTAAACTCCGAAACATGCACATACAACAATATAGAAATAAAACAGAAACTTTGAGGATTATTTGTTATTTTAGATGCAAAAAAAGGCCACCATCAAATTTTAATAATCATAATATAATAATTAATAATTCATTGTAATGTAATGAGTGGATAATGTAAATAAATATAGAACAAATATACCTTTTAATTTTGTGCACCAGATGTGCATTTCGACAACTTATTTCTCTTCAGTGATGATCGTGGCCGAATAGTTGGAATTCTCATATTTTATAAATACTTGAAGAGCAGTATTAAAACCAAAATGACCAAAAAAAGTGAGCCAAAGAATCAATCTAAGGACAGAGCTATGCATGAAGGAGATACTCCTTAGTATTACAGTGATTTACATAATTTGATGACTAAAAATTTGAAGTATATATTTCATGTCAGTACAAAAGCACTGAAAACTAGACTTATGATGCCCTCGGGAACTATCAGTCCACCAGCAGTGACACCGGCCTAGTGGTTATAATAAATATAGAACATATATACCTTTTAATTTTGTGCACCAGATGCGCCATAAAATAGTACATAGTCGTACATCATTTAGCTAGTGTATCAATAATATTGAACATGGGACTCACACCGCGTGCCATCGGTAGTTTTGTGATATTTCTTCATGGTACATAAAGAAATGTTTTTCCAGGGGCCAATTTTTCTTCCATCGTCTTTATTTACCCATGAATTACGATATCTTTCATACTTTTCTTACTTTAGATGCATTGTTATATTTGGCCACAGTATAGCCTCCGCGTTTAGTGACTAAATGTACACAATGTTATATCGAGTAATAGAAGTATATTGAACTAGATTTTCTAGTAAATGAGAGGATGTATTTGTTTTGTTTATTTGAAAAAGTGAACAATTGCAAAAGCAAAAAAGGAAAGAATGCATTTGACACACATCTATGACAACATGGACATGTATATGCATCGAGACAAAAGAATGCGCACCAAAATATTCTTTTTGTATCGACAAAGGATGGTCAGTTGAATTGAAAACTGGTGTGATTAACGCGTATACCTGCCAATCAATACAAAACAGAAGACTGTAAAATCATTATACACTGGAAGAAGCAGATGTGACTAAGGTGTCAAGCATACGTTGAACCTATAAGTAATATTGCTCGTAGTAATCTAATCAGAGAAACACGTGAAATTACGGAAAGTCTTACAACAGTAAGAAGATGCCAAATCAATGTAATACGTGGTGTAAAATTCCACAGCAGATTTTGTTGCATGAAACATGAACTTCAACCCAAAGCACCAATTTCATATGTATGGAACATACAGACGTCTATAACATACAATGAAGCCTAACTATCAATGACATTTATTATCCATAATGTCTGACTTTTGATATTAAAGTTCGAGCGTTAGTTTCTGTATTGTTTCTAACGTGGCATATACATGTCCATGGAGACCAATATCAATTGTCTTATTACGAAAACGTTTCGTTATTTTACCTTTTTATCTCTGTGCAAAGTGTTGCTGTGGAGAAAGATAGTGTTTTAACGAAAATAGAACAAATACAGAGAAATATTGTATCTGTATTCTATTCCAATGATAATATCTGTTTCAGACAGAAAGGTAACTTACCACTCCATAGCAACGGTAAAATTATGTTTCTCTATTTCGTCAACCCACATGCTTTTATTTAAGTAGCCCGCCGGATACTTATTGGAGTCGACATAATTTTGAGATTTGCTACATCGGCTAATCTGGACTTAATTAATAAGAACTCAAAGAAACTTTTGTAAGGACATAACTTTTCTTCGTCTTTTTGGTTGTATCACACTGTAATAATATCTTTATTTTTTCATGTCTACATATTTTGCCTTCATCTTTCATATGTTTCTTATGGATGTCTGAACCCCCATACTTGTTTATGTAACTTACATTTATATTTAGATTATACTTCTATATTATATTACATTTATATCTAAAAATACAAGGGAAAAACCTGGTTTATGAAAATGTATATTTTTGTAATCTAATGTACTTATACATGACATCGCTTTGTAAGATCTAAAGACGGTCTCTTTTATTAAACACATTTGTTTTGAATTTCAAAACTATTTTGAACATGCTGATCCTTCCCTTATTAAAATTAAATGATATGAAAACATATGTTGTCGGCAATATCCTCGATAACGATAAAGTAACTCATTGTTCATGGAACAATTCTAGTGTTTTCACAAAGTAAAAGGTTATAAGCAATAAACACGTCATATTTTGTATCTGTACAGATTCACATCGATACTTTCTATCATTTAAAGTAGTCCATGTTGCCACTGACTAATACTCGACACAATACCCTGCCAAACTCCATTTCCTACTTAAGAATACCTATGGCACAAGAACATTAGTGACATTTTGTTATAAGTGTTACAGGTTCTCAAACTAAACTTGTACGTCTAACAAGAGTTCTTCATACTGATTGCTTGATATTTGTAAGATATCACATGGTGGATTTTGAAATGAATTTTTAGTAGACTTAATATTAGACTGCATTCTCAATATCTTTATGCAGAATTTTATATTTAACCTACTTTTTGTACATAGATGTTTTATATGATACAAATTTTGGTCAAAAGAGACATATACACATTCATTACTTCATTAATTAGCAAAAGAGAAATGACCCACAAATATATATATATATATATATATATATATATATATATATATATATATATATATATATATATATATATATATATATATATATATATATATATATATATATATATATATATATATATATATATATATATATATATATATATATATATATATATATATATATATATATATATATATATATATATATATATATATATATATATATATATATATATATATATATATATATATATATATATATATATATATATATATATATATATATATATATATATATATATATATATATATATATATATATATTAAATTAAGTAAATGATCAATAAATGAATAAGCAAATAAACATAAATAGACAACCAGATAATCCCAAAACTCCTGACCCATGGAATAATAAAGGATCTAAGGCATTAATATTACAGATAATCAAGAGAGCATTACTTTACAGGTAAATGCAAAATAGTAGTAAGCATTCCCTGATAAAGGGTTGTCCCTTTTTGATATACAATACATTAATATTGGCATTGTGGATATCTCTCACTACCTATTCATTGAGTTAATATCAATATCCCTGATTTTGATAGTAAAAACTAAGAAGTACCTAAGGGTAAACCATATCTCATAGTCCATGGAATAAAGTGACAGTATCGTGTATAGTGCCATTTCTGACAAATGCCAACCACAATAAAATCGAGATGAGACCAGGTGCCTGGGAGGAGTAAGCGTCCCCTGGTTGCATGCAAAAATACATTACTGACATTTATCCACCTGAACTTATAAAACAAAGTCTTCTGATCAGGAAACACATTTCTTGGACTTGAATATCAAAGTTATTAACAATATCCATACTAACATATATGCTAAACGTGACAACTTTAGACTTCCTATTGTAAATTTCCCTTATTTAAATGGCCACGTCCTTAGACTCCCATCATATGGTATTTATTTGATTAGTTGGTTCGGTTTGCTAGAGCTTGCACATTTTCAGGCAAAAATGTTGAAATCACGTCTAATTCAGGGTTATTAATAACATAAAAATCGAAAAACGTTTGGTAAACAGATCTAATTCAGAAATTTCCTCGAAATTCGGAAATATGACTTTTCAACAATGCGTATCTACCGGAATTTCTCATCAAAATTTCTGCGGTGATCTAGTTTGCAAACCAAGGAGCGTTAAAGGTAATTTAAAGGTAATTTCTTATCTAGTATTTCTAAAATAATTAATCGCCTTCGACATTGAAAGTATGACCCAAGGTCATGATGAAGACCATAGGTCATTTATTGGATCCCTCGACAGCTTTTTACAGACTTTTACTTGAGCGTTGCACGCTGACTAACAGGGCAGTGGGGACTCTATGACGAGCCTTGTCCAAACATTTTCAAAGGAGACCAGCTCCTGATCCTCGTCCCCTTTCACTGTTAGTCGGGACTCCTATTGATCAATGATCTGAGCTCGCTTACAGACGGACAGAGCACGGTTTATACAACTTATATTTTTGAGACGTCATAGAATTATACTTAGTAATTCGTTGAAGTGAATAGATATCTTGGACTTCCTGTTTCGGTCTTGAGTACAGCTTTACTAACGTTATTTCTGAGAGATGCGCGTTTGGAGTACGACAGAAATGTTATATCTCTTGCTGTAGTTGTATGTAGTTTTACGATGTAAGTGTGGAGGTTTAACGGAAATGTCATTATAGTTAAGGATACATCATAATAGCAAGCGATGGCAATATATCATGTGTGAGGAATAATTGACATTATGATGTGATTGCATCCCTTAAGGTCTCTAATCTGTCTTCAGATTTCCTGATAAAACTTTGTTAGGATTCCATTCAAAACAATTAAGAATTCGTCCAGCTTCAGCACCCCTAACACCATCACGTCGGACCATTTTGCTCTAAGCCTATACCCGTTTCATTACATTATTTTCGGTGTAAAAGAGGATCTAATTCTGACAGCTATAATCTAATATGTTTTGTAATGGTCGATATGTATGTGTTAGAAATTTGATATACTTTTAACAGGGTAAGTTCTCTTATATGAGGAGAATATCTCATTTCTTGTCTCATACAATGAAATATAAACGTAAAAATATTTTGACAGAATAAGATCTGAAGCAGAAACAGTTTTCAAACAATTTTTGTCTTTGGCACCATAAATCGTTTGTTGAAATTTTATGACCCATAACGAGAACTGGGTGTACATGTTGTCATATAATATGACTTTAAATAAGAAAAATGCATAAACCTAGTTATCTTTCATATTAAATATAATGTAACAGTCGTTTGAAAGGAACAAATGAAACTCTAAACCTTATGCCCCCGCAGTGCAGTGTAATAGCATCAGTGCTAATGTTCTGACAACATGGTACAGGTTGAAATGATAGTGAATATAATTATGAAGTCTCAGACAAAGGCAGAGGAACAAAATTAAATCATCCTGAGACTCATCAACAATAGATAACTCCTACCATGTCTGTCATAGGAATAACAGAGCGACAAAAACATCATGCATTGTCTAATTGGGATCAGCTACACAGTTCGCCATGACATGACATCAGACATACTTTGGTAATCTGATTCTAAAGTGTAGGTAACGATGAGCATTAATCATTCTAATCGAATAAAGACAGATAATGAATGTCAGTTTAACTCTATCATGTTGACAAGGTTCTTCCTCATTACTTCATGGAATGACAATTTATCAATCAGACTCCTGAATCAAGTCGCTTCTGGGATTTCCTGACACTTTCTTTTTGACGCTTAGCTGCTGAAGACTCGTAAGTTGATTATTTTCCGATCACTAGGAAGTGGGCTTAACGGATCACAAAGATAGCTCGTGTCTATCAAGAAAATTGCCTGAGTTAAGCGATGTGCATTGACGAGATACAATTGAAGAATAACAATTTAATCAGGGATTTGCTGAAACAGATGTTGAATGAATTTGTTTATTTTCATGCAGAGAGATAACTGATGATATTGAAGTAACAATTTGATACTGACAATAAAGTGTTAATTGCTTCTGATTTTAAGTTTACTTTTAAGTATACTGACCTGCACTGTAAAACTGATTTCAAATATATACAGTAATCGCACGGATTTGACCGAAGGAACGAATTCTGAGTAAACATTGCAGCTTTTCCAGTTATTAAAGTAATTTATTGATAAATTATTTGAAAATTGTTCTATGATATGTACAGTCTTAACTAAACCGATTTTATCTTTGTTAGTCTAAATGAAGATAGAAAAGTTACTGATTTGGCCGTATGATAGAAGGACCACTGCAATATACAGTATTTTATGCAATGATATGAAAAAAGCCAAAACACAGAGAGAGAGAGAGAGAGAGAGAGATCACAGATAAATTCGATTATAGTGCAGTTTCGATACCGACTTAGGACGGTCATTTGATATGAAAATAAAAAAAAAGTGCTTGCTCACCGCAACAGCAGAATAATAACAGGACACACATTTATAAATATAAAGTTTATTTTGAAAATTTACCAAAATTTCCCATTCGTTACATAAACGTATGTACCATACATTTCGCTATTCCGTGGAAAAATCCCCCCCCAAAATGGGAATTTAATTCGAGGTTCTATGGTCCAAACACAAATTAGTTGAATACTTATATGTACCATACCATATACTGTCGAAAAAAATGTTTAGCTTCCAAATTCCGGGATGGCGAAACATAGGCATATCGTTTTAATAAAACACATTGTTAGCAATAAAAGGCGTTGTGATGTGATTTTCCATAGTGTATGATCAAAATTGTATTATCAGAAATATCTACCAACAAGTACCTCTTTTTACTTTGTTCTATTACATTTAGGGTTGAAGTTTTACACCTTTTACATGATAAGGGAATCTTCATGTTTTATATATAATTACCCCGTCTAAAGTCTAAAATTCACAGGAAATGACGATTGCGATGTTTTTTTCAAGATTCCAGATTGTAAAGTTATGTATCAATTAGCTTTGCTTTATCTCAAATTATATGGATAAATTAAACATGACACTTTCTTTAGGTTATTATTATCACCTGTTCTCATCTCTGGTTTTAAGTGCTAAGTAAATTCCAAAATGTTTAAAACTTATTTATTACCATGATGACACACAAGGGGAAAAACCCAACAAAAACCCTTGAAAACAAAATTAATTACTTTTGTTTATTTATTGTGAATTGAATGATAAATTGTCACGCAACTGAAATCGAAATCAGAAAATATGCCTCTGGGCAATTGAAAATTGACAAATTAGTATGTAAGACACGTTTTCTGAGCATGAAAATTATATAAGTAATTCAAACAAAAGCTTGACTCGTGGTTTTTCATTCTTTGGCCTGCATTTTTTCTAAAACGACAATGCGGGTTCAAATTACATTGAAAGATGCCATTTTTTGCTTAGGATTGGAAAGCATTGATTTATCACTGTAGATTTGTCGATGTATATGACAGAATATTTGTTATGAAACTGAGTTGGGTGAATAGCTTGATACGTCGATAAAGTCTCGTATTAGAAAATACAAGGGACACATTAGAAAATGTCATCCGTCAACGCATGATGACAGAGCTCCACTTTAATGATGTCCGAGTTTCAACAATTTTCAAATAATGCCGTTAATTATCATATATAGTAGCAGCATATTTTTATATTCGGTTTTTATTTGTTTGCTTGCTTTGTTTTTGTTTGTTTTATTTATTTTGATTTCAATGGTTGGGGTGTGTTTTCGTCCAAGATTGACAATTATAATTGTTTTCAAAAGGAATTAAGGACTTGCATAATTGTTACATTTCTAATACTTGTGCGCACTAGAAATGGCAGAAGAAAATAGACATGTAAAATGCATGTGCAGGTCAGTGAGAATGTGATATAGAATTTTGATTTCATTGAAATGGGAAACATTTTGACATGTTCAGGTTTCATAGTAGTATACAATATACTTTCTAAAACGTTATTTGGTAACACTTGAGTAATCATTTTACCCATTTAATTTACTTTTTAAACCTAGAGAATCGTTTCCTTTATCAATCATTAAAAATCAGAAATGATTTTAAACATGAATACTTAAACATTCTGTAAAATCACTTTTTTAAATATATACATGTAAATGGTAATGGAATATTGAACTTACATTTCATGCCTTGAATAGGAAAATTTGACCTCGTGTTCTTGTCCCCTTCATGTGTTCATCCGTGTATATCTATGTATTTACTTCTTCGACTTAAAAAGTTGTTGCAGGACTTTTGCAACGGGTGTTGCATGCAACCAGAGGACGCTTACTCCTCCCGGACACCTGGTCTCACCTCAATTTTATTGGGGTTCGCATTTTTCTGAATATGACACTATACACGATATTGTCTTTTATTTCATGGACTATGAGATATGGTTTACCCTTCGGTACTCTTTGTTTTTTACCTTCAAAAATAATCTAATAATAGAAGAATGTAATTATGAAGTTGGAATGTTTTTTAATTAATGTTTAGATTACAGAGTCGTTATCCCCGAACAACTCTTTCATAAAGATAATGTTTCCTCTTTCAACGTAAATTTCGATATTTTTTCTTTGCGACCAGACATTAAGTCGAAACACGAATCACACGGTCATCGCCGCAGTGACAAGAGCAGACGTCGTAATTTATTAAATAGGTCCTTAAAAGATTTGCTGTGGATAACCAAAAACAACAGTCGTCATTAATTTTACATGCTCTATCGTCTGTTCCGGTCGCCACATTAATACTTATCCTAGATGAGGCTGATCTCGGACATTTAGGTAATACGGATTTATTTAAACATGATATCATTGTTGCATTTCACTGAACAAACTTTTCCGTTTAAAAATCATGATTCCTACCTAAACCGTATTTTATCATGATTAAAGTTTTTGATACAAGGTTTAGATTTATATGAGATGAGGTCAAGAACCTCGTCCCTCTGACTGTTGGTCGGTACTCTGGAAATGTTGCCCGCTATCAGATAAGCAGAGTACAGTTGGATCATGTAGTTGTCGTTTAATATTTGGATATTTATACTCATTTAATTACAATATTCGTGTTTATATCTATATGACCTCGCAATTTGAGGAATCTGGTGTTCTCTTTCATTTCTTGTGATAACTGGGTGACAATCCTCATTCCAATTGACCATCATAAGATGGTACCACAACGGCGTAATAATCTCATATTCTGTAATGTCCTTTTAGCTAATTATATTTGAATTCTCGTAGAGAACATACTGAAGTAAAACATGTCGCCTTCTTTAAAAGCATATGATCCTCAGGTATTATTAATGGAGATCTGATGTTGAGATAACATTTATTGATGATGGACATATACAAAATAATGAAGGAAATACACATTAAGGAGTGTTTGATGTGTAAACGTGTAGTCATGTGATCTTTACCGATGGGGCAATCCATCATTGTTTTACAGTATTTTTATCTGACAGGCCATATGCACTTTGTGACTCTTACGTAATGAATTTATTTGATAGTTTATATTTCCTCATTCATAACATTTGCGTTACAATTGAAAAATTGGTAAAAATGTTTCATCATGAAAAAATCTAATATCGGCATGCTTGTTGCTTGTCAAATTGATGGCTGTGTCCAGTCCTTTATATATTTGAATTTCAACTTTTCTATTACAGTGTGCTTTGTACAAGTGAAAGTATATATATATATATATATATATATATATATATATATATATATATATATATATATATATATATATATATATATATATATATATATATATATATATATATATATATATATATATATATATATATATATATATATATATATATATATATATGTTTTTTTTTTTCTTTCTCTCTATAGTTATTACACATGTTCATATTGGTTATTAAAATGGAAACATCAATATTCTGTATCTACTATATTTGTGTTTATGATAATTGTATGAATATTTCATGTCAGTACAAAAAGAACTTATAAAGAATTTATAGTTAAGGAATTAGTTCTTCACTATACATCTGCTCGGACATTTTATTTCCTGTAGTTATTATCTTGTGCTCATTATATGAAGCTCGTGAATAGGGAGTGACATTTAAATAAATGATATGTCTCCACTTTAACATGTTCCAATATAAACGAGCGAAAATAAGTAAAAAAGAGAGAGAGAGAGGTCATACCGCATATATATGACACCGTTATTTTACAGAAAATAGAAATGACACAAGAAAATAAAAATATGTTTCTTGTTTGATTTACATTTGTTATTATAATGAGTATAAATATGTATATTTATCTGCAACCTTGGGTATCGCACACTGGCTGCGTGGAAGAAAATTGAAATATATGTTATGACAAATAATGATTTGAATTTTAAAGCATGCTGATATGTTGAAAAACTTCATCCGATATATCAACATGACAATTGGTTGTTCAGTGCCCCGAACGTTTAGTATTAGGTGCACAAATGTCACAATTTATACTAATGCAAAATACGAAAACTGGTGTCACATGACTATGACACTAACAACAATGTACCACAGTGGACATTCACGGACCTCTGAAATTCAGAGGTTAGACCAGGTGCCCGGGAGGAGTGATCGTCTCCTGTTTGGCTAGTCACACCCGCCGTGACATACAGACGAAACAATATAATTCAGCACTGTATATATACATGGATGTGAACAAACACTGTGTAGAAAGTGTCACAGCCATATAATATCAGGAAAAAGGGTATAATAACACTTAAGTCAAACCTTCCACGGGGAACTTTTTACGAGCTCCACACTGCAAAGGGAATAAGTGTCACATTCATGCAAAATACGAAAACTGGTGTCACACAAACAATGTACCATAGTGCACACACATGTGCATGAATCTCTGGAAACAAGTGAAATAAAGGGACCGTATAACAATGCTCAACATGAACATATGTATTTCAGACGTTCAAGAACATGTATAAAAATACGAACTCTGTTTGTACGTCTTATTAATACAATTAATATTATTGTGTAATAACTAGTGTTTCCTTTAATTATACTTCGTATTATAAGATATATATGATATTTTACGTATCATAAAAAATACAGCAAACCACTATCGTTTAGATTATATATATATTTTACTAAGGGATGAAGTTCACGAGTAGTTGGTTTGTAAAATAGCACAGTTATTATTTAATGTTTAACTAAACACCGAAATGCATTATCTATATATTTGTAGTCAGAATTCAGTAGTAGATGATTAAGAATTGCATAAATCACCAGTACAACAACAAAAATAGTGGACCTATGGAAAGAAAGATAACTCGTATTATAATCGGTGATCTTGTACTAGGTGGGCGCCCGTAAACCGGTTAACCACACCAATTAAGTGACGTTTGTTACTTCAAATGACCATCGGTATCGTAACCACAGCACAATCGAATATTTTTGTAATGTTTTTTTCGTGTATATTTTACAGTTATCATGTTTTGTGTGCAGGTCCTTGGTGATTTGTGTCATACAGCTATGTCAGATGTCTTGTGTTTTCTCTTTTATATATTAATCTGTAAGGACGTTGACTCAATGCGTTTGGATCCACCGCTCAACATAAACTGCAGTTGAGGATTCTGTCGCAAATAAATGTTTTCTTGTCTTTCTTGGAAAGATAAAAAAACATGACTATTTTACGATTTTTAGATCTATAGATAGATGAAAAAAGGCTCCTCTTGTCCTTGTATATAAAAAGAGAAAGGCGTAAATGATATGGTATCAGAGTATAGAATAATTTAATCAAATGTATACGAATTTCTGTGTTGACAAATGGTCCCATAGCCTGATATTGGAGAGAACGAAGGACTCTTTGTAGATGGTGGTTCGGCTGTATGGTGGTCGTGTATCGGTGTTCATGTCGTTTTGTGGCTGCTCCTATCCGGGTGAAGTGAGGAAGCATTTGGATGGCACCTAAGCAGTGGACAATGCGGTACATCATAGTGGCCTGGCTCTAATTCTTCGTTGGTACAGACTTTTCCATTTAAGCCGGTCCATCATGACTGTGGCGTTCTGCCTTCTTACATATGGTGTCGATGTGGTGGTTACATGACAAGTTGTTAGTGAAATTAACCCCAAGGTATTTGGAGTTGTTGGTACTGGTTAAAATCTTCTCATGTATGTTGTATTAAGTGGTTTCAAGTTGCTTCCGTTTGATTTTTATACGGATCACTTCGCACTTGTCAGGATTGAAATGGGCGAATCAGATTCCTGGAGGTTGTAAAGTTCATCCTGAAGTTCTGGCTGTGGATTTCACTTTGTGCCGTTGAATAGTAATGGGCCGAGGACTGTTTCCTGTGGCACCCGGATGTCACAGGTGTGGTTGATAAGAAATGGCTCTCCACCAGTAGTCTTTGTGTACGAATCCAAAGGAAACTCCTCATTCATTCATAAATGCAGTCTCCTTACTCCACAATGGTGCGGTTGTCCTAGTAACCGTTCGTAAGGTACTTAGGCAAATTCTTCAGAGAAATCTAATAGAACTCTATCGATCTGAGTGGCGTTGTCAATGACTACTGCAAGGTCCTGGGATGGTGTTATTAATTGGGATTCATTTGGTCCCTTCTTTCTAAATCCATGCTGGTAGTCCGTAATGATGTCGTGCTGTTAAAAAAATGTTCATAAATGACGGTTGATGATGAGTTCTACCACCTTGCAACAAATAAAAGTTAAATAGATGTTAATAAAGCAAGACTACAGTTAGAAGGGTGGCCCCTTCTTTTGAAGGTTAGAGTGATGTTAGCTGACTCCCAGTTCTCTGGGACATGTCCGCGGTCGAGAGAGGCTTGAAAAATCTTTGTTAGATCTGGTACTATGGTGTGGGCCATCTACCGTCCGAAGCGGGTTGAAATCTCGTTTGGTCTGGTAGGCTTGTCTGCACCGAAGCCGATCAGGAGCTTCGGCACCCCATTCATAGTAATCTTGAATATTTGGTGCTCTTGGTTTGTTACTTTTCTGTGGAATGTTTGATGTATTTTCCCTGGTAAACACTGATGAAAACTCTTGGAAAGGAAGTCTTGGCGGTTGGGCCTCCTTGAAGTATCCCATCAAAGCGTCAAAGCGTAGATGAGCAATACCTGTGCTGTCACATTTCTTGCTCTTGATAAAGGAATAAGTTTTTGTTGTCATATTGCACTATGTCATATACGTAAGATTTGTAGGCTGTCTTGTATTCCTTCTGGAATATCTTCCAGTCTTTCTATTTTCTCGTCCAATTGTATTTGGTAAAACAGTACTCTGTACTCGGACGCACATGTCAGTACAATTTGAATCAAGATTAAAAGCGCAATTAACAAACATACCTTTCCAGTGAAAATAAAGCACTTCCGGTTGTTCTAATCGAATGTTTGAATGGTACATTTACTTAACATTAACTAATACTATGCATCCAAAATACTTATGATGATGAAAAGCTGAAACAGAAGATAATTATATGATTTTAAAGCAGTTCTCAACAGCAGGTTGAAAATGCCACCGACTCCACATTACGCATGCGCATTCCGATGAGGTGAGCCGCATGCTCAATTTATAAATATTGTAGAGGGATGGTCACACTTTATAGCTGAAAGCAATATAATCTGGAACTTTGAAGCATTTTTTGCCCGAAAGGTTTTACTACGCAAAATTAAGAAAGGGTGAAAAATTCAGCCGATATCAATCATTAAAGGCCCATTACACACTTGTTTTCATGTCGTGATTCTAAATGTGTACTTCTTATCGGGACGGAATTAAGTTAAAGATAAAGGCATGTTATATAGCTCATAATATTGGAAAATCTCTCTGCCAAATTTTATTATTTTAGTAGACATTTGATTTATGTATAAAATGGTATTTGCATATTTTAAGTAGAAGTTACAGCTTACATAACCCATAAACTCACAAACTGAGTGACGTTTGTTACTTTAATTGACCGTCCTAAGTCGGTATCGTAAGTGCAGTACAATCGAACATTTTTGTTATGTCGTTTCGGTGTAGATTTTACTATTATCCCTTTTATGTACATGTCTTTGGTGATTTGTATTATACAGCGTGGGCACGTGTCCTCTCTTTTTTTCTTGTTTAGACATTAGTTATCAATTTATTCATCAAGCGAAAACTCCCCCCTCCCACTAAATGTTTGAATATAAATGATATGCACAAGCTTAATAAGCAAATTGTCGGTGATATGTCATATGCACAAACGT
The DNA here is from genome assembly GCA_035048485.1 of Pteria penguin. NCBI lineage: Eukaryota > Metazoa > Mollusca > Bivalvia > Pterioida > Pteriidae > Pteria > Pteria penguin. Next base: position 18,217,500 of record CM068593.1, read on the forward strand.
GTACATTAATCAAGATCACATTAAATAAATCATGAATTAGAAGACAAGGCAACAAATGAACAGAAAATAAGATATAAGATATCGAAATGTCATCTGCATTACAATTCAAGTATAAATGATAAATCATCAACACGGACATCTGGACAAACTGTGTTGCCAAAGTGGAGAAGCATTCACAGTTGTACGGAGATATCCGCCTGGATCCCGTAGTTAAGGGTAGTTTAACATCTGTTTCACAATAAAATAATGAACAGAGTATATAATGACAACGTGTATTGGCAAACAGTTCATGATTAATTATGTCATACATTGTTTGTTATTTGTTTTTGGGACGTAACATCAGCATCACTTCATCTACAGTAAAATGATTAAAACAGATGAAAAATACAAAGAAGCTAATATGTATCTTGTGTAAACATGGATTTTACATAGCTTTGTATTTTTCATCTGTTAAATTGCTTGTCGTAAGGCCAAAAATTTGCAATACAGAATGTTTGTGTTCCTTTACCTTTTATGTACCGGACTTCCTTTTGGAGGATTTCTTCAAATCTATGTAAAATGATAAGTTTTAATTGCACAGAGGTCCGGAGTAGTAACTGTACAGGCTTACTGGAGTACAATACCACATTCCTGACGATAGGGCAAACTTGGCGGATACAAATGACCCTTCCATTTATGCTCGACATTTTGTTAAATAAGATGACGTCACAATGCTTTAAACCTCGGTCATACCTCGGACAAACATTGAAAATGTATTGTGACGTCACGAAATTCGACAAATAGTTCTTGAAATGGAAGGGTAAATTTAGTAAGCATCATTGCAGCGCTTAAGCCTTAGTTGATGCAAAAAGCGAACATAATTTGTGATAATGACAAATGATCAAGGAAAAATTTCTGCACCATTTGTTTTTGACCGATGTTTCTATAGGATACTACTGCAGACCATTCAATCTGGTGTCTTGTACAGATGACTGAAAATTCCTTCCGGGTAAGATAAGCGGACCTTCCCTATCAGCCACCGCCATTGCCAAAACATCTGTATTTGCTAATGACGTTGATGCGCGCGCAGATGAAAATGATGGACGACTAATAGCGGCCATGATTGGAGTGCCACTCACATCCTGCACGGGAACACCATCCATCCTGGAAACGTACCAATCAATATTGAAAAGTTTGATAGTTTTATTTGTATTGGTTACTTAAAATTATCTTAAAGATATATGTCTATAAATGGTTACTAATTAGTAAGACGTGTTAGTTACTAAATGATGTATTCGTAAGAACAGTGATATGGTACAATGTGTCTGTAAGTTATTCTAATTGATCGTCACATTTCAAAAAATTAGATGAACATTTCACATATCAGAAGTTAGTAACGGAACACTTAAGATACCCTAAAACAAATTAAGAAAATTATACAATAACGTTTACGGAGCATTCAAACGGTCGTCTTGGACGGAGGGACTGAAGTTTGGTCCAGATAACTGAAGAGGGCCTTCTTGTGCTGATCGTTGCAATGCAACGCTGGCAGTTTGTTGTAGGGACATCATTGCTGGCGCACCTGCTGCACCTGCCCGGGCAGCGCCGAATGCAGCAATACCAGAGGCTGCAGCCATAGGAGCAACGTCCGCCTCGGCTTCGTACGTAATACATCTGTCGGAATCTGCACCTCCTGATGGGCAATATAAAAATTCTGTGCTGCCGCCGCATCCATTACCACATGTGGCATGAGGGGCATATTGCCTTGCGTATCTATTAGCATAACCATCAATATTTCTCAGACCAGGAATACCAGCCATAGGTCTCCACCAACCATGGAATTGCCAGTTTTGTGTAAAGGGGTAATCCCGCTCCACATCCACTCCTAGTTGTTGTAATTTCATTCTGAACACTTCCCAAATATAGTCGATAAAGGTATGGTGGAACCAGAAGACTGGATCTCTTGGGGACTGAGCAATGTTATTCATGACTCCACCAACCCAGACATGAGGATTGTCATGTTCACTTTCTAAATTAATTCTCTGATTAGGTACATCTGGATCGGGAAATCCCTGACCGCCCACAACAATTTGAGAATGAGATCGTATCGCGGGATCGTACATAATGGCATCAACCACACCGGGTCTCATTAAACTGCTGCCTGGAGATCCAATATTTCTCCTTAAGGTTTGACCATTGCCAATAGGCCAGTCTGCGAATGGACCATTTATGACAGACCCTCTGCCATTACCAAACATGGCCTCAGTAAATGTTACTGTCCGCCTCTGGCTGGCACCCTCCATGAGGAAGTCTAATGTGGAGTCCCAATAACATAAGCTGATCCCTTCCCTGAGTCTGTTGAGAGCTTCCTCGAACCTGTAAAACATGAATCGATAACATATCAACCTATCAGGGAATGTATTTAACAAACAACCAAAAGAAACAAACAAAGAAACAAAAAAAAAAAAAAAGAAAAGCAAACAAAAAAAAAAAAAAAAAAAAAAAAAAAGACCCCCCCCAAACAAAAAAGACAAAAATAGAGAAAAATAAACAACGCATGCAGTATTTATGTAAAGGCAGACAATCGCCAAGTAGAGACCAATCATTTTAAAAACCCTTATTGCAAATCTTAAAGATCTTATATGAGAATATCAATTACAGAGGTCAATAATGAGGGCTACATCTATTTGATGAAGCTTCCTCAGATTAACAGGGGCAGATCATTTATTCGACTACGTCTTCCAAGATCTCTTGATTTCGAGAGATGCTTACTACCCTCAGAGATACATTTCATCTAATACAGTACAGTTTAAATTATAAATACTTTTTATTATGGTTGATTGTTAAAACAAAATGTATGTCATTTCAGATGGCATTGATGTTTGTGACTAACATAGGAGATTGTTCAATATGAGCGTCGTAAAAGCAGTTATCTCCCAAAGTACAGAAATGCTGCATCCTGAAAATTTACGATATTATAAACTATAAAGTTTTCTAAAATTTTGTCTTTTGTGAATTATATGAGCAATATATAGCAATTCCCAAGCGGGTCAACGCAAATAGCAATTCCCATAGGGTTCAATACAAAATTTAATTATACTTGTTTCGATGGAATTCCATTATTTTCGAAAATACTTTTGGTAAAATGTCTTAATTTGTAACATGCAACAGACATATATTTAGATAAGATATACATTAAATCTAATGAGATCTAATTAGTGTTTATTATGGACTGAATACCTTAATCTGAAAAGCCTTGTCAATTGACATTATCAGTACCATAAAAGAAAAAAGAGGAGTTACCGGCTCAGTTATGTGGCAGAAGTCACCATGGAGCTATACGATACATGGATATAAATAATATAATAGAACATTTAACACATTACAAAAATATTTGATTGTAGTACAATTACGATACAGACTTAGGACGGTCATTTAATTTGACAAAAGCCAAACAAATGGTGTGGTTAACCGGTTTACGGGCCCACCTTCCCACTCACCGTAACAGCAGAACAATAAAAAATAAACACCTTTAGTGAATGACTGTGGAAATCATGTATTTGCAACCTATAAAGTACTTTTACTTTTAGAACACTATACAGTTACTTTTTCAATAAAATGTACTTTGCTGAGTGAATTATGCATGGGACATGATTTTTGATTTTCCTATGTACCTGTCCAGCCCGATGATAAATATTGCGTGGTCTGAAATAGCATTTTGCCTGCTTTGTATGGGTATTAAAGAGAGTGACTCATACGAAACCGCTCTAAATTGCAGCACAGGCAGACAACACAAAAATGTGAGCAATGCAGCTATATAATTTTCGAAAATAAAACTCGAAAATTTTTATTTTTCCATAAAAATAGTATTTTCGCCATATAAGCACCCTGTAATATGTATACCATTATAATACTGTAAGGTATGTCATATACAACAAACATGTTTAATCCACGGTCAATTTCATTTACCGTTTCATGAGTTATGTCTTGGATATTCTTGTACAGTATTTCGTATGCAAATATTGTTCTACGCCTACTAGCCCACTAGCTCTGTATACTACGGAAGTAATAAATGAAAAGTTGGAGTAAATACATTTGACAGATTTTGCCTTAGGCGTTGCAATATTATCCACAGTATCTCCTTCTTGCATAACTCTTTTCTGAGTTTTTTTTTTGTCTCTTATTGTTAATTTGATAATTAGATTGTTATTCAAATATTTTCACTTTAAATTGTCACAGTTTCTGTCTTCATTATCACTGTAGTAACATAAACTGTCGAAATGCGCGTATTAATTACTATATGTGATATTTACATGTATTATCAGGTGGGGTTGAATTGTTATCGGAAAGAGTTCTAAGGTTTCATGTGTAAAGATGATGGATAAATCCAAACCATAAGTCCAAAACTCATGAAAGGATATACAAAATCAGTTAAAATGAAAATCAAATAGAAAACAACGACAAATGTCTACTTGAAATGCGTATGTGAACCTCCTTGATGGAGTAAGATCAGGTGCCCGGGGAGAGGGAGCATCTTCTGCTTGCTAGCAATACCCGCCACATATACCCAGTAGAAAGAGTCAAATCGTGTAAATTCCATATATATTTTGATATAGAGAAGTCAAAGTGGTAATCTTCTAGTATAGAAGGAGTCAAAATCTGTGTAAAATGATCGGAATCGGTCTCTGTTCAGAATATCATTTGAATTGATTTATTGATTAATGTTTTACGTCACTCCACGATTATTTCACTTACATGGTGACGGCATCTGTCTGATGCATTGCATACAAGTTTAGACCTTTGCAACGGACCCATCCGAAGCAGTAAGGGAACTTTAACGTGCGACGCCTACCGTGTCACGGAACCTCGGTTTTTATTGTTTCATCCGAAAGACACAACACCGGTCTGCCCAGGGCGGGAGTCGAACTTGGGACCTCTCAATCACGAGCCGAGCACCTTATCCACTAATCCACACCCGCTTTAAAATTCTGGATAACGAGATATCATGTTTTGAAATAAGAGGCTCGTAACTCTACTTTTAACCAGAAAGGTGAGATAACTGGTGTATAACGTTAACAACTAACACATAAAAACTAGCAATATTTACTTACATGGATAGATAAACTCGATGCCATCCTAGAAAACTAGGACCTCCATGGGCACCCTGGGAGTTCATTTCGTTATGGATATCAGCCAGAGTATCGTATTCATTCTGAAACAAATAGAAAAGGTAATGTAAAATACGAAGGTGGATAATGCAACGTTATTGCCGAAGGATTAACCACATCTCGAAGTCCATGGAATAAAATGACAATATTATGTAAAATGTCATATTCAGACAAATGCCAGCCCCAATTTAATTCAGACGAGACCAAGTGCCCGGGATGAGTAAGCGTCCCCCGAGTCCATGTAATACCCATCGGAAACGTCCTGCAACAATTCTGCAGGAAGTAAATACATATGAAAAATTAAATCGTCATGTTACTCGTAAAGAGAGCTACCCAACGGATATCAGTAATTAATGGGAGAATTTAGAAATTTATCCATCTGAAATTTATGAAAATGAAAACAGAAGACATCTGACTGAGCTGTATGATATAAATCACCAAGATCATGCACACAAAACATGATAATAGTAGAATATACACGGAAAAACGACATTATAAAAATATTCGATTGTGTTGTGGTTACGATACTGACATAGGACGGTCAATTGAAGTAAAAAAACGTCAATCAATTGGGAAGGTTAACTGGCTTACGGGCGCCCACCCTCCCACTCACCGCAAAAGCCACACAATTAAAGGACACACATTTAAAACCTTATAAATGATCATCTGTATAGAGAACAAGGATCAACAGGTTTCTCAAGAAGAGAGGTCATAAAAATTTTATTACACACGAAACGTTTATAGAATAATATGTTTCTATCAAAAATATGTAAGGCGACATCAACATAAGTAAACCGTGCTCTGTCCGTAGTGAGCGACCTATCCTTGATAAATACGAGGAAAATGCGCTTTCAGTTGTAATTTTATCGCAAGTTCCTTTGAATTTATGATGTTGAGGTGATCTTTAAATTCACCTCTGTTGATCGACCGTTTCAAGTATCACAGCGTCAAAAACACGTTTTACAACGTAAAACACGGTTAAAACAATGTTTCTTAATCGACATTCAAGGACACCTGGAAATCACTGGTGAGTGTGATCAGTAAGTGTTTCCTGTATGATTAGCCACATCCGCATGCAATTGTCAATTTTGATTATTTTATTGGCAATGTTAGAGTAATGCATTCAATAATACAAATCGGATTTTGCCAACTTTTTGTAAATAACCGATCGTTTTTCTGACATCGAGTAAAATTGACTTTATGCACCACATATCCTGCCTCTAACACATAAACGTCCTTTGATGAAATAAACATCTATATGTGTTCACACGTTAATTTCATAATTTAATTTAAGTCTATTGATAGGCCTTAATGAGACTATTTCACAAACGCTTAGATGATCCAGATTCGTGATTTGTTATGAGGTATACTCCTCGGGATTTATCTTCAATTTCTAAGTAAAATCTTATTTTTTAATCTTTTGTTTTACCATGATTATAATCTTAAATGAGAAAATAATGAAATATATATAATCTATACTTCTTCATTGAATTCAAATGTGGATTTCAAAATATTTATAACAGGATTTGTAAAAAATTACTGAAAAATTGCATTATGGCCTAGGATAAAACCAAATTCATACCCCCTCATGCATTCGGAATTTCTCCTGCCTTTACTAATAAAAGAATGCTAATGTAAAACTCAAAACGGATACGTGCAGTGAAATAGTCCCATTGTCAATAAATGGTTTTATACTATAAAATACAGTCGGGTATGCAAAGTCTAAGCTTCAAATTCTAGTGTCCTAGACGAATGTAATTCATATTTTATTGACTTTTTATTATAAGTAGTATAAAAGTATATCTCTCTCTATTCATAACACAGTATATAGGAATAAATAGGAAACACTTAGGGTGGATATAGGTATTTGAGGGATTGAAATGATATAAAGAAATGACACTTCTATTTACAATCACGAGAAAAAACAGAGAAGGTACTGATCAAGGATATAACTTTACATACAGAACAAGTGTTGTTTTTCTTTTAAATTCGGCATGTTGTGTGTTGTGTTTTACTATTTCACAGATATAAATTATCATTGTTAATAATATAAGATCAGAACATTTTCAAAAATAGCCTACAATCCAAGCTAAGTTAAGCAATGTAATAAACATCCAGACTTGAAGCTCACACAGAGTAAATTTAGTTTGCAAGTTGAAAAGTACCTTAAGTAAAAAACGAAGAGGTACCGAAGGGTAAACCATATCTCATAGTCCATGAAATAAAAGGACAATATCGTGTATAGTGTCATATTCAGACAAATGCGATAAAATCGAGGTGAGACCAGGTGCCCGGGAGGAGTAAGTGTCCCCTGGTTGCATGCAACACCCGTCGCAAAAGTCCTGCAACATTTTTTCAAGTCTAGGAAGTAAATAAACACTTATAAACACATCAAGGAGACCAGAACAAGAACTCAAGGCATGAAATGTTGTTTAACTAAAATGCCGGCATCGGGAATGCACATGAACAAATCCTTTTATATACGTATTATATCAAATCAAGTATAGTCAAAAAATTAAATGGTTAGTTTGCAAGGACAGGGTCCTGGCCATAAACTGAGAAAATACTTAAGCCATAATTTCAAATTCTTCAGTTCAGCAATAAATGAATAACTGGGATCTGGATTTTATTGAGTTTAATTCTATCGATAAATAGGATTATACCAGTCTGCATGACAATTTATTTGAATGTTTGATAATGGAATAGATTAAAATGAAGTAATTGACTTCAGTATTTTCTCAGTTTGTGACGCCAGACCCAAGGTCCCAAAATATCGGTTAACATTCTTGAAAGAGGAATCTGAACTTGTATATAAGTATTGTGTAATCACAAATGGGAAATTGAAAGGAAATGGAATTGCGTAATTTTTATATTGGTATGACTGCATTCAAATAAAGTAAATGGCAGTTTTGTGATAAACACTTCAAATCCTAAGATGTTACGTTGAAAAAAAAACCGATTAACTTACGTTTCCATTTCCAATTGGAGTTTCTTTAAGTTGCCTAACAGTTCCGAATAAATTATTCCTCTGCATTGGGGACAGAGTTCTGCAATCCTGCCTTATGCCTAACATTGCTTGACGTTTATGACGTTTCTTAATAGAATGCTTTTGCATCATTCCCCTCTCCAAATCCAAAATCCAATTCATTTGTTCTTCAGTATAGTTGAGTCTGTACTGCATGCCTTTTATGTAAGAGGTAAACAAATGAACACACTCGATAGGATTGCCAGTTGAGTTGGGCGACATAATCAAATTCCTAAAGCACTCGGTATTCTTTGGGATTTCGTACTCTAAAATACATGATACCCCTAGGCAAAGTCCTAGTAAGACAGCCAATCCCCACATGAGACCCATCTGTAATGAATAGGAAAATATTATAATAAAAGTAAATGTTACCAATGAAACGGTAATAGGTATTTGTAACAAGAATTGTCAGAAGACAACAGAACTCGCCGGTGGCAATCAAATTTAAATAGAAAAGGCCTTTTGTAAATAAGTCAATCTTCAAGGTCAAAACAAAAAAAATGATGCGTAAGGAAAGGTCGTTTCACAAGGAATGCACAAAGATATATTTAAGCCCTATCCCTTACTGTTATTACGATATGACCAAGAAGTAGGTCAAACTTCAAAATCATAAGGTAAAAAAAAATTGGTACCTAATGAAAAGCGAGAGCACAAGGAATATGTGAAAATATTAAAGCCCTGTCTCTAATGGTTCTGAAGTTATTTTTCAGGTGAACGTGTTTGTCTACGGATGACGATAACAATACCGAGGATATGACAATAGATCTCCGAACTTTCGTCTCGGCGAGTAAAAAAACACAGATTCGCAACATGGTTTTACACTCTCAGACTGTTTTCTCAAGCTGTCGACTGCTCTAAATCTAAATCTATTTTTCCTTAAGCCAGTTGTAATGTTCAGAGGCCAGTTTTACAATGATCGCCAATTAAAACAATTCCATTTGATAACACATTAACGTAGATATTTGCAGGTATGAAAGATTTCCTGCACGAGTTTTGTTCAATTCTAATAATTGTCGCGAACAAGATTTTACTTTCGATTATCCGAGGAAAAGTTCATGTTATTCGGGAATCCACAATTTACATTTTGTCTTGAGCTCTTCAATAAAAATGTGCATGGTTATAACTAGTAATTTAACAATTATGCCCTCATTAGACATCACAACACAACATAAATGCAATTAAGAAATAAGAATAATAGGAATTAGACGTATAGAAACGACAATGATATAGTAATTAAGGAATTCGTCAGAAATGTAATATGTTCTCAAACTTAACTTTCACTCAGCCTTAATGTAGGGGGACGACTTTATGTAAAGCTGAGTTCTGTATCATTAATAACAGTATAATCATGTATTTATATGGGTTTTATGGCGAGATGTTGCAGTAATCAACAGTTATACTTTATCAAACATTATAATTATCGAAAATGCACTTGTGTATTGATAAATAATAATTAATTCTTATAGATAGATCGGGGGCATGTTGGATTTGGCATATCTGTTTGTTTATTTTGTGTGTCTTTTGCCAACTATTGATCTGTGAGAGATATAAACTTCATATTTGGTATGCATACTCTGACTGGAATTTCATAGTTGTGTATATAATGAAATTCTCTATCGAAAAAAAAAAACATTGAACTCAATGCAGTGTCAGATATCTAACGACGACCTCGGGTTATGTGGATGATTTCAGAAATCTTGCTCGCCGCCAAAGATTGCAAAGACCGAAACCGTCTTGGTAAATCTCAACGTATGTTAAATTATACAATGTAAAATACAAAAGTAAGCGGTGTACAACGATAATGGCACTAACAACAAAGTGCTAGAGTGGATTCACGGACAATGACAATTCATTAAATGAGGACTATACATCATTAGGTCCATCCCTCTTATACATAGGTTAGTTAGTGGAAACAAGATTATTTTAAATTCAGACAGAAACAAAACACATGGGACATTTACGACAGCTTTAAGTCTTATGGGACAATTGGATAACGTTACTGAAGAGTAAAACTTTCAAAAAGATTATAACACCACCGTTTTTGTGACAAAAGTTAAATTCTAGAACACAAGAGAGTATGAAAACTTTGAATGTATATACACATGTACTTCATATTCATGCTCATAATTGTATTATGATAATGAATAAATATATGAAAAACACCCTGTATAACACTGTTTCATGTGATCAAAAACGAATGTTACTGAAGTTAAGCCTTACTGTGGTCCAAGTGTTAGATTCGGGAATGTCCGAGTTCGAATCCTGCTAGAGTCCCATTAGTTTCTTATCTTTTACATGACACGATAAACAAAAATTCGACGTCACTCTACCAGTTTCAAAGCACACTTTTATTTTGTAAAGACTCAGCTATGGAAAAAACAACATAGTTAAATCTGCTGAAGAATAACATTTATTATAAAAGAGAAAACAGAAAACATCTGACAAAGCTGTATGACACAAATCATCAAGGACCTGCACACACACAAAAAAAATGACAACAATCCTCCATATAGAGAACAAGGATCATCAGGTCATAAAAATTTATTACACACGAAAAAATTATAGAATAATATGTTGCTATCAAAAATATGTAAGGAGACATCAACTTAAGTAAACCGTGCTCTGCCCATCTGTAAGCAAGCTCAGATCCTTGATCAATAGGAGTCCCGACTAACAGTCAGAGGGGACGAGGATCAAGGACCTTGTCTCCCCTGAACAGGTTTGGACATGACCCGTCATAGAGTCCCCACCGCCCTGTTAGTCAGCGTGCAACGCTCAATTAAAAGTCTGCATTGGGTTGTAGAGGAACCCAATACAAGACCTATGGTCTTAGCGATGATCTTGGGGACATACTGTCCATGTCGAAAGCGTTTAATAATTTTAGAACCAGCCGATATGAATTTATCGGAACCTTTGACCCTCCTTAGTTTGTACAGTAAATCACCGTCGAAATTGGGATGGGAAATTCCCCTGGATACATATTGTTGAAAAGTAATATTTCCGAATTTAGATAAAATGTCTGAATAAGATCTATAAAATTTACCAAAACGTTTTTCGAAGTTTATGATATCTATAACCCTGAGTACGAAGTTTAAAAATAATCTGAGAATTGACTAATATAGATACCATATGATGGGAGTCTGGGGACATCACCATCTAGATAAGGGAAATTTACAATAGGAAATACAAAGTCTTCACGTTTATCATATATATTGGTATGAATATTGTTGTTAATAATTTTAATATTTAAGTCCAAAAAGGTGTTTCCTGGTCGGAAGTATTGGCTTTGTTTAATTGAAGTTAAGATGGATAAATGTCAGATATATAGTTTTCAAACTCAGGGTTATCTATAACTAAAAAAATATCATCAAGATACCTAGAGGTGTCACTGAACTTATCAAAAAGGTCGAAACGTTTGAATAGAATGCATAAAGTTTCTCGCATAACAGTATAAAAATAAATCTGCTATAAGGGGAGCGCAGTTCGTGCCCATAAGAATCCCAATAATCTGTTGATAAGTCTTGCCATAAAATTGTACATAAATATTATCCATAAAAAATGTGATGGCAATACACAACTCAGTACAAGTCCAACATTTATAATTATCATATTGTTTGTCAGAGAAAAATCCAGATGTAGCTGAAGTACAGAGGTATGATTAAGACTCTCTGTTGAAACACCAGCGTATGAGAGACAGCGATGTGGTTTTGATTAAGTCATGAGGTAAAGAGGTATATAGTGTCGAAAAATCAAACGTAGAAACCTTATTAGCCTCAAAATTTCTCAAACGAATTTTTCAATGACTTCGTTAGAATTTTTGATAGACCAAAAGTAATTGACGTCACTATTGTTAAAGACAGCAGTACAATACTTGATAACATAGTCTTTAACTGCAGTAAGAGCGGAGGAAATTGTTTCGAAAGTACAGTTGTAGAGCATTGACTAGAATTTGATATAAAACGTGATTTATATGGATTTTTGTGTAGTATGGGAAGCCAATACATTGTTGGAAGATCATTTTTATCAATGATTTACAGTGGTCAGATAGGATCTTATCTTTAAACAATGGGGTTTCAACATACGTAGAAGTAGAGTTCAATTCCGTTTTAAGAACTGAAATAAAGTATATTTTTCAAACAATGATAATATCATTAGCTGTTTTGTCAGCAGGTACGAAGACATAAGTATTGTACAAGTATGGTTGTTTGAATAAATGGGGATTACTTGTAAAATTATCGATGTGAATATCGATAACTTTTAAGATTTCACTTTTTCAGTCATGCAGGGCACGTACTTTTACACCTTCTTTTTACACCATCGTTTACAATAATTGTTTAATGCTTACAAACAAACAAATAAACAAACTAAACAGTATAAAAGCAAACTAAACAGATTTCTGACATTATTTCAAGAGGGATTTGCAAAATATGTATTAACATTGATATTATATGACATTGCAAAAGTGGTAATGTTTTACGTTACACTAGTCAGACGCACAAGTTTGTTTATGTAAAGCAGATTATATGTCATGTATAAATATGAATATTGCTCTTTGTAAACGCTTCATATGAATTACCTTCCATTTAGGGGATAAACGTACTGTGTTTGATTGCTTCATATGAATTACCTTCCATTTAGGGGATAAACGTACTGTGTTTGATTGTTTCCGACAGGTATACCGTGGTTATACCGTTGGAAACAGAGTTTTCCTGGCGACGCTTTCGGAGCTGCTGTACGGTAAGATGAATGTTACATGGTGGTACGTCATCAGTTTTGTTGGTTCAACTTGTAATAATTGTGCACGTGAATGGTAGAACTTGCAAATCGTCCTTGGTACGAGACTTAAGGTGGACGTTAAGAGCACTGAACGAAGTTGTTGCAGACAATATTTTTTTATATTTGGAGTCAGAGGCAATGCGGACAAAGCTTACGTACAATGTAGTAAAACATTTGAAGACGGTATATCGTGTCTGAACGCTAACGTGTGGACCAATCAGAATTATCAAAACAAAAGTGAATTAGAATTATTATATTACAAAAAAGATTATTATTAACTTGATTACTATAGTATATTCATTACTATATGTTAGTATATATTTTTAATGTAGACTTTATAGTGGGTAATTGTTTTAATTTAGACTTTGTAGTGACTAAATGTTTAAAAGCGAAGTGTTAACATGCTGAACGGCTGTCAATAAGGAACATCTATTACACTAAAGAAAATTGTGATATAAGTAATCATGGACCACGGACAGAATCAGAGAAGGATCAGGTGCCATGGAGACATAAGCATCCCTTGCTGACCGGTCACATCCGCCTTGATACCATAAGATTATTTGAGCCAGAATGTACAAGAGACGTAAAAGTCATTATTCTTCATTATTGACAAATTCAATAATACTTGTAGATATCTGGATGATATTTTGGTTATCGACAACCCTGAATTCGAACAATTTATATCAGAAATTTATCCACCAGAGCTCACATTAAATAAAGCTAATACTTGAGATAAATCTACACCTTTCTTAGATTTAAACATCAAAATTATCAACCACCTAATATATACTAATATTTATGATAAACGTGAGGATTTTGGATTTCCTATTGTAAATTTCCCTTACTTGGATGGCGATGTCCCTCGACTCCCATCATATGGTATCTATATATCTCAATTAGTTCGATTTGTCAGAGGCTGCACCGATGTTTTGGACTTTCATAAACGAAATTTACAAATTACTACTAAACTTTTAACTCAGGGTTACAGATATCACAAGCTAAGAAAAACATTCGGCAAATTCTTCAGATCTTATTCAGAACTTCTATCTAAATTTGGAAATATTTCCTTTCAACAGTATGTATCCAATGGAATTTCCCATCCTTATTTTTACGGTGATCTCGTATATAAACTAAGGAAAGTAAAAGGCTCCGATAACGTTATTTTATCATGTAATAAAATAATCAAACGTCTTATAAATAGACAATATGATATTGAGATCATCAAAAAGACTATAGGTCTTGTATTTGGCCCCTCTACAGCCTTATGCAGACTTTTACTTGAACGTTGCACGCTGACTAACAGGGCGGTGGGGACTATATGACGGGCCTTGTCCAAACCTCTTTCAGAGGAGACATGGTCCTGAACCTCGTCCCCTCTGACTGTTAGTCGGGACTCCTACAGATCTAGGGTCTTAGCTCGCTTTCAGACTGGCAGAGCACGGTTTATCATGTTGATGTCGCATATATTTTTATACCATTATGTATTTTACAATACCTTACGTGTTTATATTTTTATGACCTCTCAATATGCGATACCTGTTGACCCTTGTTCTTTACATGGAGAATTATTTATAAATTTTTAAATGTAAGTCCTTTGATTGTTCTGCTGTTACGGTGAGTGGGAAGGTGGGCCCGTAAACCGGTTAACCACACCATTTGTTTGGCTTTTGTCAAATTAAATGACCGTCCTAAGTCGGTATCGTAATTGCACTACAATCAAATATTTTTGTAATGTGATATATGTTCTAGTATATTATTTATATTCATGTACTGTATAGCTCTATGGTGACTTCTGCCACATAACTGAGCCAGTAACTCCTCTATTTTCTTTCACTTTGAACACATATCCGAAATAGAAAGTGTCAGTTCGCATTGAATGTGAAGCAATGTATCATATCTGATGTCTGTGATTTGCCATAACCATATTAATAATATGAGAACCGGAACTTCCCATTTCGTTTAAAGCAAGTGTTATCAACCAGGGCATTCATAATATACTTATGATACCTATAAAACTGGGATTATAAAAACTTACGATTCTCATACAAATGAGGTTATAAAAATCAGAATGGCTACCCTAGCAGCCATTTTGAATATTTCATATCTAGATTTTCCCTCATTTTTATTGCAACTAAATGTATATATCCGACTCGGTTGTATTAGAAAGGTCGACATGGGCAATGAATATATTCACATAAAGACATGACAGAAATATAAGACTGTAATACACCGACCAAGAATGTTCATTCTACATATAAATGTCACTCAAATCGTGTGGTAAATATGAAATGAAAAAGAAAGTCTATTGACATGACCTACTTAAGATATTTGAGAAACGGGTGTGAAAATTGTATTTAAAACTTGATGTTATATGTCAATGATCTTTAATTTATGGAAAGTTAGTACGAAAAACGTCTCATCATGGACATGATAAAACGTAATCTTACGCAGTCTCTGTCATTAACTAGACCGAAAGAATTCCAGACTCGACTAAATCTCTTCTTATTCTCTATTCAGGTGATTACATGCAGCTCATCTGAATATAAAGTTTCTTAAAGAAAATGTTCTCCTGAATAGATATAGCTTCCGTCTTGCTTCAGGCCATAATAATAACACTTGCCGAATACACCATTGTTTCTAAGTTGCATCAAATTCGTAATCAAGTAAATGTAGTTAAGAAAATGTAAGACAAATTTGACATAATTTGAAAATGTGAAGCTTCGTCTTTAAGTTTACTACCTGTATAGCTAGAGAATGGCAGACTCCTTTAGTCTGCCATCCCATCTGTTTATCAACCTGTTTGTGTGTTTATCACCCCCCCCCCCCCCCCCCCCCCAATCAGGAAACACGGTTCGAATGAAGATAATTCAGATATTATAATCAGTGTATACAATATATACCTGGAGACATCTGAGATTGTATTTTTAATATAATACTTTCGTTTTATTTTATTTCATTATTATTATCATTTTTATTATTAATATCAATATTCCCTTCAATCAATATGTCCTAATCATGACATCATAAAAGTTACCTTACCTTCATAGCCTTCAATTAAGTCTGGAAAAATAAAGTGTTGAATATTTATACTCTTTTGTACGTGGAGGTCGTCAAAGGTTAACAACACGTAATGTTTCAATATATTCAACTGTCTCTTTTGTTTAAATATGATTGTACGGTATACGATTTGGGTAATTATCATGAGGAACTGTTAATGCACTTCATAAATATGCTATGATAATTAAGTGTGAATTACAGTCGAATTAGTGTCATTATTAAATTACATCATTCTCTTTTATACATTAGACGATCATTGGATGAAATAATAGAATAAAATTAGTTTCGACGCTGAAATAAAGATTGTAGTAAATTAAATTGATTACATGTATAATATTTTAATTAAATTAAGCAAGTCTTCGATTTATCAAATAAAAATTAAAAAAGGGTTTATTTCGCACGTGCTGGTCTCAGGTGACTTTACCTTATTACTACAGAATTATCAAAGTATTTCTATCTTTCGTTTTTACTGGTATTGAACCAAAATCGATACAACATGTTATATGAATGTCAAAATAATACAACAATAATATTAACATCCATACTATGTTAATTATTTTAAATCATTCAATAAACACATGATTAACTCTTCATAAGAGAAAAAATGAAATCTTCAACTGTTGACGATCTCTTCTCTCTATTTCTGACTTTAGCAGATATTCTAGTGGACGAGCTCAGCCATTTAGTCGATTTTTACTTGTCTTACCCCTTCATCTACATCATATCGCGTCGACCACTTTCCGTTATATGTGCCTATCGCCCATGCTCAAAGGCGAATTCTATTGTACTAAAAGGCTTATCCTGACTTCCATCTTACATAATAATTTATGACTTTAATTATATATATTTAATTTATCACACTCCAAATACATATCATTTTCGCAATGACAATTATGATTGCAACGATTTTCCGTAGTGTAAACACGCTGCATTGGATGTTAGATTTGATTGACACGAATGTAAGGTGTTAAGAAAATAATGCAGATGAAATAATTTTCTACAACATAGAACTAATTTGCACACTATTGTAATGAAGTATGGGTCAAATCCAGGAGGAAAATGATTTATGACAGGCGTCCAAACTTAGAATGTCTGAAGCAAGATATTGCACGATATCGGTGAAATTAAAAAAAACATTGCAAATGTAATTATATGCATATATCTGATACGGAAGTAATGTAAAAAAAAAACAAAAAAGAAGCCGGTAATGTGTGTCTTTGGCATTCACATCACGATAAATATTCAAAGACCCAGAATATAAGCAGAAAGATGAAACTGCCAGGAGTCGCATCTAAAATTAATTCACAAAAACAAAGATGTTTAAAAACGACTATATAGTGTGTTTATTGGATACTATACTATGAAATGATCTTTAAATGATATTTGGATTGTGAAAGACCTACGAGCAATATACACTGGCAAATACATGACTTCATGTACAAAGTGTTACTGCAAAGGAATGAGTTCATTATATATCTTATTGTGCTTTATGACTATAAATACTTTACGTCAACGTCAGTTAAGTGTATACATGCACTTTTCGAGACAAGATATATCCTCAGTGATGTAACTTTCAGTATATGCCTATTTGCTATTAAAATTAATGCTTAATGATGTGCTTTACAGAAAATTTTAACTGACAATATTCGTTGGGTTGAACTTCGCAACTTTCCTATAATGTGTATAAAGTTTTATTCATCTGGATTGATATATAAGTATTTTATTGTAAAAATAACGACACGTTTTGTTTTCGAATGGAGAATCTACATGATCGGAGACAGCCCATTATTGTGGTAAAAATTCATTGTTTATGCGGGCTTCCTACATGATGTTAAATCTGACTATGACATTACAGTGCATGTAACCGGTCTGCCCCTGCTCACGATTTTCACATGATACGTTACTCGATGATGTTAAAAATATTTTACCAATTGGTGTTTTATTTCTTAACGGTGATTGCGTGTAATCAAATGATTACATCTTTTCTGTTCTAATTCTTGAATTTTTGTCACTTCATTATTTCGTATTGGTGGTGATTAGCGAAACGTGCTCGTCAGAAAGTAAATTATTCACTGTTTTCAATTAATTGTCATAAAACGGTCCAGCAATTACAAAATTTTGATATTTTTATGATTGCTTGTTCTTTATCATTGCTATACATGTCTTTTTCAGACATTTTCTCGCAGCTAAGGCAAGAGTGTTTATACATGTATAATCATTTATGCATGCATGTACTTATTTCAATAGTGTTCATATGACCTGTAATGAGAAGATGTGAAATTTACCTCATCCAGGACACCGGCAGCAAGATAAAACATACTGTGCATTATAAAGTTTTTGTTTGGAATATGGCTTGAATTAACATTATGTATTTTCAGTACTTTATATATAAAACATATAATGAAAACATTATGAAATTATAATTTTACAATATCCATCTTTTCTATTTCAACTTCTTGTCCGAGAATATTTATGAATTCATTTTAGCATAAAATTCTAATTTCCTGGAAATTCTTAATTTTTAAACATATGTATAAAATTTGAAATGTTTGACTCGGTATATTTACGTTTTAAGGGGTCTTTTATGCAATATTTAGCATTAGTAATGAGGTAAGGTAATATCCTTAAATCAAAAGTATACTTGTTTTTAAGTTTTATCAAACTTGTGTAGTTTTATATAAATTATAGTCATGGTATCCCATATATTTATGTTTCATTTCGATCTAGGGCAACTGAATATTGATCTTAGTTTGTTAGATGCTCATCCAGGAGGACTACATAATTGGTCAAAATTTTGAGGGAGAATGGATGCAAATAAACCTGTAAAAGTATTTGTTTTCCAAAATTTCTTGTGAAAAACGATTTTACATAAAACCATTTCGACAAATCCCTATAAAAAGTCGGAAAGAAACTTAAAAGACAAAGCAAATTATAATTTTGTATAAATCTTAAAGTAAGTCATTAGTTTACTTTAAGGAATAATTAAAACAGGATAAGAAGAAAGAAACAGCATATATAAGATTGTGAAATTAAAGTATGATCTTCGTCGAAATACACAGCTTTCCTGTTAAACAAAGTAGATCTTAAAACAAATGAAGATTTATCTTGATTTTGATACTGTGATGTTTCTGACAAAAGTTTGTTTTATTAAATGCAAAGTACAATGTTGAACAATATCCGTAACATCTCTATGTTTAAGGCATTCATGGGGATGCGGCTGACAAATAGGTAACGGTCACCTCACTCAGACACCTGGTTTAGCCTCTGACTTTCATCGAGTCATCAGAGAGTTTGGCTAGGTGTTTATTAAGTTGCCACCGATATCATGACACTGAAGATGGATGAACTCGAAAATGATATTATACAATCTAGATTTCATCCCCTTTGCCTGCACCTTAAAACTAAAATACTTCACTACTTACACCCAATAATTTCAGAGGAATCAAAACATAAAAACCTTGAAAAATTAAGTATTATTAGTATGATAGATTCCTAAACTTTTATTTCCCTTCAATTTATTAAAATGTATTGCATTCCTTTAATCATGGATATAATTGAATTGAATAATCAATGATGCACCTGAATTTTATTTTATTAGCACACCATTAATTATTTCTAAAGCGTGGCGTTAAAATGATTATAAAAAAGTCTAACGTTCAATGCCATTAGCTCACCATTAGCCTTTATTCCAATTTTTCTAAAATGAAATTAGGCAGGCAGGGTTTTTTTTATATTTTTTTTATTTATTTATTTATTACTAAAGAAAGAGCGACCAACATGCAAACTATTTTCTTTCAGAAATTCCATTTTCTTTTTTCAGACATTAGGTCACCTCGATTTTCACCCCCCCCCCCCCCGAAAAAAAAGAAAGAGCAAGATGTTCCTTTGGACAAAGGTGTTTTAGTAAAGTTAAATACGAAAGTAAGTGGTGTCATATGACTATGACACTAACAAGAATGTACCACAGTAAACCTTCACGGACCCCTGAAATTCAGAGGTGAGACCAGGGTCCGGCGCCATAAACTGAGAATATACTTAAGTCAAAATTTCTTTATAATTTATTCCATTATCAAACGTTCAAATAAATTTTAATGCAGAATGGTTTAATTATATTAATCAGTAGATTAAAACTAAATAAAATCCAAATTCCAGCTATAATTAATTGATGAACAGAATAATATAAATTTTTGACTTCAGTATATTCTCAGTTTATGGCGCCGGATCCAGGTGCCCAGGAGGAGTAAGCGTCTCCTAGCTATAACCGCCGGAATGTCCTTAAATACAGACGAAACAAATATAACTCAGCACTGTATATGTACATGAATGTGTACAAACACTGTGTAGTAAGTGTCACAGCCACATATCATCAGGAAAAAAGGTAAAATAACACATAAACATAAACACGTGCAAATCTAGTAGACTTGATGTACTTTAGCTCCTGCGATTCACTTCCTCATGGAGTTCTATTATTGAGATCTGTTTAAGATAGCATTCCCAGTGTTACTTAGAAGCATACCACGTACTTCACAGTATCCCTCAATAAATTTTGTTTCACTACGGTCATCACTCGTATATAATACGCACATTTCTCTCAAAAGGTCTTACGTTGATTTTGTAGAACTAAAATATAAGTATTTTTTTCTACTAGTAATATAAACGATTTACGAGCAAGGAATCCTTCTAAATGTGATTGATGAATTTTGAGCAAATGCTTTGCTTTGATAACAAGGAATTTAATTGAGGGATCGTATTCTTGCAGATCAACTGCGCCAAGCATGTAGTTCAGTTGTGACGTCACAAAACATATTCATGTTTGACGGACCTTTGACTTATTACTTCATAATGAAAAAAATGTGTCAATAAATGTGATGTAGAGCATTTAGTGATCCGTCAATGGACTTCGCCGCCATTAAATGCGGTCCTAGTATGAAGGGAGGAAAGAAAACATATTCCCACAAAAATGACATAAGGAACAATTAAGGAAATGTTCTCATGACGTCATAAGTTTGCTTACGTTCAGTGTCGTTTCTAACTCATAGTACACAAGCTCCGACTAACGGATGATAACGGATGGCGATATTCATTGACCATGAAATAGATACCAGTTGTTGTGTCTAATACCTGCTGTTTGTGTATTCGGCAAGTGTTAATTTCATATATAAATAAAATTCATAAAATCATAAATTCAGACATAAATTCGGGAGCGTAGTAAGGATCATGTATTTACAGACAATGCCATCTTATTAACCATATTTGATGAATTCTTGGCTAATAAGTGGAACAAATTATTACTAATCAATATTGTATTTATTTTGCATTTAGAAATCATTTACATGTATTTCACAAAAGAAAACAAAAAAGAAAGAAAATCATGTTTATATCCTGTTACCAGGCAATTCATGTTTATCTTGTCACATTAACATTCATTTATTCGAAATTGTTCGGTGTCAATGGATTCCAAGGTTGTAAAATCAGGTTAATATAACCGCACATGTAAGAAACATAATTGGTACACTTGGGAAACTTCCCAACGTTGAACTCGCCGACTAATTGTTTTATTTTTAATCTTAATATTTTTAATCGTTTTCGTTTTCCATTATTTCCATTTATTTTTTTTTTCTTCGTAGGAAGTAAATAGTTTTAACATTTTCTTTAATTCAAAGGTGGAGATTATACACAGTGTGCATTATACACGAGTGACAACGGTAATAACGATTATAGATTTTACGGAATGACATTGGTGAGAGAAAAGAAAAAAAAACCAAACCCCGAAATGCGGCGGTGCTAAGCTAAAAGTGGCTTGGCTTAAGAACCAATCTTAAGATTTTATTTTGATTGTATGTACATTGTTTGAGATGTGTTCGACAAATGACTTTATCCTTTCATCTTAATACATATCAGATTATGACCGAATCCTTGGTGGCCCCATCTCTTTAATTAATTAAATCAATGATATGCAGCCAGCTTTCTGTCATGAAGTGTCAGTAGATTTTTTCCTTTTCTTATTGAACTTGTATAGACTATGTGTATGCTCTGTTAAATTACGTTTAATTAGATTCTTGTAAATAAATTATCAAACGTTCATATTCTTTTGTCATTTTAAGATAAAGTGTCTGGCATCCTCTAATGCTGTAGTTTTACAGTGGACGAGGTGTCTTGTCTGGAAAGTATCTAGATCTATATATGTATTTGAAGTTATACGGGGTTTATAAACGAGGTTGCATCATTTTTCCATTTCATGTGATTGTGGGTGTTTAATCGAAGTCTTGATTTATGTATAAGCAATGCACATTAACAAAACTATGAAAATTAAGCAGCTCGCTAATATAAACGAGATTTAAATGATTTTGTAGTACTTTATATCATAACGTTAACTGGTATAGCTAGCCAAACAGGGAATAATTCCAGGGACCAGTTGTTCGAAACTTTGACCATTGATTAAATTTCATCTCAGTATATCTTTGAAACCAGGAGACTTTAAGTCATAGTTTGTGTACTGATTTATAGTATATGAAACAAGCTTTGAAAACTTATAAATTAAATAAATTGTCTCTCAAACTTTAACCACTGGTTAGTTTAACCAGTGGATAGCTTAACCAGTGGTTAAAATTTCGAACAACTGGACCAGATGATGATCTTAATCATCTTTGTCGTGAGGTTGAGGTTCTCCTTTCTTTGTTAAGAACTAAATACTTTATAAATAGTACTCATTTCGATGGATTAGAGAATAAGATGCTTAGAATTTCTGTGTTCGATTTTACTGGTGATTTATTTTTCTTTCCTATTAGCTTCAATACTGTCTTTTTTAAGTGACTTTATTTACTCGATGTCTCAATCACTGGTCTTAAATTAATCCACATGACAAACCATAATTTTTGTACATCTGGTATTTCCATTCAGTCGTCATAATGTTTTATGATGAAATATCTATTCTGCAGTTCAACTAATTATAATGCCGATTTTCGACATTAAAATTCTTTCAATATCTGTGCCCATGAATAAAAATGCCAATAAGTAGGGCTTGAAATATTGTTTTGCAATACATTGCCTTGAGTACTTTAGTTTTTTATTCCATATACGTAAATATCTAGATCCTTGCAATGGTTTTTGTGAAATAATTTGGAAACCAAATTATACAAAAATAAAACTATATTTAAACATAATTTTACTGTAATTTTAATCTGATTTAATATCAAAATGAGCATATAGTAATAAGCTAATGTTAAGATACCTTTTCAAAAGAATTATGTAAAATTTTCATTTCAATTATCGAGCCACTGTAGCAGATGAGATGAGATGTTCGGAACGTGACTGAGAGGTCCTGATTTCGACTTCCGTCGTTGGCACATCGCTGTCCTCTTTGTTTGAAACCCGTGGTCCTGTGTCAAGTTGGTTGGCACGTAAAACATCAGTCACCTCGGGCGGGTCCGTTGCAAAATTTTAAATTCTATTCAATTCTTCAGACAGGTGCTGTCACCTTATACATAAAATACGGACGTAAAACAATAATCAATCAATAATTACAAAAACCAACAATAGAGCGGGCTAGGGTAATTAGAATTTTTAATTTTGAACTATTCATTCCCCTAATACAATTACTACACACATTTATATTTAAAACTTGATATATATGACATATATTTGCTTAAATATCAAAGCCGTTGTGACCTAGTGGATGGGGTGTTCGGCTTGTGGCCGAAAGGTCTCGGGTTCGACTCCCGCCCTGGGCGTACCGTTTTTCTTTCTTGCAGATAAGGCAGTAAAAGCGAGGTCACGTGTCACGGTAGGCGTGGCACGTTAAAGCTCCATCACTGCTCCGGATGGATCCGTTGCAAAGGTCTCAAGTTTTATGCAATGCATCTGGCAGATGTCTTCACCATATATATGAAATAACCGTGGAGTGACGTTAAACAATATTCAATCAATCAATGGCTTAATTATGAAGAACACTTCCCCTAAAATAACTGTTTGTATTATGTAATGTTGTTAGAAAAAGAGATATAAGTATATTTTTTCTTCAAATAAACATCAAACCTGCTTATATAGGAGCAAAGCGACGAATCTCAGGTTGGCCAGAGGCCAAGCTGAGAACCATCTAGTAACTTTTACACACTCGCACACTTATGCTCGAATATCCCAGTAATATATGTCACGAGCGAATATATTTACATCATAATGCCTGTACCATGGTCGAGATTTTCTTTTATTATTGCAGCTGGCGGAAGAAGGCATATGTATACGCTTTTTATTGACAACTTGATTCTATGACAGTCACGATACGGAAAGCGTTGATTAAACTATTGGGGTTAAAACCACATTTCAGTTCACGTACCTCCTGATACATATGATTATATTGTATTAGTATAAGTCTACTTACTAATGTTTATAAATACAAACAGTGTTTCGTGTTGGTTTTTGACAGAAACCAAATATGCCACTTAATCTTTTTCATGATCATTAACAGATATGTCAATGTATACTAATTTGAAATCATATTTTGAGATAAATCGATTATGTATAATTTGTTGTTTTTTGTGTGCGGGGCCTTGGTGATTTGTGTCATACCGCTTTGTCAGATGTGGTCTGTTTTCTCTTTCTTAATTGTTTCTTTATGTCTTTTTGTAATACCATCACGTAATACAGGTATATATGATGAATATGGAACAATAAGGGACTTCATTGTTTCGACTTTGATAATGATGAGGAGTTCAGTCTATTGGGAACGCTTTCGTATTGGTGATATTTTACAGGGGAGTGTTTCAGATCACATTTTTACCATATCTCACGGGATTATTTTACTGTACGTATCCGTCTTTTATGAGTAAAGGCGGGAGAGATTCCGAATGCATAAGGGGTATGACTTTGGTTTTATCCTAGGCCATAATGAAATTTTCATTAATTTGATACAAATACTGCTATAAATATTTTGAAATCCACATTTGAATTCAATGAAGAAGCGTACATAGATGATAGATGATTTCAGTATTTTCTCATTTAAGATAATAATCATAGTAAAACAACAGATTAAAATATAAGAGTTTACTTAGAAATTGAAGATACAGTGAGGTACAGTCCTAACATAACATTATGTTAACGCAGCGTTAACGTGCTTTCCTCGTGCGCTCAGGACTGCTGAGCACACGCGTTTGCGTTAACGCAGATTTCCACGTGAATTTAATTTCGAGTCCGCGTGAACGCGTATGACAACCATGTTCGCATTTAAAACTTATTTTAACATGTACATGCATGTAGAAGAATTTGAAGAAGGATCGGTACATACACTGTATATCTAAGTATAAGAACATATGAATGTTTAAATAAAATAGTTAGAATTAAATAAAACCCTTACGTGTTATGCCATGAATTTTTAAAATATTTAATGAACCCTATTTCTGAACCATAAATAATGAAATTTATTCATATTTTATAATAATAATAATAATAATAATAAATAATAATAATAATAATAATAATAATAATAATAATATTAATATTAATAATAATAATAATTTAAAAGAAAGATTATGATGATGTTTATAATATTCAAAGATAATGAAATAGCAAATTATAATAATAGTAGACACTTAAATACAAAATAAATACATAAATAAATTAATTAAGAATAAATAAAGTATAAGAAAACTATAAAATAAATAGAAAAAAATGTAAAGAGTGATTATGTTAGTTTTTTAAATACCTTATTGTATGTTTTCGCGGTAATTTCCTTTGTTAAAGTATATATGAAACCCTTAATGCAGGGTGTCATTTTAACATTATATTTAATACACGTATATATGGCGATATTCTCGATGAGTTATTTAGATCCATTTTACTTCCTCTGTCCGTGCCACTACCCAGAAAGATTTACAAATGAGGGCATGTCAACGTGCGACTGGATCAAGCGCCCGTGGGAATAAATCGCGTTAACGCGTATTTCCTCCCGCGTTAACTCAAGGAGCGCACGCGCGTTCGGCCTAGCAGTCCTAGCGCGTGTGCTAAAGCAGTCCTCGTGACCGCTTTTCGTGTTAACGTATCTGTTATGTTATGACTGCACCCATCTGTAAGTTCCAAGGAATATACCTCATAACAAAGCACGAATCTGGATCATCAAAGGGTTTGTGAATTAATCTCATTCTTCAAAAAGTGTTATACCTGCAATATTCGAATGAAAACACTATTTTGCGGCAATATTAGTATAATACTGTAAAATGTGAAGGGATAATCTGGATTAATATGATGTATTTAATTATAGGAGAGTTTAACGTTTCAACTTTAATAATGATACGGAGTTTATCGGAACACGCTGGTACAGGCAATTCAGTGCTCCATGCTTTGTCCGACAGGATACAACTTACGTAACATACATACAATCTAAAAAAAAACTTCATCTAATAAAAACTTCCGACCGCTATATTCTTTTGGTGTTGTTTTACAGATAAATGTTTCAGATCAAATCTGTACCATATCTAATTGCTTTTGGAAAAACTATTAAGCATGCAATATTCGAATAGCAAACAGTAATCCCTATTTTACAGTAATAATCCATAGCACTGTAAAAAGCGATGAAATAATCTCAGTTGGGGTACCTCAAGGGTCAATACTTGGTCCGATAATGTTTTTGATTTATATCAACGACATTATTGCTGAAATACAGTCCAATATAAAACTTTTCGCCCACGATACATCACTATATCTCATTGTTGATGACCCTTTGTCTGCTTCTGACCTCATGAACTCTGACCTTCATAAAATTCATTTATGAGCTACAGATGGGTGCAGTCCTAACATAACATACACGTTAACGCGAAAAGCGGTCGCGAGGACTGCTCTAGCACACGTGCTAGGACTGCTCTACCGGACGCGCGTGCGCTCCTCGCGTTAACGCGGTAGGGAATTCGCGTTAACGCGATTTATTCCCGCGTGCGCTCGGTCCAGTCGCACGTTCACATGTCTATATTCGTAATTCTCTATGCAGTACGGATGGAGAAAATAAAATGGATCTAATTAAATTACCGCGAATGTCGCCATAAAAACGTGTATTATATGAAATGTTAAAATGAAACCCTACATTAAGGACTTCATATGTAATATAACAAAGGAAATTATCGCGTAGAATTATTATTATTATTATTGTTGTTACTTTCCTAAATTAAGAATAAATTTCATTAAAGTCAATGTTCGGAAATTGCGTTCAATATTCTGAAATTCATCCCTCATCTCGGAAGGGTTTTATTTAATTCTAAATATTTTAGTTACACATTAATAAGTTTTTAAATATACATATACAATGTATATATCGATTCTCCTTCAAATCCTTCTATATGAACTTGTTAATACATGTTTTAAGTTGTAAGCAAGCGAACGTGGCTGTCAAGCACGTTCACGCGGCAGTCAAGCGCGTTCACGCGGTCTCGAAATTAAGTTCACGTGGAAATCTGCGTTAACGCAAACGCGTGTGCCCAGCAGTCCTGAGCGCACGAGGAAAGCAAACTTCACGTTAACGCGACGTTAACATAATGTTATGTTAGGACTGCACCCCACTGTAGTCTATGGCTTGTAAATTTCAATCCTCAGAAAACAGAAGAATTTTGATATCTCGCAAAACATTGTTTTTCATCCGGTCATATCCATGGACAATGTTAATGTCAGTCGAGTTGAATCGCATAAACATCTCGGTGTTGTGACAAGTAAAAATTTAATGTGGCATGAACATATCCATGAAATAACATCTAAAGCATGGAAAAGAATTCACATCCTCCAATCACTTAAATTCCAACTCGACAGAAAATCCCTGCAATTACTCTATTTTTCCTTCATTAGACCTATTTTGGAATATGTGGATATAATTTTGTATAATTGTTGCCTATATGAAAAGGAAATTGTCGAAAAAATCCAAATTGAAGCAGTGAGAATTGTAACGGGAGCAGCAAAGTGTGTTCAAAAGCTAACCTACTAGCCGACCTCGGATGGGAGACATTAGAAAATAGAGGGTACAAACACCGCTTAATATATTATTAATCCACTGTACTTGTGTAACTTTGTGCCACAGCGAGTTCATCAGGTCAGCAGCAGAACCTTGCGTAATGACCTTAACTTTTATATACCCAGGTCAAATACATCATTATATAGCGGCTCCGTTATCACCCAAACTACAAGAGATTGGAATAACTTAACAACAATTATTAAATCATGCAACTCTTATCGTTTAAACGTATGTTGAATTCTGATATAGCAACCCCCCCCCCCCCCCCAAATACTTCAATTCCGGCAAAAGGAAGCTACAAGTCCTACAAAGTCGCCTTTGTTTGATTTGTAGTTCCCTTTATGCCGATCTATACTAGAACCATGTTTCATGTGTCGACACCTGTAGTTGTGGATCAAGAGAAGATGCACAGCATTACCTTTTACAATGCCACAACTATGGAATACCGGCGGGGACATGCCATTTGCTTATTGCTTTTTGCTAATTGCGTATTGCTTATTGCTTTTTGCTAATTGCTTTTTGCTAATTGCGTATTGCTTATTGCTAATTGCTTATTGCTCTTTGCTAATTGCTCTTTGCTAATTGCCGATTGCTTTTTGCTAATTGCTTAATGCTATTTGCTTGTTGCCTATTGCTAATTGCTTAATGCTATTTGCTTGTTGCCTATTGCCTAGTTGCCAGTTGTTATTTGCTCATTGGTTACTGATAAAACTCCGCCATTTCTCCCATGTTTTTTCAAACTTTTTGAAAAAATCATTCTCACTCGAATAAATAGTCTTCATGACATCGATACTAACTTTCCTTCCGAACAACAACAAGGCTTCCAATCAAAATTAGGTTGTATCACTGCCTCGTTCAATCTACATGAGACTATCTTCCGTAACCTAGAACAAAAATGCAATATGTACGTAGGCTTCCTAGATAGCAGAAAAGCCTTTGATACTGTATGGCGCGAAGGCCTTTTGGTCAAACTTAATCAAATTGGTATCAAAGGTAAACTATGGTCCATAATAGCTGACTGTCATACTGATACGAAAAGCGCCATTGTAGTCAATCAAACCCAATCTAGATGGTTCGAAGTTAACCAGGGCGTGAGACAAGGAGGGGTACTCTCAACTTTTTTGTATCTGGTATTCATAGATCACTTGTTATGCGAATTGTCTAACTCTTGCCATAATACAGGTATTTTTCATGTCCAAAGTTGCTGTCCAACATTGGCAGACGACAATTCCTGTGTAGCCACGTCCCCTAAAGCGTTACAATCCATGCTCCGCGTTGCGTATGAATACTCCCTTCGCTGGCGCTTCCATTTCAACGCCAATAAATCATGCGTTGTACCAATTAAAGCTAAAGGCGCTTGTAAACTTGCCACTTTTTCTTGGACTATAGGAGAAGACATTATTCCAGTCGTTACATCATGTACTCATCTCGGTATTGTTGTTAACAATAAGCTGAACTGTGCTGATAAAGTTATGAAAGCATGTGATAAGGGACGTAAATCGTACTTTGCCTTATCTGACAGCGGTATTGCTTACCAAAATCCACTGACAGTGTCCAGTCTCTATAAAAAAGTTGTCGTCCCTTCCATAACTTACGGGTGTGAACTGTGGAATAATCTCACGAGCACTGACCTGCGACGCTTAAATGTTTTACAACACTTCATTTGCAAGCATGCAATGAACCTACCAAAACCAACGCGATCTGACATGTGCGAAATCTTATTTAGTCTCCTGCCAATTGAGGCAGAAATTGACATCAATAAACTCCTTTTCCTTGGACGCTTGTGCTCGTTGGAGAATATCAAACTTACTAACCAGATATTCCTCACTCGGCTATATGCCTTCCTAGAAGATCCACTCACTGTGAGAAATGGATTTATACCAGATATCCACCGTATTTTACATAAATGCAACTTAGAGGATTACTTGTTTTGTTTTTCTAATGGACACCCTTTCCCAAACAAATTATTATGGAAACATAAAGTGAAAGAAGCTGTGTATAATGTTCAACACAATCTTCGGACCTTGTGTATGTCTACTGACCCTGATTTTGAGAGATTTATCGATATCTTTTCATCGAGTCGATACCAACTATATGAAATTTGGTTTAATCGGTTGTCTTATACTGATATAATTACCGCAAAACGTTGTACAAGTATCCTATGCCAGCCAGCCCGAAAAAAAATTCGTCTGTATGACCTTTCTGTCATGCGCAGTACTCTGACGTACATGAACATGCTTGCTGCGTATGCTCTGTTACCTGTGACATCCGACGCACTTGGTGGTGCAATATCAGAGAAAACTTCAGCACTGAATTATACACAGAACTTCTTTCACTTTCTAAAAGCGAGTTATTTCTTATCATTCTTGGGAAACTTGTAAACACATCCCTCGATTTTGTTACCTACAACAACTTTAGATACTGTAACTATAAGTTACTTGAATCTGCCTCTGGTCGCTATTCCTCCGCATTGTCATCCTTTAAAGTTTCACTTAGATAGACATCTGGTTCCTCATTTCAGAATAATACTTTACGACGTCACGTGCATTTTAACTGACGTATACTAGTATACTTATATATATATGCATTTATAAATCACACGGTATATATGTACATGTGTGTGCATGTACATGTACACGTATCTTGGTAACTATGTCTGTTACTATGTATTGTTCCTTTCCTTTTCTTTTCAGTTGTATATAGAATTAGCAACCCCAGGTGATTTTTCAAAAGTCATTAAATGATTTCAAATGGTAAATAATATGAAAGAGCTCAATGAAAGCTTTTCAAAACAGTTTTCCTTTTTCAGATATCTTTTCTAGATCAAAAGTTACAGTATTTTAAATGTGATAATTTTGACAATTTTTCCGAATTTTTCCTACTATTAACCTTATAATTGAATATTCGCGGCGCGGAACCGACAAAAATTGAAATTTCACTTATTTTGGTGTCATTTCTTTTGTTTCTTATCCAATTTTGATGAAACTTGGTACTCTTAAAGAAAAACATGTGCTCTTTCTATTTCTGAAGCTAAAATATGTCTATCTCTACTGCAAACAGAGTAATAAGAACATTATAGTGTATAAATTGGTTTATTAAACAATCAGTGAAATAGTGCATATCAACAATATTAAATATGAACAATATTCAAAACCTTCCATTAGTGTATGACATCACCTTTTATAAATTGTAAAAAACATGTGAATATCAACAATAATAAGACCATCTCTTATCCATAGTGAATAAAATTGTTACTTTCTCAGTATTCAAATATAGAATGTTATGATTAATATGTAAGGTATGTTTCAAAGTGCTTATTGTTTTGGTCAAACACATATCTATCTACAATAAAGATTAAATGAACATTATATATGAATGATAAGTAATTTAAATCCAAATGCAATCTTACATATGATACAAGAGTTTATCACATCATCAAATAATCAACATGAACATTTTAGAAAAACGCCTCTTTAAACTGTCTATACAAACTCTCAATTTTGTTAAACTCCTGTACTTTCCACATTCGACCTGAATTTAGACATTCTGGGACAAATCCTTTCAATAAAATGTATTTTGGAGCAACTTCCTGGATATCGTCGCGTTGAGGCCAATAAAAAACTCCATCCCTCCTATTGGTAGCTAAAAATTTCACAAGCACATTCTCCTGCAACACTTCAATGACTATACCTGGATACCACTGATCCTCATTTACATAAGGAACTGTAGTTGCTTCTTTTAATAATTCACTTTCAAACTCTGAAGGATCTATTTCTTCTTGTTGATGGTTTGCTGAGGTTTTCCTTCTTTTGGGAATAGACTGCATTTCTTCATGAATAAGATTTAACGTTCCATACTCCTTTCTAAGATGTTTCTTTCTCAATTCCTTCCCAGCTTTCCTTGCTGTCTCCAGTAATGTGTTTTTAGAGTTATCGGGCATATTTTCAAACCATTTCATCAAATTTACTCGATTTCTTTTCAAAAGTTGGATAGAGGAATGATGGTGAATCGTTGCACTTGGTCGTCTTCTTTGGCTATTATCCAGATCACCAAAGTGATGTTCACAGCTGAGATTTGTGAGTGGAGCATAACAAGTTCTATTGAGGTCATTGGCTGAGACAGGTTGACTAAAATCTCCCCCAGGCAGGAAGTCTTTGAACTATTTTTCAACTGTAGTTTTCATTCCTCTCGCTATACATAGGATACCTTTCTTTAGAAGAAAAAAGAGGAGTTACCGGCTCAGTTATGTGGCAGAAGTCACCATAGAGCTATACAATACATGAATATAAATAATATAATAGAACATTTAACACATTACAAAAATATTTGATTGTAGTGCAATTACGATACCGACTTAGGACGGTCATTTAATTTGACAAAAGCCAAACAAATGGTGTGGTTAACCGGTTTACGGGCCCACCTTCCCACTCACCGTAACAGCAGAACAATCAAAAGACGTACATTTAAAAATTTATAAATAATCCTCCATGTAAAGAACAAGGGTCAACAGGTATCGCATATTGAGAGGTCATAAAAATATAAACACGTAAGGTATTGTAAAAAACATAATGGTATAAAAATATATGCGACATCAACATGATAAACCGTGCTCTGCCAGTCTGAAAGCGAGCTAAGACCCTAGATCTGTAGGAGTCCCGACTAACAGTCAGAGGGGACGAGGTTCAGGACCATGTCTCCTCTGAAAGAGGTTTGGACAAGGCCCGTCATATAGTCCCCACCGCCCTGTTAGTCAGCGTGCAACGTTCAAGTAAAAGTCTGCATAAGGCTGTAGAGGGGCCAAATACAAGACCTATAGTCTTTTTGATGATTTCAATATCATATTGTCTATTTAGGACACGTTTGACTATTTTATTACATGATAAAATAACGTTATCGGAGCCTTTTACTTTCCTTAGTTTATATACGAGATCACCGTAAAAATTAGGATGGGAAATTCCATTGGATACATACTGTTGAAAAGAAATATTTCCAAATTTAGATAGAAGTTCTGAATAAGATCTGAAGAATTTGCCGAATGTTTTTCTTAGTTTGTGATATCTGTAACCCTGAGTTAAAAGTTTAGTAGTAATTTGTAAATTTCGTTTATGAAAGTCCAAAACATCGGTGCAGCCTCTGACAAATCGAACTAATTGAGATATATAGATACCATATGATGGGAGTCGAGGGACATCGCCATCCAAGTAAGGGAAATTTACAATAGGAAATCCAAAATCCTCATGTTTATCATAAATATTAGTATATATTAGCTTGTTGATAATTTTGATGTTTAAATCTAAGAAAGGTGTAGATTTATCTCAAGTATTAGCTTTATTCAATGTGAGCTCTGGTGGATATATTTCTGATATAAATTGTTCGAATTCAGGGTTGTCGATAACCAAAATGTCATCCAGATATCTGCAAGTATTATTAAATTTGTCAATGAGGTCAAAACGTTTAGATTTTTGAATAGAAACCATAAAATCCCTCTCATAACAATAAAGAAATAAATCTGCTATCAGAGGCGCGCAGTTAGTACCCATAGGAATCCCAACTATTTGTTGATATATCTTGCCATCAAATTGCACAAAAATATTATTCATGAGAAAATCTAGTGCTTTACATAATTCCTTGCAAGTCCAGTATTTATATGAAGTATATTGTTTGTTGGAAAAGAATCCAGAGTTATTGGAGGTACATATGTACGTTTTAGATTCTCTGTGAAAACACCATTGTATAAGAGACAGCAACTTGCTTTTAATCAAATCATGAGGCAGAGATGTATAAAGTGTAGAAAAATCAAATGTAGAAATTTGAGTCCCTTTGAAATTTAGCGAAAGAAGTTTGTCTATAACTTCATGAGAATTTTTAATCGACCAAAAGTAATTGATGTTACTATTATGAAATGCGACATCACAATATTTGATAATATGATCTTTTATAGCAGTAAGAGCAGACGTAATATGTTTCGATAGTACCGTAGTAGAGCAGTGGCTAGAATTAGATATGAAACGTGATTTATATGGACTTTTATGTAGTTTTGGGAGCCAATACATGGTTGGTAGATCAGATTTATCAGTTTTAATTTTGAAGTCGGACATGGTCATGAGGGGATCGTGCAAGGTGCTCTCTTTTGAGGTAGGGTTTTCCATGTCATTGTTTTGTTCTGGAATATGGAAAATTGCAGCACTTATTCTCTGTCTGTTAGGAATGTCGGCTATGTCATAGGGGTCCTCATCGCTCCAGTGAGAATTCATCTTTAGAACATGAGCTGGCTCTTTAACACAGGAATTCAAAAACTGATTCAGTTCTTCCACAGTTTTGAAGAGTTTTGAAGTATGGGACTCTGCCACTATTGATTAGGTTCCAGTATGGACCAGTAACTTTTATGTAATACAATCCAAAGCACTGAAGAAGTGAAGCAATAATATCAGATTTCAAGTCTAAAAGCACAGCCTTTAACTTCAAGTTTGGATTTTTTACTGCTTCAAGGACATGAATAAAATCTTTGCGGTGAACTAAAATCTCTGCTGCTGTTTGAAACAGGGAGTTAAATCTGTTATCCTTATAATTACTGATGAGGGACTTTATTCCTTTGACTGTGCAATGTGCTTCCCACATGTCTCTAACACCATGGTGGTCTCCTGCAGGTCCAAATACCTCGGATATGGTGCGCACAACCCTCTCAACTATAGTACCTTTGTTACTCCAGTATTTAAAGACAGGCATAACATCACGTCCAAGGGGGCCATGCTGATCAATGAGTTCTCCCTCTAAGTTTTTCATGTCTTTGCAAATGTAAGAATGAAATCCAAGCAAACAATGAGCCATACAATGGAAATGTAAAACTTTTATCTTCTCGGTGTCATTGCATGATAGTAACAATTCGTCTCTCCAACCATCTAACAATTTGTTTGCCTTCTTCTCATTTGCTGCTCTATCACTCATACAGAAGACAAGCTTACTGAGGGCACCAATTACAAAATCTTTCTTGTTAGCTTCTGAATTGGATTTACTATTCATTTCAGACAATTCGTCAATATGTCTTTCTGTGACGTTTTGTATTTCTTCCGCAGTCTCTTTAGCTACTCTGTTGAATCCAAGACTCATGACTTCTCCAGTAGAAAGTGTAACTGATGTGTCTAGGATTTTCTGTTTTCTACTGGTGGTGCCATCACGATGAAGTCCCCAACTTTCTGCTTCAAGTAGTCTTTTCGAAATATATGTCTTTGTAATAAAGTGGCCTTCATCTATAATGCATTGAACAGTAGAACTTGAAGGTAAATCTCCTTTCTGATAATGGTGGTCAAATAAATGTTTTGCTACTGTAGATATTACTAACGGCACCTTCTCACATGCAACCTCCAACCCCGCAAGTTCAATCACACATAATCTAGTTGCATTGGAGAATGTCCCATCTTCATTCTTGGTGGGAATAGTAACCTTCAAATCTTGTAGCCTTTCAATTTCATATGTTAGATGCGCAATTTCTGCCTGTAGTTGTTTAATTTTTGTAGATTTTTGCACACTGTATATGTCTTTAAGTTCCTTTTTAAGTACCTTCGTATTCCTTTTGTAAAAACTTGCATTCTTCTGAGCATTTATTTTCTTCTTAGTTTCACTTTTCAGTGCATCACAAGCCTTGTCTTGCTCTTTGGTTACAGCTCGGAGGTGGTCATTTTCTATTTTTAGGGTTCTTATTTTTTCTTTGTACCCCATTAATTTCTCACTTTGTTGCTGAATCAACTTACTCTGCTTTTTCACTTTTCTTTCGCTTTCCCGGTACAAAACAACATTCTTTCGATGGAGTTGATCCCTTTTGTTGACATTTCGCACTGAGTAATGTCCATATTTCTTTTCCATGTTTTTTAGTTTTTCTTCAGTAGATTGTATATCCTTGTTCACAAGTTTCAAAGTATTCTTCTTTTTTGAAATTTCATGCTCAAGAACATTGGCGATTTTCTTTTCAACAGGTAAAACTGTCCTTGCACTAGAACCCATGGTACCAAATCTTGTACTATTGGCAGATGTATCTATATTAGTAGGACTTGTTGGTCTGATAACATCATCCTTCCCATCACAATCAGTAGGTGATTCACGCAAAGATACTTCCAGGAAATCATTATCATGGCTTTGAGTGTGATCAGGGGAACACAGTGTAGGAATTTGTAACACTCTAGGAATTGGGGCTTCAAATAATCTGTCAAAGTATTCAGCCAGAGAATAAATTCCTTTCACACTTTTTTTCATTCTTAGTTTTTTACAATCATTTAGTAATCTCTGTATTTTCATATACAGTGCCTTGGTGTTCTCAAATTTGTCATTAAGAATTCCCAAACATCTCATCACACTATAAACATCTTGATGATAATGATTAAATAGTTCAAACACAAGTCCACTAGTTATGTAGTTTTCACCACACTTCTGAATATTGCTGAAATTGTCCAAGTCAGATTTTGTTAACTTCAGTTTAAATGAATAGGGCCCAGGATATTCATCTCCATTCTGGAATTCTGTAGCCATCATGCTGAGAAGCATACATATAACTAAAAGGGATCTGTAAGACAAAGATGTATATACACCTTAAACACATCTACATACACGTTTTTGTAATTTCATTATATTATTTATTATGAAATATTGTTATTTGTACATATATAAATTATAAACATCTTTCTTCTTCTTTCAATATAGTGAAGGACTGCATTTGCAGTACTCTCACTTGGTAAACATCATTCTAGCTATTTAAATTCATAACTAACATGTAACTAACATGAAACTAATTCTTTTATCATAATGATCAGGATAGTAAATGAAAAAATTGTTAACAAAGCTTGTCAACTTTATACTTCATGCTCACTGTGGTCCGAGTCACAATCACACTTTACCAATTCATGATATGAATTATAATTCTTAAAGGCCTTTTTTTTTAAAGTTTAATTATTATTATTATTATATACAGTATATATATATTTCTATATTTATATATTACTAATAAGATCTTAGGAGTGGAGGAGAAAAAACATTTCATTGTTAATAAATTTAATTATTTAATGTCATACATACTCTTTTATCAAATATAAGTTATTTCCAGCTACATGACCATATGAAAATATATAACAGTCGATGACTAAATGATCATAGAAGCGTAATTAAATAGTAAATCTTACACTTAGTAACTGACCAAAACTTCGTTTTACATTTTAATTCTCTTGCGAAATCAAGTAATTTTCAATCCACACGAATGAAATAAATAAAATATGTAACATGATTCGAGTATCTTTGATACTTTATTATAGTTTAAATACTTTAAAAGTTTGATGAGTAAGTGTGAAAACATCGATCGTAATACGACAGAATTCACTCGAGCAAAATCAGCGAATTTCGTTTATTGTTACAAAAATACAATTTCTAATATGGTCATAAAGTTCTATAGAAATAAAAATTAACAATTCATTCATTAAATTCAATTCCATTTATGAAAAAAGCTCATTCAATGCATTGTATACACAAATGATTTCGAAATCCAATATGGCGCGTAAACCCACGCGACAGGTCAAGTTCGGGAGACACACGTGCAGTCGAAGCACGCAACTTTACTTCAAGCCCCAATGCGCAATTCTGCACAGATTTTAATAATGTTTACACCAAATTTTTTTTTAGAATGTCCTCTTTTATGTTCTACTTGTTATATTTAGACTTACCTAATACTTTTCATGTGAGAGAGCTTTAACTTTGTTGTGACGTAACTTTGTTTATACTTGTCGTATCGGAAAGGAACAAACACCTGCATACAGGTAAATTTGTCACGTGATTGCATGTGAAATTTCATGAATATTCATTAACTTACCTGTTTTGGCTTCGCAGTTGAGTATATGGACCTAATTCAGCACTAGACTCAAATTTCGTTTATCGGCAAATTGCCGATTTTTACCGTGTGTATTCAATTCCACTCGCAAAAACCGTATTTTCTGATGCAATAAATACAACAAAATATATATATTTAGAAAGAAAAATTTATTATCTTTCTATTGGTATAAAAATCATGGCAAAATAAATAGATTTGATATGAAAACGACCGAGTTGAAATATGTTAGTATAATTTTTTTCAATATTCGCATACGATAGGGCGCGTAGCTGGGGTTGCTAATAGAATGTATTCTTTGTTTGATGTAAACTGTTTGTAAATATGTTTATGTATATGTCATGATACATACTAATCTCTGACAAAGAGGAAATAAAGAATGAATGAATGAATGTTCATTGGTTACTGATAAAACTCCGCCATTTTGCATTTATTTCTTCAGCACTTGTACATGTGCCTTTGCCGTACATTATGTTTTGTATCTTTTAATAGTTCTAACTTTACATTTTGAAAGGCATTTGTCAGAGCCGTTTCTTACGACTTCTAATGTTGTTGCTTGTACTTTTGAGCACTATCAACTGCTTTAAATTACAACAATAATTGGCAGATATAAAATTGGCTGCGTTATTCTTTTAGAGAATATATTTGTGTTAGTCCCTTATTTCCGGTTTTCTGATTATTAAACTCTACTAGTTTCAGTCTAGCGAGACTGTCCGTTGTTAGTCAAGGCTATTATGTAAACATATACTACGTGGTCGGTACTCCTCTAGACAATGATTTCTGGTATTTGCTTATTTTATGTTGGCTCTGCTTTCATATGCATTTACATACTAAGCTCCCCGTGGTCGAGTGGTATGCGGGTTGGAGTGTGGATCTGGCAACCCGCGTTCGAGCCCCGGCGTGGGCTCACCATGAGGAGGTGTACCTCTGATTGCAAGGAGGTTAAAGGTGTCTTCAGACGTCGAGTACTGGTATCGAGGTAGGCTCGGTATGCAAAAGAACCATAGTTGCCCATGGCGTGGGTGCCCGGCAGCAAATCTAAATTTGGAGTCTGGGCGACTATGCCCCGTAACTATAGCTTTAAAATATCGCTGAGCTTCACAGTGACGTTGAAACCTCAATAAACCAAACCAAACCATTTACATTCTATATCATGAAATGTGGAAGAACACGCAGTATGTTCTAGATGAAATGAGACAGTATTTTCAAGATCAGATGAGAGCGGGAATGTTGAAAGTAAAATGCAGTTTGTTTGTTTGGTTTTTCACAGAAAGGGGTTTAACTGTAAAATGCAACAATGGTTACCCTCATTTGCATCCTTGTATCCCAAAATGTTAATGATGCCGATGATCAATGCACATGTGAACATTACAAGTTTCTGCTCTTATAATTTTTCTTAACAATATTATAGATGACGGGTATATACTAGAGTACTTTTATCAAGGGTTCAATTCGTCTGAAATTAGCGCTGTGTTGCTGTGCAGACATGGGATCAGGAAATCGTATGTACATTTTGTATTTAAGCGCTGTGGTTACAGAACAACCCGCAATTTTTTTAAACATAGAATGACAAAGGTCTAATATGGTAGAATGGATACCATAAATGTCTATACCTTCCTCTGCAAACGAATTGTTTTGGACAAATCTGCAATTCTCGTTCTTTCAGAAACAGTATGACCCGTCACTGACGTATAACTAAATTTTCTTTTCATTCTTTCTTTTATTAATTGACACTCCTTTAAAGTGGAATGCAAACCAAAGTAATGCATGGTTCATAAATAGATTTTTGTATCCAGAAGCTAATTAGAACTAACGGTTAGAGATCGTAAGGCATTCATGACCTACGGAAATGCTGCTAGTTCAAATCAATATTATATTGAAGCTTGTATTTTGGACAAAAGTAAAATTACTAATACCTAAAGTACAGTTGTACCGGTATTTCTTTTTAAGTCAGAAATAGAGATTTTTTTAATCAGAAAATTCATTTTTCAGAATGGATAACTTACTAAACCAAGGTCACATATATCTTGGTAAACATTTTAATAACAGTTTTGTTTCTCAGTTCAAGGCAAATTCGTCGAAGACAGAAGGTCCTGAAGCTTGTTCGTAATGGAGACGAAAGCCCTCTCGATGAAATAATATCTGCAATTGAGCTGGAGCTACACTCCTCCGGAAGATTCTCTGGAATACATATGATGTGGCGATGCTTGCGGGACAGATACAGATTAGTCTTTCTATATAAAAACAAACTGAATATTTCAAGCTGTACGTTTCAACTTTGTATTACTGTAACGTACGTGCTGGAGCTTTTGGGGGACTTCATCCCCCCTGGTCCCACTACCAGGGCTATGCCCTGGACCCATTAGGCACCTGTGGTCCCTAGACCCCTCGTCAGATTTATGCTTCCCCCCCTACTCAAAAACTGGATCAGCCCCTGGTTATACCAGTATAATGCCCTCCTCCTTCGGCGTTGGCATGGGCAACATAATATCACGGGGATTCCTGGGACCTCAGGACAAACTCTGGTATATTTTCCCTGTAACTAATTCTACGCAATGAAATATAATGTGCCACATATGGGCTTTTATCAATGACAGTATAGTGCGAATATACTCGGATACGAGGGAGGCACTCAATACAGAAGAAGAAGAAATCAATGTTTAAATTCAGTTCAATTACTTATAGTTCACTTACTAACACATCCATAAATTTCCGTCCACTGACTTGTACTTTTCAAAATATGAAAAGGACTGTTAACCAAAAGAGGAAACTCTACATAATTAAGCCGAACGATCTTCCAATTAACTCCCTTTGTACTTTTACTTTCACATCAGATCTTTTTCCATGAGCACCAAGGATGTATAGTTCAACTATACTTCTCTTAATTGCTGCCAGCACAATATTATTAAAGATAAAAAAATAAATGCAATTTTTTAATTCATTCTTATTTTCATTCAAAAGAATGGACATTTCGAAGATAGCTAAATTTTCATGCAATATTATTTCAACTTGCCCCCCCCCCTTTTTTTTTTTGTCTTAACAGTTTTGCACCAACCTCAAAAACCGAAAATTGATATTGAATTGGCAAAAATCCACCTACCAGAAGAAAATTAATTCCATCACTCCTACTCCTACCCCCCCCCTCCCCTTTCCCCTATTGATGCATGAAGGTCGCCAGTTCATATTTAAAACCAAATTCTATATCAGATTCACATAATACATCCCCTGTGCTGAATATACTTTAGCCATTTATTACCCGATCCACTTGTAGTAGATCTACTTGTACTAAAAGTTGTAGAAACTGAAGTCGTAATGCCCTCGGCCTCAATGTGCCCTGGCTTTGCCGTGTATCCAACTCCCGAACCACAGTTAGGGCAATATTTATAGTCTTCGGAAACCTTCATTCTGCATACTGCACACTGGTTCTCCACCTTTTTTGCCACAGTAAGGACAAAACTTCGAAAGTGGGGGCAGTTCTTTTTGACAGTTCATACACATCTCCATCTTCAGATCTTGTTGCAAAGTTCAGAATTAGCGCGTTGAGATTGCACGTGCGTGACTGGAAGTCTATAGGGCAATGTAAAAGTCATAACATCGTCGTATAAACGGAATAGCAATAAGCAAATAGCAATAAGCGAATGGCATGTCCCCGCCGGTATTCCATACACAACTACAATCATATAAGAAATACAACCATACATACAATTACTGTTGCATTTGATATTGAAATTCTTCTTAATGGTTGTCGTATGTACAGCGACGAAGTCACCGAAGATATATTTAGTAAAGTACATGACTTTATTGAAAAAAGCAACAGGGTTTTATGATTTAGCTCACTTT
Organism: Pteria penguin; assembly: GCA_035048485.1. Lineage (NCBI taxonomy): Eukaryota > Metazoa > Mollusca > Bivalvia > Pterioida > Pteriidae > Pteria > Pteria penguin. The sequence continues at coordinate 18,259,190 of CM068593.1, forward strand.
TATTTTCACCAACCTATCCCTGTATTACAATTTATATTTCTCTTTATTTGTGCATACATATACAGGTTATATTGGTTTATATGTTTATAAAATACTGTTTTTCGGTCATCATTATAAGTGATTTAACTTAGTAAAAAAAAGGAAATTACAAGATATTTTTCTTGTCAAATCCTTTACTTTTATATATTGTCAATTGATCTGATGTATATATTTCGAATAAATACTGTTTAAACCAACTGGAACACTAGATTCATAAACTAGGTATCGCCGTTCTATACAGTATCAATGATAACATTGACGGCGTGAAAAAAATATTTATTGCAGATTATAGCAATGTCAATGGGATGAGCCTGCTCAATTCTCCGACAAGACGCAAGCATAGTCATGGGTATCAGGATCACACTAACACACTGATACATAATGTACACTTTTCTCAAGGTATATCTTTTTCTACTATTTTGCCCCACGTTAATTAACAGTTCCGTATTTATCATATCCTTACTGAACTAATTCTGTTCCTCTGAGATAGTAAATCAGCTACTCGAGGAAGCAGGCGAAAGAACTATATCAATCCTGCTACACTTAATAAAGATTTTGTTTTGTGATAATGGACGCCGCCACATTAAATCTACTTCGCGGTGTTTCTTCTTAATACTAAACATTGTCAATAAAGGTATATATTCCATGAACATTCGTAATGTCTTCAGTCAAAAAAAGGTGCAGTCTTGTATTTACCCATATTTTAAAGAAATAAAACTGAAGACATTTGACAAAGCTGTATAACAAAAATCACCAAGGACATGCACACAAAAAATGACACAAAAACACCTTGTATTTCATATATGTATACCCCTACGATAGTTTCTATACTTATTATACATGGGCTTTTCATTATCTAGATATCAAACATCTTACTCCTACTCTACAACGTGAACACGCTCGTTACTGGATGGATATTGTGAAGAAATTACTTCTCCCCCAACTAATTACCAGAGTTCATGTGTATGTAATCCAAAATGGAACATGAGGACTCGTCAACTATCTGCATTTGTTGATCCAGATATAATTGGAGAATTATATAGAACACAAAACAGTTACGTTTTTGTCATACAAAGCCTCGAATAATATTGTATTTTTTCATTTTGTGAAAAGTTTCCTATTATAATTGCCTTCTATAGGAACTTGGAATAGATACAGAAACTGGTTATCCTACATGTACTCATTTTACACTCTATATGAATGAAATCATCGAGATCCATAAGGTATGGAGTGTCTATGAAATATATACTAACGATACTGCTTTCCAGTTATCTTACATTGAGTGATAAAGTTTATAAATATCCATGTAAAGAAACATATATTGCAGGATCCAGTAAATAATCCATTAAATCAAATATGTACAACCCCTGCAGGTCTAGAGAAGCTTCAGAGATACTTCAATACAATTAATTCGAGAAGTTTTGGAAAGCTTTAAGTCTCAAAATATGTCAACTATGAAATAATGTCTAGTGACAATTTTGAATCTTTACGCTACTATTACTAGCATCAGTGAGAAATGCTACTTCCAAAAACAACAAGAGCAACGCCTAGCGTGGCTTCATACTCTCGTAGCTTACTTCGGTTGGGATAAATGTGAACGTATGGTTTTATTACTCCCAAACATGGGTCTCTTTGGTAATACTTTTTGAAATATTGAACTCCAAAAAGAGGGATCCAAGTTGTCGAAATGCGCATATGGTGCACTAAATTAATAGATATATATGTTCTATATTTATTATAACCACTAGGCAGGTGTCACTGCTGTTGGATTAATAGTTCCCGAGGGCATCATAAGTCTAGTTTTCAGTGCTTTTGTGCGGACATGAAATATATTCCTCAAATTTTCAGTCATCAAATTAAGTAAATCATTCTAAAACTAAGGAGTATCTCCCTCATGCATAGCTCTGTCATTAGATAGATTCTTTGGTTCATTTTTTGGTCATTTTGGTTTCAATACTGCTCTCCAAATATTTATATATTTTGAGAATTCCAATCATTTGGCCACGAGCATCACTGAAGAGACATAAGTTGTCGAAATGCGCATATGGTGCACTAAATGAAAAGGTATATATGTTCTATATATATTAGAATCAATTGCACCTTTACGATTTCTCGTATTACAGAAAGAATTAGGATTACAGGGGGATACGTTGATTATTTTAACATTTATGGGTGTTAATTTATGCATCAGTTTTCCAAATTATTGCAATTTAGTTTAATATAAGTGAGGCGCTGAAATGAGAATTGGCGCTGCGAGTACAGCATGCGCTAATAGCATATTCAAACATAAAAATAAGTATAATCAAATACGTATAAAAGTAAAAATAATTCACAGATAAAGATTAACCCTGTGCCACCCAAAAAAAGTTGGATCCGCCATAAGCATTCGTCAGGGCATTTTGTCTTATGTGAAAATTGGCTAGTGTATCATACTTCTGCCAAAAAGTAAGAACTTGTTTTTTCAAAGGTTCCAAGATTTCTATCGTAAATGTACATTTCGAATCCTGAATACAAATTAATCTTTCAAAGCTTCATTATTGATCTTACTGCTAATCAAATAATAGTTGACAAGAGGCAGTAATGGTTCCAAGATATACATGTAGAACAATAAGGAAATGATAGAAAATGATCAACAATATGTTTTAGATAAAAGTATAATGCTTTTAAAACCATTGCGTCAACTGAAGTTATCATTATCACAATAATATTAAATAATTATTATGCTCTTATGTGATTTTTACTCGTATATGATGTCCAACAGTGTAAATCAGAATCACGTTTAAACAGACAAAATGACCAAACTAGCACGTAAGCCAAATCCAGACACGGCAAAAGCTAGGATAGCTAGGACATACAGAAGTTTATGTGCAAAGTTACATACCACTGCGTCATTGGGTATCCGTCACAATCTTCTGTATGTAATTTGTTCAGTTGTCGAGCGGAGGTCAACGAGCAACACCCATTATGCTAGACAAAGTAGAGATATAAGCTATAACGGATCCCTGAATCCGAGTTCAAATTGGGTGCATTAGAGGAGTAAGCATTTCCTGAGGACCAGTCACACCCGCCGTGATGCCAAAAAATTATTTGAGCTGGTATAGGTCGTAATCATGTGAGGTGGTAATAAACGCCTTAAAATATAAAGTTTGTAATTAGGAGTTACATAGCTCTGGTAGAACCGAGGATGTAATATGTACCGAAGAGCCTCCTTTATTTAACGAAGCAATCTACTGAGTGGAAAATCAATATAATAAAGATGCAGAAAAAAAAATACACATCTTAAGTAAAAATTCAGCACATTTTAAGGTCGCATCAAAAATCTTGTTTCCTGGCATTTTGACATCTTCAATTGACTATCTTCAGCTAAGATTGTTTATAGTAGTGCGATATCACGCCATCCCTACTAGTATCTTTAGTACTAAATGTGACAAACCGTAAGCACTTATAGTGACTACGAGCTATCACGACGTGTGTGGTTTGTCAGCAAGATATAATTACCCCTTCATGGCATGGTATCTAACCCATAATGTAGTAAAGAACTCTGTGATTGACTGTAATTCTAATTTCAGTCTGATTAAAACCATATCTTTATTCCACTTATTTATTTGTCCCAATTCGGATAAAGATCTGGTGAAACTCTGTAAGAGATCATGTATTGGTGAACTCTCATTTTCAACCAATCGACTACAAAATATTTGGAGTGAAATTAACATCCCCAGTGTTCGCATGCTTTACTTCAGCGTAAGTGTGACCTACAAGGAAGTACTAACACAGGGTCATATATTGCCTCACTTGCACGTGCCTAGCCGATTCATTGGTCTGCAATTGGAATTAATAGTTTCGGTGACTGGACGTCATCGAAAACATGATTCCACACGAGATGCCGCCAAATCTTTATCTGCTTTCGGACAAATAAAGAAGCGGAAGATATGGTTTCAATCAGATTGTTCTAATTTCGTCTTATATCGTTAATTTTCCAAATTTATACTACTGTATAATATGTATCTTATGAGGAAGCTACGTATGCCAGATATCTTACTTGATATCTTTCAAACTTCAGTTGTCGTATCGTACTGAATAAGTCGTCTCTTTCCCTGCGGTTCATTGCTCTACAGTCCTTTCACCTTCTAACACGCGGACGGATATCTCTTTTATTGCGTCACCCAGGTTGTTCCAGAATATTTATCCCTTCTCTTTCCAACGACTTTAAGTAATTTACTTAATTTTTCGTAAAATTTACATTGTTATTGGATGATTAATGCATGTCCTTCAAAAGGGATATGCATGCGGAGAAGAAATGGGATTCAGTTACAGAAAATGAAATTAAGGAATTGCCAATAAAACATTTGTCGTAGGAATTTTCTGAAGGTATCGGTGATGGATAAACTACCGTTGAAAACTGTATGAACGAACAAGTATGCAGCACAGCAACATCTGTAAAATATGAGAGAGTGAATGATTGGATGTGTCAGTCAGTTCTCACTCAGTCAGAAAGTCACGTGTTATGAATACATTGGTTAATTGATGAATATAACTACATTAAGAAAATTAATGTCGATTCTCAAAATCAATTTATTGAGAAATATCACATTAAAACCGTAGTTTGTGTTTATCTGCTTAGGGCACTGTATTCGTTTAATTCAAGTTTTATCTATAAAGTTATGTGATAAAATCTACACCATAATTATTTCTACCACTGAACAGAAGAACCATCAACCAAAAAAAAAAAAAAAAATAGATAAATAAATAAAAAAAGGAAAGGGGAAGGGGGGGGGGGGCGTTTCAGGAATAAAAAATTGTAAGTAATTTAATATGAGATTGAACATATACACCACGAAAGTCGAATCTCAGGGAAATTCCAAAAACGGAATAAGGACACACATTTGCCAAGATGCTGTAATACGTTCGATAAAGCATGTGTTCAATTCTCCACTGTTACGGTTATATTCGAATGTTCGCTCTATTGAAATTTCACCAATTGTTATTTAAGCACAGAATTAGTGCATATTTTGTAGAAGCAACATTAAATTCGGGATTTTTACTCCCCTGCTGGTGAAATCGGCGAGGGCTATAGTAATTGTCGTAGTCTGTAAGAGAGCTTGAATGACATTGTTTTGGGGTAAAAGGTCAAATATGTAGGTTAACAAAAATTTAAAAAAATAGATTTTTGTTTTCCATATGATTACTTGAGTTAGGACTATCCCATTTAGTGGATACTACTTATAATATTTGTTCATGGTACTTCTATTGCGGGATTGTCTGTCTGTCTGTCCGGGTCACTGATGCTAAAAATTGTTTTGTTTTTTTTTCCAGATAATCACTTGATTTAGGATAGACGATCATTGATGAAACTTCACTCAGTATTAGTTTATGAAGAGTTCTTGTTGGGGATATTGTTTGGGATAAAAAACTCAAATATCTAAACTAAAAAAAAAAGAATAAGATGATAGTGGTTGCTGGCATACTGGTGTTAATGTTCTAAGGGTTGGTTGGTTAGTTGCAACCAATTAAGACATTCTCCTCAAACACACTGATGACGGCAATGGAAAAGTGTGTAGGCTTGTTACAAATTGATTTTTCCTATTTTCGTGTTAAAGTTATAAATATATAATCAAAACTTATTTCGTTTTATCAAATTTTATATCTATTAAATGTCTAAAGATTCCCATTAATACATGGGTGTTGTGATATTGCCAGAGTGTTCTATGTCTTTTTAGAACCAAATAAGGAAAACGTTAAACGTCAAAAAAGACGTGCTGTACACTCTTCACTTCAATCTCTATATCGATCATAATCTGTGTAAACACAAACTACATTACAATTTACATCACTGAATGACGAGGAACACGTATCATAAGGAACATATTCATTGATCTGTACCAAAGTCATTAATAGCCAAAGAACAAGAACATCTTAACAACTAAAATCTTCGATAAATTCTCACGTACACCATTGTCATTTACCTTCACAATGTTTATGTACTACAGTGCCCTTGCCTTTATCATATCTTTTAACCTCTGGACGATATTAGAGGCGGCCTAGTGGATAAAGTGCTCGGCTCGTGAGGTCCCGGGTTCGACTTCCGTCCTGGGCACACTGGTGTTCTGTCTTTCGGATTAGACAGTGAAAACTGAGGCGTGGCACGTAAAAGATCCCTCACTGCTTCGGGTGGGTCCGTTGCAAAGGTCTAAATTTCTATGCAATGCATCAGGCAGATGCCGTCACCACATACGTGAAATTATCGTGGAGTGACGTAAAACAATAATCAATCAAACATTCAATCAATGGACGATATTACCCCCCCCCCCCCCCAAATAAATAAATAAATAAAATTAAAAAAAATTACTGACGACGTTTTTAGAACGTTCTCATTTTCTATTATCTTTAAACTAAAGTAGTACTAACATAGATTAGAACCGAAATGTCACAATAGAAAAATCACGGACCCATGTTAAAGACAGGTGGAATCGCATGCCACGGAGGAGTAAGCATCCCCTATCGACCGGTCACACCCACCTTATGTTATAAATAATTTAGTATTGTAAATGTGGTAATATAGACGATCTAACATGGTTGTATTGTTTATTTTTCAGCCAATAATTGTATCAATTTATGGGCTATCTATATTAAATGGGTGCAAAAACTTGTTGGTGGACCTCTTGACCAACTGCATTGACAACTGTTACCTCGATTTATCTTTTAAATGTAGAACCACAACTTCGTTAAAGTTATATACTTTTGTTGTGTATTTTGATGAACATTTCCTGTTTCTATACATGTCATGATAGTTTTAATATATTTGAAATCAATTTAGTGTGGAATACTTTGTAAATAATCAAAGCATAATAATAAATGCATTTAAGATTTCTATAGCAATATTTGAATTAGGCATCTGTGTTTTGGTTTGAATAATTAATGTAGTTTATGGTAACTGATATACAAAAGACAACTTCTTGCACAAACGTCGATATTTGCCGATAATTATTACATATAGTAGTTCAGCAAAAGTCGTACTCGTAAATTTAAAAAAGATTATATAACAAATGATAATATCTCCTCCCGATTGAACATTTATATATTTTTTATCTTGCATGTTTTTAATAGTTTGTGTATTTTACATTTTGTACCAAACATGACCCCGATATTCCATTTAATCACGATGTTATAGATTAACATAGAAGGAAAAATTTAAGTCATCAAAGTTATTTTCTGTTATAACTTTTTTGTTTATTGTCAAATTAAATACAATATGGCATTAAACATGACCGTCTCACTAATAGCTTTTTGAAACTGTGTATGTGTCGTTGGAAAATTCTCCTTTTTGAGAAATTGTAATGGTAGAGTTTGTAACCAATTTGCTAAACGTTAATATTTTTCCTGAGAAGTGATTGAGCAGAAAGCATTTAATTGTACATCAGATACTTCAATCGAAATCCAGTGAAAAAAAACCCTATTAATAAAATACACAAAACAAATGAATAAGAAACTAACAGTTAATCTTAAAATTTGTTACAATCCGAAATTCCCAGCAATGACGTATGTTTTTCTGCAAGCACATCCACTACCGTCACCGTGAAATGAGTTGCAATTTACACATAACGTTTTTACTTCAATCATTGGGGGAAGGGAGTTAGGAGGGATCACTAAAGAATAGAATGAATACTTTATATGATGCAGTGACGATGCCATTTGATAAAGGATAATGTAGTTGATGATATTGTATTAAGTTATTACTGAAGACTATTTCAGGGGTGTTGAATAAGGATTTACCATACATTAAAAGCGATAGAATTATCTGTTTAAAGAAGAAACGCATGCCTCTAAAGTATTGACGGAAGGGTTATTACATATTTCGATACCCTTTAAACTATAGATCATATCTTTAAAGTAAAGAAGTAGATATAGAATTAAAATAAAAGGCCAACTGAACATCTGTCAAAAATAAATCTTATTCAAAGAGGAAATTCACCATTCTAATCATTTTATGTATGTAATATTTTGTTTAAAGAAAAGCGTAATGATGCCATTAGAATGCCATGGGTTTGCGCAGATATCATTAAAAAGTTGATTTATTTCAAATTTTCACAATTAGTAGAAATAATTAATATCAAAATAATTTTATTTGCCATGTAATCAATCAAATGCAAAATGCAAGTGATAAAATGTCTCATATTTCATTTTCTTTTTTAATCTGAGAAGCATACATTCTATTTTGAAATACTTGAGAGGTATATTAGGTTTAATGATTTGATATTGAAATTTGATGTTTTAGACAGAGAGCTTCTAGTGTTTTACATAGCATGTTTATCGAAGAATAGGTGTTCTCTGTGTACAGTACATGTACTGCAAGTTGTTCGCTTGTGTATTATCACAGGGTGATATTGGAAACGTTTCCTCACCACTCATAAGTTGTTTGTTTCACTTTATAATTAGTTTTTTTGCCATCTTATGTAATTGTTGTAAATTCTGAACGGTGATCCCGACGTTGTCCGGAATGTATGAGGAATCATGTCAATGTTTAACACATTTGTACTCGGATGACATTGACTGGTCGAAACATGAATCAAACGTAAAAATGCGGTTAGTTATTTAAACAAAGGCTCACAAACAATTATAACATCATAGTTCACCTGAAAATAGCAATGCCGCATTGGTTAAAATTACAAATCACAAAGAATTACAATTAGTAGTAAAAAAAATCAATCTTTTAATGCTTGATTGTTTTAATGGTCAGAAAATATCATATAACTAACATTACTTTTCGCATCAATTCTAATCAGACAAATAAATTTGCGAGTCATTCTGGAGACTGAAAATGAAGGATTAAGGAACGTGCGGACAGTGTGTACTTTACGTTTACGATTTTGTGAAATAGCAAATACCTGAAACACCGCAACGATTTTTGTATGAACTAATAGGCAAAACAGAAAACGGAAACAGAGGGGTTTTTTGTTTTTTGTTTGTTTGTTTGTTTTTTTGGTTTTTTTTTACCAAGATCTGAAAATAATTTAAGTCGTTTTTCTACAAAGTCATTAATTGCTATTAATGCAAAATGATATTAACAACAACATCTATGAATAAACGACAGAAATTGTAATGTACATCACCAGAAACGTTTTAAATATGTTTTTCCTACAAAGTTGTATAATAACTGAAGTACAATTAAGTACAATTCTTCAGGACATTAATCCTTGTATATAATAAATGATTTAATTCTAGACATTTGTCTCCATTGATCACTGTTTCTAGTTGAAAGGGGCAATCAGTTTTAAAAATAAAATGATTAATTTTGGGGGTTTTTTTTATATTTGTATAATATTCATGACGTTCTGTTTAATTTGTAGGGAAGTTACCAATCACAGCATGGGGAGTTCTAGGATAGTATCGCAAAATCAAAATGATAGACTATAAATATAATATGTAATACATACAAATAAGATAACAAATAAAAAAAAATACCAATAACAAAAATAAATGTCGTGTGAACGCGGAGCATAGATTTAAATCTATTTCACATAACATTTTTTTTTAATTTTTTTGAGATTATAAATATGATCAATTTACCCCTTTTCTACTTGTTTGATTTTTGTTTTTGTTTTGTTTTATTTTATTTATCTTTGTTTTGTTTGATTTCGTTTTGGAACATTACTGAGGAAATTCTATGGTCGTTACGAGACTCTTATTACACCATATGATATCTCGTTATCCAGACTTTTAAATGATATTCTGGACTGAGACCAATTCCGATCATTTTACACAGATTTGACACCTTATATACTAGAAAGTTACCTACTTCGACTTCTCCATATATAAATACATATGGAATTTACACGATTTGACTCTTTCTACTGGGTATATGTGACGGGTGTTGCTAGCAAGCAGGAGATGCTCACTCTCCCCGGGCACCTGATCTCACTCCATCACAGGGGTTCACATATGGTCTTCAAGTAGACATATTTTGTTATTTTCCATTTGGTTTTCATTTTCACTGATTTTGTATGTCCTCTGGTTTTATGATTTTTGGACTTGTGGTTGGGATTTATCCATCACCTTTACATTGCAACGGACGTAGTATATGAACAGGACATGCCCAATCCTTCAGGAAGTATATAATCAATAAATATTAGTTATTATCCAAATGTATATATGGAATATAGTATTGTCACTCGATGTAAATAAAAATATTTATGCAGTCGAGATTACTGCACTATAAAATGTAATAATTATTTCTATCTCGTTGTGTTAAAAATTGTATGTATTTTGGCAGTGCATTATTTAATCTAGCCATGATTAAAAACAGTAAGTATTAAACAACGGTATTTAAGAATGATATAAAAAATAAACTTTGGAATGTATACAAAGAGGAAATATACAAAGTACAGTCGTGACATATAAGTCAAAAACCTGTCAAAGATCTACAAACGTACTATACATCAATTTTTTCCGTATTGATTTAGAACAACGTTTTCTAAACGTCTTTGATCGTAAAAACTGCACTGCACTTATTGGTGTGTTTTATTTCCTAATGTAAAGATGATAGATAAATCCAAACCACAAGTCCAAAAATCATGAAACCATAGGACATACAAAATCAGTGAAAATGAAAAACAAATGGAAAATAACAAAATATGTCTACTTGAAGAGCATATGTGAACCCCTGTGATGGAGTGAGATCAGGTGCCCGGGGAGAGTGAGCATCTCCTGCTTGCTAGCAACACCCGTCACATATACCCCGTAGAAAGAGTCAAATCGTGTGAATTCCATATGTATCTATATATGGAGAAGTCGAAGTAGGTAACCTTCTAGTATAGAAGGTGTCAAATCTGTGTAAAGTGATCGGAATCGGTCTCACTCCAGAATATCATTTAAAAGTCTGCATAACGAGATATCATATAGAGTAATAAGAGTCTCGTAACGACCGTAGAACTTCCTCAGTGACGATGCTAGTCTAGCACATATATAACCCTGGTTGAGCAGCTTAACTGAAAGTCGCCTAGCCCTCAGAACAAAGTCATTGTAATTTGAACATGCTCTGGAATAACGTATTAACTGAGATATGAATACGCCGTATGCGGGCGATGATGGAATGTTGCTACTTATGAAAGGAAAGTTTGTGATAGCGAAATTGAAATCGTCACGTTTGTCATAGAGTGAGGTGTTCAATTGACCATTAATGTCGAAAGACAACATAATATCTAAATACGAAGTAGAATTACTAGTTTCTGTGGTTTCTTTGACCTCCAGTTCACTTGGATAGATGATGCCAAGGTAATCCGCGAATGAAGGATTATTAATTGAAAGCAAGTCATCTATATATCTGTAAGTAAAATTGAAGCCAAGAGCCAATTGTTTTTTCCTTGCGAAAGCAAAGACTGAATGAACTCAGCTTCGTATGAATAAAGGAATATGTCAGCCAGAAGCGGAGCACAGTTAGTGCCCATTGGAATGCCGACAATTTGTTGAAAAACCTTACCTCCAAACACCACAAATATGTTATCGATAAGAAAGTTCAACATCTGAATGACAGCTGTTTCAGTGTATTTATTTTTGGAATCAGAATTTTCCCTAACAAAGTAAGTTTTATCGTGGCCTATTACTATATATTTGAATTTGCGGCTTCCGTTTTTACTAGTAAATGCATTTTGAATAATTTCCGCTAATCTGTTTTTTAATTTCTGATGAGGGATCGTTGTGTACAGAGTCGAAAAGTCAAAAGACTTGATGGAGTGAATTTTAGTAAAACTTTTTGATTTTAGATGTTCTAACAACTCTTTTGAATTTTTAAGGATCCACATTTGATTAATTCCACTTCTGGAATATACTGTTTCGCAATATCTATGAAGGCCAGATTTAATTTCTGATAATATTTTTGTGAGTAGCATCGATACAGATTTTGTGGAACACTTCGAGGAACCAGCGATAAAGCGTTGTTTGTACGGAGTTTTGTGCATTTTTGGAATACAGTACAAATATGGAAGTTCTAAATTCAATTTATTTGAGTCAATACCAAACGTATTGAGGACAGATTTATGATTCTCGAGTACTTCCGAAACCGAAAAGTTCGTGAGAGTATAAGTAGGATTTCCTGGAGCTGAATTTAATCCTAATTCTTTCACTAGGCTGTCAAAGTAATATTTCTTACAAGTAAATGTATAATTATTAGATGCTTTATCTGCTGGTGTAATGATATAATGTTCTTGGAGGAAGGTAAGTTCTCTGACAACATCAGGATCTTTAAAAATAGATTCGAATCTGGTGTTTACAGAAACTTGTAATTTTTTAATTTTTGATCTCAGCAGTACTGCAATAGATTTTATCCATTCCGAAAGAGTGTCGACTTGTACTTCCTCTCTTTTTGCCCATCGTGTGGCATATTCCTCGCAGCAGTTCATAATATTCTCAAAATTTTGGCTCCATGTGAATGATCTAGGTTCTCTGTATTTTGGACCTTTAAGTAAAAGTTCTCTTAATTTAGTGTTTTTAACTATATCGAGATCACCAGTAATGACATGGCCACAAGGAGAATATACGAAATTAGATGAGGAACATGCACACGGTTGAGAATGGCATGCAGGGTTGCTAAGATCAAGACACTGTAGAAACCCTTTGTAATTATAAATTTTGGATGCAACTGATGGCGTGTAGCTATAGGAAATGCTATACAGGTATACACAGGATTATAGATAAAACTCGTATGTTCATTTAAGACTTCAATTTCATGAGAACTTGTTCACAAGATTAAATATTTTATATCATATTTTGACCTTTGCTTTTACTTGTAGCAATTTGTCAAAGTAAAAAGTTTATATTACAGAAGTTTTCATGAAAATACAATTCAACAAAGTATTTGAATGTGGTCTGACAAAGCTTGGGAATATATACAATAGAGAATAATTTTGTCGTCACATTGCAGTTATGACATATATTTCAAAGACTTGTCATTGAGCTATAAAAGTACCGTACATTTATTTGCCCCCGGATTGATTAAGAACACCATTTGTCCTAATAATCCATCGTAAATTTTGCACTTATTGGTGTATTTTATTTCCTAATGTAACGCAAACAATTAACATACATGTGAATGTGGAATAGTTTTACGAGATTAAGTAATTTTTACATCAAATCTAGAAAGTTGCAATTTACAACTTCCCTTTTTTAGCTATTTTGAATTTTGTATTTTAAAGGGAATTCTTTGAAATGCTGTTCATCAAAGCAATTATCAAATACAGCTTGTATTCCTCAACCTGAATAAGTTCTAACCCTTTTCTCAACTACCCGTAAAACGATCATCTATCGACATTTTCGAAGAAACATGGCAGAAACCTTTAAAATACTTAGTCTGCTACTTTCTGTTCCCCACATCTAGGCCTTTTAACCAAGTGCTTATGGAAACCTAACTACGACGCTACCGCTACCACGTTCATCCTACGCCATTGTCAAAACAGCACCGTTTTTATCAAAGTATACAAAACTAATGTTTATTAAAAGTGTATTCAACTGCACTAGAATTGTCCTAATGCAGACAAATACCCCCCCCCCCCCCCCCCCCCCCCCGCGACTACAAACTTTGAAATAGGGCAGAGAACAAGGTAGAAGTCAAGAGGTCAAAGATTTTGCTACCGACAGACAGGTCTTGCTACAAGGAATGCGTATGTGTAAAATGGAGGAATACATATGTGTAAAATGAAGAATGATGCCACGTCTCTTTTGGTTCAAAAGTTATGGCTAATGTTAAAGCTTTTTAAAAGCGAGTCAAACGTCAAGTTTAAGGAATCGAAAATCTTGGCACCGACAGACAAATCTTGCCCGAACTCTTCCCTTAAAAACACATGAGGTACACTATTTAGATACCTATGAATATTTTATTTGTATCACAAAATACCAAAGAATAAAAAAGTGACAACGTGCCCTTTATAGTGAACAATCTCGGAAAATTTCACCGGTTTATCTCAAGTACTCTACAAGATATGAGGATTTGAAAATAGACAATATCGCATTTTCATACCATTTTCCAGCAAATGAAAATGCACGACCTCGCAATTTCATGAGTGTATAACCTAATCAGTTATGCATAAAATTTGTGATTTATTTATATCAATGTATTCAAGTACTACAGGTATTACAAAAAAAAAAAGAAGATAAAAACACTGATTGTAAGTCTTATTATCTCAAATACATACTCTTAAACTTGAATGTTTTTACTTTGATGAAAATGACGAAGTCCAAATATTCAAGGTTTTTTTCTAAAAACATATACAAGGATTCATATTAATGTAAAAACTTATTAAATTGGTTACTTATAAGGATATTTGAAGGAATTTTGATTGTATGACGATCAGGGGCGGATAACTCTTTAAAAATGTGGAAAATATCACATACCGCTTAATTTTTCATAGTAAAGCTTAATTTTCTATATTAATCTACTATATGTATTATATTCAATATTAAAAAAAAACATAAAGAATTTTGATTGCAAGTGTTATAATCTCAAATATTGACTCTTCATAAATACAAAATGTCGTAAAGTTTGATTGATTTCTTCGTGAAACAATGTCTTATAAACAGGAAACCTGATAATTAGTACTTGTCCGTCAGTATTATGGATACCCAGTTTATTAAGATCGCTACTTAATATCTTGAAAGTTGTTAAAAGGTACGAAATGAAGGTTGAAATTTGCTGGGTCAAACAGCCGGTTGAGGTAATATTACGTAATAATTTAGCCGCACAGGTGACCGCTCTAGACGACGCTACACCGATATACCCTTGATATATTGAAGATGTTGCAACTTGATTAGGAAGTCAACTATTTAAAATATTATATAATTCGTCTTGGGACTGACCATCTGATTGCACATGACGCTGGTGTTTTCATGCGAACTGTACTGAAAACACACGTTTTCGAGTACCAATTACAGGTATATCGGGGGAATATTAAAAGTACATCAATTATTTTCTACAAAATCTTCAAGACATAGTTTTTTAAATAAAAATTACGTATTAAACACCTTTATTTATTTTATAAATCTTAGGTAACGCGATTGGCGTTTCGTAGTACCTTAACATAACTTGTTTTCTCATTGTTATAAACTTGTTCTCATTGTAATATATACACTGGCGGATTTATAAGGGTCGCCCCCCTCTTTTTTTTTTTTGACACAAGTATGTGTAAATCTTTAGATTTCGCACCTAAATTGGCAGAGTATTTTGGCTTACGCATTTTGATGAATTTGAACTTAGTCATTTGCGATGGGCCTCACTACACATGTGTAATATTAAGGCCCAATCTCTTTTGCTCCAAAAGTTATGGCTAATGTAAAATTATTTCAAAAGTAGGTCAAACGTCAAGGTCACGGGGTAAACAATTTTGAAACAAACAAAAAGGTATTCCTACAAGAAATATTAATGTGTTTTGTGAATACTCCATCTCTTGTTTAAAAGTTATAGCCAAGATAAAAGTTTTTCAAAAGTAAGTCAAACGTCAAGGTCAAGATCACAGGGTCAAACATTTTGTTACCAACAAAAAATCTTTACACAAGAAATACACGTGTATAATATGAAGACCCCTTCTTTTTTAGTTCAAAAGTTATGGCCAAGGTTAAAGTTAAAAAGATACATACCTCATATGTCAAGGTAAAGGTCAAAACATTTTGAAACCGACAGAAAGATCTTGCCACAAGGAATACACATATCTAATATAAAGGCTCCGGCCCTTTTGGTTCAAAAGTTATGGCCAGGGTTAAAGTATTGTGGACAGACACACGGACAGTGTGATTCCAATATAACCCCCAAACCCTCAAAAATGGTTTTGGGGAGGGTTATTGATTTATTAAAGTTGACCTATCACTATAAAAAGCCGAGATGTTTCGATTTTTTCGGGAGCGAGGTCGACCCTGGGCAACCTTGCTCCCGTATGTTTTATGAATACTAATGGAACGACAGACCTTATGCTCGAACAAACCTCTTGCTCACGGTGTAAAAGTTTCAGGTGGCGTCATGCATTATTTTATTCTAAGATCTCTTAGACCGGTGCAAAAAGTGAAGTGGAGTAGAGGAAGAAAACAATGTTTAAAAATCATATATTAATTAAAGATACCACTAATACTGTTCATTTATAACTATTCGACTTCATATGGATTTCCAATTAAAATATTATACAAAACTGTGCAGAATTTCTAACCCATTGACCACTCCTAGCTGAAGAAAGAAAGATTAGATGAAAAGAAAATATGCTGTTTGAAGAGCAGAATCTTATTTTTTCTTCTCTTCATCACCTTTTTTATTTAAACATAGAAATGTAAAAGAAACGTTTAATCGAACACTTTGAAGTAAAAAACGAAGTACCGATGGGAAAACCATATCTCATAGTATATGGAATAAAGGAGGACAATATCGTGTTTAATGTCATATTCAGACAAATGCAAACAACAATAAAATCGAGGTGAGATCAGGTGACGGGAGGAGCAAGTGCCCCCTGGTTGCATTCAACACCCGTCGCAAAAGTCCTGCAACAACCTTTTAAGTCTAGGAGGTAAATACATAAATATACACGCATGAACATACGAAGAGGACACGACCATGAAGTCAAATTTCCCATTTTAGGCATGAAGTGCTGCCTGCCTGAATTTCCGGTGTCGGAAACGCAGGTGAACAAATGTCTGTATATACATGTTATGGGTATTATGTCAAATCAAATGTAGTCAAAAAGTTAATATGATTATTTTGTATGGTCATGTCCTAAAATATCGGTTAACAAGAAAGCGTCCGTGGGAATACTATACACTAATTCTGAATTTCATTTTATATATGAGGTGAGGTGGAAAAAAGAATGTAAATTTGAGGGGGGTAAAATTGGACGAATGTCAACAGGGTAAAATATGGAAGACGAGGTTATAGGATATGGCAAGAAGCTATGTAAAAACATATGCGTGTTTACATTATAGATATAAACTTCCATCCGTATTGTATAATACAGTCAAGAATGCAATAATAAACACATTAGGAATTAAACAAATATTAAAATGTAAATAAATGAATTCCTCTAGTGTTGCACAAGCTAAATATCGATGTACACAAAACATAATGTTCTTGTACGTTTTGACCGTCTGTGCAGTCAGCCGCCAGTCAAATGTCACGGTTTGCCGATTTGACATTTCTTTGATATGGTGTGCGAGAGCGTTTGGGTTAGACGTTCATTTAGTATTCATACCTCGATCCCGTAATAATGTTCAAACATTTCGGCTTTTTTTATGGTTAGAGGCAAGCTTTAAGCAATTCTTGTGCGGTTCTCAAAGGCTGATATATTGTTATGAAGCAAATCTACAAGTTCACAATGCAGAAATGGGCCACTTTCTAGCCAAATGTATTTGATTGATTAGAGAAAATAAAGTAAAATTGTCAACACATGAGTACAGTACGTAGAGGAACAAAACGAAAAAAAAAAAACAGTGTAGGGTGAAGGTATTGAAATGTGAGGGAAGATGTCACGTTTTCATATGACACGTCCTTCTGATGTGGTAATGTCGTATCTGTAACCCGATAAGAATTTACAAGACAGCGTTTTATCTGTCTATCTGAATACACATTGCAAATGTCATGTCACCAATACAACATATTGCATTGCAATACAACGAGTTTGGTACAAATATGCGAAATAATCAGTTTAATATAAATACTTTTTCTTTTGTATTAGCTAGAAATATGCTGCTTTTAAAATTAAAATCATCGTGAAAATTTTGTTTCAGTTATTCCCGTTTTATCGCTATTTAAAATGCATTTTAATCAAAGATTCAAACCTTATTATAACTTGCCTTGATAACAATTTTGTATGCATTTCTGAGTCAGAAAATTATCCTGAGTAGCCTATAATAATTTGTATTTTTAAACATTTAATTGAATTGACTACTCTGATTGGTGAACCGAATGACACATTAAAATTTTCAATTTCTATTCTGCATACACATCAATCCTCGAATTTACATTTACTAGTTTTTATTAGGTTTCATTCACGTTGTGTGTGCATTGATCACTTATCTTGCGTATCCTCTGATATCCCTTGAGAAAAGACTTTAACATTTAAGTCAGATTCCTCTTTCAAACTCCCTGTGGGTAAATATTTCTAATATTAAATTTGTAAAAAGTGTCAATGTATCTGATTTCTTTCACATCTTTTTTTTTTCGCCGACACACTTGTCAATCAGTATCATTCAGCGACATTAATTTGGAATATCTTCATTTAAAACATTGTATGTATCATTTATTCAATTCTCTAAAAAAATCTATAAAAAGTACACTAAATTATGATGTTAAGCCGATACATAAATTCGTAGCTGGGGTAAACCAAATTGCTATTTTATGCAGGATTTTAAAATTTACATATATCAAAGATAACAAGTAAAACCTAATAAAATGAAAAATTCATACGTTATTCAGAGGCACAATGAAGCTCAAACGGATTTGTAAGATTAGATATATTACAAAAAGATTCACGTTAAGCTAGGTATTGATTACTCCCCATGAACTGAAGGGATCAAAACGTTATTATTCTTTTGTCCTAATCGCCCTATGAATGTTCAAAACTAAATCAATTTAAATGATAACATAAAAGATTGAACGATCCCTGCAGTGAACGATCGAGGTTGTCACATAGGTACCTTGCCTAACACCTAATACATTTCAACATGATGATGTAAAAGTGGATAGTGTTTTCTTCAAACCATGTTGGCGAACATACGATATCATTGACAATTACAGCTTTTGTCGCACCAAAAGTGCAAATTATTTTAAAGACCATGTCCAAAGCAAACCTAAACAATAAATTAACAGCAACAATCATCTTGATCATAATTATTTTTATTAACGTACTCTCACTAGTACTTATATTTATATTATAGTAACTAATAATCTTTCAGTCTAAAAATGTTAAAAAAAAAGCAATAAGTGATCTGAATAAGTTGTAAGGTAGATTCAGGTATAAAAATGCAAACGGAAAAAGCAATATAAGAGAAAACTAGTCATCCAATATATTTGGATTACAAAGTAGATGCGACATCAGTTAGGGACAATTGGTAATTAGGTCATTCAAAATTACAATGGTCATTCAATTGATTTTGTTAAACGGTTTAAGCGCCGCCATTCTGTCTGAAAATCAAAGGCACATGCATAACAACTTATGAAATATCATTTTCGTAGAAAAAAACAGGCCACCAGGTTATTAAAAGTGAGAGCTCATAAAAATGTAAGCACATAGAATATGAAATAAACGCTATAAAAAGAAAGATATAGACTAAACGATTGCTAAAAGAGCCTAACAAAATAAATGTGAGATAAGATCCTCATTGTGTAAAAGTCCCTACATACAGAGAAAACGAAGAATAGAGTAGAATCCAATTTCTTATATGTTAAGATAATGCCGGTATTGAGTGCCCATGGCAGTTAATCAGAGGGCAAAACAATCTACATGTGGACAATTAAAATATACAACAAATCTCTCTCTCTCTCTGATGCACATAAAATCCCACACATCATTAATATACAGTCTGCCATTTCAATTTAACATTTAGATTTGTTTGATAAACTTAGAAAAATAGTATAAATTAAGTATCAATATTTCCATGCTATTAAGTGTTATTGATTGTTGTAAATATTAGAATTTACGAGTTTTAATACCATGGTGTAATTATTGAGTTACATTATATTTTCATTATATCAATGATTGACTGTGAGAACATTATTTGGAAAACTGTTTGATGAGGATATGATAATTAAAACATGCATCAAGGTCCATATCTTGATCTGACATTTCTGTGTACAATAAAAGTATATCCTAACAGGACTATCGAATGGTAAAAGACAAAGTCGAGAAAGTGGTGCGCATGTTCCCCTGTCGGGACTTGAGGTGAATCAAATGCCATGAATACGTAGGCATCTTTTGCTCTGGTCACACTCACTGTGAAACCTTCCTCCTAGGGTTACTAAATAAGTTGAGCTTCAATTACATTGAGTATTCAAGTTATATTGTGTTGCGTCTGTATAAGAAATTGTAATGTTGAGGTTGCGTTTTCTTTGGGGAGGGGTGGCGGTTAAGATATTTTTTTGGGGGGGGGGGGGTTTGGTTTGGTTTTATTTTAGTTCTTTTCACGAAAGTTTTATTGTTCTTATATATATTCAGTTTTAAATGTCATGATGGCAATTAAATCCTTTTCTCCAGCAACATCGTTTTGAAGCATCTATGAATGACTCGGCAATCTTCCGATGATAATTCTAAATTTATCTTAAATATTTCAATATTCGATAACAAATATTTACCTAATATAGACTGATACAGCTTTATACCTACGTAAATCGACTGACGACAATAACAATATCGTTATTTGCCTCTACCGCTATAGTATGTGTACATTGTATGCATTCCGGCCAATTCGTTCTTTGTGCGAGATATGCGATTTGAAACCATTGGTATTGCGAAAAATCTGAATTCAATTTGTGTCTGAAATGTAAAGTCAACCATCTTGCTGACCCTGATTTTATTTTGCATAAACTTTTACCCATTTCTCAAGATATTAGAGAAACTGAAACTACCTATTCAAAAAAAAGTCGAGGTGAGTGTAACTTTATCTACTAGCCACCTTTGTAACGGTACCAATCACTACGATACCGAAGCTTTTATAAATGATAATGCAGTTAGTATAGACATAAAGGGGAGCAATACATAAAACACGATTCAGTCACGGTAACTGATCTTCAGCGACATTTGTCGGACCCTATATTACCATCAGCTCTTTTGAAATTAGAGGTTTAAGAAAAGGAGTTTGAAAAATTACATCTTAAACGTGAATACCATGAGCATGTTAATATCATTCAAACGGGATTAAGAAATAGAAAGGCGTGATCGCACTGTGCAGAGAGTTTTAACGGAACTTGACTTACAAAGTAAATCCGACTTAGGCATCCTCGATAGAACTCGATATATCTCGAACAGAAATGTGCCTTGGAGGACCTTTTGTTTCAGAGCCAGAAACAAAATTGCATATCCGAGTCAAAAGGGCTCATAAGGATTTCAGCTTTATCTCGCTGGTAAATACTAGTAGCAGGAAGTAACAGTTGCTCACAAACGGTCGAAATGCCCGTTATTGAAGGATCCGTTTCAATTAACGACACCGAAATATCAAAAATGTTTGGACATATCGCAAAGGAGAATTTAAATGGCCAAACTCAAACTCAAAAAGTGACTGCAGACAATGACTTTGATCTACATATAGATTATGTAGCTAATATTAATCTTGCTGACAATGATGCAGCATACTGCATGTGTACACTATCCGATAGACGTGCTTAGATAGGTACAGGAAAACAATCAGCTCGAATGATAGATGTTCACGGCAACGTAGAAAGAGAACATTTCCTTGATTTTTATCCTTATAATATGACCGTAGCCAGGAATGGCGATATTTTATTACCAAAAGGAAGTAGTATTAAAATTATAACAACTGCAGGTAACCAATCTACTTTCTACAATGCAGATCCGTATTTCGTACAAGGTGTATGCACATCCTGTTCAGGCGACATTTATGTTTGTCTTACTCAGCGAACAAACGGAAAAATTATAAAGCTGAATCCCAATGCAGGTGTTGCGAAAACCATCGAATTTGATCATAAAGGAAATCCGATTTTTATTAATCCAACTAAAATAGCTGAAATCCAGTGACCAATGATATCTGTGTGGAAGATTCAACGAAAAATAACATTATTGTCGTAAGTCAAAATGGCGATCTTCAATTAACGTATAACGGAAACCGCAACGACTCATTCTCTCCATTTTATGTCACCTGTGATTCAAACGGATACATTCTTATGGGTGATAACAGCCACTTTCGCATCCATCTTTTAAACAAGGATGGAAATTTTATTCAGTATATTCATCCTTTGAAAGGATGTCTTGTAGATGTGCATGTGGGTTTCAAAGTTGGGGTCAGGCCCTTGGGATGGGGGAAAATGGGTGGGGTCGGAAAAGCTTGTCCGGGCTTCTCCTCCTTAACTAAAGGGGGAACAAAAGTTTTGATGGTGTCATATAAAAGGATGTGGCTTGTAGTTGTACATGTGGGTTTCGAAGCTAATGTTAGGCCCCTAGGGTAGGGGAAAATGAGCGGGGTCGTAAAGGTTGTCCGGGCTTCACCTCTTTAACTAAAGGGGGAACAAAACTTTTGATGGTGTCATATGAAATGGTGAGGTTAGTTTGAAAACTTAGTTCTTCTTTCACACATCTATTACCACCACATTAAAGCACGATGCGGGCGTTTCATGCACCCATTAGCGGTGCCCTATTTTTATCGTTTAGAATCATATAATCTGCCTATTTGATTCACGCTGACTTCGGAAATGTCAATTTCAGCTTAAGAAGGAAGATAGATCATTAAAATCAATTTCTTTACCACGGACAGTATACATGTTAAAATCCCAGAACATGATGTCAGATTTGATTTATTAATATGACCGACTATTAAGTGCATTGGTTCAATTATACAATATAAACCACTTGTGAAAAGTGTTTGCACATATTTTGACAAGTAATGACTTTTGCCATGCCTGTGAATTATTGATTTATTTCCTCAATGTCTGACAATATAGTCTTATTTTATATCTTATATCTGATTTATTGGCTATTTAATGCTAACATGTTCTCATGATTATTATTTTCATTCGTTTAACTTGACCGCTGATTTTTTAACTTAATGATCAAATTAAAATTTGTGACATCACTTGATTATAGTAACTTTTAAAGCCATAGATATGAAATAAATCTGATTTAATTTCATGTATAGGCTTACCCATATTTTGTATTCCACTTTTATCTTGTACCTGCCTCTACCCTGTTGATATATTTGTGTTGTCTGAATGTTTCAATCATGATTTTTCTGTCTTAACGAGTCCGTTCTCGGTACGAGTTTTAATGCGCTGCGCAAGTTTTAGCATATGTCGATCGATTGTAATCGTTTAAATAGTCGGCGTCTTAAAACATTAATAATATTTAAAAAGAAATTATCAACAAATTATAAAATCAGCATAGTTTAACCAAAATGTATCTACCCAAACTAAATATATCAAAATTAATTCCCATAATATCTGATTAGGACATTTCAAAACGTTAAAAATAATGGGGTTTTGTTTTTTGTTAAATTTCCACCAAAATTAAACCAAGCGGTGAATTTTTCTACAATTCTCTGAAAATTATTTTTCTTCAGCATTTCATCACTGACGAAAAAATTATTAATTTTCCTATTGTAGTTTTTGAGATATTTCTACCCAGAACGGCCTCGTTAATGGACTCGCATTCACCTAATGGGCAACATGTGCACCATTGGTGCATTAATATTCGTAAGTATGTTATAACAACAAATGTGTGTATAAAGAACAGAATTCTTTGTTTTACGCCAATTACGGCCAATTTTTATTTAAAGCAGGTAATGTTGATTTGTGTTCGTTTTGTTTTGTGTCAGTTTACAACATGGGTAGTTAATCATGAGACGTCCGATATAGCAAGCCAGCCTGAAGACGTGTGTTCTCATTGCCAGAAGGTATACATTTTCACCGCGGTGCGCTGTTGTAAAACTACACAAATATAGCACCGGTTATCTTTTTAACATTCATATTATTTTAGTTGTCTGATCCATGAGGTAGCAGATAATATTATTTTCTTTTCCTTTCTTTGTGTTGATGGTCTTCCGAGGAATCTGATTGGTTAAATAATTGAGTTGATTTCTGCATCACAATTGCCGGATCTATTTTCCTCTGAAATACAAAACCTATTTATGGAACAATGATTACCGTGTTGTTAATCGATTAAATAACATTGTTTTGTTATATTTAACGAATCCAAAGTACAAAAGAAACCGCACTTGACCTCAAAAACTATAAGATTAAAATATAATTTCGTACTATTATTCAATAGAAAAGTAAAATATAACTAGGTCTATCAGCTAGTCTACTAGAAGGTTACCTACTTCGACTTCTCCATATATAAATACATATGGAATTTACACGATCTGACTCTTTCTACTGGGTATATGTGACGGGTGTTGCTATGAGATGCTCACTCTCCCCGGGCACCTGATCTCACTCCAGGACAGGGGTTCACATATGCTCTTCAAGTAGACATATTTTGTTATTTTCCATTTGTTTTTCATTTTCACTGATTTTGTATGTCCTCTGCTTTTATGATTTTTGGACATGTGCTTTGAATTTATCCATCATCTCTACAACACTACAGTACCCCAGTGGCGAATCTAGGATTTCCGAAAAGGTGAGGCCTACATCTGCATTATCCAAATACTCAGTCATTTTTGGTGCCAAATCTGGATTTTTAGCCCCCGTCCCTACCCCTCTAAGTCCGCCACTGAGGACATGCTGTATAGAAATGTATGTAATCAAATACAAAACAAAAACAGTACTCGTCTGCTACTAGTCGATCGCTCGACAATGGACGCTGATAACTATAACATGTAAATTCTACTGTATCATAGCCGACTAGGCAAACAGAAAGGGCACCAGAGATGGTGCTGCCTCCGATCCAAGTCCGTGAACTTACACACACATGTATCAGAAATAAAATAGTAATGTAGTGCCACAATAAATTGTTTAATGGACACTTATTAAATTTTGTTTTCAGATATAAGCTAAACAAAATGATAAAAAAGGAATCCTATAATTTTAGGTTGATTGAGGTATCAACCTAAGATTTCGACGGAAAAAGTTTTCCGTCCAAATTTTAGGTTGATACCTCAATCAACTAAAAAAAATATAGGATCCATTTCTTAAGTTCAAAAAAGGCGGAACACGCTCCATATACTAAGTCACTCTTACCATCAATACTGATGTGAGCAAATATAAAGAGTTGTGTAATAAGGCTATGAGGACAGGACATGGATTGCGGGAGTTCGAAGGAGTAAAGGGTAAAGATTGAGAATTGAGATAGGATTGGAGAAATAACTAGGGTAAGTTTGTAGAAATGAAGGGATTCAGAGATATGGCGATTGAATTAGCAAAGAAAGGGGAGAGTCTTTGTCTGCTGCAGCATTTGCAAATTATCATGGATTCAGAAATCGACACTACCTTACCTACATGTATATAGGCTGCGTACTGAGAACCACTGCATAGTTAAATTGATTACATAAATTCGCTTCACTGAATATTACGTATAGATAAACATGTAAAAAAAGATATTTTACGTTTTCTTCCTACAAAAAAGGACATGAAAGATCATCTACATGATATCCATCAAACAAATTGAGATTTATAACATTTATTGCCTTATACATAAAGACATGTTAACGAATTTTGCAGACTGTTGCAATGATATACATAATATTAATGACGCAAGGATAGACACACTTTAATATTTCCTCGCCCACTTATTAATCAACATGATATACAATTTACAATTAATATCGTACATAGATGTTAAAGTATCAGCTAAATCATATAAAAAATGTACATTCTCAATGCCCCAATGTAGTTCCACCGTGGCTTACTCGCGTCTTTTCTGTCGGATGAGATAGTGAATATCAACATCACGTGTAACGGTAGGCATAAATGGTCCCTCACTTCTTCAGATGGGTTTGCTGCAAAGGTGAAAGTTTCTGTACCGTGTACGTGGCAGATGCCGTATTCATATACGTGAAGTAATTGTGTAGTGATGTGGAGCAATAATCATTCAATCAATGTACATGCTCTTTATATAGAACTGGACTTATACAAGCACGAGTTATGCTTCTTTGCAAACTTCCTTGCCCTTCTTAGTAACTCCGTACATAGGCCTAATCACATTTCCAGCAAATATCTAAAGAAAAACCCAATTGATATAAAAGCTAACATATATTCAAGATTCAATCAAATCTAATTAGATCATTCTAATTGGGGAGACTTTCCTGTTCTACTTCCCTAATATTTGATATACCCATCTGCAAAACCTTCTATATGCAATATATCTGTAAACTCTGGAAAAAAAGTAATCAATGGAAGAACTCAAATCGTAGTGTATAGCGTTTGACAATGTAAAATATTATCAATGGAGTTGTGTTTCCACATTTCCCTCAGCTTAATGTGACATATTAACGATTCATATTTTCAATGGTTTTTTTTATTTATTGTATACTCATGAT
The DNA here is from genome assembly GCA_035048485.1 of Pteria penguin. Taxonomy (NCBI): domain Eukaryota; kingdom Metazoa; phylum Mollusca; class Bivalvia; order Pterioida; family Pteriidae; genus Pteria; species Pteria penguin. The sequence goes on from CM068593.1 coordinate 18,285,383, forward strand.
TATTCAAGATAAGAAATCAAACACTAAGATTTGATAACGTTAATAATGACTGAAATATGGATTCTGCGGATACAGATTATGTGTACATGTTGCTTTGTGAAAACCTAATAACAAATTATGTATGTTTGATGAGTGTGTTTGTAAAATATAGAACAATGTGCATTATTAGCATTAATATGACATTTTATTGGTTCAATCATTTATTAAACGTTCAAATGCCTTCATTCAACTTGTCCTTTTTCACTAACTCATGGATTTCTTGATTTTCTTCAAGTGCACCATTTAACTGACGATACTCATAGTAGCTGGTTTCTAATACATGTATATTAGTACAGTTCACGTGAAAACTCTCATGTAATGTGATGCATTTTACATTTGCCTAATCTTCTTTCTCCTTTACTTTAGTTATAGACTGGCAACATCTACGCTCTACTTCAGTTGGCATTTGTTGGCAGTTATTCCAGGAGCACTTATAGGTTACGATGTACATGTACATAAGTACTACTACTTGAATGTAACACTTTTATCACATACTAAATGCACATGGTATAAATTGTTTCCTACTGTTTTGTACTTTAAATATGTGCTGTAATAATACAGCAATGCCATAGTTGTTTAAAATTGCATTGGCAGATTTAGATGGGGTTGTTGTGCGGGGTTGCAAAAAAAAAAAAAAACAAGCCACCTAGCCCCCCTTTTTGGTTGGAAAATATTACGAAAAAAGTCTTCTTCTGGACTGAAGAGCGCAAAGCATTTGTCATGGGAGACTGCAATCCCCCCTCTCAAAATTTGTTAGATGGGTCTATGAATTTGTGATGAAATAATGATGCAAAGCCATAGCTCTATCACAGTTGATCAATGCAATAAGACATGGCGCATGTAAGATCATGCAGTCTGGCTGATTTGTCTCTCCTATATTACATAGGCTATATTGTACAGGACTATTAGTATCGGTGCCTTATTTTGTATAAAAAATATAGAACATATATACCTTTTAATTTAGTGCACCATATGCACATTTCGACATTTTATGTCTTTTCAGTGATGCTCGTGGCCAAATGATTGGAATTTTCAAAATATATAAATATTTGATGAGCAGTGTTGAAACCAAAATGACTGAAAAGTGAACTAAAGAATCTATCTAATGACAGAGCTATGCATGAGGGAGATACTCCTTAGTTTTAGAGGGATTTACTTAATTTGATGACTGAAAATTGGAAGTATATATTTCATGTCGGTATGAAAGCACTGACTTATTATGCCCTCGGGAACTACCAACCCAATAGCAGTATACCTTTTAATTTAGTGTACCATGTGCGTATTAATATGTTTTCATATTTAAATATACAATATATGTATCGATTCTCCTTCAAATCCTTCTCTTTGTACATGCGAGTATAAGTTGTAAGCAAGTGAACGTGGCTGTCAAGCACGTTCACGCGGCAGCCAAGTGCGTGAACGCGACAGTCAAGCCCGTTAACGGGGTCTCGAAATTAAGTTCAAATCAAGAGGAAATCTGCATTAACGCAAACGCGTGTGTTCAACAGTCCTGAGCGAACGAGGAAAGCAAACGTCACATTCACGCGACGTTAACATAATGTTATGTTAGGACTGCACTGTATGTTATCATCATGATATGTATGTTATGATTCAGGTGAAAAGATTGAAAGACAAGTATAATCAGTATCATGAAGAAGTAAGCATCCCCTACTTACGGGTCAAAGTTACCTTATAGCTTGTCAGGATTTGATGCAAAGAAAATTCCTAATATTTTCTAGATTTCTTTGCATTGACAATTCTTACTGGATTTAAGTAACAGGTGTTGCTATGAAGCACGTTGATACTACTCTCCCCGGATAAAGCACCTTAGTCGCAAATGAGGGTTCACTTTTGCTCTTAAGTAAAGGTTCTTTTTTATCATTATTCTATTTAATTTTTTTGTGCTGTTTTCCTGGTTCGTTGATTCTGCATGCTCTTTGCTTTCTAAGGTTTAGTGTATTATCATTCTTTGTACTTAAATATCGCCTGAATTTCCTTTTAACTTCATTTTTCTCTGACAGGTTTGAACTCTCCATTCCGTTAGAAAGATTTGTAGGCGTTTGAATTTATATTCATTTTTCCGTTATAACCAAATACGATCGGAAACCTTTTCGAAAGAGCTGAGTAAAATAAAGCAAATCCAAGTTAAACAATACCACTAAAGGCTGATGACTCATGTTCCTAGTATTTTTGAGGAGTTTTGTTGGATTTAGCTTTCAAGACAGGATGTTTGAAAGGTGTAAGTTACTAATTTGCCACTCAATATTGGACACCGGTTTTAGTTATGCTACATTAACTTGTGTAATGGCAAACACAATAGAAATTTATGTAATTTGATGAAAATCAGTTGTGCTGGAAGTATTTACTTTTCGGCTAGCTATATTTGCAATAACTTCAAAGGTTAAGTTTGAATGTACTTACAACAAACCAAGCAAACTGGAAATGGGAAATAATTATGTTCATATACATTGAAGTCAGAGTAGCAGTTTCACATGGTATGTGAGTTTTATCGCAGATCATTACTGCTTATCAATATTTATCATATGTAAACAATGTGAACGTGGATTTCCTGTTTATCCTCATGGTTTGCATTGATAATCTTTGCATACTTTATATTAATAAGTATACATACGTTCATACCTGTTTCTTCTCAGGTAAGTATAAGTACACAAATGTTGCGTTATTGCTGCACATGTTTATCAATAGGATTAAGTACGTCGTTCTTGATTTAGTACTTTTTTATTTGAATTAAGTCTGGATTCTCTGCTTTGGCGTCCAAGCATCTAAAACAAAACACACAGTGATGTCATGCCTACTTTTCCCATCAGGTATTTAAATAATCATCATTTTACATTGCCAATTCTTACATGTTCCATACTGTAGACCTCCTTAATCGGTTAACCACGGCATTTGGTAGTATCTTGACTACCATCATATGAAGACACCGTCAACACAATGTTATGTCGAATGAAACATTACCACGTTAGACAGTGATGAACCTGAAATTCAGAGGTGAGACAAGGTGTCCGGCATGTGCTCTAACCTTTTTATGTAGGTGGTATCCATTACTGATGCTTAAAATATAAGTAACATTGCTATCTTCTTTTATTGTAGTTATTTCCATATTGATATAGTTAGAAATGTTCAATTACTATCCGAATTTAATTATTTTAACCTGTTTTTCTGGTTTTATTCTTGCTCTGAATAGGAGAGCTATTTATGGATGCAAAATATCTCTCTCTTTATAGTTTTGCTTTGTAGTGAACCAGGAATGTGACCCGATGAATCGATAAAACACACAAACGGAATTACAATGCCACTTTAATGGATCGACCAAAGTCGATGTAGCCATTATATTTTGATTAAATAATTTTGTATTTTTATATGTCTTTTTCTCTACATGTATTTCTTTCTATTCATGTCAGTGTAATCTTATGTCTTTCAGTAGGATGTCTTTTCTTTTATGTATTCATTCTTGAAAAACATATAGGAGTTAAGCGCGTGTGACACATGAAACCGTATTGATTGGATGATTAACGTTAGGAGTATTAGAATTACGGCGACATCTTACGTGATTAATAACCATATCTAACATAAAATCCCAACCTAGTGATCATTTTAACTATGTCGACACAAGAGCTTTGCCTCGTTTAAACAAAAACCTCTCTCGATTACTTGTGGAATCAACTAGAGATCTTAGGATTTCTGCCTTTTTGAATTAAGAATGTTACACAAGAAGGTGCTAGACTTGGCATATGTCTCTATATATTGAAACTGGTGGTATTTCGCCGATAACAATGCTACAAAACCTTACTGCCGTAGGGGATTGTATTTGTATATATCATGTTTGTACCCGGAAAGGTCATTTCAATTGTTAAATATTCATCTAATTGTAACTATGTCGACACAAGAGCTTTGCCTCGTTTAAACAAAAACCGCTCCCGGTTTCAAACTGAAAACTTGTAAATTAAAAAAAAATTGTCTCTAAAACTTTATTCACTGGTTAGCTTAACCAGTGGATAGCTTAACCAGTGGTTAAAATTTCGAAGAACTGGACCGAGATGATGATCTTAAGGTTGAGGTTCTTCTTTGTTAAGAACTAAATACATGTACTTTATAAATAGTACTCATTTCGATGGATTAGAGAATAAGATGCTTAGATTTTCTGTGTTCGATCTTACTGATCATTTATTTTTCTTTTCTATTATCTTCAATACTTTCATTTTTGATGTGACTTTATTTACCCGATGTTTCAATCACTGGCCTTAAATAAACCCTCATGACAAAGCATAGTTTTTTGTACATCTGGTATTTCCATTCAATTGTTATAATTTTTAGTGATAAAAATCAAGGAATACAGGTATACATGAAATATGGACCAATAGCAGACTTCATTGTTTCGACTTTGATTATGATACGGAATTCAGTCTATTGGCAACGTTTTCGTATTGGTGATATTTTACAGGGAAGTGTTTCAGATCACATTTTTACCATATCTCATGGAACTATTTCACTGTACGTATCCGTTTTGAGTTTTACATACTGCAGCATTCTTTTATGAGTAAAGGCGGGGCAGATTCCGAATGCATAAAGGATATGGTTTGGCTTTATCCTAGGCCATAATGAAAATTTTCAGTTATTTTTTTATAAATACTGTTATAAGTATTTTGAAATCCACATTTGAATTCAATGAAGAAGTATACATAGGTTATATACATTTCATTATTTTCTCATTTAAGATAATAATCATAGTAAAACAAAAAATTAAACAATAAGAGCTTATTTAGAAATTGAAGATAAATCCCGAGGAGTATACCTCATAACAATCAAATCTGGATCATCTAAGCGTTTGTGAAATAATGTCATTGTTCAAAAGTGTTAAATCTGCAACATTCGAATGAAAACACTGTTTTTGCGGTAATATTAGTATAATACTGTAAAAAGTGAAGGGATAATCTGAATTCATGATATATTGAATACTAGGAGAGTTTAACGTTTCGACTTTAATTATGATACGGAGTCTATCGGGAACACGCTGGTACAGGCCATTCAGTGCTCCATGCTTTGTCCGATAGGATATAACTTACTTAACATACATACAGTCTAAAGAAATCTTCATCTAGCAAAAACTTCCGACCATTATATTCTTTAGTGATGTTTTATAGAAAAATGCTTATGATCAAATCTGTACCATGTCTAATTGTTTTTGGAAAAAGTATTAAACATACAATATTCGAATAACAAACACTAATCCCTATTTTTACAGTAATAATCCATAGCACTGTAAAAAACGATGAAATATCGTCAAATGCTGTGTACTGTGACGAATGCGATATATTTGTATATTGGAGTAACCAGGGGGCATCTTAGCAAGAGATTTTCATGTAATCAATTACGTTATATACGTTTTAATTCTGATGACCTGTCAATCTCCGTCGCCATATGGGTGGAATATTCCCGGTGCAACGTAAAACAATAATCTATCTATCTATCTACCTTTCAATCTTGCCTTTGAGGGCTTACATTATTGGAAAATATAGCATTCCACCAATAGTGTTACATTATGTACATAATTAGTACACATTATGTGAAAATTTTATTCATTGCAGATTATAGCAATGTCAATGTGATGGGCCTGCTCAAATTTCCGACAAGACGAAAGCATAGTCATTGGTATCAGTTTTACAATAACACACTTATACATAATGTATCTTTTTCTCAAGATGTATCTTTTTCTACTGTTTTGCCCCACGTTTTGTAACAATTCCGTATTTATTATACCCTTACTGAACTCGAGGAAGCAGGAGAAAGAGATATATCAATCCTGCTTACAGATTTGTAGATGACTTGCTTTCATTTAATAATCCTTCATTCGCGGATTACCTTAGCATCATCTATTCAAGTGAACTGGAGGTCAAAGAAACCACAGAAAGTGGTAATTCTACTTCGTATTTAGATATTATGTTGTCTTTCGACATTAATGGTCAATTGAACACCTCACTCTATGACAAACGTTACGATTTCAATTTCGCTATCACAAACTTTGCTTTTCATAAGTAGCAACATTCCATCATCACCCGCATACGGCGTATTCATATCTCAGTTAATACGTTATTCCAGAGCATGTTCAAATTACAATGACTTTGATTTGAGGGCTAGGCGACTTTCAGTTAAGCTGCTCAACCAGGGTTATATATGTGCTAGACTAGCAACGTCACTGATGAAGTTCTACGGTCGTTACGAGACTCTTATTACTCCATATGATATCTCGTTATCCAGACTTTTAAATGATATTCTGGACTGAGACCGATTCCGATCATTTTACACAGATTTGACACCTTCTATACTAGAAGGTTTCCTACTTCGACTTCTCCATATATAAATACATATGGAATTTACACGATTTGACTCTTACTACTTGGTATATGTGACGGGTGTTTCTAGCAAGCAGGAGATGCTTAGTCTCACCGGGCACCTGATCTCACTCCATCACAGGGGTTCACATATGCTTTTCAAGTAGACATGTTTTGTTATTTTCCATTTGTTTTTCATTTTCACTGATTTTGTATGTCCTCTGGTTTCATGATTTTTGGACTTGTGATTTGGATTTATCCATCATCTTTACACTGCTACACTTAATAAAGATTTTGGACGTCGCCACATTAAATCTACTTCGCGGTGTTCCTTCTTAAAACTAAACATTGTCAATAAAGGTATATATTCCAAAAACATTCGTAATGTTTTCAATCAAAAAAGGTGCAGTCTTGTATTTCCCTATATTTTTAAGAGAGAATACCGAAGACATCTGACAAAGCTATATAACACAAATCACCAAGGACATGCACACAAAAATGACACAAAACACTATGTATTTCATATATATATACATGTACCCCTACCATAGTTTCAATACTTATTGCAAACAGGCTTTCCATTATCTAGATATCAAACATCTTACTCCTACTCTACAACGTGAACACGCTCGTTACTGGATGCATATTATGAAGAAATTACTTCTCCCCAACTAATTACCAGAGTTCCTAAACTTAAAAGAGCCAAATCAATGCAATATTGTAATGATTTCTATCGAGATTTTGCCAAAAAATGGACGAGGCATGAATACCTGCTACGTTGTAGGAATGGGTAAATGTGCGATATTTTTTTCATGAAATTACGTGTATGTAAGCCGAAAAGGAACACGAGGACACGTCAACCATCTGCATTCATTGACCCAGATATAATTGGAGAATTATATAGAACACAAAACAGCTACGTTTTAGTCAGACAAAGCCTTGAACAATATTGTATTTTTTCATTTTGTGAAAGGCTTCCTATTATAATTGCCCTTCTATAGGAACTTGGAATAGATACACAAATTGTATATTCTACATGTACTTATTCCACGCTCTATATGAATAAAAACATTGAGAAACATAAAATATGGTGTGTCTATGAAATACATACTAATAATGCTGCGTTCCAGTTACCTTACATTGAATCATAAAGTATATAAATATCCATTCAAAGAAACATATATCGCAGGATCCAGTAAATAATCCATCAAATCAAACATGTACAACCCCTGCAGTTCAAGAGAAGCTTCAGAAATACTTCAATGCATTCTATTCGAGAAGTTTTGGAAAGCTTTAAGTCTCAAAATATGTCAACTGTGAAATAATGTCTAGTGACAATTTTAATCTTTTCGCTAGTATTACTAGCATCATTGAGAAATGCTACTTAAAAAATAACCCTCTCAAATATTAATGCATTTTGTTGGGCTGTACCAACATATATCTTCTTTATGAAAACAATGATTCAAAGATAGAATAATGGATATGCATTTTTAGATTATCATTATTGCATTGTTATTACAATGATCACAGTAAAAGAAAATGCGTTGACAAGAAATTTATTCATTATGTGAAGTAGATTTTTTACTTCTTACATTATCATTTAAACAAGAGAGATGACTTGCTGTTTGATCTCGAGTCTGTTTTAAGTCTTGGATCTTCGAACGTTGCTCGGAATTTCGGTCCACGCAAAGGCAGAGGTCCTTCTCTCATAGCTTTCAAAATGCCTATTTCATTAATAACATCAATTGGCAAAGTTACATTTCCTTTTTTATGACCTTCGGTGTATGCCGTACCAATTTTCCTGCTATACGTATATCTTTCCTCAGGGAATTGAATCGGTGTCATGCGGCCCAAAAACAATGGGACATGGCGGCCTTTTGTATAAGGTTGACGGTACACAGCTTGATGCAATCGGTCATTCACTCTTTGAGAAACAGGAAGTAATGGAGGTGCCATCCGTAGCATACCGTGTAATCCTTGTGAAATAGTTCTTCCTGCTAAATCTGTATTAGTATCTTAAAATATAATGACATAATTTTTGTGCATTTTAGTTAATTTATCCTGATATTAAAGAACATGTTTTCGTATGTACGATACCAAATAAAAGAAATAACCACAACTGATGTACAATGAACATATATTTTCAATAAAATCTATGTTATTTTATCATTCGGACGGACACAGAGTCAACAGTTATGATTCTGTACATGCTTTATGATTAAAACAGACAAAACAAATGACATTTAAATTGTGTAACAAAGAAAGCAACTGAAGACAAACAAAAGATTGGCAAAGCTGTATGACAAAAATAACCAAGAACATGCACACAAAAAATGGCAATAGTAGAATATACACGTTAGAAAGACATTACAAAAATATTCGTTTTTGCTGCGGTTACAAAACCGACTTAGGACGGTCAATTGAAGTAACAAACGTCGTTCAATTGGTGTGGTTAACACGAGGAAACCAGAGCTGTCCTAACGGAACAAATATTTCTTCCCCTCGGACAACAATGCTGTGTATATTTTGAGAAAATTGCTTTTTTAAACTTCTTAACCACACTCACGGATAGACAGAGTGATTCCTGTATACACCGAAACTTCGTTTGCTGGGTTTATAATTATAAGAATTAGCCACTAACCTTTGAGTCTAGGATCATCATATGTCATTGGAAATGCAGGCCCTTCTGAAACTAAAGCACCTTCTTTCTGAGCTTCTCTCTTGGCTACTTGATTTATGTCGTCTCTGGAAACAACTTGTCTGGAACCAAATCCTACATCATCAGTTGTTACAATGTCTATTTCCCTTTCAAAAGACATGCATCTATCATTTCCAGCGCCTCCAGCAGGACAGTATAAATTTCCAGTGGCGCCACCACAGCTGTTACCACAAGTTGGATGATTATCATATCTTATGAAATTAAAATAATTGGAATAACCAAAAATATTAACATATCTTCCGTGAATATTACTAAAAGGAGTCATTGGTGTGTTGGGCGTATGTCTAGTCCCTCCAATACCCGGATAATCGGTCATTGGGTTTACACCATGTCTAATTTGCTTCTCTCTGAAACGTTCCCAGCAATAGTCTATGAATGCATGATGGAAAAAGAAAACGGGATCCTGAGGAGCGTTTTGCAAATCATTCATAACTTCTCCCACCCAGTTATGAGGGTTGCCATGCTCTGCCTCAAGGGTAGTTTTTCTGAGGGAATTAGGTACATCAAACTCTTCTCCGCCTGTGGTAATTTGAGTGTTACGAATAATGGAAGCATTATACAGAACCATATCTACTATCTCAGGCCGCATTAAAGAACCTCTATTTCCAACTGAACGACGCAAGCGACCTCCGCGAGGTAATGGCCACTCACGAAAATATCCAGTAATAACAGTTCCTACTCCATTCCCAAATACATCAGATGAAAACGATATGCTGTTTCTTTGTGTCGCTCCGGGCATGATAAAGTCAGTAGTAGAATCCCAATAACACAGTGTGACCGGGAGAATCCTTCTTAATGCATTTTCGAATCTATTGAAAGGTAGTAATAAAAAACTGCAATAAATAAAATACTTAGATATCCAATCTTATATCGAAGCGAAAAGTATCCAGATCCTATTTTAAAATCACATGCCTTACTTAGAATCAATTGCACCTTTAGGATTTCCCATATAACAGAAAGGACAAGGTTTACAGGGAGATAAGTTGATTATTTTAACATTTATGGGTGTTAATTTATGCCTCGGTTTTCCAAATTACTTCAACTTAATTTAATATAATTAAGGCGCTGAAATAAGATTTGGAACTGCGAGTACAACATGCGCTAGTAGCATATTTAAACAATGAAATAAAGTAAAAATAACTCACAGAAAAAGATAAACCCTGTGCCATCCAAAAAAGTTCGATCCGCCATGAGCATTCCTCAGGGCATTTCGTCCTCTGTGAAAATTGGCTAGTGTATCATACCTCTGCCAAAAAGAAACAACTTGTTTCTTCAAAGGTACCAAGATTTCGAACGTAAATATACATTTTGAAACCTGAATACAAATTAATCTTTCAAAGCCTCATTATTGATTTTACTGTTAATCAAATAATAGTTGATAGCAAGAGGCAGTAGGTTCCAATATATAGGAGAATAAGTGGAATGATACAAAATGATCCACAATATGTTTTATATGTTTAAACTATAATGCTTTTGAAATCAGTACGTCAAAATGAAGTAATTACTGTCATAATAATATTAAATAATTATTCTTCCGTTGCATACCCTTATGTGACTTTAACTCCAATATGATGTCCAACAGTGTAAATCATAATCACGTTTAAACAGACAAAATGACCAAACCAGAATGTAAGCCAAATCCAGACACGACAAAAGCTAGGACATACAGAAGTTAATGTGCAAAGCTACATACCACTGCGTCACTGGGTGTCTGTCACAATCTTGTGTATGTAATTTGTTAAGTTGCCTAGCGGAGGTCAAAAACAGAATCCATTATGCTAGACGAAGTAGATATATAAGCTATAACGGATCCCTGAATCCGAGTTCAAATCGGGTGAATTAGAGAAGTAAGCATTTCATGAGGACCAGTCACACCCGCCGTGATGCCAAAAGATTATTTGAGCTGGTATAGCTCGTAATCAAGTGAGGTTGTAATAAACACTTTAAATATCAGGTTTGTTACTAGGAGTCACATAGCTCTGGAAGAACCGAGGTTGTAATATGTACCGAAGAGCCTCCTTTATTTACCAATTGGAACCTTACTGAGTGGAACATCAATATAATTAAGATGCAGAAAAAACAAAATGTCAAAATTCAACACATTTCAAGGTCGCATTAAAAATCTTGTTGCCCGACATTTTGACTTCCTTAATTGACTAACCTCTGGTAAAATTGTTTATAGTAGTGCGACATCACTCATCCCTACTAATAATATGTTTAGTACGAAATGTGATAAACCATAAGCACTTATAGTGACTACGAGTTATACTCGCTAGAAAAATACTACGGCATCACGGCGTGTGTGGTTTATCAGCAGGATATCATTACTCCTTCATGGCATGGTATCTAACCCATAGTAGAGTAAAGAACTCTGTGATTGACTGTATTTTTAATTACAATCTGATTAAAACCATATCTTTATTCCACTTATTTATTTGTCCCATAGCGGATAAATATCTGGCGAAACCCCATAAGGGATCATGTTTTGGTGAACTCTCATTTTCAACCAATCCACTACAAAATCGCAGGAATGAAATTAACATCCCCAGTGTTCGCATGTTTTACTTACACTTGTAAGTGTAACCTTCAAGGACGTATTAATACTGGGTCACATATTGCATCACTTGCACATGCCTAGCCGATTCATTGATTTGCCATGGGAAATAACGGTTTCAGGTGACTGGAATGTCATCAGACTTCATCCAAAACGTGATTTCATACGAGGTTTCGCCAAATCGTTATCTGCTTTCGGACAAATAAAGATATGGTTTTAATCAGATTGTTATAAATTCGTCTTTCCATTTCATTATTAACAATTTCCCTTTCTGATTAGCAACATACCCTCCTCTCCTGCATATGGCGTCTTCATTTCACACCTTATACGCTATGCCAGGGCTACTCTAAATACGAAAATTTCGTCCTGAGAGCGAGACCTCTTGCCACGAAACTACTCTTAGAAGGATATATTGAAGAACGCTTGAAATTGTCACTGAGGAAGTTCCTCCTATTTATATACAGACATTTGTTCACGTGCGTTTCCGACACCGGAATTTCAGTCAGGCAGCATTTCTTGCTTTGAATGGGAAAATTTAACTTCGTGTTCTTGTCCCCTTCGTGTGTTCGTGCATTTATATTTATGTATTTACCTCCTGGACTTGAAAGGTTATTGCAGGACTTTTGTGACTGGTGTTGTATGCAACCAGGAGACGCTTACTCCCTCCGGACAACTGGTCTCACCTCGATTTCATTGGGGTTCGCAATTGCCTGAATATGACACTATTCACGATATTGTCCTTTTATTCCATAAACTATAAGATATTGTTTACCTTCGGTACTTCTTCGTTTTTGACTTTTGTATCAATGATTATTTTTAAATTTTATACTACTGCTCAGTAGGTTATGAGGAAATCACGTAAAGTTGGTTGCAGTCATAACCTTACATTCAAGTGCACTTGACAAGTGCGCTTCAAGTTTAGTTTTTCGTCCTGAATACCAGTCATAAAGTTTAGTTAAGTGCACTTGATGTCAAGTTTACTTTAAAGTAATCCCGTCTTCAAGTTTACTATCACGTGACACCAAGTTTACTTTTCACGTTTATTTATTACAATTATCCATTTTCGTATAACACGATAGAAATAATTGTCTTATTATGTACAATTGCATATTTTATATAAGAAAAAACCCTTGTTATAATAGAAAAATATAGTAAATGTACATGTATATAGAAAGTAAACTAAACTTGAAGTGTACTTGGAGTAAACTTGGAATCAAGTTTAGTACTAAACTTAAAATCAAGTTTAGTACTAAACTTGATTCCAAGTTTACTCTGTTGTCGCCAAGTAAACTTGAAAAGCAGTCATAAAGTTACTTTGAAGTGCACTTTATGTAAGATTAGGACTCCACCTAACTGTATTTAAGATATCTTACTCGATATCTCCCAAACTTCAATTGTCGTATCGTACTGAATAAGTCGTCTCTTTCCCTGCGGTTCATTGCTCTACATTCCTTTCGCCTTCTAAAATGTGGAAAGATCTGTCTTTTATTGCGTCGCTCTGGTTCCAGAATATTTATCCCTTCTCTTTCCAACGATTTTAAGTAATTTACTTCATCTTTCGTAAAATTTACATTGTTATCGGACGATGAATGCATGTCCATAAAGAGGGATATGCATGCGGAGAAGGATAGGGATTCGGTTACATTAGAAAATGAAAGTAAGGAATTGTCAATAAAACATTTGTCGTAGGAATTTTCTGAAGGTATTGGTGATGGATAAACTTCCGTTGAAAACTGTATTAACAGAATTAGTAGGCAGCACAGCAACATCTGTAAAGTATGAGAGAGTGAATAAGTGAATGATTAGATGTGGCAGTCAGTTCTCACTCAGTCCGAAAGTCACGTGTTATGAATACATTGGTTATTTAATGAATATAACTCCATTAAGAAATTTAATGTTGAGTCTCAAAATCAATTTATTGACCAATACCACATAAAAATCGTAGTCTGTATTTTATCTGCTTAGGGCAATATATTCGTTTAATTCAAGTTTTATCTATAACGTTATGTGAGAGAAAGGAAAAAAGAGGAGTTACTGGCTCAGTTATGTGGCAGAAGTCACCATGGAGCTATACAATAAATATAGAACATATATACCTTTTACTTTTGTGCACCATATGCGCATTTCGACAAGTTATGTCTCTTTGTGTCAAACAAATGGTGTGGTTAACCGGCCTACCTTCTCACTCACCGTAATAGCAGAACAATCAAAGCACGTACATTTAAAAATTTATAGATAACCCTCCATGTAAAGAACAAGGGTCAACAGGTATCGCATATTGAAAGGTCATAAAAATATAAAGACGTAAGGTATTGTAATGTAAAGATGATGGATAAATCCTAACCATAAGTCTAAAAATCATGAAACCAGAGGACATACAAAATCAGTGAAAATGAAAAACTAGTGGAAAATAACAAAATATGTCTACTTGAAGAGCATATGTGAACCCCTGTGATGGAGCGAGATCAGGTGCCCGGGGAAAGTGAGCATCTCCTGCTTGCTAACAACACCCGTCACATATACCCAGTAGAAAGAGTCAAATCGTGTAAATTCCATATGTATTTATATATGCAGAAGTCAAAGTAGGTAAAGCCGGCGTGGCCTAGTGGTATCGCGTCGGACTCCTGATCGGGAGGCCGGGGTTGGAGTTCCGCTCTGGTCATGCCGGTGTCCTGTCTTTCGGATAAGAAGTAAAAACCAAGGCCATGTGTAGAGGTGTGCATGGCACGTTAAAGATCCCTCACTGTTTCGGTTGGGTCCGTTGCAAAGGTCAAAATTTGTATGCCCCGCATCAGGCAGATGCCGTCACCATATACGTGAAATATTCGTGGTGTGACGTAAAACAAAAATCAGTCAATCATAGTAGGTAACCTTAGTATAGAAGCAATTTATAGATAATCTTCCATGTAAAGAACAAGGGTCAACAGGTATCGCATATTGAAAAGTCATAAAAATATAAAGACGTAAATTATTGTAATGTAAAGATGATGGATAAATCCTAACCATAAATCTAAAAATCATGAAACCAGAGGACATACAAAATCAGTGAAAATGAAAAACAAGTGGAAAATAACAAAATATGTCTACTTGAAGAGCATATGTGAACCCCTGTGATGGAGTGAGATCAAGTGCCCGGGGAGAGTGAGCATCTCCTGCTTGCTAGACACCCGTCACATATACCCAGTAGAAAGAGTCAAATCGTGTAAATTCCATATGTATTTATATATGGAGAAGTCAAAGTAGGTAACCTTCTAGTATAGAAGGTGTCAAATCTGTGTAAAATGATCGGACTCGGTCTCAGCCCAGAATATCATTTTAAAGTTTGGAAAACGAGATATCATATGGAGTAATAAGAGTCTCGTAACGACCGTAGAACTTCCTCAGTGACTTGCTAGTCTAGCACATATATAACCCTGGTTGAGCAGCTTAACTGAAAGTCGCCTAGCCCTCAGAACAAAGTCATTGTAATTTGAACATACTGGAATAACGTATTAACTGAGATATGAATACACCGTATGCGGGCGATGATTGAATGTTGCTACTTATGAAAGGAAAGTTTGTGATAGCGAAATTGAAATCGTCACATTTGTCATAGAGTGAGGTGTTCAATTGACCATTAAGACAACATAATATCTAAATACGAAGAAGAATTACTACTTTCTGTGGTTTCTTTGACCTCCAGTTCACTTGGATAGATGATGCTTAGGTAATCCGCGAATGAAGGATTATTAATTGAAAGCAAGTCATCTATATATCTGTAAGTAAAATTGAAGCCAATAGCCAATTGTTTTTTTTTTCCCTTGCGAAAGCAAAGACTGGATGAATTCAGCTTCGTATGAGTAAAGGAATATGTTAGCCAGAAGCGGAGCACAGTTAGTGCCCATTGGAATGCCGACAATTTGTTGAAAAACCTTTCTTCCAAACACCACAAAAATGTTATCGATAAGAAAGTTCAACATCTGGATGACAGCTGTTTCAGTGTATTTATTTTTGGAATCAGAATTTTCCCTAACAAAGTAGGTTTTATCATGGCCTATAACTATATACTTGAATTTGCGGCTTCCGTTCTTACTAGTAAATGCATTTTGAATAATTTCCGCTAATCTGTCTTTTAATTTCTGATGAGGGATCGTTATGTAAAGAGTCGAAAAGTCATAAGATTTGATGGAGTTAATTTTAGTAAAACATTTTGATTTTAGATGATCTAACAACTCTTTTGATTTTTTAAGGATCCACATTTGATTAATTCCACTTCTGGAATATACTGTTTCGCAATATCTATGAAGGCCAAATTTAATTTCTGATAATATTTTTGTGAGTAGCATTCGAGTGAGTAGAATACAGATTATGTGGAACACTTCGAGGAACCAGCGATGAAGCGTTGTTTGTAAGGATTTTTGTGCAGTTTTGGAATGCAGTACAAATATGGAAGTTCTAAATTTAATTTATTGTGTCAATACCAAACGTATTGAGGACAGATTTATGATTCTCAAGTACTTCCGAAACCGAAAAGTTCGTGAGAGTATAAGTAGGATTTCCTGCAGCTGAATTTAATCCTAATTCTTTCACTAAGCTGTCTAACATTTCTTAGAAGTATATGTATAATTATTAGATGCTTTATCTGCTGGTGTAATGATATAATGTTCTTGGAGGAAGGTAAGTTCTCTGACAACATCAGGATCTTTAAAAATAGATTCGAATCTGGTGTTTACAGAGCCTTGTAATTTTTAAATTTTTGATCTCAGCCGAAAGACAGAACACCGGTGTGCCCAGGACGGTAGACGAATCCGGGACCTCTCGATCACGAGCCGAGCACCTTATCCACTAGGCCACACCGGCTTCGTATGAGTAAAGGAATATGTCAGCCAGAAGCGGAGCACAGTTAGTGCCCATTGGAATGCCGACAATATGTTGAAAAACCTTTCCTCCAAACACCACAAAAATGTTATCGATAAGAAAGTTCAACATCTGGATGACAGCTGTTTCAGTGTATTTATTTTTGGAATCAGAATTTTCCCTAACAAAGTAAGTTTTATCATGGCCTATACATATAACTATATATTTGAATTTGCGGCTTCCGTTTTTACTAGTAAAATACGAAAGTAACTGGTGTCACATGACTATGGCACTAACAACAATACCACAGTGGACACTCACGGACCCCTGAAATTCAGGGGTGAAACCAGGTGCCCGGGAGGAGTGAGCATCCCCTGTTTGGCTAGCCACATCCGCCGCGAATGTTCTTAAACACAGACGAAACAACTATAATTCAACACTGTATATATAAATGAATGTGAACAAACATTGTATAGAAAATGTCAAAACCACATAACATGAGAAAAAAGGTATAATAACACTTAAGTCAAACCCTCTGCGGGGAACTTTTTTACGAGCTGCACACTGCAAAGAGAATAAGTGTGACATGCATGCAAAACACGAAAGTAACTGGTGTCACATGACTATGCCACTAACAACAATGTACCACAGTGGACATTCACTGACCCCTGAAATTCAGGGGTGAGACCAGGTGCCCGGGAGGAATGAGCGTCCCCTGTTTGGCTAGTCACATCCGCCGCAAATGTCCTTAAACACAGACGAAACAACTGTAATTTAATACTGTATTTATAAATGAATGTGAATAAACATTGTATAGAAAGTGTCAAAGCCACATAACATCAGGAAAAAGGTATAATAACACTTAGTAAATGCATTTTGAATAATTTCCGCTAATCTGTCTTTTAATTTCTGATGAGGGATCGTTGTGTAAAGAGTCGAAAAGACAAAAGACTTGATGTAGTGAATTTTAAGTAAAACATTATAATTTTTGATGTTCTAACAACTCTTTTCAATTTTTAAGGATCCACATTTGATTAATTCCACTTCTGGAATATACTGTTCCGCAACATCTATGAAGGCCAAACTTAATTTCTGATAATATTTTTGTGAGTAGCATCGATACAGATTTTGTGGAACACTTCGAGGAACCAGGAATAAAGCGTTATTTGTAAGGATTTTTGTGCAGTTTTGGAATGCAGTACAAATATGGAAGTTCTAAATTTAATTTATTTGTGTCAATACCGAACGTATTGAGGACAGATTTATGATTCTCAAGTAGTTCCGAAACTGAAAAGTTCGTGAGAGTATAAGTAGGATTTCCTGCAGCTGAATTTAATCCTAATTCTTTCACTAAGCTGTCAAAGTAATTTTTCTTACAAGTAAATGTATAATTATTAGATGCTTAATCTGCAGGTGTAATGATATAATGTTCTTGGAGAAATATTAGTTCTCTGACAACACTAGGATCTTTGAAAATAGATTCGAATCTGGTGATTACAGAGCCTTGTAATTTTTTAATTTGTAATTTCAGCAGTACTGCAATAGACTTTATCCATTCCGAAAGAGTGTCGACCTGTACTTCCTCTCTTTTTGAACCATCGTGTGGCATATAATGATATAAAAATATATGCGACATCAACATGAGAAACCGTGCTCTGTCAGTCTAAAAGTAAGCTAAGACCCTAGGTCATGTCTCCTCTGAAAGAGGTTTGGACAAGGCCCGTCATATAGTCCCCATCGCCCTGCTAGTCAGCGTGCAACGTTCAAGTAAAAGTCTGCATAAGGCTGTAGAGGGGTCAAACACAAGACCTATAGTCTTTTTGATGATCTCAATGTCATATTGTCTATTTAGAAGACGTTTGACTATTTTATTACATGATAAAATAACGTTATCGGAGCCTTTTACTTTCCTTAGTTTATATACGAGATCAATGTAAAAATTAGGACGGGAAATTCCATTGGATACATAGTGTTGAAAAGAAATATTTCCAAATTTAGATAGAAGTTCTGAATAAGATCCAAACAATTTGCCGAATGTTTTTCTAAGCTTGTGATATCTGTAATCATGAGTTAAAAGTTTAGTAGCAATTTGTAAATTTCGTTTATGAAAGTCCAAAACGTCGGTGCAGCCTCTGACAAATCAAACTAATTGAGATATATAAATCCCATATGATGGAAGTCGAGGGACATCGCCATCCAAGTAAGGAAAATTAAGAATAGGAAATCCAAAATCCTCACGTTTATCATAAATATTAGTATATATTAGGTGGTTGATTATTTTGATGTTCAAATCTAAGAAAGGCGTAGATTTATCTCAAGTATTAGCTTTATTCAATTTGAGCTTTGGTGGGTATATTTCTGATATAAATTGTTCAAATTCAGGGTTGTCGATAACCAAAATGTCATCCAGATATCTGCAAATATCATTAAATTTGTCAATGAGGTTAAAACGTTTTGATTTTTTACTAGAAACCATAAAATCCCTTTCAAAACTATAAAGAAATAAATCTGCTATCAGAGGCGCGCAGTTAGTACCCATAGGAATCCCAACTATTTGTTGATATATCTTGCCCTTAATCAAATCATGAGGCAAAGATGTATAAAGTGTAGAAAAATGAAATGTAGAAATTTGAGTAGCTTTATAATTTAGTGAAAGAAGTTTGTCTATAACTTCACATGAATTTTAATTGACCAAAAGTAATTGATGTAATTATTATGAAATGCGACATCACAATATTTGAAAATATGATCTTTTATAGCAGTTAGAGCAGACGTAATATGTTTCGATAGTACCGTAGTAGAGCAGTGGCTAGAATTAGCATACATTAAAAGCGATAAAATTATCGACTTAAAGAAGAAACGCATACCTCTAAACTTATTACACATGTAAATACCCTATAAACTATAGATTATGACATTAAATGAATATAGAACATATATACCTTTTAATTTAGTGCACTATATGCGCATTTCGACAAGTTATGTCTCTTCAGTGATGCTCGTGGCCGAATGATAAAATATATAAAAATATGAAGAGCAGTGTTGAAGCCAAACTGACCGAAAAGTGAATCAAAAGAATCTGTCTAGAACAGAGCTATGCATGAAGGAGATATTCCTTAGTTTTAGAGTGATTTACTTAATTTGATGACTGAGAATTTGAAGTATGTATTTCATGTCAGTACAAAAGCACTCAAAACTAGAATTATGATGCCCTCGAGGACCATCAGTCCACCAGCAATGACACCGGCCTAGTAGTTATAATAAATATAAAACATATTTACCTTTTTATTTAGTGCACCAAGTAAACAATTTTGTAGATAAAGAATTAATATTATTAATCAAGGCCAACTGAACATGGAAATCTGTCAAAAATAAATGTTATTCAAGGAGGAAATTCACCATTCTAATCATTTGATATATGTAATCTTTTGTTTAACGAAAAGCGTAATGATGCTATTAGAATGTCATGCTTTTGCGCAGATATCATTCTATAGTTGATTTATTTCAAATCTTCACAATTAGTAGATATAATTAATATTAAAATCATTTTATTTGCCATGTAATCAATCAAATGCAACGTGCAATTTTTAATCTGAGTAGCACACTTTCAAATAATGTGCATAAAATATGTTATCAGACAATCGGGCTCTTTGAGCGCTATTTTGAAATCTGAATGCAATACATGCAGAAATACTTGTCAGGTGTACCATGGTCAATGATTTAATGTTGAAATTAGATGTTTTTAGACAGAGAGGTTCTACTGATTTAAGATTATATCAAAGAAAAAACATAGCATGTTTATCGAAGAATAGGTGTTCTCTGTGGACAGTACATGTATTACAATTTGCTCGCTGTATGTATTGTCACAAAGTGACATTGGAAACGTTTCCTCACCACTCATGAGTTGTTTGTTTCACTTTATAATTGGTTTTTTTTTTTGCGATCTTAGGTTATTGTTGTGAATTCTGAACCGTGATTCCGACGTTGTCCGGAATGTATGACGAATCTGTCAATGTTTAACACATTTGTACTCGGATGACATTGATTGGTTGAAATATGAATCAAATGTAAAATGCGGTCAGGTATTGAAACAAATTCTCACGCTAACAAATAAACGTTATAGTTCACCTGGAAATAGCAATGCCGCGTTGGCAAGGGTTAAAACTACGAATAACGAAGAATTACAATTGGGAGTAAAATTTATTTTTTTTCAATCTTTTAATTCTTTTTAGCATCGCTGTTTTTCTATCTAGTTGTAATTAACATTTTAATTGTTTTAATGATCAGAAAACATCATATAACAAATATTAATTTTCATATCAATTCTAATCAGACAAATAAACTTGCCAATCATTCTGGAGCCTGAAAATAAAGGATTAAGCAATGCCTTTTACGATTGTGTGAAAATAGCAAACGGCTGAAACACCTCAACGAATTTTGTATGAACTAATAGGCAAAAACAGAAAACGGAAACAAAGGGTTTTTTTTTTTACAATGATTTAAAACTAATTGAACTCGTTTTTCTTCAAAGTCATTAACTGCTATTAATGTAAAATGATATTAACAACAACATCTATGAATAAAAGATAGAAGTTGAATACATCGCCAGAAACGTTTAAAACTTTTTTTTTCTGACAAAGTTGTATAATAATTGTATTCAATTAAAGTACAATTAAGTACAATTCTTCATGACATTAATCCTTGTATATAATAAATGATTTAATTCTAGACATTTGTCTCTATTCATCATTGTTTCTAGTTGCAAGGGGCAATCGTTTTAAGGATACAATGATTGATTTTGTTTCTTATATTTGTATAATATTCATGACCTTCTCTTTTAATTTGTAGGGAAATTACAAATCACAGCATGGGGAGTTCAAGGATAGTATTGCAAAATCAAAATTGATAGACTATAAATATAATATGTAATACATACAAATAAGGTAAAAAATAAAAAATACAAATTACAAAAATGCAGAATAAATGTCGCATGAACGCGAAGCATAGATTTAAATTTATTTCACATAACATATAGGCAGTTTTTCTTTTTCTTTTTTTTTATTATATAAGCCGGTGTGGCCTTGTGGGTAAGGTGCTCGGCTCGTGATCTAGAGGTCCCGGGTTCGACTCCCGCCCGGAACACACCGGTGTTCTGTCTTTCGGATGAGACAGAAAAAACCGAGGTCACTTGTCACGGTAGGCGTGGCACGTAAAAGATTCCTCACTGCTTCGGGTGGGTCCTTTGCAAATGTCTAAATTTGTATGGAATGCATCAGGCAGATGCCGTCACCATATACGTGAAATAATCGTGGAGTGATGTAAAACAATAATTAATCAATCAACTTTTTAAAATTATAAATATGATCAATTTACCCCTTTTTGTATTTGTTCGATTTATGTGTTTGTTTTTATTTTGTTTAATTTTATTGTTTTGTTTTCGTTCGTTTTGGAACAGTCGCAAAGGGCGTAGTATGTGAACAGGATATGCCCAATCCTTCAGGAAATCTATTCCATACATGTATATGAGTATATAATGAATGGATATTGGTTATTAGTCATTTAAGGAATGACTTTTCTTTTTTCTAAGTTCATGGGGAATGAACATGGGTGAGAAACAAACAAAACACGTGAAACGGTTCTCGAATGATTTGTTTATTTCTCACCCAAGTTCTTTCCCCATGAACCTAGGAAAAAAAAAAGACAGTCATTCCTTATATTTACAATGCATTTTAAAAGGTTTTTCAAAACAAAATATTAAATTTCCCGTTATCAAACTGGCAAGAACCGAATTTTTCCTGAAGTGGAAAAGCACTTCCGCCACGCAATATAGTGCGTGTCTATAATGCTGAAAAATTATCTTTCTGTCCAGGTAATTTCTTTTAATTGCTCAGAATTAACAGATACATTAATTGTGTTATTACACTTCTTACATTTTATTAAGTAAGTCCCGCCCCTATTTATATTAATACGCATGTAATTTGCCATACGCCGGGAACTACTTCAATGACCCAAGTTCATGGGCTGATGAACCAAGTCTGTTTAGCATGGTTCATCGAAGGAATTTGACTAGCATTGTAAATATTATCCAAATCTACATATGGAATATACTATTGTCACTCAATGTAAATGACATTGCAGTCGAGATTACTGCATTTGAAAATGTAATAATAATTTCTACCTAGCTACGTTTAAAATTGTATGTATTTTGGCAGTGCATTATCTAATCTAGCCATAATTAAGAACAATAAGTATTCAGCGACGGCACTTACTGGTGTATTTTATTTCCTAGTGTAACGCAAACAATTTACATATATGTGAATGTGGAATAGTTTACGAGATTTAGTAATTATTACATCAAGTCTATAGAGTTGCAATTTACAATTTCCTTAATTTCTCTTTTAGCCATTTACAAGTTTGTATGTAAAAGGAGGGGATTCTTTGAAATACAGTTCAACAAAGCAATTATCAAATACAGCTTCTATTCCTCGACGTGAATAAGTTCTAGCCCTTGTCACAACTGCCCGTAAAACGATCATATATCGACAGTTACGAAGAAACATAGGAGAAACTTCTTAAAAATACATAGTCTGGTACTTTCTGTGTCCCACATCTAGGCCTCTTAACCAAGTGCTTATGGAAACCTAACTACGAAGCAACCGCTACCACGTACATCCTACGCCATTGTCATAACAGCACCGTTTTTATCAGAGTATTCTAAACTAATGTTTATTAAAAGCCTATTCAACTGCAACAGAACTATCCTAATATAACGGGGACAAATAACCCCCCCCCTTGCGACAACAGAATTTGAAGTAGGGCTGAGAGCAAGGTTAAGGTCACGAAATCAAAGATTTTGGTACCGACAGACAGGTCTTGCCACAAGGAATACACATGTGTAGTATGAAGGCCCAAAAAATTTCAAACCAACAAAAAGGTCTTCCTACAAGAAATATGCATGTGTGTGTGAAGCCTACATGTCTTGTGTTTAAAAGTTATTGCCAAGGTCAAAGTTTTTCAAAAGTAGGTCAAAATTCAAGGTCAAGATCACATGGTCAAAGATTTTGGTACCAACAGAAACATTTTTATACAAAAAATACACATGTATATTATGAATATCCCATCTCTTTTGGTTCAAAAGTTATGGCCCAGGTTAAAGTTTAAAAAAGTATAGCTCAAATGTCGTCAAGGTCAAGGCCAAGAGATTTTGAAACCGACAGAAAGGTCTTGCCACAGTGAATACACATATGTAGTATGAAGGCTCCAACTCTTTTGTTTCAGACAGACGGACATGGTGATTCCAATACCCCCCCCCCCCGAACTTTGCGGGAGGGGGTGGGGTATAATGATTTTTTAAAGTTGGTCTATCACTATAAAAAGCCGAGAAGTTTCGATTTCTTTTTTCGGGAGCGAGGTCGACCAAGGTCTACCTTGCTCGCGTATTTTTTATGAATAGTAGTGGAACGACAGACCCTAATGGTCGAACAAACCTCTCGCTCAGAGTATAAAAGATTCAGGCGGCGTCATGCATTATTTTATTCTAATATCCTGCTTTTAAAATTAAAAATTCATCGTGAAAATTTTGTTTCAGTTATTCCCGTTTTATCACAAGTTTTGAAGACATTTTCGCCATTTAATAATGCATTTTAATCAAATATTCAAACTTTATTATAACTTGCCTTAATAACAACTTTATATGCATAACTGAGTCAGAAAATTATTCTGAGTGTAATTATTTGTTTTTAAACATTTAGTTGAATTGACTACTCTGATTGGTGAACCGAATGACATATTAAAATTTTCAAGAACTTCAATTTCTGTTCTGCATACACCACAATCCTCCAATCTACATTTACTAGTTTTTATTACTCTTAGGTTTCCGTCACGTTCTGTGTGCATTGAGCATTTATCTTACGTATCCTCTTCTATCCCTTGAGAAAAGACTCTAACATTTAAGTCAGAATCCTCTTTCAAACTCGCTGTGGGTAAATATTTCTAATATTAAATTTGTAAAACGTGTCAATGTATCTGATTTCTTTCACATGTTTTCTATTTACGTATTACTTCGCCGACATACTTGTCAATCAGTATCATTCAGCGACATTAATTTGGAATATCTTCATTTAAAACATTGTATGTATCAATTTATTCAATTCCCTCCAGAGAGCTATAAAAAGTACACTAAATTATGATGTTAAGCCGATACATAAATTCGTAGCTGGGGTAAACCAAATTGCTATTTTATGCAGGATTTTAAAATTTACATATATCAAAGATAACAAGTAAAACCTAATAAAATGAAAAATTCATACGTTATTCAGAGGCACAATGAAGCTCAAACGGATTTGTAAGATTAGATATATTACAAAAAAGATTCACGTTAAGCTAGGTATTGATTACTCCCCATGAACTGAAGGGATCAAAACGATATTATTCTTTTGTCCTAATCGCCCTATGAGTGTTCAAAACTAAATCAATTTAAATGATAACATAAAAGATTGAACGATCCCTGCAGTGAACGATCGAGGTTTTCAAAAAGGTACCTTGCCTAACACCTAATAATTTTCAACATGATGATGTAAAAGTGGATGGTGTTTTCTTCAAACCATGTTGGCGAACATACGATATGATTGACAGTTACAGCTTTTGTCACACCAAAAGTGCAAAACATTTCAAAAACCATGTTCAATGCAAACCTAAACAACAAATTAATAGCAACAACTGTAAAATATTGTCAACTAGCTTTCTCTTCGGTTATCGGCGTGATCATCATTATTTTTATTAATGCACTTTCAATAGTCCTTTTATTTATATTGAAAATCGTTCAGCCTAATAATGTTATAAAAAGCAATAGAAAGACAAGAGATCTGAATAAGTTGTAAGGTAAATCAGCTATAAAAATGCAAATGCAGAAAACAATATACGAGAACACTAGTCATCACAATAAATTTTGATTACAAAGTAGATGCGACATCAATTAAGGACAATTGGAAATTAGGTCATTCAAAATTACAATGGTCATTCAATTGATTTTGTTAAACGGTTTAGGCGCCGCCATCCAGTCTACACACCAAATAAAAGTAAGATAATCAAAGGCACATGCATAACAACGTATGAAATATCATTCTCATAGAGAAAATAGGCCACCAGGTTATTAAAAGTGAGAGGTCATAAAAATATAAGCAAATAGAATATGAAATAAACGCTATAAAAAGAACGATATAGAGTGAATTGTTGCTAACAGGGTCTAACCAAATAAATGTGAGATAAGATCCTCATTGTGTAGAAGTCCCTACATACAGAGAAAACGAAGAATATATTAAGAATCCAATTTCTTATATGTCAAGACAATGCCGGTATGGAGTGCCTATGGCAGTTAATCAGAGGGCAAAACAAAATCTCCAAGTGGACAATTAAAATATACAACAAATGTCTCTCTCTCTCTCTCTCTCTCTCTCTCTCTCTCTCTCTCTCTCTCTCTCTCTGTTGCACATAAAATCCAACACATCATTAAGAAATACTTTATAAGATGTTATCCCCCATTAAATATTCTAAGATACAATGTGATTAAAGCCAAACTGAAAATTGTTATGACCGACAGGCATGACATAAGCTCTGTTTGTCAGTCCTATTCGCTGAATAAAGTAGAGAAACGTAAGAGCATAAACATTCGCATAAACCATGCTAATGTTGAGACTTCACATATACAGTCCGCCATTTCAATTTACATTAAGTTTTATATGATAAACTTGGAAAAAATAGTATAAATTAAGTATCACTATTTCCATGATATTAAGTGTTATTGATTGTTGTAAATATTACAATTTACGAGTTTTAATACCATGATCTAATGATTGAGTGGAATTATATTTTTAATTCAATGAATGATTGACTTTGACAGCATCATTTGGTAAAATGTTGGATGAGGGTATGCTAATTGAATCATTCATCAAGGTCCATATCTTGATCTGACATTTCTGTGTACAATGAAAATAAAAACTAACAGGACTATCGAATTGTAGAAGACAAAGTCGAGAAAGTGGTATGCATGTGGACTAGAGGTGAATCAAAAGCCATGAATACGTAGGCATCTTTTGCTCTGGTCACACTCACTGTGAAAACAAGGTTACTAAATAACTTCAACTTCAATCACATTCTGTATTCAAGTTATATTGTGTTGCGTCAGTATAAAAATTGTACTGTTGAGGTTGCATTTTCTTTAGGGACGGGGTGGGGGTTAAGGAAATTTTTCGTTTTGTTTTTATTTTAATTTTTTTCACGAAAGTTTTATTGTTCCTATATATCTATTCAGTTTACAATGTTATGATGGTAATTAAATCCTTTTCTCCAGCAACATCGTTTCGAAGCATCTATGAATGACTCAGTAATCTACCGATGATAATTCTAAATTTATCTTAAATATTTCAATGTTCGATAACAAATATTTATCTATACACCGTAAGCACACTACCCTGGTTATGCATGTGACCATTGGTAGCACTCGGCCCTGATTCTCACGTTAGTTTATCTTATCAATATAGACTGATACAGCTTTATATCTACGTAAATCGACTGACGACAAGAACGTTATCGTTATTCGCCTCCACCGTTAGAGTATGTCTACATTTTATGCATTCCGGCCAATTTGTTCTTTGTGCGAGACATGCGATTTGAAACCATGGTATTGCGAAAACTGTGAATTCAATTTGTGTCTGAAATGTAAAGTCAAACATCTTGCTGACCCTGATTTTATTTCGCATAAACTTTTACCTATTGCTCAAGATATTAGAGAAACTCAAACTACCGATTCAAAACACGCCGAGGTGAGTGTAACTTTATCTACTAGCCACCTTTGTAACGGTAACGATCACTACGATACCGAAGCTTTTATAAATGATAATGCAGTTAGTATAAATAGACATAAAGGGGAGCAAGACATAAAACACGATTCAGTCACGGTAACTGATCTTCAGCGACATTTGTCGGACACTATATTACCATCAGCTTTTTTAAAATTAGAAAGTATAGAAAAGGAATTTGAAAAATTACATCTTAACAAACGTGAATACCGTGAGCATGCTAATAGCATTCAAACGGAAGTAAGAAATAAAAAGGCGTGTATAATATCTACACTTGATCGCACTGCGCAGAGACTTTTAACGGAACTTGATTTACAAAGTAAATCCGACTTAGGCATCCTTGAAAAACAGGAATCGATATTGCTCGAACAGAAATGTGACTTGGAGGACCTTGTGTTTCAGAGCCAGAAACAAAATTGTATATCTGAGTCAAAAGGACTCATAAGGAGTTCAGCTTTATCTCGCTGGAAAATACTATTAGCAGGAAGTAAAAGTTGCTCACAAACGGTCGAAATGCCAGTTATCAAAGGATCCGTTTCAATTAACGACACTGAAATATCAAAAATGTTTGGACATATCGCAAAGAAGAATTTAAATGACCAAACTCAAACTCAGAAAGTGACTGCAGACAATGACTTAGATCTACACATAGATTATGTAGCTAATATTAATCTTGCTGACAACGATGCAGCATACTGCATTCGTACATTGTCCGATAGACGTGCTTGGATAGGTACAGGAAAACAATCAGTTCGACTGATAGATGTTCACGGCAACGCAGAAAGAGAACATTTCCTTGATTTTTATCCTTACAATATGACCGTAGCCAGGAATGGCGATATTTTATTACCAAAAGGAAGTAGTATTAAAATTTTAACAACCGAAGGTAACCTATCTACTTTCTACAATGCAGATCCGTATTTCGTACAAGGTGTATGCACATCCTGTTCAGGCGACATTTATGTTTGTCTAACTCAGCGAACAAACGGGAAAATTATAAAGCTGAATCCCAATGCAGTTGTTGCGAAAACCATCGAATTTGATCATAAAGGAAATCCGATTTTTATTAATCCTACTAAAATAGCCGAAAATCCAGTGACCAATGATATCTGCGTGGAAGATTCAAGGAAAAGTAACATTATTGTCGTAAGTCAAAATGGCGATCTTCAATTTACATATAACGGAAACCGCAACGACTCATTCTCTCCATTTTATGTCACCTGTGATTCAAACGGATACATTCTTATAGGTGATAACAGTCACTTTCGCATCCATCTTTTAAACAAGGATGGAAATTTTATTCAGTATATTTTGACTCAAGAAGATGGACTGTTTTCACCATGGGGTATGGACATTGGAAGCGACCTTTTGTGGGTTGGGACACTTTCTGGAAAGGTTTGGCTTGTGAAATACACTATCAAAGAGGCATTAAATTCACATTAGATGTGATGACCGCCATTCATTGGAAAGACATGCTAGGACTAGAAGAAGGGAGAGTTTTATCTGTTCAAAATGGCAATGGACTTTACTCAGTATTTGCGTCAACTCATATTTTGTTTTTTTATAAATTTTTATTTTCAAATAATTCGTTTTATTGTAACAATAGATTTTATAAAAGTCATCATCATCATGCACCTATTTAGCATTCTATTAAATAGAGTGCATCTGGTACACAAAATTGTAAACTATATATGTTCTAGTACATTATTTATATCCATGTATTGTATAGCTCCGTGGTGACTTCTGCCACATAACTGAGCCAGTAACTCCTCTTTTTTCTTTCTACTATTTAATATTAAAATCTGCATGATTTCATAAGATCTTCATAGGACATTGAGATCGAATATATAGGTCATTTAAGGAAATTTTCAAACTATGATAAGAATCATTGGTATTGATTAGTGGTCGATATAATATATCACTGTAACATTAGTTAATGACCCCCATCATATTATTGTGAAATAAAACGTCCTGATATATGTTTCCTGTTGAGCAAAATACACTCATAATTGCGCTACATTACCCCAGCCTTTTCGAAGAGTATTAATTTCCCCTTTCCATATAATTGCGTTTTACTGATTGCTATTATAGACATCACAGACAGACAAATACCTCAATCAACCTAAAAAATATAGGATTCATTTCTTAAGTGAAAAAGTGGAACACGCTCCAAATACTAAGTCACTCTTACCATCAATACTGATGTGAGCAAATATAAAGAGTTTTGTAATAAGACTATGAGGACGGGACATGGATTGCGGGAGTTGAAAAAGAAGACGGAAGAGTAAAGATTGAGAAGTGAGATAGGATTGGAGAGATAACTAGAGTAAGTTTGTAGAAATGTAGGGATTCAGAAATATGGCGATTGACTTAGCAAAGAAAAGGGAGAGTCTTTGTCTTGCAAATTATCATGGATTCAGAAATCGACACTACCTACATGTATATAGGCTGCGCACTGAGAACCACTGCACAGTTAAATTGATTACACAAATTCGCTTCACTGAATATTACGTATAGATAAACATGTAAAATAAGGTATTTTACGTTTTCTTCCTACAAAAAGGGATATGAAAGATCATCTACATGATATCCATCAAACAAATTGAGATTTATTTATAACATTTATTGCCTTATACATAAAGACATGTTAACGAATTTTGCAGACTGTTGCAATGATATACATGATATTAATGACGCAAGGATAGACACACTTTAATATTTCCTCGCCAACTTATGAATCAACATGATATACAATTTACAATTATTGCATTCTAATATCGTACGCAGATGTTAAAGTATCAGCTAAATCATGTAAAAAATGTACATTCTCAATGCCCCAATGTAGTTCAATGGGTTCGACTCCCACCGTGGCTTACCGGCGTCTTTACTGAGATAGTGAATATCAACATCACGTGTCACGGTAGACATAAAAGATCCCTCACTTCTTCGGATGGGTTTGTTGCAAAGGTGAAAGTTTCTGTACAATTTACCAGACAAATGTCGTATTCATATACGTGAAGTCATTCTGTAGTGATGTGGAACAATGATCATTCAATCAATGTACATGCTCTTTATATAGATCTGAACTTATACTAGCACGAGTTATGCTTCTTTGCAAACTTCCTTGCCCTTCTAAGTAACTCCGTACATGTAGGGCTTATCACATTTCCAGCAAATATCCACAAACATATATTCAAGATTTAATCAAATTTAATTAGATCATACAGTAGGATATTTAAATCCACAGTATCTTTCAGAAGGAAATATTCGTCTTATGCTGGTGACAACACAAGATTGGGGGGGGGGGGGGGTTTCCTGTTCTTCTTCATTAATATTTGATATAACCATCTGCAAAACCTTTTATATGCAATATATCTGTAAACTCTAAAAAAGGTAATCAATGGAAGAACTCAAATCGTAGTGCATTGTGTTTGACAATGGAAAATATTATCAATGGAGCTGATGTTTCCACATTTCCCTCTGCTTAATGTGACCTATTAACGATTCATATTTTCAATGTTTATTTATTGTATATCTATAATTATTCAACATAATAAATCAAACACTAAGATTTAATAACATTAATAATGAATCAAATATGGATTCTAAACATTTATAAAAACTATAATCAAAAAAGATCATATTTCATCGAAGTGTATCAAACAATATAATCATGAAAATGCACTAGAAAACTTTATAAATAATATATGTACATTATAAAATCTATATTAATGCGTTTGGGTCTTATTCATAATTGTTGTTGTATCTTCAAACATTCAATATATATATATATATATATATATATATATGTGTGTGTATGTGTGTGTGTGTGTGTGTGTGTGTGTGTGTGTGTGTGTGTGTGTGTGTGTGTGTGTGTGTTTGATGAGTTTGATAGAGAACGATGTGTTTTAATATTTTACATTTACTAGCATTAATATGACATTGGATTGCTTTAATCATTTATTAAACGTTCAAATGCCTTCATTCGGCTTGTCCTTTTTCACTAACTCATAGATTTCTTGATTTTCTTCAAGTGCACCATTCAACTGACGATACTCATAGTAGCTGGTTTCTAATACATGTATATTAGTACAGTTCACGTGAAATCCCTCACGTAATGTGATGCATTTTACGTTTGCCTAATCTTCTTTCTCCTTTACTTTAGTTATGGACTAGCAACACCTACGCTCTACTTCAGTTGGCATTTGTTGGCAGTTATTCCAGGAGCACCTATAGGTTACAATGTACATATACATCAGTACTACTACTTGAATGTAAATTTTTATCACATACCAAATGCACATGTTATAAATTGTTTCCTACTGTTTTGTACTTTAAATTTGTGCTGTAATAAAACAGCGATGCCATAGTTGTTGATCTTTAAATTTGCATTGGTTGATTTAGATTGGGGGGGGGGGGTAGTTGTTCGGGGTTGCAAGCAAACAAACCACCCACCCCCTTTTGGTTGGAAATTATTAAAAAATGTTCTTTTTCTGTGTCGTCTCCGTCGTTCCGATACAATCAAGGTCTTCCGCATCGGAAGTTAAGACGCTATTTGAGTTTAAATTTTTGTAATCTTTACGTAATTTCGAAACTTTTTTTCATTTAAGAGTTAGCATTGGCAAAATGTCAATTTAAGTAAGGAAAAAGGTGTTGCAATATTTTAGAAATCATTTTTAAATGAGAAATTTCAAATTTTCAAAAATCACGTTACTTGCGTAATTTTGTTTTTACTGGCTTGTTATTCGTCATATGAATAAAAAAAATTAAAGGACACTTGATAAGGGTTTAAATATTCTAATTATTTTGTCAAAATATTTTTAATATTTCCCCACCACCCGTGCGAGGTGACCTACGTTATCGAAAGGTGTGTTAAAATGCGACAATTTTACCTTTTTTTTCCAAACTAATACTTGAAAATCAGCTTTACTTGTCTACTTCATCTCTACGCTGGTAACTTTCACCGACACGCCGACGCGTTTTATGAGAATTTTTTATTAAAAATGATGGTTTTCAAGAAAATTACGTAATAATATAACATTTAAAAATTCTCTCCTAGTTTATAGACGTTTATAGTCAAAGCTCGACTTCTCAAAATTTCGCTGTCATCTCCTTCAGGTTCTATTCTTTAAAAAAAAACGCGAGCCGATAGAATCGATCTGTAATAGTTCAGCCGCAAGCTCACTTTAAAGTTTTTAAAGAACTACGTAATGCATAAAACTTTTAAAATTTTTAGTATTAACATCTTCCAAGTAATACAAAACGATTTAAAATGACAATTTTAGTATGAAAACTTGTTTTTCAGTATGTTATGTGACAAATTTAAAGATTTCAAGAAAAATCTTAATTGCGTAACTTTCCTACTACTTGCTTATTCGTCGTAAGTACGAAATATGAGAGACAGAGTTTTAGGTAAGTATATTAATTAAAATTCTGAAAAAAATTGCATTCTTTGCCCAGCTGCCGATGATCAACGCCATTGAATGAATGTTCTCAGATGCCCCGCGATTAAACAGCGTTCATAAAATTTGCCTTGTTTATTTGGCACAGCGATGAGTTGTCATACAGGACTAAACGTGTGTGAATTAATCAAGTATTACAGCGCTGAACACCTGGAATATCTAATACACAATATAACTAAATTGACAAACCTCTGTGTTCAGTGTTTAGTACAGTAAACACGGAATTATCTAAATAAATTTGGTAATGTAGTTTTTTGCAAATATTAATTGAAGATAGAAATATGAGTATGGAAATAGCGCAACTTTGTTGTCAGAATATTTCATATTTATTTCTTATTCGTCTTATGAAAAAAAATATAAAAAGATTTTGAGAAGGAATCATTAATTCCAATTCTTAAACAAAAATCACATTTTTTGCCCTCTAACCGTTACTGATTATCAACGTTATAGAGAATTGTTCTCAGAGTGCCTCGATTACACATTAGAGCAGCCTGATGAATTTGCCTTGCTTACTTCACACAGCGCCGCTGAATTTATCGCGAGTTACTACACTATTCACATAGAATATCTTATACCACAGGGCTTTCGGCTCAATGCCCCCCCCCCCTTTCAATTATTCCAATATAATAAGGGGGACAAACGAGCCGAAAGCCCTGTGCTTATACTTACTAAATAAAAATGTATAACTTAACCCGAAAAATTAATTAGGTGCTTAGTATAAGCAGAGACATAGACTACTTTTAAAGTGGTCTTTGTCTCTGGTATAAGAATTAAGTAAATATGTATAATTTTTTTGTTCTGTAATGTGTTCGTCGTGATGTGTCTCGGGTATCTACATTTATGTAGATACGTGAGCTTGAAAAAGTGGGACTTTACTCTGTTATTACTTAAATAATTCTTCATCCTAGGAAAGGCATTTTGAACATTTATTTCTTTCTCTTGTTTCTTTGTTTTGTTTGTTATGAGTTTCTTGGTCTCCTTACCATAGGTATACAGCCATCTTGACTGTTGGAACGTGCAACACACACACTCTGCCCAGCTTTGTTGCATTACGTCACCACGATGCGTATTCCATAATACACACACTTTCTATAGCCGTATTCGTGCCGCTTTAAATGCGTGTATTTTATTTAGGGTCTTAGTAAAATATATTTTATTATTTGTTCTTCGCGTTATATGTATACTGTATGACGCCCCTATAAATGCGTGTATTCACAGAAGTATCTGGGTTATGTTTATTAATATCCTGTATATTTCCTATGAAAATCCAAAATGCTTCTTTTGTTTCGCGTTTGCTTCCTTTATTTGGATTATTTATATATTTATACTTGAGGGGGGATTGTTATGACATAGTCATTCTGTTGATCATTACCATTCTTTTTTTTTTTTGTTTGTTAGTTTGTTTCTTTCTTTCTTCCTTTCCCCCCCTCTCTATCTCTTTCTTTCTTCCTTTTCATCGAAAGAGGAAGACCCGCCATGTTGCCTTGGCAACAGGTAAGCTCTAGTTATTATTATTATCCTAAAATAAGAATAAATTTCATTATATTCAATATTCGGAAATTGTATTCAATATTTTCAAAATACATCCCTTAACTCGTAAGCGTTTTATTTAATTCTAAATTTTTACCTACATGCACAATATGTTTTGTATTTATATATACAACGTATATATCGATTATCCTTCAAATCCTCTCTATGTACATGTTCATGTGGGTTTTAAGTTGTAAGCAAGCACGTTCATGCGGCAGCAAAGCGCTGCGTGAACGTAGCAGTCAAGCGGGTTAACGCGGTGTCGAAATTAAGTTCGCGAGGAAATCTGCGTTAACGCAGACGCATGTGCTCAACAGTCCTGAGCGCACGAGGAATGCAAACTTGACGTTAACGCGGCGTGAACATAATGTTATGTCAGGACTGCACCTCACTGTATGTCAGAGTAGCAGTTTCACATGGTATGTGAGTTTTACCGCTGATAATTACTGGTTATCAATATTTATCATATGTAAACAATGTGAACGTGGATTTCGTATTTGTCCTCGTGGATTGCATTGATAACCTTTGCATACTTTATATTAATTAGTACGCATATGTTCATACCTGTTTCTTCTCAGGTAAGTATTAGTACACAAATGTTGCGTTATTGCTACACATGTTTATCAATAGTATTAAGTACTTCGTTCTTGATTTAGTACTTTTTATTTGAATTAAATCTGGATTCTTTGATTTGGCTTCCAAGCATTTTAAACAAAACACAGAATAATGTCATGCCTACTTTTAACATCAGATATTTAAATAATCATCATTTTACATTGCCAATTCTTACATGTTCCATACTGTAGACCTCCTTAATCGGTTAACCACGGCATTTGGTAGTATCTTGACTACCATCATATGAAGACACCGTCAACACAATGTTATGTCGAATAAAACATTACCACGTTAGACAATGATGAAACTGAAATTCAGAAGTGAGACCAGGTGTCCCGCATCTATTCTCACCTATTTATGTAAGTGGTATCCATTACGGATGCTTAAAATATAAGTAACATTTCTATCTTCGTTTATTGTAATTATTTCCACATTGATATAGTCAGAAATTTTGAAATACTATCCGAATTTAATTGTTTTAACCTGTTTAGAGCGCATCTTCTGCTTCATACCTCGATATACTGCTATCAGTTAGTGACGATGATTCATTAGTAACCTCTCTCTATGACGAACGTGACGATTTCAATTTCATTATTACCAACTTCCCTTTTCTGAGTAGCAACAGACCTTCCTGTCCTGCATATGGCGTCTTCATTCCACATCTTATACGCTATGCCAGGGCATGTTCTAAATACGAAAATTTCGTCCTTATAGCGAGGCTCCTTGCCACGAAACTACTCTCACAAGGATATATTGAGGAACGTTTGAAATTGTCACTGAGGAATTTCTATGGTCGTTATAGGGATCTATTGCAATTTCACATTCCTTTTTCAAGAATGTTAACCGATATTTTGGAACCTGACCATACCAAATAACCATCTTAACTTTTGGACTATACTTGATTTGACATAATACGTGTATAAATGTATATACACATATTTGTTCAACTGCGTTTCCGACACCGGAATTTCAGGCAGGCAGCATTTCTTGTCTTGAAAGGGAAATTTGACTTCGTGTTCCTATCTCCTTCGTATATACTTTGCGACGGGTGTTGCATGCAACCAGGGGACGCTTACTCCTAGTTTTGTAGTAAACAGGAATGTGACCCGATGAATAGGTAAATCACACAAACTATGCTACTTTAATCGATCGACCAAAGTCGGTACAGCAATTATATTTTGATTAAATAATTTTGTATTTGTGAGATGTCTTTTTCTCTACATATAATTCTTTCTATTCATGTCAGTGTTATGTTATGTCAAACAGTGGGATGTCTTTTTTATGCATTCATTCTTTAAAAAACATATAGGATTTAAGCGTGTGTGACACATGTAACTGTATTCATTGAATGCTTCAGTCACGTTAAGAGTATTAGAATTACGGCAACAATTTACGTGATAAATAACCATATCTAACATAAAACCTCAACATATTGAGGATTTTAACTATGTCGAGACAAAGCTCTACAAAAACCTCTCTCGATTACTTGTTGAATCAACTAGAGATCTTGGGATTTCTGCCTGTTTAAATTAAGAATGGTTAAAAAGGTGCTAGACTTGGAACATGTCTACATATATTGAAACTGGTGGTATTTCGCCCATAACAATAGTAATTGTATTTGTATATATCATGTTTGTATCCGGAAAGGCCATTTCATTGTTAAATATTAATCGAATTGTAATTTTCAAATGTGTGCTTTTGATTGTGTTGCTTTTGCGGTGAGTGGGAAGGTGGGCGCCCGTAAACCGGTTAACCAGACCAATTGAGTGACGTTTTTTACTTCAATTGACCGTCCTAATTCGGTATCGTAACTGCAATCGAATATTTTTCTAATGTCATTCCGTGTATATATTGTTGATGTCATGTGTGTGTGTGTGTGTGTGTGTGTGTGTGTGTGTGTGTGTGTGTGTGTGTGTGTGTGTGTGTGTGTGTGTGTGTGTGTGTGCAGGTCCTTATTGATTTGTGTCATACAGCTTTGTCAGATGTCTTCTATTTTTTCTTTCTGATCAATTATTTCAAAAAGGTCTTAGGTGTATGTATGGTTGTTTCAGTATCTAATTCAAATATCAATCTGCATACATTTAACACCATGAACTATATCTACATTTCTAGGTAAAGTAATGACAGTGACATGAAATTGATAAAACCATAGGAAGGCAAGTGTAATATGTAGTGACTGTCCATTTTAATATTTCAAGAAATTCTGACATCAGAATGCTTTGGATAGTCTTGCACTCGTAGCGTGTCATGATTCTTGTTTCTGAATGTCTTCAGCAAACAGGTATATTTCTACACATGAATAGAAAGTATAAATCAATATTATATAAAAGTTACTGAGATTTAAAATTTTAAAATCCTTACCGTTTTGTATGAAGTTTTATATCAAAATTTCTCCAAAGAACAAAGTTTCTTTCATTTAATCAGCAAAAGGGAATGTAATTTTCTCTATAAAAAACTACAAAACTTAAAGCATGACTAGGTTTTGTCTTTATTCACATTCATCATCCGTTAAACACAATAGAAGTTTTATACATACTCAAGTTTGATGTATTTCAAAGGCCTTGAGAGAGAGAGAGAGAGAGAGAGAGAGAGGGAGTGGCATAAAATATGAAATAATATAAGATCAAATATAAACAAAGCTATTATAATATAGATAATAGAATACTCAGCTTATTATGGACAGTATTGATTTCAACATGTGAAGCTTCATATAAAAGCTATGCATCATCGTGTGACATTTGTGCCCGACGTGTCTGACGTTATATATATATATATATATATATATATATATATATATATATATATATATATATATATATATATATATATATATATATATATATATATATATATATATATATATATATATTATACATTGTGTCCAGTCTTATAATGAGACAGACAAGCCGGCGTGGCGTAGTGGTATCGCGTCGGACTCCTGATCTGGAAGGCCGGGGTTCGAGTCCCGTTCTGGTCATGCCGGTGTCATGTCTTTCGGATGAGACAGTAAAAACCGAGGCCCCATGTCGTGGTATGCATGGCACGTTTAAGATCCCTCACTGCTTCGGGTGGGTCCGTTGCAACGGTCAAAATTTGTATGTTCCGCATCAGGCAGATGCCGTCGCCATATACGTGAAATATTCGTGGTGTGACGTAAAACAATAATCAATCAATATAATGAGACAGACAACAGAACATTTTATATATTTCCGATATAAAAACGTGAAATTAAGGTATACAGATATATAAATTACTGGTGGGTCGATAGCACTGCTGATGGAAAATCAGTTCCGGAGGGTATCGTCAGTCCAGTTTTATTGTGCCCCGAACCTTTATAAATACTCTAAAACTCAAAATTAATCCCTCATGCATAGCTCTAACCTCAGATAGCTAGGTTTCTAGGTCTTAACATTTATATGAATGTCGGTATTTTTTGTTTTTACCCAATAAGGGTTTGCTAACTGACAGAGTAAGTAAAGGTGATTATTCAAATTATTTAATGATTTGTACACGTTGAGACAATAAAACCTTCAAATCCTCATTGCATGTTTTGTCCTTTATATTTACGTGGTTATATAAATAATGTACACATGCATGGAAGAGTACAAATTGGATACTTCTGCCGCATAAGCGAATAACACATATGTTAGTATGCTTGTAATGTACAGTAAATAGAGAGCATTGTGCTTTTCTCTAGCTACCCTGTTTCACAAGCACCTGCAGCTCTCATTTTATATCTGATATTTATGTTTAGTTATTGATAATTGATTTTCATATCTCTTTGAATATGCGTTCACGATACAAAGATTGCCTATCGTGTTGCACTAGTTCAACCTTCAGATCTCGCTTTTTGTTAGGGCTTCCACCTGATATTTGGTCAATATCAATTTATATACGTGTAGGGGTGTATGTTTGTGTTTGTGTATGTTGTGTTGTGCTATTTGGGAGAACACTAAGTACATGGTCATGACTCTTGAGACATTGTTGTTATTGGTATGATATTTATTGGATAATATCAAATCTGGCGACTACCTTCACTTATTTACTTGTGTACAGTCTAAGTTTTTCAGATATCTTTTTAGTCATTGCGACACAACTTTCCTGCAAAAGTAAGCAATGAAGAAGTACAGAAAAGTTGACCACATCTCAAAGTCCTTGGCATAAAAGGTCAATATCGTGTACAATATCATATTCAGACAAATATAAACCCAAATTAAATTGAGGTTGGAACAGGTGCCCGGGTAGAGTTAACGTCCCCTGCTTGCATAAAACACCGGTGGCAAAAGTCCAGCATTAATTCTGCAAGTTTGGGAATTAAATACACATACACACACATGACCGTACGAAGGAGACAATGAAAACAAATGATATGTTACCTCGCAAACCGACATGTATTTTCACATTTCATCTAAAACAACGGAAAAACATTTACAATGGGTGACTAACGCCGAATATAGAAAACATGAGGAGTGCATTAAATATACATGTTCTATTTTTGCTATGAAAGACGTTTAGATAATTGAATATTTTTGTAAGAATATTTTTACACAAAATTATTGTAAATTACAATGAGAAAATAATTACAGAGGCGAAGTACATTCATTCGGCAATAAATTTTTTTCTTTTTAAGACGGTTTATCACAAATCAAACGTTTGTAAATTCTCCCTAGATTTTAACTGTGTACCCTTTGGGTTTATTTCCATGCACAACAAGACGGTTTATCATTACTCAAACGTTTGTAAATTCTCCCTAGATTTTAACGGTCAGTGTACCCTTTGTGTTTCCATGCACAAGAAGAAGTTGACCAGGTCAGTTCAAGTGCATAAAGCATAAACATTGTCGCTTATTATGTCAAAGTCACTTCTCTTTCATGCAAAACATTACACGTTGCATGAATACTTTCTGAGATGAAACATTTGCTTTTTGATAGATGATGCTTTCAAACACTATGCAAATTTGAAGGTAAAGGTTATGTATCGTTAATTCACCTGAGCAAATAGGATATTACCAAGGGAGAATACTTGTTGGCAGTGACGTAAAATTAGCGAAGGACGTTTCGGCATGTTGATTGAAAGGCCTGTATTTTGTTTACGCGAAAACAGGTGAAAGTATAGACAGTTGCCGCCATATTATTTCAAGGTTAAACCAAAAATTTATGACCTCGACACAAGCTACACTGCATGCCAAAATAATACTGATCACAATTTCTGGGAAACCTGAGGTGAAATCAAATATGCCTCACCTGTAACACTAGCCGTAGGACAAATCAGTCAAACGATCCGTCATGTATCTAAAAGAGATATTGTACTTTTTACAATGCCTTTTTGGGATATAGAATTGTTATAAAAACCTTTAGTCGAACCAAAGGTAATACCTACATGTGGTAAATATCTTTTGGGGCATTCAAAGGAATATATATTGAGCAAAAATAAAACGTATCCACTA
Organism: Pteria penguin; assembly: GCA_035048485.1. Classification (NCBI taxonomy): domain Eukaryota; kingdom Metazoa; phylum Mollusca; class Bivalvia; order Pterioida; family Pteriidae; genus Pteria; species Pteria penguin. The sequence goes on from CM068593.1 coordinate 18,325,793, forward strand.
TTCAATGAAGAAATCGAATATATGATAACGAAGATTTAAATTGTTATGCATGAGCAATAGTGACTTATAACTGTCTACCGGACAAGCCCAACTACCCATGTGCAGTCAATGGTAACTGAATAATTCAATTTCGGTTTTTACACATTTGATTCGCAAAGGTGCGCCACTTGTAAAATTTATTTAATGTTTTGCATTGCAAGCAATCTTACACTCCTTGTAGGTATGAAAATCACAAAAGGTATTGAATTAAAACATGCATAAGCTGAGCCAGGACCAGCGTAACCAGGCAATGGGCATGTTGAACACAGGCAAAACAGTGACCAATGTTAGCAGGGTATTTGGTTGCACGAGAAGGACGATAACTTTATTAGTTCGTCGTTTAAGACTGACGGCAGCATTGAAGTGGTATACCAGATGCAACTACGGTCCGCGATGACCGTTACATAGCGTTAAAGCCTCTCAGTCAACGTCATTTACCAGCAACTGTTACGGCCAGACGTTATAGTGTCAACGCATAGACTCTATAACAGATTAAAAGCTAGAAATAAGCCGATATGAGCTTACAGGCCATATTACGCATAGACTCTGGCGCCTGCTCATCACTTTGTTCCCGTTAACTGGTGTAGACGTTATTTACATTTTACGAAGAATGACTGGAACAACGTTTTGTTTAGTGGCGAATCAAGGTTCAACTTTTGTCATAGTGTTTTTCAAAGAAACAAGTTTGGCGGTGGCAGCGTTATGATATGGGGTGGAATAATTGGCGAGAGGAAAACGCGCCTTGTATTAGTTAATGGTACTTTAAATGCAAATCAGATTCTAGCTTCAGGAGTAGTTCCCTTCATCAAGAGACATGCTCAAGGTGTCACCTTGCAACACGACAATGCTCGTCCGCATGCTGCGCGACTTACTCAAGACTACCTTCAACGAAATAACGTTAAGGCTCTCCCATGGCCAGCAAATAGCCCTGATCTCAATCCGATCGAGCACATACAGTATTTATTAGGCAGAAGAGCTCACATGCGACATCCATTGACCATTCAGGAGTTACAACATGCTCTCATAGCAGAACGGAATAATCTAGCCCTCAACGTCATTAGACGTTACGTCAACACCATGTAGAATATTAGCTGTTTTAGTAAACAAGGGTGGTCATACCCGATAGTAAGAAATTATGGATTAATTTGACAATGAAATATTAACTTTTGATTACAATCAGAATTTTGTCATTTTTTGAAATGACACCTTACACTTTTCTCTGCCTATAGTCAATGAAATCCTTGTTAAACTTTGACAAGATTGTTAATTGGTATCATAAGATGTCTAAATTACTCTTAAAAAACAATTTGAAAAAGATAGCGATTACAGTTTAGAAAATAATTCAAATTCTATACAATGGATACTTCCATATACATATATATATATATATATATATATATATATATATATATATATCTATATATATATATATGTATATATATATATATATGTATATATATATATATATATATATGTATATATATATATATATATATATATATATATATATATATATATATATATATATATATATATATATATATATATATATATATATATATATATATATATATATATAAAGCACAAATAGAATCAGTGAAACACCTGGGAGTACTATGGACCTTGGATCTCCGAAGAAATACCTGTAGAAAATAAAGACAAATTGGACAAACATATAAAGCACAAAGACACTACAGTTAACAAGGCACCCCATATCTCACTTATATTCGTTCGGGGAACGAATATAAGTGAAATATGGAGTGCCTTGTTAACTGTAGTGTCTTTGTGCTTTATAAATATATATATATATATATATATATATATATATATATATATATATATATATATATATATATATATATATATATATATATATATATATATATATATATATAATATATATATATATATATATATATATATATATATATATATATATATATATATATATATATATATATATATATATATATATCACTCCTTTTATTGTCACTGATTTCTTAGGGTCCATCAATTTTCCCCTTGGCGTGTTTATCTTTGTGCCAATGTGACATAGCATCAGGGCTTCTTTTGGAATTTTACATTGTCTTTACAAGACTAAACCTGGCATCTTTTAAATTGTTTTATGTGCATTCCACGTGTATATAATGTCATAAAGAATATATGCAGGAACAAAATGAAATAATTATTTCCAAAACTTAGATATAGTATATTATGCAATAACATTTGTATATATGAGATATATTTTTGGTTTAATGAACAGTTTACGTACTGCACTCAAAATGTCAAGTAATAGAAAATGAATTGTAACAAAGATAAAAACATCCACCTGTTCTTCAGGAGAATAATGTGATATTATTTGAGTCATATATAATTTAAATATTGCACTACGTGTATTGAAATCTTATAATGGTAATATTTCGAGTCTATATTTAATGACCCTGACGTAGCCAGAGAACTCTCTGAACTCAACGAACAATATATGATTGTCCCAGCTTACAAAGCAGCAAACAATTATACCTTCGTTTGCAAAAGATTTCACATTAATTGTCTGTTAGAGGAACTTGGATTACACTCTGCACCTGGAAATCCAACATACACACAAACAAATTTATCTATTTCTGAAATACTTCAAAACCACAAATCTGTCTTCGAGTCTTTTGGAATTACCACAACAAACTCTGACCTTGAATTACCTGATATTTATTGGATTCCATAAATGCACAAAACCCCTTACAAACATCGTTTCATTGCTGGTTCTTCCAAGTGTACCACCAAACCTCTATCCATATTGCTAACGAAGATATTGACACACATCAAGCATAGTCTTCCAATTTACTGTGATACCACATACTCCAGAAACGGAATAAATCAGATGTGGATCCTCAAGAATTCTAAAGAACTTTTAGAGAATCTAAAATCTCCGAAATTTAATAATATTTTCAGCATCAAATCTTTTTACTTCTCCACGCTCTACACTACAATTCCGCATCAAAGGCTTAAAAACAGACTTGCTACAATTATTCGAAATTCTTTTTTCCATAAAAATGGAAATCGTAGATATAAATATCTTGTCATTGGGCGGGAAGATACATATTTTGTAAAAGAACACTCTGATGCAAAACACAAGTATACCGAAGATCAAATCATCAAAATGCTAGAATTTTTAATAGACAATATTTTCGTGGTGTTTGGAGGGAACATTTTTTCCGCAAATCATTGGCATTCCCATGGGACCTAACTGCGCCCCTCTTCTTGCTGACATTTTCTTATATTCGTATGAGGCAGAATTTATTCAAAACATGCTCTCCACAGGCAGAAAAAGCCTTGCATTTCAGTTTAATTTTACGTATAGATATATAGTCGATGTATTGTCAATCAATAATCCTAACTTCAAGGATTACATACATGAAATCTATCCCCATGAACTTGAGATAAAAGAGACAACCGAGAGCAATAATTCCGCTTCGTATCTGGATATATTTTTAATTTTTGACAGTAATGGTCATTTGGACACCTCTCTGTATGACAAACGTGACGATTTTAACTTCCAAATAACTAACTTTCCGTTTCTTTGCAGCAATATCCCGTCCTCACCTGCCTATGGAGTTTTTATATCTCAATGTACAAGGTATGCAAGAGCCTGTTCTCTATACCACGGTTTTATTCCAAGGGCCAAACGACTGGCCACTAAGTTGCTCATGCAGGGATATATTAAAAACACGTCTGAAATCGTCACTAAGGAAGTTCTACGGTCGCTATGGAGATCTTGTACGAAAATATGATGTGCCTCTTTCTAGAATGATTGATAATATTCTGGAATGCGACTAAATGACCTGTTCAGTGAACACCAAATATGACTTTGTATACCAGTTTTGCACTTTCGTATGTATAATTAGGAAACCAAAACTCTTGATTTTGACATGTTTCTTAAGAACTGCTGTGACGGGTGATGCATGCAAACAGGAGACGCTTACTCTCCCTGGGCACCTGGTCTCACCTCGGAATTTTTCAGCATTTCGGGGTTCACAACAGTTTCTTTTTGAAACTTACACGATTTTGTCTCTGTCCTTGGACTTTGAGAATGATTAACGGTTTGGTACTTCTTCGATATTGATTCCAGATACTTTACATATTCGAACTTGAAAAAGAATAAGTGTTTCTAAAACAATAGAGCCTTCCATTTCAAATTTTCTATGAAATTCAAATCTTTCTCAAGAGATATTGAACTTAGAATTGATTAAATGATTCTTGTTTACCATCAGATCAAGATTACGGCATTGATGTTTTAAGGTTTCTTTTGTTGTATTACCCAGAAATAAGGATCTATGCAACGGAAACCACCTCTCCCCCTACCAACTCAAAAAGCAAAGAAGCATAGGATCTCATTTATTGCAATAAATCTCCATATTTTGTACCTAAGGAAACAGAGGACACCCCCTAGTCTTCTGCAGGAATTTAACTCGGGACCCCATGGTCACGGGTCAACCACATAATCAGTTGGTACATGTTTTCATGGCACAAATGAAAAATTGAAATAAAAATTCCAAAACCAAGATATTTGAGATAGGGTTGGATGTGATTTGTTAATGTAAAAGACTTGATCTTTCTCTTATCATGCGTATTTGAATTTTATTTTAACAGATTGAATTATTATCTTCTTAGGGCGGTATTTCTATTCTATGCGTAGTTGCAAGTGAATATTGCTCTAGATTTATCCTTCATACATTAATTCACTGAAGTTTTCATCTTAAATGTACATTTACTCTATTTCCAAATGTGAAATATGAACAAAACACGAGCAGATAGCTTCAACATGTATATTTGCATGTTAAAATATACAAAAAGACAACAGAAATATCTTTGATATACATTTTTAACAATCAACAATATCAAAGACAAATTACAAGAAGAACATGTCGAATTTTAATTTTATGGTATATTCAGTACATGAATATATCAAATTTTCAGATGCGCTACTAGTCAAGTGGGACCATGGGCTTAACATTTAAAAAATCCTTTCTGTGGACATATAGCAAATATTAGATTTCACGTAAAATGTTGAGACGGACACAAACGATACATGGTAGTATCTTGCAATATAAAACCGGGACTTCCAACTTAGATTGGACACATTATTGTATACGGTTGTCATCAAATGTTGATGCAAATTTTCTGAGAATTGGAAGAGGTCCTTCGTTCCTTTCGACATCTTTTGCAAAATTTGTAGTAGCTACCCTTGACACAACTGTTTTTATACCATCTCCAACAATATCCCCGGCAAGGTTTCGACCACCAAACAGCATACCACTATTTACAGCATCGGTCTCAACGGTTCTCGCGACGCATCTATCGTTGCCACTACGACCGCTTGGACAATATAGAAAGTTTGTGCCACCATGGCAATTATTTGCACATGTTGGATGATCTTGGTATCTATACACATACCTTGTAAAAGCATTTGTAAGGCCATTTCTGTTGATCCAGTAACTGCTAATATTGTAAAAATGTTCCATCGGGGTATCCCCGGCATGGGGTTCTCCACCATGACCTGGATAATCGGTTTCAGGGTCCCTATTGAGGCGAATCATTTTCTGTCTGAAATGTTCCCATATGTAATCAATAAATGTATGATGAAACCAGAAAACACCATCTTGAGGTGCAATAGAGGCATCTGCCATAACTTCCCCTACCCACACATGAGGATTATTGTGTTCACCCTCAAGACTTGCTCTTCTATTTGGATTATCAGGATCAGGAAATCCAGTATTTTGTTCAAATCCAAATGTGATTTGTGTATGATTTATGATGTTAGAATCATTCATGATTCTGTCAACAACATGTGGACGCATCAAGGAGCTCTCTCCTGCGATATTTCTTCGTAAGGATACGTTACGTCCTGGTATTGGCCAGTTTCTGAAAGGTCCGTTAATTACTACTCCATTTCCATTGCCAAAAAGTTCATCTGTGAAAGCAGACGTGTTTCTCTGGCCGTCATTTGGTATCAGAAAGTCGCACGTAGAATCCCAGTAACACAGTGCTGTATTGCGATATCGACGAAGTGATCTTTCGAAACTGCAAGTAAAAACTGAGGCTTATTAAGCAATACTATTCATCCTATTCATTGAATAGCGAGCAAATTTTATCTTGCATACCAGATCGCTTGACTGACAAATAAATCTTTCATATATATTTCTGGTAACATATATTGTTATATTCAATGAATATAAGTTTCATATGATTCGTTTTACATTTGACAGTAAATACCTAACTTTTCCATTGAACGCATTCTTGACAAATTACGTAATAGTTGATACTGCTATGTTTTAATTCCAAAGGATAAAGACTGCGGACTATTTAATAGTAACTTACAAAAGGGTTGACAATATATAGCACCATTCCCTATTTGTACATTGCATATATGTAATTTATATATTGTATTGCCCATGTTCTTTGTATTGCAGTCTTCGTCATTGGTGGCATAATCAGATAAGGTTGTTATAATTTCTATAATTGTGTATCCTTCTGCAATCCTCACCCCTTTCACAATATTATCGACCGCTAGATTCAGCCATCTTATTTAGTTTTGTTTGTAATGATTACTGATGAGTTGAATTTATAGTCTATTTGTACATTTAGCCTTCATTAAAGCAGTTCTTAGAACATTGATTATTTATATATTGTACTATTAGGATTCCTACAATACGTGTTACTTAACATAGAATAATCAGATGCTTGTGTACTTACTAATATAGATATACTCTGTGCCAACCCAAAAAATTCGATCCACCATGGGCATTCACAAATGATCGAAATGACTGGTGCAAACCAGCAAATACGTCATAAATATTCTGTAAAGCAAACATATTGTCAGTTGTAGAGGGGTTTTACCTGATTTCAACTATGACGTGCAGGGAAAAATCTCATTATTATTTTTATTATTATTATTGTTGTTATTATTGTTATTATTATTATTATTGTTGTTGTTGTTGTTGTTATTATTATTATTATTATTATTTTCATTATCATTATCATTATTATTATTTTCATCATCATCATTAGCATTAGCATTATCATCATTGTATGTTATTGCAGTTGATAATGGTTAACTTTTCGTAAAAGTAATTGCTTCATGTTGATAAAAATTAAATGTATTTATTACATCTATTTATTCATAGAATGAATTTATATATTTACGTTTAACGTTCCGAATTTGAGAAACCTCATGGCATCAAAAAGATTTGTTCTTTCACTCTCTGTTAGTACTCTGCATTCTTTTCGTACAATTCTTCTATCGACTGCCTGTCTCTTTCTTCTGTTATACCGAAGAAGGGCAATCCCTTCTCTCTCCACTGAACGTAGGTAATTAATACTTTCTTCTGTAAAACCTATATTATTTCTATCAGATACAACAGTTTTCATGAAATACTGGACGCAAACAGGATCTATGTCAGAAAAAAGTCTTTGTTGAAGAAAATGCAAGTTGTCATCGTTAAAGCATTTGTTGAAGAGTTCAGGATCCTCTTTTAAGTCAATTGCTTGTATTCTGTCCGTGACGATGAAACCAAGTACTATCGCAATCACGTAAAGTATCATCTGTAAACAAAAATATTCATACAATGTATGCAAAGTGGACCTCGTGATATCATTTGCAAATAATCAAAATGCTCTGCATTGATAGGAAAGGCATACTATTCAGATGTAAAAAAGGAATTCTATATAATAATGGTTCATATGCTTACCTTCCAAGATATGGTTCCGTCTGGTTACCAATGCCTCACTGCATCATATTTATATATTTTGAATACCAGGGTTTTACAGGTGTTTTTTTAACAGGACATGCTATTTCACAATATGACGTTAGTGGTTTGTGGTTGGTCTTGTACGACGTGTTTACGTTCTGACGCTTTTAATCATTTTCTCATTTGTTGATTGTCATTTATATAGTATGGTAATTCGTTTCTATAACTACGTAACATGCATATGCTCTAGATGCAAAGGTGGTTAAAGAAATTTACGTCATGGATATGAAATGCTCATTTATTTAATGAGTTTTTGTTTTGAATGAATTAAATTTTTACACATAAAAGGAAGGTAAAGCATTTGTATGCTTCTCATTCGACTTTTGTTAAAATATTCATTTCATTAAACAGTAGTAGGCATTGTTAATATCCAATGAGACCTAAAACTGAACATGTATTCAAGATCCGGTATGTTGTGCATCGTCAACCATTAAATCTGGGCTAGTCACTAACATTTTAAGTATCACTTGTTTTCTCAATGGAAAATCCGGACGAGAAGGATTTAACTCTTAAGGTCAAAATATATATAATTCGAATGTCATAACATTTACTTGAAGGCAGAAAGCCTTATATGAGATTCGGCGGCCAGATGTTGTATTCTATTTGACTAACTACTTCTTACATGAATGTCAAAACAATAAACATAACTCCATTACTTCCACTCTACAGGTATGATCGACAACATGCAAACACTTATTGGGAAAATAATGTCTCTTACGATACATGTATACAATGTACATACATACATGCATGCATGCATGCATACATACATACACACACACACACACACATACTTACATACATACATTTAGTAATTCAACTACCTTAGCTTTACCTGACCACAAAAATGTTATTAGTAAGACGTGTTCTTTTCTATAATAAAATTTCTTTTTGACAAAATAAGTTTTTTCAAGGTTTCGAACAATGAATTGGAATTTTCCATTCTTGATAATTCTGTGGTCTTTTGATATTATAAAATTATATAAATAACTTGATAGACGTTCTGAGAGGTCTTTTGTAATTTTTGGTTTTTTTTTGCGTGTGTGTGTTTCTTGTTTGAGAACTGTCACAAAGTTTATGGAGTACCTAAAAGAAGTACCTATAAAACGTTGTTTATAGGTATTTTGGGCAACACCCCCCCCCCTAAAAAAACCCAAACAAAACAAAACAAAAAAGCATAAGAGTCATTTTCTAGAACCTATCTAATTAAAATTCTTTAGGCTTTCAAAGTCAAATTTTATATGTACATGTATTTAAATCTATATCTGCTGGTTTAATGATATGATAGTTTTTAAGGACGGCAATCTCTTCTTCACATCATGGTCTTTGAAAACACAAACAAACCTGGTGTTAAAAAAATAAAAGATTTTAATTAGGAGTGTCTTCATCTAGATTTCTAAATTATCTGGACTTGTTACTGGTCCAGGCCACTGCCGAATGCTAAATGTCACGTTACATTACTTCTAAGAAACAATTGTCATCATGTAGTTGAATGATTTAGTAGAAGAGTCTTCCATGGCAGTTCATCCCACCTCCATGAATTTTGTTTGTTTGTTTGTTTTGTTTTGGGGTTTGGGGGGGGGGTGTTGTTTTTTGGTTTTTTCTTTTTTGGTTGTTGTTTTTGTTTGTTTGTTTGATTTTTTTTTTTTTTGCTTGTTTGTCCTTATGATTTTATCATGACATAAAATCAGGAAACGTAGGAGAGTGATGACATAAATATTTGTACCTCCTCATTATCAGTCGATTATCATAACTTTTGTGTGATATCGCTTAATTGTTTATATGTAAAGAAAGATAAATCCAAGTTAAACACATTTTCTTTATATTAATATTGTTATCTTGCATGCTTCTGATAATATCTTGGAGGTAATAGATTTTTCATTCTATTATCAATATCTAGGAGATTACTACTGCTGGTAGACGACAGAGATCCAGTTTCAATTTTGACAGATTGTCTTCATTTTGCTTACATTTTCCCTACATTTTTCGATTGTAGTAATGTGGTAGTTAGTTTGGACGGTATGCATATGAATAGGCTAACCACACCAATTAAAAGGCAATTAATTGCCCGTCCTAGGTGTTTCATAACTGCAATATTTGTAATGCCTTTTGTGTCCTTATTCTTGTATCATGAATCAGATAGCTTGTTTCCTTTCGTTCAAGTTAAGTTTTAAGTTATGTTACAAATACAATGGTGTTCAGCATTACTGAAGTGTATTATGTTTCGTAATGCACACTTAAGGCAATAAGATTCATACATGTATATATGTTCTTTAAATTTATCGTAATTATACATCAGGGTTTTTTCCGTTTTATACGGATTGATTCTCGACATATATACCTGTATAAAATCAGTACATTACATACGCAATTCGTCCCGTCAATTTTGCTCTTTGCTGAAGGCAAAAGTACAAATGTGAAGGGAAATGTAATAACCAGAATGAAGCAAAAGTGCCAACGATTCATCTAAAGACAGAGGTAAACATGAAGTCTGGTTCTTTAATCTGTGTCGTGCTGTTGTGATATGATGGGTGTTTTTTCATCATTATTATTTTTTGATTTTATTTACCGTAGTGTAAGATACGAAAGTAACTTGCTTACGATTATGGCACTAACAACAATGTTCCACAGTGGACATACACGGACCCTTGAAGAGATGAAACCAGTTTCCCAGGAGGAGTGCGTGTCTCCTGCTTGGCTAGCCACAACCGCCCTGAATGTCCTTAAATAATTACGGATCAAACAAATATAAATCAGCACTGTATATATACTCGATTGTGATCAAACACTGTATAAAAAGTGCCACAGCCAATAACATCAGAAGCAAGGGTATAATAACATGTAAGTCAAACCCTCCGCGGGAGACTTGTTTACCAGCTGCAAAGCGAATAAACGTGACGTTAATACAAAATACGAAAGTAACTATTGTCACATATGGTTTTTATTAATATTATTATTGTGGCTAGGTGACTAAGTTGGACCCATAAATCATCATCACAGCGACCATCATAGACATTATCAATCTCGGTCTCGTCATTAAAACCAAGGTACTTTATACTAACGCCTATTCTGGATGTCTTAACACTTCAATTGCAGACAAAACTTTGAAATGAACACAAATTTACGAATTGAAACTTTCCACCTTCTCATAAAAGATTTACAACAAATCATTAATAAACACGTTCCTCATATCCATATGACTTTTTCCCACCTTATGACTCCCATCACTGCGACAAGAATATGGATTTAGGAATGGGTAGGTCTGATGACAGAAACCGATTAGTGTATACTGTGCATGTGAATGAAATTGGAGTTTCATTGATTATCAACATTTATTCATTTAAATTTAATTCTGTTGGTTTCTAAATATTATATGTTGAGTATCATACTAACTGTTCAGAGATATAAATGGAGTGAGGAAAATATTAATAATAACAAAAATATATCAAATTTTTCCAAGACAACGGTTCACTTATATTTTAGTCTGTAATGTAATATTTGTTTATTGTGCTCAGCTTCACGATAAGCACACAAAATAATCACAATATGCAAGGACATACATAATTAAAAGACAATATATTTATTTATTCTTTTTGCAAAATTTCATTTGTTATGAAGCTATCAAAGTTCAAACAGTTGATTGAAAAGTTTGATTGCTCAATATAAGTGGACCCTCTTTTTTAGCCGCGTTCACTGCGATAGAGTCAATGTTCATCCCAGCACCAGATACGGTATTTCCAGTATCAGCAGTTATGCCAAATCCTGCTGCAGTGCGTCCACCAAACGTTACCACATCGGCGACGGAAATTTTTCGTACTTTAGCGACGCACCTGTCGGTTTTTCGACCTCCTTTAGGACAATATAGGAATTCGTGACCACCTTGGCAATTGTTACCACATGTGGGATGGTCCTGGTATCTGTAAACATACCTTGTAAAGTCATTTGTGAGACCATTCTTATTTATCCAATATCTACTTATATTGTATAAATGTTCCATGGGGGTTTCTCCAGCATGGGGTTGTCCACCATGACTCGGGTAATCAGTTTCAGGATCAAGATTTAATCGAATCATCTTTTGTCTGAAGTGTTCCCATACGTAATCAATAAATGAATGATGAAACCAGAAGACGCCATCCTGGGGAGCTAACCTAGCATCCATCATCACTTCACCAACCCACACATGTCCATTATTGTGTTCCCCTTCAAGGCTTGCTCTTCTAAGTGGCTGATCGGGATCTGGAAATCCCAAACCTGGTCCACCAAATGTGATCTGTGTATGATTCCGTATAGTGACGTCATTCATTATCATATCTACAATATGAGGACGCATTAATCTGCTTAAGCTGCCAATATCCCTCCGCAGAGAGACATTTTGGTCTGGAATAGGCCAGTTCCTGAAAGGCCCAGTGATTACTTTTCCCTTCCCATTACCAAACATATTTTCAGTGAATGCGGAGGTTTCGTTTTGACGACCATTCGGGATAAGATAGTCCAGTGTGGAATCCCAATAACACAGTGATGTCGGAACGACTCGACGGAGTGCTCTTTCAAAACTACAACCAAAACGTTAGAAAAATCTTCGTTACTCAATGTCAAATTACACTTCTTTATAATGTCAAGTCTGGTTTATTGTGTATATACTACTACTACTACTACTACTACTACTACTACTACTAGTAGTAGTAGTAGTAGTAGTAGTAGTAGGAGAAGTAGCAGTAGTAGTAGTAGTAATAATGATAATATAATAAAAGTAGTAGTAGTAGTAGTAGTAGTAGTAGTAGTAGTAGTAGTAGTAGTAGTAGTAGTAGTAGTAGTAGTAGTAGTAGTAGTAATTGTTGTTGTTCTTCTCATTCTCGTCGTAGTTGTTGTTGTAGGAGGAACAGGAGTAGGTGTTGAAGCTGGTTAAGGTAGTACATAAACTCACATTGCAAGTCAAAGTGAGACCCATTAATTAATGTATGTTTGAGTAAGATATCAATACGTACTAGTATAGGTATACCCTGTGCCAGCCAAGGAAGTTTGATCCTAGATGTGCATTAAGGAATGATCGGTAGGACTTGTGCATGTTTGCAAACAGATCATAAATGTTCTGTAATGAAATATCAATGTACAATACTTTTAATTTATCTTTTTTTTTTTGTTTATGATTGAAATAAGTTTCTATTACATTCGTTATGATAAGTACATGAACAAAATAATTAAATAATTGTAATTTTTAATTTATAGACATTTTTCTGAAGTAAATTAGGCATGTTATATTTCGTGATAAAAACCATAAAAATACTTTATTAATCAAAACTAGAGCTGTCTTAACGGGACAAACACCCCATGAAACATGCGATAATTGTTCCCAAGATTCATCACTGGTATCAGTGTAATGGATGACCCACATGTACATTTTGCGGTATAATTATAATTAATGAACACAATCTGGTTTGTGTGCACTCTGAACTTGACCTTGTAGATCTTAGTTCAAGGTCATTACACACCCTTTGGTCATGGACAACAGTTGTGTAGAATAATCAACGTAACAGGAAGAAGTTACGGCCCAAACAAGAATAGAATTATGGCTATGTGTGCACTGTGACATTGACCTTATAGGTATCGCCTTGGTTCAAGATTATGACACAACCTTAGGTCATGGACAACAATTGTGTAAAATATTTTCTCCCTCCACATTAAAGGGAAGAAGTTACGACTAGGACAAGAATTCGGGTTATGTACGCACTGTAGCCTTGACCTTATAGATATGACCTTGGTTCAAGGCCATGACACACCCTTGGGTAATGAACAACAATTGTGTAAAATATATTCCTCCAGCAACGAAACATGAAGAAGTTATGGCACAGACAAGAATTCTGGGTATGTGTGCACTGTGACCTTGACCTTGTAGGTATCACCTTGGTTCAAGATCATGATACACCCTTAGGTCATGGACAACAATTGTGTGAAATATTTTCTCCCTCAAAATTCAAAGGAAGTGGTTGCGACTAGGACAAGAAAAGCGATATTATATTCTTCCAAACTGTGCAGGGTAGATGCTTTCTTATACGGTGGTGTTATAGAGTAAACCTCCCCCATAGCCAGACTTTAAAGCCAGTTTTCCCCTGCCTAATTTTGAGTGACAATCAAACCACATATCATGATATTACTCTTGTGAAACCCAACGGAGCATGCGCAGCTGTTTTCCTCCCTTAATTCAAGTCCGTCCTGAATCGGTGCCTCAACCGCAATTTTATATAGCTTTTATATGCTGTCTTTTTGTGTCCATATTTTTGTTTGCTCGCCTATGCCTGAGTCATATGTCTTTTTCTTTTCTATCGTAGCGATCTCCATTTTAATGTTAGCTCCAGCAATCAGTTTCTTGTAATCATGTCTCACATGGACACCTTACTCTCCGTATGCACACCTGTCTCTCACAGATTTTGTCCGAGTTATATCTGTTTAACCCAGAGTTGGACTTCAAAAGTAAACATGTGAATCAAAGTGTTCATAAAATAAGATATTGGAAATTCCATCAACGTATACGTAACCTACAAATGTAACGTTGCAGTAGGCAGGACACCGTGAAGCCCAAATGTTGTTAGAATTTGTCGTGACTTTCTGACTCAAAACGTTTCAGATCTTAATTGGCCATCATACAGTTAAGAATTGTCCATAATCGAGCATTTGTGGAATAAGCGGGACAGAATTTTTAGGAAGCGCGTGAATGTACCATATTAAGTCGTTCAACTCAGACAGGCTCATACTGAGGAATGGAACGAGACTATCTTAGGACAATAAACACTTTAATGGTGTCAGTGTTAAGGAGACTCTTTTTTCGCCTCAGCGAAGCCATAGGTGGATACACGCTACTGATTTAAATCAGGAAACGGCGTAGGGAACTCTTGTTTAAGGCTATTCACGGAAACGTGATTGGACAACAAAAATTTAGTAACTGGTGTCACATGACTATGGCACTAACAACAATGTACCATAGTGAGCATTCACGGACCCCTGAAATTCAGAGGTGAGACCAGGTGCCCGGGAGGAGTGAGCATCTTGATATAACGTATATATGGACTCGTCGGTATTTAAATACATACATAGACATGACCTGAGGTAGGATCGAACCCGCTACCACCCGGTCGCGGGACGAGCGCTCGACCACAGAGGTATGCTCCGCCCGCTAAGTTATTTCAATACGACAATAAAGGCTTGTCCGTTCTTTTAAAAGAAGCGTGTTACAATACCAGTCCTAATACTGTTAATAGCAAAAAAACATGATCATGACGTACCTATGTTGTTAAACGACAAAGTATGTCATGTCATGAATGAGACGTAATATAATGTTTCCGGGGGACGTCTGGCTATGTGGGAACACTCACTCTATAGCTTATTGTAGAGTGAGACTTCTCCAAGGGGACGCTTCTCTTTTAGAGCCAGCCTTCCGCGGGGGAAGTCTTACACGAGTTTTCCACGAGTTAAGGACGCTACCGGCTGAGATAAACCGACTTAAAATGCAAAAAAACCTCACACCTTATATGGGCTGTGTATGATTTGCTTTCGTTATATTATACAAAGGTGGGAATATATGAACCGCTGTTTAAGTTTAAATAATTCAATGTAACAAGCACATCGTGTTGATGTTCAAATGAATATGATACATTATATGCTTGGTCCTGATACAGACAAAAGTCTCAGTGAAATACTTACATTCTTGGTTCCGAACTTGAGATACCTCATGGCAAAAAAGAGTGAACACCTTTCTCGTTCTGTTAATACTCTACATTCTTTTCGTACTAGTCTGTAGTCGTAGCTTCGTTTGCTTCTTTTGTTATATAGAATGGATATTCCTTCTCGCTCCACTGATCTCAGATAATTTATCTGCTCGTTTGTGATGCCCATTTTAGATTTTTCAGATGCTACTATTTCCATAAAGTATCGGATGCATTCTGGGTCAAGGTCAGAAAACATTCTTTGTTGATAGAGGTACATATTCTCATCGTTGAAGCACTTGTTATAGAGATCAATATTCCTGTCTAAAGATATTGCTAATATGGGGTCCATTGTGGAGAAAACCAAATAGATCAGAACTATATAAGACGCCATCTACAATTTAAAAATTCCTAAATATATAAAAGAAAATAAATAAAAGAAAATAAATGCTAATAACACACAAAAAGTTCGTTTGGTTGATTTAAGTGCCTTTTAAAAATTTCAGTACTTAGCATTAAATAAATAATGGCGTAATCCGCAATTCGAACATGTATCACCCTATCACCTGAATTGCAAACCAAGTACTTAACATTACACTAAGCCTGTTGCTCGTGAAACAGAATAGAACGATGTCTCTCGTAAAAACAGGATAGAACGATGCCTTCAATAAATGATACGTAAGATGAAGATGAATAGTACGGTATAGGAAGTATGAATTATAAAATCTCAGAAAAAAGTTAGAGAAGACAAAATTTATTTAAAAAGTTTTTATTGCTATGGGATTCATACTACAAAGAATATTAGTATATATGAAAAATATGAAAAACGAATATTAGTTTTTCAGTCACAAAATGTAGAAATAAGAACAGTGAATTGGAAGTATTTTCTTCAGATCGCTACATAAGCACTGAAAACTGGACTTGTGATTACCTTCGGAGATTAACACTAGCAGGGGTAATGACCCAGTGACCATAATGAATAAAAACAATATATACGTATTTTCAATTTAGCACGCCATATGCGCATTTAAACGAAATATGCCTCGTCAACGACGTTCAATGCCGGTATGTTGGGAATCCAGACAAATCAACAAGGCGACCTTAAAGTGAAAGCCAAATCACCTATATAAGGACATATCTGTCCGTGTAATAATGAAGATTTTATTAATGTAAAAAATTTCCATTGGGGAGGAAAAGAATGGTCGACTACCAAAATTTAAGAAAGGGTGTACATGACATTTGTAAAACACTAATCAGTGTACAGTTTCATTTCATTGCATGATACAGGATTCTTGTACATACATTTTTGATAATAAAGTCACTTAAATATTGAGAAGAATTGAAACAAATGCATCCATACGCTTACCTTATTATCTCTGAAATCTTTCGAAAATATTTTTCGTTTCATTTTATACGATATTTACGAAACTAAGTGTGGTTGAAACAGGATATTATATTTTAACTGCGTTTTCTGATCTGTTATTGATGAAAAGAAATTATAATATGAACACGGTTTTATTTCTACATTATCTTTCCATAAAATTTTGAGGATCCGTTTTCTAATTTAATGCTCAAAAATATATTGTTCTCTGCCAAATATCTACGTGACGTGCAGTAGTTATCTGTTCTAATTCTTAAGTTGTGGTAGAAAATGTCTGTATATAATTTTCAAACAATATACGTAAGTCATAATGACTAAATATGGAATTAGGGATATTTTTAGAATCATATACAGATATATAGTACATGACTTTGTACTTCAAGAACCAGGTTCATTCCTCTGTGCTTAAGACCCGCCCGAATCTGTGAGGTGAAAAAGTTATAAATGCAGGATATATTTAGAATCACGTATAAATAGATAATGACTTTGTACTTCAAGAACCAGGTTCATTCCTTTGTGCTTACGACCCGCCCGAATCTGTGAGGTGAAAAAATTATGAATGCAGGATTATTTAGAATCACGTACAAGTAATTCATGGCTTTGGACTACAAGAACCAGGTTCATTTTTCTGATGCTTAAGACCCACCCCCCCCCCCCCCGGAAACTGTGAAGTGAAAATTTATGAATGCAGGATATTTTTAGAATCACGTACAAACAGTTCATGACTTTGGACTACAAGAACCAGGTTCATTCTCCGATGCTTAAGAACCGCCCGAAACTGTGAGGTGAAAAAAATTATGAATGCAGGATTATTTAGAATCACGTAAAAATAGTTCATGACTTTGTACTTCAAGAACCAGGTTCATTCCTCTGTGCTTAAGACCCGCCCGAAACTGTGAGGTGAAAAAAATATGAATGCAGGATATATTTAGAATCACGTACAAATAGTTCATCACTTAGGACTACAAGAACCATATTCATTCCTCTGATGTTTAAGACTCGCCCGAAACTGTGAGGTGAAAAACTTGTGAATGCAGGATATTTTTAGAATCACGTACAAACAGTTCATTACTTTGGACTACAAGAACCAGATTGATTTTTGAAGAGACGCAAGTGAATACTGGGTTTGATAATCTCCCATGGATCATTAAATGCTGAAATCTACCGGGACATAAAAAAAAATCTTACTTCATTTGAAAGACAAGAAGTCGACGAGCCGTCAATGAGATTTAGATTCAGAACTTTCGCTGTCGACTCAAGCTGGCTACAGATTGTGAAACTACTCTTGATATTTTGATAGTAGTTTATTAACATGTTTATAATTCATGTTTTCTAATTAGTAAAGATCGATGTAGTTGGCATATTAATATGGATACTGATGAAAAGGAATAAAAGTGATTTGATGCTGGTAAAGTAGAAACCATGTAGGATTGTAGTATTATTGAAGTTCTTGTGCGCTGCGGGATAAAATTTACATATTTGCTCATCAAAATTTAATTTTTTTTTTTGTAGACTTGAAAGTTAAAGTCACAAACAAATAACAAATGCAGGAATGTGAAACAAACAATTACAAACTGCTTAAAACAAGTACAACCTTGCATATTATTGTTAAAATTTTCTTGTTTAAGGTGGGTGCATTTGCAACAGTAAAACCTACTGGATTATTAATCATTTAAACTAATAATTACAAGCTTTTACTAATCGAACCTTATTTTTGCAGACTAAAACATTAAAATAACTTACATCGAACAACTAATAAATTACAGGGGACTATAACAGCTCTCTTAAATCTAAAACCGAAGTAAAATACAATAGAGATTGACTGGTTATTGTTTTACGTCATTCCATGGTTATTTCACGTATATGTTGACGGCTGGTTGGTTGGTTGATTGGTGTTTTACGTCGCTTTCAACAATATTTCAGTTATATCGCGACATGGAAGCAGGAGGTTACCAACCTCTTAAACATAGTGGCGCAACCCGGGAATCGAACCCGGATCGTCGGCGCTGCAAGCCAAGCGCTTAACCACTACACCACGCCTGCCCCTATATATGTTGATGGCATCTGCCTGATGAATTGCATACAAATTTCTACTTTTGCATCGATTTCAGCCGAAGCAATTACAGATTTTTTACGTGCCACTGGGCCTAGGTTTTTACTATCTCATCCGTAAGACAGAGCACCGGTGCGCCCAGGGCGGGAATCGAATCTGGGACCTCTAGGTCACAAGCGGAGCACCTCATCCTGTAGTCCAAATCGGCTAAATACATAGAGAAATACACACAACCTGTCTTCTACCGGCCACGAAAAGCACTATGGTTTAGTCTTTTGTTTTTCCTTCGAATAAGTTCAGAAGAAAGGTGTAGAACATTCATAAGGACAATCTGCAAAATACATTTTATTTGCGGAAGTTCTTGCAATATTAAAAGGGACATATAAAATTGTATTTATTGATCATACCATAATCGATTCTTCAGGTTTTGTGTCCACAGAAATGCTCATAACCTAAACTATGTATATACAAAATATTTGAAGAGCAAGTAACTACCCCTTGAGAGTCAAAACCTACAGAAAGAGGAGGTTTAAGGATAATAATCTTTAAATACGGTGAAATATATTTCCGATCGGTATAGGAGTAATGAATTTTTATTTTTTTTTTTTATTGAGAAGGGTGGCACCCGTAATCCAGTTAACCACACCAAAATAGCGACGTATATTATGTGCATTGGCCATCCTAAGTCGGTATCTTAATTGTGTTACAATCAAATAAATTTATGTCTTTTTCTTTTTATTTCTTTTAAGTGCATGTTTTGGTAATACAGCTTGTACCAATGTTTTTCTCTTAAAGGTACTATGTAATATTCCAAATGGTAGAGAACAAGCATGTAACACATGCTTATGTTATGAAACTTATTTCTGGATTCGGTAAATGTACATAATACAAAATGCAAATTGTATATTTCAAAACTAAAATTGAAATTTAGTTTAAAGAAAACGGTATTTTCCTAATGAATACTGACATAAAAAAATAAACCCGTATGTATTTTTCTGAACGGTAATATCAAGAGAAAGCAAAACCTTATTGTGAAATTGGTTAAGGGGAATGCCTTCTTCCTGTCAATAATTGGAATACAACATAAACATCACTTGCGGTATATATATTTTTCAAGTGTTTGTAATTTGTCCAGTTTCATTAATGACTCTCCGTATATCTGTTTGTTTTCTATCACACAATGACCATCTGTATGGTAGATTGCTTTCAAGGCGGGTAGATATTACAAGCAAAACAGGAGATGCTTACCCTTCTGACAACATGGTTTCATGTTTTCACCTTTATACCCTGTTGTTAGGATTTCTAATGGTCAGCTAATAGTAACTGCCCGGTGCTCAATATATTCTGGACCTTTCCTAGATTTCCCACAACTGTTAATAAAGATATATACAATTATGATAAAGTTGGCAATATGAGCAATTCATTAAAATGAGGGGATCCGGTACACACATTACCGTACATGTACCATTTAACAAGTGTGTATTAGCGATCAAAATTGAGAGCATGTCTGCACAATTAAACTATGCCTACCTTAGTATTTCATTGTGACATCAAATTTAAACATTATTTGGAGCATCATATCTGCCACAATTAAAGTGTGGTAACAGTTGCTATGTTTTGCATTTAGCGATAGATCAACTGCCCTGAGCGGTAAACGGAATTTGACAGTTTGAATATATAAGCAAAGAGAATCTTACTCCATTTATAAGCATAAGAACTCAAAATTCCATCTAAGGATAATTTACGATTTTTCATTGCTGTAAATTGATAACATTTGAAGTCATATGCTTTTGTAAATATCCTTGTTTTATAGATTTAATATGTATGTACTTTACAGATCTTAAGGAGAAAATGCGAATGATGAAACGAAATCCCTAAACATTGTGCATTACCATATCCTACCCAATTAACTGAGGATCACCAGATCAATTTGTTTGATTGATCAGTTTTCCCACTACCTCTCCATTTAGATTACAATATACGAATTTCATATATTCAGCACTGGTAGTCCGATAAACTAGCCATTAAGCATTCATGGGCATCCTATAATGTCAGTATATATGCGCAAAAATATATGGAAAACACAAAACTATGAAATACTGGAAAATGAAAAGCTATGAAATATTTAACTATGCCCCACAAAACAAACAAAAACGTCGACGTTATATTTTTCTCTGCATTGTTTTTGTCCGTGACGGAAACTGCTGAACTCCCACTTTCGGTTCCCATCAAAGGTTGTCTGGCTATTTTCAATTGTAAGTGCTGATTAAGGTCAAGTATATTCTTAAGCTTATGTGATTGTTCAACGAGTAACTCAAAAACACACCAAGTCACAAGCTTCAAACTCAGTGAATAGATAGCTCTTGATGAGAATATTATCCCTACTAATATTCAGGTGAGTAGGTAAAAGATGAAGGTTATTCTGATGTGTTGGGGAAGAGGACATAAGTGTTTTACAAATATCTCTTATTTATTTGAAGCTACAAGTATGATTCTCATCTTCACGTTAGGTCTTGGCCAGATAGACTAGAACTGGCAGTTATCCCGAGGTTTCCAGTTGGATTGTGGCCTGCAGGGTATAAATGGGGTGATAGATGTTTGCCATATCAAATTATCATCCTGTCCAGGCAGCTTTAATGATTACATAGATAGAAAAGAATTCCCTTCAGTAAAGCTGCAGGTGTGAGAATACGAATCTTCTTTTTAGCTAACCTGAGTCGAAGGCTCAAGTGAGCTATTGTCATAATTAGTCCGTCGTCTGTCGTAAACTTTTCACCATTTCGACTTCTTCTTCAGAACCGCTATAAAGAATTTCATGTAATTTGGTATGCATGAATTACTCAAGGTCTCCTACAAGTTGTTATTTTTCGTCCAGATCCATTGACAAGTGGCGCCACCATGAGCAAAAGTAGGTCACAGAGGGTACCCTCCTTTGACAAACTTCTTCAGACCGGGGACATACAAAGACAAACGGAATGCATAGGAATGATCTAGACAGATGTGTGAAGAAATGTTGTTATTATTGGTTCCATTCAAATTGTTGACGTTTTCTCGACATTTTTTGGACTTAGTAATTTCAATGCAGAAAAGTGAAATGTTTTTCAGTTAATTGATAATGATGAGTTCTTATGGACTATTTTGATCATAACTATGGTAAGGAATATTATTATGAAAGAATTTTGTCAATAAACTTTTTGGATTTTTTATTAATTTTTTAAGACTTTAAAGAAAAAGGGGGTAACAGTTTATCACATTCTTTTCAACTTATTCTACAGAACTACTGGAAGGATTGTAATGAAACTGGGTAGGATGCAAGTACTCGTGTTATTTTTTTTCCGGATCAATCAGCAGATGGCGCCACCACAGGCAAAAGTAGGTCACAGAGGGTACTATCCTTTGACAAACTTCTTTTTCAGATTGGAGACATACAGAGACAAACTGAATACGTAGGAATGATCTACAGGCATATGTCAAGAAGTGTTGTTGTTTTTGGTTCCATTCCCCATTAAAATTTTTGACGTTCTTTTGATGTCTTTTTGGACTTAGTGTTTTTATTGCAAAAACAAGTGACTTTACTCATATACTGGTTTCATTTAATCATATTAAGGAAAAAGAACAGAAAAAGTTTTTTGTCAATATATTAATTTTTAGATGTTTTATGAAGATTATAAGATTGTAATATTACTGGTAATGAAAGGTTTAAAGGAATCTTAGGGTCGTGGGTCCAAACCCCGCCGGGGGCAATTTTTTGTTAATCATATGTATGAAAAGAACCACAGGCCAATTTTTTATAAATTTTATTCTATGCAAAAGGGGGAAGATTACTGCATCATTGACATTTGCATTGACTTCTTCTTCCAGTGAAGTGCTAACCATACAGATATTGATATATTTTCAATATTTAACATTTAAAATAATTGTTTGAAATATGAAATCATCATGTTCTTTCATAAAAAATATTAAAAACCTCTTGTTTGTATATAGGAATTAATGCTCAAGATGGAAATAGGAAATTGCTAAATATAACATGGCCTGCTTTACATAAATTAATTCATTTCTGAGATTGTTGGTTGGTTGGTTGGTTGATTGGGATTTTACGTCGCTTTCAACAATATTTCAGTTATATCATGACATGGAAGCAGGAGGTAACCAACCTCTTAAACATAGTGGCGCAATTCTGAGATTGTTGAATAGAGAAAAGTACTTAGTTACACTCACCTATTGATGCACAGATTAGATTATAAGCTAACTAAAACAAGTGTCCTAATTTTGCCAAGTCTCCATATTTCACCACGTACTATCATTTTGTTTTATTCTGTCTGCACTTTCTTCAGTTTCGGGCGACTCGGGTTAGCGTTTAAACTCGCTCTAAAATCATCTACTCATTAAGATATATCATCATACTATATAAGAGTTTCTATAGCGTATGTCTCTCCACTTAGAAGTTGCACAATCTTGATCGTACATGTACAGACAGACCGTCCGACCGACTGAAAAACACATTAACCTGCCCTGTATTATTTGAAGGGGTATAAATCACAGCTTATTGCAAATATTGAGAATTCCAATCATTCGGCTATGAACATCACTGAAGAGACATTGCTTGTCGAAATGCGCATATGGTGCACAAAATTCAAAGGTATATATGTTCTATAGATCTTGTATTTGGCCCCTCTACAGCCTTATGCAGACTTTTACTTGAACGTTACACGCTGACTAACAGGGCGGTGGGGACTATATGACGGGCCTTGTCCAAACCTCTTTCAGAGGAGACATGGTCCTGAACCTCGTCCCCTTAGACTGTTAGTCGGGACTCCTACAGATCTAGGGTCTTAGCTCGCTTTCAGACTAGCAGAGCACGGTTTATCATGTTGATGTCGCATATATTTCTATATCATTATCTGTTTTACAATACCTTAGGTGTTTATATTTTTATGACCTCTCAATATACGATACCTGTTGATCCTGGTTCTTTACATGGAGGATGATTTATAATTTTTTTAATTTACGTCCTTTGATTGTTCTGCTGTTACGGTGAGTGGGATGGTGGGCCCTTAAACCGATTAACCACATCATTTGTTTGACTTTTGTCAAATTAAATGACCGCCCTAAGTCGGTATCGTAATTGCACTACAATCAAATATTTTTGTAATGTGTTATATGTGCTAGTATATTATTTACATTCATGTATTGTATAGCTCCATGGTGACTTCTACCAAATAACTGAGCCAGTAACTCCTCTTTTTTCTGTATTATAACCACTAGGCCGCTGTCACTGCCGGTCCAGAGGGCATTTTAAGTCTAGTTTTTAGTGCTTTTGTACTGACATGAAAAATATACTTCAAATTTTTAGTCATCAAATTAATTAAATCACTCTAAAACTAAGGAGTATCTCCCTCATGCATAGCTCTGTCCATAGATAAATTCTTTGGTTCACTTTTCGGTCATATTAGATTTAACACTGTTTTTCATATTTTTATATATATTTTGAGAATTCCAATCATTCGGCTACGATCATCACTGAAGAGACATACTTTGAGTAAATGCGCATATGGTGCACTAAATTTAAAGGTATATACGTGCTATATGCACACACACACACACACACACCTACACACACACACACACACACACACACACAGATATATATATATATATATATATACATATATATATATATATATATATATATATATATATATATATATATATATATATATATATATATATATATATATATATATATATATATATATATATATATATATATATATATATATATATATATTATATAAGTTTGTCAAATTTTCACATTTATATGTTACAAAAAAGAAGGAAAAATAATAATAATAAGGAAACTATATATCAAAACAATAGATTTTCACATATCAATTAGATAGAGAAAGTCCAATCAAAACACATTTTGAAAAATGGGCAGTTTTTGATGCAAAGAATTGTGCCCCTGCCCTTTTACTATAAGTTCCTGCTATTATAATCATAGTTCGACAACTTGAAAGTGTTCAATATAGTGCACAACCATAATTTCTTAAACATCTACTTAAAAACAGATAACAAATGGAAATGTATATATGTGAATAATTTGGTCAGATCTTTTATTTTCATCCAGCTTTATGGCTTACAATGAACTCTTTTATTAAAGTAATTACATTGAAATTCAGTCACTGGCAAGCGAAGTCAGCTGGGAAAAATACAATACACGTAGCCATGATTTTAAAACTTTTTTCTGGGCCAGTGTATTTATTTCAGAAACAGCTCAGTCCCTACACTATGGAACCCGGATAGGGCCATATTCACACCATCGCATTGTAAAGTTGGATAACCGAAACGCGATTGTGATGGCGATGGTGCGATAATTTGATTGCGATGACGAGATAGTGCGATGACGATGAAGCCCAGGAGCATCGCTTCATCGTCATTGCACTATCTCTTCACCGTCATCGCACTTTCGCTTCATCGCCATCGCATCATCGCCTATTTATAGTTTATTAATTTTGCTATGCACATTTATCTGTGTCCGTTTGAGAAAAGCTCACAGGTTGATTCTACAATTCTTTCGATGCCCAAGACATTTTTATCATTAATATTTTTGTATCCCGGTTGGTACATGTAAGGGTATTAAATTCCGTCACAATGATAACACATATTACAATCAGTCTTAATATCCATATGTATATACTACCAATGATATATTAAAACATTGATATTTATAAGGTCCTCCTGACATTTCAACCTCTTAAAAACATCATTCACACACACACACACACACACACACACACACACACACACACACACACACACACACATTTGAATATTTGTATGAAGTTAACATGATATAAATATAATTTTAAGATAGGAAAAACATATGTTCATAATTGATTCTTTGATATATAATAGATTTAGAAAGCCCGCAGAACCTATTACTATTATTGACTTATTGACAGAAATCAGCAGATAGGTAATTAAAATGATTTTTAAAAATATGGCTCAGGGTCCGGCACCATAAACTGAGAATATACTTAAGTAAAATATTTCATTTTAATTTATTCCATTGTCAAACATTCAAATAGATTCTCATGTTGGAGTAATTTAATTATATTCACCCATATTCAAAAGAATAAAACTAAATAAAGTCCAAATTGATTGATGAACAAAGGAATATGAAATTTTGACTTAAATATATTCTCAATTTATGGCGCCGGACCCAGAGGGATGAGTGTATTTATTTTATCTGGTCATTTAATATGGAGGGATTTCAGTATTTACTTTCTCATTTATGTTTAAGAAATTATCCAATATGAGAAGTGCTGGCATGTATCTATTTACACACACATACTTTTTCATGACTACAAGACTAGGGACTGCCAGTACCAAGATGGAGAGCTTTATGCGTTTCGCTAGTTAGACCTTCCATCAGGCACTGACAACCCCCAGTTCAATGCTTCTGATATAAAAAAAATTATACAATGTATATACACATATAAATAAAACGTCATGAACCAATTGAATGACGTTTGTTATTTTAATTGACCGTCCTAAGTCGGTATCGTAACCGCAGCACAATCGACTTTTTGGGGGTAATATCGTTCCTTGTATATTCTACTACTATCATTTTTTGTGTGCAGGTCCTTGGTGATTTGTGTCATACAGCTTTGTCAAATGTCTTCTGTTTTCTCCTTCATGTAACACAATAAATAAATGTTAAAATAAAATAGGAAATATATATATAAACACATATGGCCCCAAGACAGATTTTACTTGTCTAATTAGTGTGCTTTCGAGGTTTTCTGTCTGCTGTTGTTAAAGTTAAAGTCTACTGAACTTATACAATTACCCAAACTTGGTAGAAATGGAATTTTCATGCTCCCACCTTTCCCCTTACAATGCTTATTATTTTCATGATGATCTGACAACAGGTTGTCACACAACAGGCAAAAGTAGGACCCAGAGGGTACACTCCTTTGATAAACCTCATCTTTAGACCGGGTGCATACAGAGATAATCAATAACCAATATCGATACCCAATATACATTTTGAAAAGTATTTTCTCTTAAAATCTTTAAAATATATTGATTGATAATAAATTTTATAAAACTATATGAAGGATTCGGGTGTTAATAGAATTTAATCAAATATGTATTTGATCACTTTGGAGTGCATAAATTTTCATTAAGTATTTTGGAAGTCCTGGTTCAATGACAAAAGTTGTTGTATCTCCTAATTTGCATATTGAAGGAAAAATTTGCATGTGGTTCTCCATCGGAGAACTACTCAAAAGAAGAATAGGGCGTCTCAGGCATTCAGTAAGAACCAAACACGAGTCTATATTTAATGACCCTGATGTAGCCAGAGAACTATCTGAACTCCACGAACAATTTATTATTGTCCCAGCTGACAAAGCAGCAAACAATTATACCTTCGTTTGCAAAAGATTTTACATTAATTGTCTGTTAGAGGAACTTGGATTACACTCTGCACCTGGAAATCCAACATACACACAAACAAATTTATCTATTTCTGAAATACTTCAAAACCACAAATCTGTTCTCGAGTCTTTTGGAATTACCACAAGCAACTCTGACCTTGAATTACCTTATATTTATTGGATTCCAAAAATGCACAAAACCCCTTACAAACATCGTTTCATTGCTGGTTCTTCCAAGTGTACCACCAAACCTCTATCCATATTGCTAACGAAGATATTGACACACATCAAGCATGGTCTTCAAATTTACTGTGATACCGCATACTCCAGAAGCGGAATAAATCAGATGTGGATCCTCAAGAATTCTAAAGAACTTTTAGAGAATCTAAAATCTCCGAAATTTAATAATATTTTCAGCATCAAATCTTTTGACTTCTCCACGCTCTACACTACAATTCCGCATCAAAAGCTCAAAAACAGACTTGCTACAATTATTCGAAATTCTTTTTTCCATAAAAATGGAAATCGTAGATATAAATATCTTGTTATTGGGCGGGAAGATACATATTTTGTAAAAGAACACTCTGATGCAAAACACAAGTATACCGAAGATCAAATCATCAAAATGCTGGAATTTTTAATAGACAATATTTTCGTGGTGTTTGGAGGGAACATTTATCAGCAAATCATTGGCATTCCCATAGGAACTAACTGCGCCCCTCTTCTTGCTGACATTTTCTTATATTCGTATGAGGCGGAATTTATTCAAAACATGCTCTCCACAGGCAGAAAAAGTCTTGCATCTCAGTTTAATTTTACGTATAGATATATAGACGACGTATTGTCAATCAATAATCCTAACTTTAAGGATTACATACATGAAATCTATCCCCATGAACTTGAGATAAAAGAGACAACCGAGAGCAATAATTCCGCTTCGTATCTGGATATCTTTTTAACTTTCGACAGTAATGGTCATTTGGACACCTCTCTGTATGACAAACGTGACGATTTTAACTTCCAAATAACTAACTTTCCGTTTCTTTGCAGCAATATCCCGTCCTCACCTGCCTATGGAGTTTTTATATCTCAACTTATAAGGTACGCAAGAGCCTGTTCTCTATACGACTGTTTTATTCCGAGGGCCAAACGACTGGCCATAAAGTTGCTCCTGCAGGGATATGTTAAAGAACGTCTGAAATCGTCACTGAGGAAGTTCTACGGTCGCTATGGGGATCTTGTACGTAAATATGATGTGCCTCTTTCTAGAATGATTGATAATATTCTGGAATGCGACTAAATGACCTGTTCAGTGAACACCAAATATGACTTTGTATACCAGTTTTGTACGTTCGTATGTACAATTAGGAAACCAAAACTCTTGATTTTGACATGTTTCTTAAGAACTCTTGTGACGGGTGATGCATGCAAACAGGAGACGCTTACTCTCCCCGGGCACCTGGTCTCATCTCGGAATTTTTCAGTATTTCGAAGTTCACAACAGTTTCTTTTTGAAACTTACACGATTTTGTATCTGTCCTTGGACTTTGAGAATGATTAACGGTTTGGTACTTCTTCGATATTGATCCATCAATGTCAGTCATTCTCTAAAAAGGACATAGATAAATATACATGCACATAGCAAAACTAATAAACAAAGAAAAGGCAATAATGTGATGGCGATGACGCAATAGTGCGATGACGATAAAGCTATAATGCAATGACGATAAAGCGATGCTCCATCGCCACCGCACTATCGACTCACCGCCATCGCATTTTCACACCATCGTCATCGCACCATCGCTTCATCACCATGGCAATATCACTTCATCGTTTTCGCATTATCGCCATCGAATTATCGCGTCATCGCCATTGCACTATCATTGCATCACCGCGTTTCAAATATATTCAGTTTTACAATGCGATGGTGTGAATATGGCCCTATCCGGATTCCATACTACACTCCTCCGAATCAAATAGATTTCCTTCTTTACAAATTAGATACGAAAATCTTGAACAAATACTTAATTAAAATCTATCTCAATATTAATTATAACGAGAAAATGTATTGAAAGGAAGGACCACGACAAAACCATAACACTATTATTTCATCTTTTGATTTGAAGCACGACGTTGAATACGTTGAGACACTATTAAAAGCAATAAATCATAGGCCAATGTACATTGTATGATAATTATTTGAATCAAAATGGCTTAACAATAGTACACACAAAAGTTTCGGTATAAAAAATATGTGAGGTGAAAAAAATATTTATAATATGAATATCATTAAATCAAAATGATAAACGTCCACATTCTTATAGGCCTGAAAGGCAAATGCTGACATCTTTTATCGATAAATGTAAGAAATCTAATTAGGCACAGTATTATAAACTTCCTTTACATGTTCACCGATATCTTCCTATCAATATTCAGTAAAACACAATTTGAATCACTCAATCTTTTGATCTACATTACTGATCTACTTGAAGTCCTCCCTGACACGTTTTTATTTTAAATTCAAATTCGGGTTGGCATTTGTCTGCAGCTGAACCATACGGTAATTGTTTTTTGAAACTTTAACCCTAGTATTTTCGACTGGATTAACCGCAACGTTCTTCCTCGTGTTTACTTGTCAAAAGCCTTATAATATTTTAAAAAAGCAAAACGTAAACTGCTTTTATATCAAAGTTTTCGAGAATTCATGGGTCTAATATAGTGTTAAAATTTTTTATCTCTTAGATGTAATATCGAAAGTGAATATCGAAAGTAAGAGCAAAATAAGAGAAGTATGGCTTAGATTTATATCTTTCTTTTTCAGTTATTGAACACCATTGTAAAATTGCATCTGTATAATATTAGCAGTATTTGGCGGAGAACATAATCGATTTCAATACTGAGTTAGGTTTTCTTATTTTGTAGAGCTTTTGCAACAGTTTAAAAATACGTTTTCGGAAAAAGACCCTGGGTAGCCGAGTTTGCATGTTTTAAAAACACTGCACCATTTCGTGTCTGGCGAATAGTATTCATTATCGATTACAGTTGGGAAGGAATGGTATTGTTTATACCAGTGACAACGATGCCGGATTATTCATGAATGTGTAGTTTCTGCTTCTATGGTAAGTTAAAAGGTTGGTTCTCCATAGTATTTGCCTCTCGGTTATCACTTCAATTGCCCGTCCTAAGTCGTGCTACAGCTGTATTTTTGCGATGTTTTGTTATTGCTTGTTCTGCATGTTCGTTGTGACTTTTGTCAAACTGCTGAGTCAGATGACATTTTTGTCTTTCTGTTTCATTTATGTATCCCAACCAATGAAAACTGACTAGTGAAAAATGTATGACGTATAGCAAGAATTTAAAGAAGGTGATGGATATATGATGTTATAAGTCATTCTTTGTAAAGGATGTCAAATGGCGTATCCTGGCTGTTAATATCTCCATAATATTATATGGCTTTTAGATAACTTCAAAATCAGGTCACAACTTAAATTTCGATGTCATGTACTTTTCACTTTTATGACAATAAACAGAAACATGTACATAATTAATCACGGTTTTACATGGCCTGTTATATCATGATTAATTAGTTTCGAAAACTGTCTCTCAATTGTAAATTACTTCTGTTTCCAGTGGTGGTGGTATTATTATTATTATTATTATTATTATTATTATTATTCTTCTTCTTATTATTATTATTATTATTATTATTATTATTATTATTATTATTATTATTATTAATGTTGTTGGTGATGTTCTTGCCACGATACTACTTTCACATGGATATATAATGGAACGTTGTCATTGACCAAGTTCTGTCGTCGATATAGGGAACTGGTGCAATTTCAGATCCCCTTTTAAGAATGTTAGCCGACATTTTTGGGATCGGATCATACCAACTAACCATCTTGAACTTTTTGACTATACTTGATTTTCCATTTTATATATATATATATATATATATATATATATATATATATATATATATATATATATATATATATATATATATATATATATATATATATATATATATATATACAAACAATTGTTCACGTGTATGTCCGACACCGGAATATCAGGTCAACAGTATTTCGCCGTACCGTGAATGGGATAATTTGATTTATTGTTGTCGCCTACATGTGATCATGTGTGTATATTTGGAATAAATTAGAATAAATGCATATATCTTTATTAACATAAACAAGTTGTAAAATTTTTAATTTTTAATTTAGCGTCCCCTTCCTGACAAGTCACATACGCTGTTAATGCCCATACATACAGACAGCATCATATATTTCAACAGGCGCTTTGTGAGTGGATAAGCGTAGTGGCGACCCCAAGTAACACCACCCTTCTTTTGCTTCGCTCGAAAATATTTCTAATTTAAGTAGAGCAGACTAATGGTTTATGCCAAAGTTAAAAGATCGGACTTAATTTGCATTTCAAAGATCAGGGTATGACCGGCTGCATCTGCAGATTAGACTAAGGTTTGTAATAAGCGACTTAAAGCCCAAGTCCAAAGCAAGTTCTTAGTAACGGTCAACACATATGTGATAACTTGTAAATTATGCATGCATGTGCAAACGATGACTTGTAAACTCTCTAACATATGTAGATATTTTCTACCCCTAACTTTATGAAATGCCATTAATGACTTCGATGTAACACTGAGGGTCCGCGATGTCTGTAGCACATATGATATTGGACAAAACGTGGTCGGACCTATGACGTGTTCTCAAACATTTATACAATAAAAAGTTTTGGGCAGAGATCCTGAAAGTAAGCATTCCGATGAGACCAACTATATAACAACAGAATTATCGTTAACACATTTGTTCTATAGATCAAGCTGCGTAAATGAATAAAACTTCATGCACAACTTTCAATTTGCATCAACGATAACGTAAAACTGCAACTATTCTAGACAAACGAAAAGTGCATCACATGAATCTCTAAAAGGAGAGAGAGAGGAGGGGATGGGTAACTTACCCACGCTCTCCTGTACCTCCAACAATTCTCATGTTTATTATTTATTCCTATTGTCATTCTACATGGATAACCATTCTGAATATGAAAATAGCAACGGATTAACCACATATATATGTAGGTTATATGTCTTGGCGGTGCAGTGACGGAGTAAGCATTATTAAGAGGATATGTGATTAGGAAGAAAGAAATTGTGTAAATCTGACTCAGTGTGAAAATGGGTTCTGATTTTGTCTACGTCAACCGGAGACTATGTAGTATGTAAGTAGGATGATGGATAAATCCAAAGCACAAGTCCAAAAATCATAAAACCAGAGGACATACAAAATCAGTGAAAATGAAAAACAAATGGAAAATAACAAAATATGTCTACTTGAAGAGCATATGTGAACCCCTGTGATGGAGTGAGATCAGGTGCCCGGCGGGAGTGAGCATCTCCTGCTTGCTAGCAACACCCGTCACATATACCCAGTAGAAAGAGTCAGATCGTGTAAATTCCATATGTATTTATATATGGAGAAGTCGAAGTAGGTAACCTTCTAGTATAGAAGGTGTCAAATCTGTGTAAAATGATCGGAATCGGTCTCAGTCCAGAATATCATTTAAAAGTCTGGATAACGAGATATCATATGGAAGAAAATAGAGGAGTTACAGGCTCAGATATGTGGCAGAAGTCAACATGGAGCTATACAATACATGAGTATCAATATCATACTAGCACATATAACACATTACAAAATATTTGATTGTAGTGCAATTACGATACCGACTTTGGACGGTCATTTAATTTGACAAAAGCCAAACAAATGGTGTGGTTAACCGGTTTATGGGCCAACATTTCCACTCACCGTAACAGCAGACCAATCAAAGGACGTAAATTTAAAAATTTATAAATAATCCTCCATGTAAAGAACAAGGGTCAACAGGTATCGCATATTGAGAAGTCATAAAATTATAAACACGTAAGGTATTTGACAAAAGCCAAACAAATGGTGTGGTTAACCGGTTTATGGGCCAACATTTCCACTCACCGTAACAGCAGACCAATCAAAGGACGTAAATTTAAAAATTTATAAACAATCCTCCATGTAATGAACAAGGGTCAACAGGTATCGCATATTGAGAAGTCATAAAATTATAAACACGTAAGGTATTGTAAAACACATAATGATATCAAAAATATATGCGACATCAACATGATAAACCGTGCTCTACCAGTCTGAAAGCGAGCTAAGACCCTAAATCTGTAGGAGTCCTTGCTAACAGTCAGAATGGACGAGGTTCAGGACCATGTCTCCTCTGAAAAAGGTTTGGACAAGGCCCGTCATATAGTCCCCACCGCCCTGGAGTAATAAGAGTCTCGTAACGACCGTAGAACCCCCTCAGTGACGTTGCTAGTCTAGCACATATATAACCCTGATTGAGTAGCTTATCTGAAAGTCGCCTAGCCCTCAGAACAAAGTCATTGTAATTTGAACATGCTCTGGAATAACGTATTAACTGAGATATGAATACGCCGTATGCGGGCGATGAAGGAATGTTGCTACTTATGAAAGGAAAGTTTGTGATAGCGAAATTGAAATCGTCACGTTTGTCATAGAGTGAGGTGTTCAATTGACCATTAATGTCGAAATACAACATAATATCTAAATACGAAGTAGAATTACTACTTTCTGTGGTTTCTTTGACCTCCAGTTCACCTGGATAGATGATGCTAAGATAATCCGCGAATGTAG
The DNA here is from genome assembly GCA_035048485.1 of Pteria penguin. Lineage (NCBI taxonomy): Eukaryota > Metazoa > Mollusca > Bivalvia > Pterioida > Pteriidae > Pteria > Pteria penguin. The sequence goes on from CM068593.1 coordinate 18,359,931, forward strand.
GATTATTAATTGAAAGCAGGTCATCTATATATCTGTAAGTGAAATTGAAGCCAAGAGCCAATCGTTTCTTTCCTTGCATAAGCAAAGACTGGATGAATTCAGCTTCGTATGAGTAAAGGAAAATGTCAGCCAGAAGCGGAGCACAGTTAGTGCCCAATGGAGTGCCGACAATTTGTTGAAAAACCTTTCCTCCAAACACCACAAAAATGTTATCGATTAGAAAGTTCAACATCTGGATGACATCTGTTTCAGTGTATTTATTTCTGGAATTAGAATTTTCTCTAACAAAGTAAGTTTTATCATGGCCTATAACTATATATTTGAATTTGCAGCTTCCGTTTTTACTAGTAAATGCATTTTGAATAATTTCCGCTAATCTGTCTTTTAATTTCTGATGAGGGATCGTTGTGTAAAGAGTCAAAAAGTCAAAAGACTTAATAGAGTGAATTTTAGTATAACTTTTTTATTTTAGATGTTCTAACAACTCTTTTGAATTTTTAAGCATCCGCATTTGATTAATTCCACTTCTGGAATATACTGTTTCGCAATACCTAAGAAGGCCAGATTTAATTTCTGATGATATTTTTGTAAGTAGCATCGATACAGATTTTGTGGAACACTTCGAGGAACTAGCGATAAAGCATTGTTTGTAAGGATTTTTGTGCATTTTAGAATGCAGTACAAATATGGAAGTTCTAAATTTAATTTATTTGTGTCAATACCAAACGTATTGAGGACAGATTTATGATTCTCAAGTATTTCCGAAACCAAAAAAATTCGTGAGAGTATAAGTAGGATTTCCTGGAGCTGAATTTTATCCTAATTCTTTCACTAGGCTATCAAAGTAATATTTCTTACAAGTAAATGTATAATTATTAGACGCTTTATCTGCTGGTGTAATGATATAATGTTCTTGAAGAAAGGTAAGATCTCTGACAACATCAGGATCTTTAAAAATAGATTCGAATCTGGTATTTACAGCCTTGTCATTTTTTAATTTTTGATCTCAACAGTACTGCAATAGATTTTATCCATTCCGAAAGTGTGTCGACCTGTACTTCCTCTCTTTTTGCCCATCGTGTAACATATTCGTCGCAGCATTTCATAATATTCTCAAAATTTTGGCTCCATGTGAATGATCTGGGTTCTCTGTATTTTGGACCTTTAAGTAAAAGCTCTTAATTTGGTGTTTTTAACAATATCAATATCACCTGTAATGACATGGCCACAAGGATAATATACAAAATTAGATGAGGAACAAACATACGGTCGAGGATGGCATGCAGCGTTGCTAAGACCAAGAGACTGTAGAAACCCTTTGTAATTATAAATTTTGGATACAACTGATGGTGTGTAGCTATAAGAAATACATGGCGGATCTTTGTTTTTGAAATATGGAGGTATTTTCTCTAAAACGGACTTATGATTTAAAATTTGGCCAAAATTTAAATAATCAATGCCTTTATTTGCAAATTTAATTTTGATGAAATGGCGATTAGATTTTTCCATAGATATATCTGACTTGACGAAAAAGTCCAGCGGTCGATATGTCCATAATAATGCCATCTAGTATATACTCTGCAGAGCTTATATCAGTATATATACGGTGTCTGGACGATATGTACAACTCTTGTAATTTCTGAGTGAAACAGAATAAAGTTTTGTACGAATGTGATGAAGGCCCAAAGGTTTGTTTATATATGGCAAAAGAGCATCAAAGGAAATATTATGTATTTCAGGTTTGTTGTATTTGCGTGTACCATGACTTCGATGCCTCCTCTGGCTTTTGTTGAATAAACCGAGTACGTTAACTGATTGACACGCAGGACTAGTTAGATTACCAATACTACTAATATTATCATTGCATCCATAGGGCGAAGCAGTCCGAGAGGTCTTATCCACTATTCTTCTCTTTTCCGACGAAAAGGAGTGCTCAAGTTGACATTGTTTGTGGGGGGATATATTTTCCTGTAATTCTTATTTTCATTAAGAGAATAGAGTGATCAGGCTGGTTGAAATGGCGATAGAGCTATTGGTTTCCGGCATATTATACACGATATTGATATTGATATTGAAAGATAATATACACGATATAGTTCTTTTGTTCCACGGACTATGAGATATGGTTTACCCTTCCATATTTCTTCGGTTTTAATCACAGTTGTTTAAATGTAGTGCCACAGGGAAATGGTAGCAGTGTTTGGTTTGTTTGTTTTTTTTTAATTTTCCTGAATTAGAATGATAATGAAAAATATTTCGAGAGAATAAGTTTACTTGTACGTAAAATACATTCGTAATTTCTCTTTCAAATAGCAAATGGGTAACACTGCATAATAGTTAACAATTCAAAGAGTGAGAAAACTAATAATTTATTTATAACATAACATATATTCCTCTTGACATAAAATATAAAAAAGTCGTGTCTTCTGATAACAAATATAAATTAATCATCGTGAAGGAATGTATCCTCTACTACTAAACAAAGAACTAACCATAACTCTTCCTTTACAAAGTGAATTAGAGAATTCTTAGAATTTAACATTACATCAATTATCATAATTTTGAATAATTTTTTACCATAACAGAAAATTATTATATGCTGTCCCCTGAATGTATCTTCACATGTCTGTTGATTATGAGAACTAGATAAAATTATGTTCTATACTAATAATTGCTCATTGTATTCTACTATCTTGTACACTTGCAACGAAAGTGCGTCCAGTGACGAGTGGGCCCTCTTGCCTTTGTATTTCTTCTGCAATATTGCCTGTTTCTTCAAGGGAGTTAGTTGCTCTTGCAGTGAACGCTGAGAACCTGGCAGCCACTCGTGGTGATACGATATCACTGTTAGCTACCCTAGCTATACACCTGGTGTTATCCTGGACAATTCTCGGACAGTAAAGATACCGTTGTGACGCACCTCCACCACAATTATTGTTACACCTTGGACTATCAGCGTATCTATACACGTTCAATCTGAAAAGCTCTGTGTACCCATTCCTATTTATCCACCAGGGATGAATGGCCGATAGTCCTTCCATGGGTACATTTGGGCCGTGTTGAGGGCCCCCAGCGATTGGATACCTTTCAGGATTTATTCCTAGGAGTCTTATTTTATTTCGAAATTCTTCCCAAACGTAATCTATAAAAGTATGATGAAAGAAGAAAACAGGGTCATTCGTGGCAGTTGGTACATCTACCATATTGCCGCCAACCCATACATGAACGTTGTCGTGTTCCGCTTCCCAGCTACTACGCATGCCTGTATCCGGATCCGGGTATCCAATCGATCCTCTTGTGATTTGTTCCGGTATATTAATTGATGGGTCTGTGCTGACTAGATCTACAACTCCAGGTCGTGCGAGTGCACCGTTTCTTCCAATATCCCTACGCACTGTTTGTGTTGGTGCGCCAAATTGCCTCCATCCTGCGAAGGGACCGGAAACTATAGCACCTCGGCCATTTCCGAACATATTGTGCGAAAATGTAATTGTTCTTATTTGTGCATTACCCGGCATCAAGAAATCACAGGAAGAATCCCAATAACAAAGGGTGACTCCAGGAACCTTACGTCGTAGTGCTTCTTCCACGCTGAAAAAGAAATTAAAAGACAGGTTACTTGCATTATACTCTTCTCTAACATTTGAAGATAACAAAAATTAAGATATAACTGTGCAAGTTTAAATTTAACGTGGTGTAATTGTAAAGATCATTATTCAAATAAAGGAGTTTCATATTAGTCTTTCTGCATAATCATACAAAGAAGTACCGAAGGGTGTGACCACATCTCGAAGTCCATGAAATAAAGGGACAGTGTCGTGTACAATGTCATACGCAGACAAATGTGAACCCCAATTAGACTAAGGTATCATATAATTAGAGGAATGGATGTCTACATGTACAATCATAAAATAATAAAAATAAGAAATGGGAGCATCCATGTGAAACCATACTTTTTTTCTTGCAATAATATTATTTTGTTTCTCGTGACATTATTGAACAAACGAAAATATCATTAATATTAAAATAAATCTTTATTCTTAGAGAATGCATTGAACTTTGCAGTGCAACAATGATACAAAAGACCCATACGGTTATCATTATATCTTTATATAATAAATATGACGATTTCAGTTTCAGCATCACAAACTTTTCCTTTATTGGTAGAAATATTCCATCATCGCCTGCCTATTGTTTGATTTCTTAATCAATACGCTATGCCAGAATTTCTGGATAAGTACCATTCTATGAAATATATATGAACATATGTGAAAGTGAATACACTCTGTAGTGTTTACCATTTGACGACATTGGTATCAGTGACAAAGAGATAAGATGCATATTTAAAATAACCCCACAACTGTTCTTGCCCAACCGTCGTACATTGTTTTGAGTACAGCATCAATAACTCGTTTTTTTCACATTTTGTCGTAACAGAACCCAGATTTCCATGTTATATCGATTTACAAATCTGTTAAAAATATCATATGTGCAACAATTTCTTTTTGGTACACTAGGACAGTAGTAGATTTTGTAGAAAAATAAGAATGAAAAGAATCAAAATCTGCAGGTTCATGGAGATGTGTCCAGTCATCATATTATTATATATTTAATTTTTCTTTACACATTATCATATCTTTTTTAATCTAGCAGTGATTGTGGTTAATAGTTATTCCAGATTTTGTAATATACTCTTTCATGCTTTCATATCTAATTTATTGTATTATACTTACTAATATAGATACACTCTATGCCAGCTGTAGAAATTGGATCCTCCATGTGCATTTAAATCCGTCGCACGAGGACTATGAAGAGCCGCTAACGTATCGTAACTGTCCTATAAGATAAAATATAGGAGTATATCACAATCAATAATAAGGCGAAACAGTAATACATAGACTGAGTCTATACTCAGGAAACTCCATCTACCGTTACAAATCTTTTATGCGAGATAAAAGATAGGAATATATCACAATCAATACAAGGGCGAAACAATAATAATTAGACTGAGTCTTGATACAGGAAACTCCGCCTACCGTTACTAATCCATTTTGCGAGGTACCGATGTCATGGTTCACATTAAAGCTTTGCCAACTGAGGTTTCCCTGAAACTTACCTCTTCAATTTTAATATAACTGTAAAGAAAACCTCTTCTGTTATAGACCTTATAAGAGATTGATAATTGGAACATCTGTCGAAAAAGTACTCGTCCCGGGATGTTCGTTTGGCAATGATCATGTGATCTGGAAGCTTTGTTTCACTACTTTACTGATCGTTCACATCAGACTTTTATTTTACATAGAAAAGTTCCCGGATAGATATCCATAGAATTTTTCAATCATTCACTGTAAGCATCAAAAGCTTTTGAACAACGTATGAAATTTCCTTCACATTTACATTTCTAAACTATAAATGAACATTTTGTTTAACTTTTTATCATTGTCAACCTTTGCTGTGACAATGACCGATTCAAAGCTTAAACTTGACAGCACTTTTGGAACCAATTTTAGAATTCTTTTGGCGTTGAATAAAGTATTCACAATACTACCGTATGATAGCATAATTGAAATACAGGCAAATTCTAGTGAAATGGTACATAATGACTTTGTGGTTCTAAAATAACACATATGAATGTTCCGACATTACTCCAGCAATTTCTCAACATCCCAGCTTGTCCGACGATTTAATTCAAATACAATTTCAACATTAGAGGATGATTTTGTAAATATATAACATTCAGAATTGCTCAAAATAATCGTATTAATACTAAAATCGATTGCAGCTATGTCCATCAAATGAAAATGGAATTCCACTTTAGTGATTAACAAATCCAGGGGAAAAAATAAAAACAACAATAACAGAATTGTCACACAAGAGCACAATTTTAAACAGTTAATATTATAGCAATTCGTATTCTACTTAGAAAAGTGCAGGTCCAAATCTTGTCAAAGAAATTTATGCTGAAAAGTGACATTATCTGTGGGAACCTGTTTTGAATTTTAAACAGAATGACACAGAAATCCGACAAACATGAAAATCAAAAAGGTTTTCAATGTAGGTTGGACTATGATGAAAGAGAGTAAATCCAAATGTTTCCTCCAATATTTTTGTAATGTCCTTTTCCTGTGTATATTCTACTATTATCATGTTTTGTGTGCATGTCCTTGGTGATTTGTGTCATACAGTTTTGTCAGATGTCTTCTTTTTTCTCTTTTGAATTTTATTTGAATGAGGCACTAACTTATTCATAACAAATCATTGTATGTAGGATTGGATGTTTACTTTATGTAGGAATTACTTTCTATAATAATATCTCTTTCTGCTATTATAGCTTAGTTTTGTTACCAGAATATCTGTGAATCTAGTTTAACATATTATACATATATTCGAATATTAAAACAAGATGCCATTTATGTATTACAAGAATGAGTTTTTTTTTTTTATTTTTTTTTTTTTGTTCACTATAGTTTTAAAGTTGCTTTGGAATCCTCCACATTTTAAATGCAATTGAGTAAATGAATATTGGTTTTGAAATAATTTGATTTCGAAATCAACCTTATTATAAATTATTAATTAAAAGGTATATTAAGTGTCTATCTGTACTACATACTTGGTAATTGTGTGTCAGATTATAGAATAGATCTTTTCTTTATGTAATATATCAAATTAAAATTATACGTAATGTTGCTTGTTGCTATAGTAACCATCTTATGACTAAATTTATTTTCATGAATAAAATATAACTTCTTTTAACTGACTTATAAAGCATCAATAATTAAATTTAGCAAAACACATTGTCTCAATTCCACTGAGATATTTTATGTACATGTACATGTTTAAAATGAGCCAATTGTCAGCATTTTCCATTTTTCAATAAAGTCAAAATGTTTTACATAAAATAACCCTTGAAATGCCACAAAACTTTCCAGTTAATTTTGAGGGCAGAGGTAAATGTTATTTCTTATTAAGATAATATCTCCTCCACCTCAAAGTATAACAGTAAAATATCAGTCTGACATTGGCAGATTCTATCATACTACATGTACAGGGTAATTTTGAGGTTTTGTATTGGGGATTCAGTTCCCATGGAAACAGTTGACTTGAAACTAAAGCAAATGACCTCTTCACACTTAGGCTCTCAAATGAGCCTGACAGGATAAAGATAATTAATATTCGAAGAAGTCTTCCAAAGGGAAGTCCGGTACATAAAAAGTAAAGAAACAGAAGCAATACAGAGTGTTTGTGTTCCTTAAGCTTTACTTAGATTCTGAAAGATGATGTGCTAGACCCCATATTTAAAAATTGACGGCTCTAAATAGTGCAATATACATATATAAAATGCTTTACCTTTCTTGTTATAAATTGCTGTATTCTTCAGCCCTTCAGTCTTTTTTCTTTCCAAGTTTGTTCAGGTTTATGTAATATAAAACGTTCTTAAACGATTTAAAATACTATCTCGGACAAAACAAGAAGAAAACCTTACCTGACCAGGTATTGATTTATCCACCCTAGACAAAACAAAAAGAAAATCTTACCTGACCAGGTATTGGGTTATCAAACTTCAATCTGTTGAAGGCCTCAAATAAATTAGTTCTCTGTTCATCGCTGAGGGTTCTACAGTCTTGCCGCACACGTAATTGCATGGTCTGTCTTTTCCTTCTATGAGTATTTAAAAGTGAAGTCCGAACCTGGCGGTCAAGGGATCGTAAATAATTTATCTGATGATCGGTGAAGTTATAATTGCGCTTCAAAGCAAGCGTACTTTCCATGAAATACTTAACGCATTCGGGATCTGTATACTGCTGATACGTAGCATTCCCTTCGAAACATCTGAACAGTTTCATGCTGTCTTCTGTGTAATTCAACATGCTCCATGATTCATAAATCAGCAAGCATGTCACTAAGCCCATAAAGAGGTGTCTCATCTGAAAGAAAGCATAAAGACAAAGTCACTATAGGCAAAAAAGTTAACTTTAAAGACATAGAGAAACATCAAAACTCAGTTGTAATGCAGTTGATGCAGCGACTAATGACAGTCAACTAAAGTAACGTTTATTTTTTTTTTAAGATATAGGGTACTCGATGGTGCTCTTAGTCGAATTTTCAATGTACAAATCAGATTAATTAGGCATCACAGGACCTTTAAGAAAAATGCATAAAAAATAAAGAGGGTAAGAAATGAGTGCAATTGTTGTTCAAGGAAAATAAAGCTAGCTTGTCTAATTCCCCATGAACAGTTTCGTGGTTTATGAAATTTACTCTCAACATTCTGACTTCAGTTTCTATGATCACGAATATTAAGACAAGATTATTTTAAAAATATCTGATTTTGTATCTCTCAAACATAAATTGCCCAATTAACGCATTGATAATATGTATTGAAATCCCATGACTTATATATTGCCTCTTGATTTAAAACAAATCCCCGATGTCCTGTCCAAGACAACAAACTCTTCCAGTAAACGTGAGTAATGAAATTATAAATTGTATATGCGTATGTACACAGGGATGGAAGAAACAATAGTTACTGGCTCAGCCGTATGGTAGAAGTCACCACGGAAATACAAAGTATTTAATGTAATGATATGAAAAAACACATAAGGACATCACAAAGGTTTTCGATTATAGTGCAGTTACGATACCGACTTACGACGGTCATTTGATATGACAAAAGTTTATCTTTTCGGAACAGAATCAACATAGAGAAAACAACATTAATTGGCAACAGCACGAAGTCGAGTTTGTAGGGAATGTCAGTTTTAGTTAGTTTTGAAAAATGTTGTTTTTAATTAATAGCAAAACAGTGGGTTTATATCGAAGTTTGAAACGGAGTATGCTTGCGGTTTTGATACAAAGCCTATCAGCACAAAAAAATTAACGCAACGTCAAAATGAATTATAATTTCTGCATGAAACAAAATATATAACAACAATACAAAATTAATTAAAAGCATCAATGTTAAATTTTTCATCATGTTATACCCAACAAAGAACTTATATTACAATAAATCGATTTGAAATAAGTCTTCCAACAAATCAAATATTAATTTACCTTGATCTCCTTTAAATTTCCTCTAGAAATGTGTCTTAAGTTCCTTGAACAGCGTTTTAATCTGAATAGTAATGACGTTTTTATATAGGCGACATTAAGGTGATCAATCATGAACAAAGACAAAGATAACTCTCTTACTAGTAAATTAAAAATGTAATGATATTTATTACAAAGGCAACGCATATATCAAAAATTAGTTACTTGAATTTTAATGAAACAACATGTAATTAAACATAACATTGCCTTATCAATAACTGCATTTGATAAACTCTATACACTGTGTGCATTTATACATTGATGACTGGCTGGTTGCAAAAAATTACGTTATTATTTTGCGCACCAGATGCACATTTCGACAACTTATGTCTTTTCAGTGATGCTCATAGTCGAATGATTGGAATTCTAACTATCTTAAGCATCACGGATGTAATATGATTTTTCAATATGTGTATATAGTTCCCGAAATTATTGTTAATAATAATATGGTGCAATTAATGCCGGTATGTATGTTGTAATACTTACTTTACTGCTCATATTTTGGTCCCTTTTTTTTTGTTGTATACAGTTAGATGCAGTCCTAACCTTACATAAAGTGCACTTCAAGTTAACTTTATTACTGCTTTTCAAGTTTACTTGGCGACAACAGAGTAAACTTGAAATCAAGTGTAGTAGTAAACTTGATTTCAAGTTTAATACTAAACTTGATTCCAAGTTTACTCCAAGTGCACTTCAAGTTTAGTTTACTTTCTATATACATGTACATTTACTATATTTTTCTATTAAAACAATTTTTATATATAAAATATGCACAAGTGCAAGTGCATATGTTAAGTGCACTGGAATGTAAGGTTAGGACTGCACCCAACTATAATGAATGTTCTTTCATTCACCACTTTAAGGTATTGTATGCTGATTTTAATGAGTGTACATTGTGACAAGTACCCTTATTAAAGGGTCGCCTGTTCAAGAAGGCTGTTTATATCATTATTTTCTTATTCTTATTTTTATTTTATCTTTTAAAATAAACATTGTTGTAAATGTTACTAAGTCCTCGTTTAGTTGACTTTTACATAATTTATAGGTATAACTGACTCGGAAATTCTTGTTATGGATATTAATGAAAAATGTTCGTCAATCAATATGTAATTTCATATTGTATGAATAACTTAATTTTAGACTTCCACAGCTTAGGCTCTGAGCATTATTTCGGAAAGACATAAATTGTCGAAATATACACTACATCAATACACGTATGTTTGTACTGATAGTTATTATTACCACTGTGTCGATATCGCAGCTGGTGGACTGTAGGTTCCCGAGGTTGTGTTAAGCCCAGTTTTCAGAGGATCTGTCCTCACCAGAAATATATACTCCATATTATCTATGAGGAAAAATTATCATTATTGTTAAACTAAAGAGTATCTCATAGTAGCTCTCTCTTTAAATCTATTCTATGGCTCTTACTTTTGGGTCAATTTGGTAATGAGTTCGGTCTTTAAATATTTATACTTTATATACTTTAGTCCTTGACATTCACTGAAGAGACATAAGTGGTTGAGATGCGGCAACGGTGAAGCAAATTAATACACATATATGATCTGACATTCATTAGTAGTTCATTGTATTGTAGGAAATTAATATGCATAATTTTCGATAAAACACACGAGGAAAAATAAACGAACGAAACGACATTATATTTTCGCGTTTTCTATTACTCTCACAGAGCAAATTATTAAATCGGTTCTTACATTGTGAGCTAAAGGAAGATAACGTAAATAACAGTTTCTCAACATTCAACAACTCAATAAGTACACCTGTTATGGAATAATTACTAGTATGTGCTTTCCCAATGTGACAACATTGACTACATTGGACATTCACGGTTCCCTTGGAAATAGAGATGAGATTAGGTGCATCTGGAAGGAGTAAGCATCTCCTGTTTGACAAACCACACCCGTCTTGTTTTATGAGATCCGTGTGGGCTTACCATGCATCAAACTTTTGTGACTACATAGCTTCAGAGCAGAGCCTAAATAACACTCAAATATTTTTGTACTATAAATTCCAAAGGAAATGTATATGTGTGATAACACTATAAAATACGGAAGTAAGAGATTCATTTTTGTTTTGACATAAATGAAAATACCATATAACGAAGAACAACATGAGAGCTCACAATAGTTTATTTATTCGGTCAGACGGGTCTCAACAACTACTTATTTACTCACAATTGTATTATATTTTAAAATGTGACAATCAAAGTGAATATGGTTAAAGAGTAACGATCTCTGTCTGTGTGCTAGCGATGTTATTTGCACTCCAATTGATAAAAAAAATACGTGTGTTGATGAAATCCACGTTGTGCTTCCGACCATCCATCAATTGCTGAGGTATTCGCTGCAGTTTTTAAATCAATGCGCACTTTCACGAATGTTTGATGTTTTAAAAACTTCAAATGCTGGTTAAAACAATTTATCTTTTTAAGTGAGCGATTTTCATTACTTTTCAATGTACTTTTCCAAATGAAAAGCATTATTCATTTTTCGAAACAGTTTCAAATAAACTACTTCGTACATTTTAAACTTATAATAAATATTATAATAACTGTCACAGTAATAATTATTATAAAATTTATAATTATTATTATTTTATTTTTATTACAGTTTTGTAAATTACTCTGATGTAGGAAGATGGGCCCGTACACTGATTAACTACACCAATTGAGAAGCTACCGTTATTTCAATTGACCGTCCCAAGTCGGTGTCCCAGATGCAATACAAGTGAATTTTGTGATGTCTTTCTATGTCTATATTGCATGTTTTTATGTGATGTCTTCGTCATACAGCCGAGTCAAATGTCTTTATACTTTTTTTCAACTAAGGAGTGTCTTCCTCATGCATAGTTCTGTCCTTAGATGGGTTGGCTCTTGCGTTTAGGCTTTTTTATTTTCGTTTTCAGAGGCCCCAGTCCTGCTCATTTTACTAAAGCACCCCATTTTTCAAAACTGTGGATTCCTGTGTTACAACTCTCCCCACCGACTAAAAACAGTAAAACAAATTAATTCATGTTGTAGATAAAATTATATTAACTCAAAATCTAACATATCTTAACGTTATTATACAATATTATGTTATATTTTTATCTGTTCCTTTATATATATACCGATCATTTCTGTGATATTAATAGTTTCTGTCGTTGTTCAGGTCCTCGGGTGCATCTGACGAATTTCGAGGATTGTTGAATTTTTTTTTTTCTGTTTTATCCTCGATTCCAAAATCTAGACTTAACTATATATGTGAAAAAATTATAGATTTTAACAAGACAACATCAAGATTAAATTCATAAGTATACTAGCCGATGACCGGCATTCCAGCTAAGTCCAATTAAAACACTGCAAATTCAGTGGTGATGGTCTCAGAAAGATCAATTGTGAATCAGAAATTGGATTATACCAGGTGTCTGGAAGGAGTGAGAGTACCCTGTTAGCAAGCGACTTCTGTCCCAAATGATCCATAGAAATCTCTCATAATCAGTGGTCGTTGGTTGATTAGTGTTTTACGTCGCTTACAACAATTTTTCAGTCACATCGCGGTATGGAAGCAGGCGGTAACCTCTTAAATGTAGTGGCGCAATTCGGGAAAAGAACCCTGATCGTCGGCGCCCGCAAGCCAAGCGCTTGACCACTACAGCAAGCCTGCCCCCGTAATCAGTGGTAATGTCATACAATTAGTTTGTAATATACATGATATGTCGTATTTTCCTCTCAGTTCCTTATACTTTTCGATTTTCATCTCTTCTATCTTATTATTTTCTGCAAATTAGCGTCGTCAGGTTTTGGTAGGAGTTTAAATTCAATTAATTGTACGTTGCTTTTAATCCAACTCGTATTATTTACATGATACGAACGTACTAGTGTTGATATGGATATACGATCTAAACCAGAAGTTACATATACAAACTTACATGCCACTCTAGTATCTTGACACACCTGTATTCGTTCTCATAGTAAAATAAACGTTTTGGGTACCTTTATTCGTACATTTTGTAAATATTAGAATCTCGCTCAGATGTCGAACACGTTGAACAATATTGTTGGTATTCACTGTGAAGAAGTGTTTATAGTTGATGCAATGATATTGTTTGACGATTTGAAATTCCCATTAAATGAACACAATTACACATACATACACAGTGACGTCCTTTCAACGACCTGACAAATTACCTATATGACCACTGAGTACGAGAGTTTTCTATGAAAGACTTGCAACGGATGTAGCAAAGGTCGCTGTCGTCTATTTATCACTTAAATGTGTTCACATGCATGTTGCCCATGCTAGGATTTGTTAAAAACTTATCAAGCCGAAAGGCATACGAATCTACAAATCAGCAAAAAAAAAGGGGGGAATTTAAATGATCAACTACACAAGGAACAGCTACCAAGGGAGTGAGTTCAGGCACATGGGGAGAGTAAAGCATCTCCTGCTTGTTACAAACTTCTGTCACGTAAGTCCCATAGAAATTGTCGAATCAGGTAATCACAGGGTATATGTGTCGAAATCGGTGTTTTAAATTATCAGAAAAGGTCTAAACCAGAATATCATTCAACACTCTGGATGATGAGATATCAAGTTATATGATAAGAACCTCTAACGACCACAGACTTCTGTCAATGACATTTTAGTATACCACTTACATATCCTTGGATGTGTTGTTTTGTTTTTTAAAGTCTCCTGGTCCGTGATTTGACTTTGGCTAAAAGTAGCAATTCTGATATGAAATACGCTATGGGCAGGCAATCATATATAATTATTCCAACCTTTATCCTCTGATGATGTAGTGTAACTGGGGAAAAGCAATTTCTTCTATCACATCAAGGTGTTTGATAAAGATTTGAACCCGTTTGTTGTAGCAAAAACTATTCAAGCCTGATGTAAGCAAAGTAGTTTATTTTGCATTTAACACTCCTGTAACTATGTGTAAGGAATACGTATTCCTTTATGGCAACTACTCCTAAATATAATCACGAATTCATATATATTTGCTCCCCGTTCTGTTTTCGCACAAAAGGAATGGCATTTGCCAATTCTATTGACCAAGTCGGCACTGCTTCTGGATAATTATCAGTATTGTGTGGTCTAATTTTATTTGCTTTGATATCGTTTTCTATGCATCTCTTGACAAATTTCGGCATTCAGATAAGTCTGGTCTCTGATTCTTCCAGATCATTCTATACTGCATTTATGTATCTACAAGTATGCATATCAGAAAGATATAGCACTAAACAAACAACCAAACCTCAATACCTCTTTTCGAAGGAAACTGGAAGAATGTTTGAATAGGCAGCTGGGGACTGCTGCATCATACTATTGCACTGAATATATAGAAGCATAGGAAATCTCACGAGTCTTCGTTGACAGTCAATAGATGTTCTTAAAGTTATATTTGACCGAAGTAGAGGACACCTACTCATTGTTCAAGGAAATACAACAAGCCCTAGATATATAAATATAGATAGATAATTAGCTCATTCGACAGTGTTTACCATTTGTGAGTCAACAATTAGGTCTCCATAACAATTCTATGCAGAGAGTGTCCTTGCATTCCCTATGGCTATACACATTCAGTTGTGCCACAGATTTTAAGGGAAGTTTGCAGCAACTTGATAACTACAGAACCCTACATCTTGTACTTGCTCTATATCTTAGTTCATATGTTAACATACCGTGATATCAATATCTCAATATCACAAACAGGGAAATCTATTACGAAGAGACCAGAAATATAAGGAACCTGTCGCATTTACATGGCGCCGGAATTTTGACATTATCATGGACCCATGTAACAAGCATGCAAGATGGTGAACAAAGAAAGAGTATGTTGAACTTCACATTCTTTCTGAGTGGATTAAGTCGACAACAGATATTACAAAACGTAAAATACATTGACTTAAACATTTTGTCAATACCAGACACAAATCAATCTATTTTCTGTGACATTGATTTTTTAGAACACTTATCTATCTACATGAGAATTTTGTTTTCGGTCCTGCCGTCAAATCATCAAACAACTTCACATTTGTCTGCAAGGCGTATAATATAAGTAGTCTGATGAAGGATTATGAGCATATTTCATTGCCTGATAATTATATTTTAACTGTTTTAGTATGTCGTTCGGTTTCGTGATTTTTTAACATCTGTTTTTTTCTCCATTATCTTATCATGGTACATAAATATAAATATCACATTGGCATTTAAGTAGTAGTCTCTATTTTATATGGCAGTTACATTGTAAGTACCATAAATCTGGTTATTTTTGATGTCGATTAATTTTTTAGCGTTTTTGCGAGTCAGTTGGATTCGCAAAAATATTTTTCCTAATATTAAATCTACCGTAAAAAATGTCTAGATATGCTATCGATAAAATAAGCTGGAATTTCAGACGCTGCCGACTTTCAATTTAAGTGCCGTAAATACTCGAATAAAATACGCATTTTTAAGCTAATTTATCTTATCTGATTTTGACTGTGTATTATATATAGGATTAGAAATCTGTAACTGTTTATCCACGCTCTTGTCGACTTTGTGTTAACTATGATTTGACTGCCGATTTGTCGTCCGCTGACCCCTTTCTCTCATTTTTCAATCACCATGTAAACTTCGATATCTCGATCAGTGACAAAGTAGTCTATGTCTCTGTTTATCACGACAATGGTTTCTGATTGGCAGATTGTATGGGTGATATAGTGATCTAGCCTTTATTGGTTAATTGATAGTTACGCAATAGGCCACATTACTTCACCGCAACGGCGCGAGCATCGACAGCTTAGCCCATTATCATAAATATATTAGATTAAAAAGAATTGTACTGGTACTTGAATTGGACTATGTCTGCAGATACCACTCGATTCATTCATTCTTTCTTTATTATTTCTTCACAAGCAAGGGCGATCCCTGCGTAAAGTTCAAGTTAATTTATGTGGACACGCACGTTCATTCTAACGAGAAAATAAATTCGAAGCGGTCGTTTGGGAAGAGGGTTAAACTACTAGTACGACCGCAATAGTTAAGAAATTTGAAGACTAGGCGAGTTTGATTGTAAATGAAATGAATGAGAGAATGAGTGAAAAGCGTTGGTATCACACGGTGAATAAAAGCTGGTCGTTTCGTTCCGATATTAATGATAATACATGTAACGCGATCACAATGTAATGTATGTGGCAAAACAAATTCAATTGACAACATCAATGATGAAATGACAGGTTAATTAAGGAGGTACACAAAAGGCGAATTACTAAACATAAAAACAAAATCATGTACTTTTGCTAAAAAATCTCGATTGCATCTCGCAGTCTTGCTGTTTCAACACGAAATTGACATTATTTTTCGGATTTTGCCTGCGTATTATACACGGAGTTAGACGTTTTTTCATTATTTTCGAGGTCATTTTAGGTGTGTATTATACTCTGTTGCGTATTATAGATTTGCAAAGTAAGAAACACACAAAAAAATCTATAGACATTTTCTTAAATTCGCAAAATAAATCGACGTTAAAATATGCAGATTTGCGTTATCACTTGCCTTTTCTATGTTTTCATGTATATTAATTTCAGTTAAATCTTTGACTAAATTACTGAAAAGTCAAATGTTAACTGGTGTGAAGAATGGAAATCATCTGTCCGTAAAAGCCTCAAGAATTATTTCGCCCAAAACATTTTAAATGATATATGAATTATTTTCAAATCCGCATTGTAAAGTAAAGATAGGAAGGATTTTCTTGAACCCGGACTGAATGTGACAAATCACTCTAAATACATCTCATATATCATAATATTATTGAGATGCATCATGAAATATCGATTAAGAAAGCGGGAAATTATATAACGAGAATTTTATATCTTATACCTTGAATTCATAAAAAAAAGTATTTTCATTAGTACGTATGGGTAAATCATATGTTTGAGCTATTGATATGTAAGCCTGTCCCCTCTGTATGTGAATGAGGAATAGGATGCTTTAATGTTTTATAATTAATGTTAAACAAGGTGTCTCTGTCATCTGTGTGTAACCATTCATGTATTTTAACCAACTTCACAGTGACATTTATCACGTAGTTAATTCTCATATACTACTCGATCCTTTATAAAACATTCTAAATCCGGTTACATATCCCAGTTCAATTAGCATTGCCATTAGTGTCCATAGTGCCATGGTGGATGTGGATACTTAAACAAGAGGCACTATACTTTCCAGGCATCTAGTTTTTCTTCTGGCTGTCAGGGGTATAAATGTTCACCATGGTACATTGTTGTGGGTACCACAGTGGCATTGCATAAGGCTCGTATCTTGATACCAATGTCTTAAGTCGGCAATATTTTGTGTATTCTTGTTTTTGTGTATTGATTCTTTCCATTCAGCGGAGATGCTAAGCTTGATGAGTTAAATCAACGAAGATGTTGTTTAAATAGTAATATTGGGGGAGGCGTGCATACGAGAAATATTAAGTATATTTGGACATAGGCCACTATTGAGTATATATGAACAAAGGCTAGTTTCCAAATGGTAAAGGTATAAAACTTTCATGGAAATTTGCTGAGTTAAAGGTAAATCTGCCCATTAAAAACTCCTGACAAGAAGTTAATGATATTTGGCATGGTACATATCGAATCTATGCTGAATTCAATTCCGAAAAGAAAATAAGAGGTCACCGTGCATCCCTTCAAGAAATCGACCGCGCCATCTAGGGGGAACAATAAAAAAAGCAATTTCGAGCATTTTTCAGCTGTCCTCTAATCCGTGACGTGCGTTAGCGTTGCGTAAGAGTTACGTCCCTTGACGTCATACGCAATATGTACGACAGTGTATCTTCTGTGGTGAGATTGTGCTTGACGATATTGTGAGAAACGTACAAGTGCATTTCTATATAGATATGCAGTTAATAGGGGTTAAATATATTTGTGTGATTATGTTAAAATCCAGGTCTAGTACGTACACGAAAAAAAGACTTCATAGTAGGTTACAACATTATCATTGTTAGGAAATATACATTGTATATAAATATACAGTTATGTATTTCAAAAACTGATGAAAATATTTAAGCAACAAAGTACTTGGGGTGTATATTCTAAGCCGTTTGACCGACCATTATATATATAGTAATATTTAATGTATAGAAACAAAGTGGAAAGCCCGCCGACTTCGAGTGTTATGCGGGCTGCACTGCGGATTTGACTGAATGATAAGCGGTCTGGACAGTGGATCAGTGTTCGAGTCTGGGCGTGCCCTTATCGTTTGGATATGCCTCCAATTGCAAGATGTTAGAGCGTGCTGACGACATGGTGCCCGTGTCGGAGTACAAGCACGGCACGTTCGATACCAGAAGCTGTTAATGGGAGCCCGACAGCAGTCACAATTTGGAAACTAGACGACCATATTCATTCACTTTACACATGTAACTGAAATATCACTGAGTGACATCAAAACACTTTCTTTCTAGAATATACTTTTTACTACAGTAATGGATTTCGGAGTGTAATACTGAGCATTCGATAGCGCGCGGGGGGGGGTCCCAAAAAATCATTTTTGCAAACTTTCTCCAGTCAGTTTTGCAGCTGCGGCGTCTTCTGTCATACTTACTCTGTGTCTCTAGATCTGGAGATTTCGTTATACAGTTAAGTCAGATCTCTTCCTTTGCTTAGTGCAAGGAAATTATTGAATATATACACCCTGATGAGTGGATCATCTGAAAAGTATAAGGTTCGAGGAACACGAATATCACATGCTGTTACTGGTAAGTTGTTACCAGACATATGGCGGCTTGTTTGTTTTATTTTTGGTTATCATCTCAGTCGACGATATTTCTGCCATGTCTGTCATACATGACGACTTATCGATGCGCAGGCGATATTCGAAGCTGGCTTGACCTCCTGTCGGGCACACTGGTCATGAGCATGTAGGGTTATTTGGGGTTCGAACTTACGACCTCAGGACTCCTTACGTCTTAAGCATAGTCTGCAACCGACGGTCTTCACCACTGCACTACATAGACGGACCATATGACGGTGAAAGTGACCGCTTTAATATATCGCTTAACATTTTCAATTGATGGTTTTGCAATAATAAAATTTTACACATTTTGTACTTCCTGTTTTGAGTGATTTAATCGTAAAACAGAGTGATTAAGAAACACGCATTTCTCCTGTGGTACATTATGTAGCCTTGACAGTATTAAGGTGTGATTACAAAACAAAACAGTCAAGTTCAAAGACAGGACAGAAGGACGGACAGACACCGGACAAATTGAACCTCATAAGCGCCGTCGACAAATTGCTGTTTTGGAGTTGATGTCAACAATTGGAGGTGTTTTCTTCTTTGATTCCTGGTAGTTTTGCAGTGTTAACTTTGTTCAGCATCCCGCACTCGCATAGGATATACAACATAGATGCTAGGCCACCCCTTGTTTCGTGCACGGTTGTAGTGTGCGTCAAGATCTTATAACAGCTATCGCAGCCTTCGATTAGTCATTTGATAACTTCAGTGGGCTCTATTATTCGCCGTTTGCCTTCAATGCATGGCAGTTTAACATCATTAAATTTGTTTCGATTTAACATTTCTCCGTTTCGTGTTTGTGTTGCTAAGTAAATTTTCTTTCGGTGTGTAACAGCCTTTGTTTTTGTTGGACGTGAAGAAGCGTCCTTTGTAACGCGACGCCATTTTAAATATAACGACGTTGACTTATTGCGGGAAACGTCATACAAACGCGTCGCTCTTGATGCGCACAAACAATAGGCAGATTTACCTTTAAATGAACAAAAAGTCCAAAAAGTTATTTTAGCGTGAAGGTCGTTGTCAAGGTCAAAATGTCATCGACCTTAGTGTCATTTGAAAGGGCTTCATTAGTTGAGTAGGCATGTCAAATATGAATGATCGTGATGAATACCTTTCATATTTATCAATTCCATACCTGTTTATTGATTTATTGCCTTGATACAATAAATTTAAAAAAAAATGCAAACTATAAAGGATTTTGGAGTATCCCTAGACTATATTCCATGATCTTTACCATAAAGGTTAAATTGTCGTGTTGTCCGAGATCCTCTGGCTATTTTGTCTGTATCGATGACGGTATGGGTTAAGGTCAGAGTGAATCCATTCATACAAACGTGGGATTTTCCAACACCGCCGAAGACATACTGATAACGTATTTGTGACATATTTCAATCAAGTATTTATTTATCTACCGGACAATATCAATAATTTCCCAAGATAAGCTCTATTACATCTACATGTACAAGTAGTTGATGTATGGATAACTCATCTTATACTGCTCGTGTACAAAATAATTCATGCTGCTGACATACTTTCATCCTTCGTCAAGTTCAAATTATTTGCAATACAAATTTTCTAATTTTCGATATTTGGGGAGGGGATGTTTGGGATTTGATGCAGTGGTTAAGCTCTTCATCCCTGACTGAAAGTTATATTAGTAGTCAGCTCTATGTCTTCTTGAGGCAAACTATCCGGGTTCGGTTCCTTGGACTGCGCCACTATGTTTTAGAGTTTGGTTACCTTCTTCTTACATGTTGCGATATAACTGAAAAGTTGTTTAAAGCGACTTAAAACAATTAACCAATTATACCCGTTGTCGACCATGTTTGTGGTCAAGCATGGATTTTTGCCTCATATTCATACTAAGTTTAATTATTTTTTATATATATAAAAGTGTTAATATTTACACTTCTTTAGAAACTTTTTTTTACATTGACTAATACCTCAAAATTTACATAAGCATTGCAAAAACACAGGAATCATTCCTAGTTTGGAGAAATTACGTACATAATTTGGTTGATTCATGAACAAATACTTAATTTTATACCTCAAAGATGGCGGACAACTTGTCACAAGGGAAGTAACTCCAATAAAATTTTAGGCAACCTATCTATACTCAGATGCCTGAAAAATAACAACTTAAACACAAACAAAATGAAAGATTCTCAGAGGTCATATAAAATTATAACCTACACTGAAAGCTTTCTTATTTACTTCACCTGTTGTCTGTGATTTCTGATGATAGAGATATTCTTTTGACTTTTGCTCGCAATATCATGCACACTGATATTTGCGTAGAATATAATTTTCTTTTTGACACAAGTTTCAACCACGCCTCTGCGATCTGTGTACATGTGCGATATTTTTCTCGACAACGATTACGGTAAGTCATTAAGTTTCTATCATAATTTACAAGTTGGGGTCAGTCATGACGTGTGCATGAGTGTATCACGGATAATGGCGGCTAAAATAAAAGGATTTTACGAGCGAAGGCAGTGTGCTACATCAACAACATGAATTGAAGTTTTGGACGGCACTCAATAGATATTGTGTACAATACAAAAATTTGCATGATAACGGGGTTCACCAACTATACGTGTTCGCTTCGAGATTTCATAATGTCCGATTTTTTAATCAGAAGAGGTCAGAAATTTCCGAATGTATTATGGGTAATGACTTTGATTTTATCGAAAATGATAATTCAAATTTTCAGTTACATATTTCTAATCATATGGTAAATATTTAAGTATCAGCTTTTGAATTTAATAAAGAAGAATACTTGTACAAAGATGAAAGGGGTTTTTTTTTCTCCGTTTAGGTAAAAAGCGTATAATAAAACAAAAACCAAAGAAACGATTTTACTTACAAACTGAAGGGTATAACTCATGCAAAGTCACTTTTCTGGAGTATTACACCATGTGTGAATTAACCCCGTTTGAAACCGTTTAGAATTCTCGACGAGTACAGTAAGCAACGATCTGAATAGATATCGGTTCGAGATTTGCACGAATACTGAAGAGTTGCAATAAGGGAGTGAACTCGCACCAACTCGCTATAGTAAGCTGCGGGTTTAACCGGTCGACAGTTCTCACCGCAACATGACGAGTACATGAGTTATAAGAGACATCTCTAAGACATCCCTACCTGAGTAGGAATTGTGAGGAGTTATAATTCGCAAAAAAAAAAACCCGTGGTCCAAATTGGAGGAAGTGTAACAGACGCTTTAAATACATAAACTCAATAATGTTGATATAAAAGAATTTCCTTTATTATCACTTTCTACCTATTAACATAACCAGGGCAATTTATACAACGCGTGACTTAATAAGTATGCAACAAACCTCACAGTACAAATTCTGAAGAATATATAAATAATGATAATTCAAGAATTAATGATGAAAAATAAGAGCCAATTATTCATAGCAAACATTAGATGTCGTATGAAAGACCTCGCTTTAAATATGCCGCCGATTACACCAGTGAGACAGGAACTACAACTCTTTTCTAGATTTCTGGCTCGCTCTCCTCAAATACCTTCATTAACAATTTATAAATTTATGCACCATGTAGGTTTCTTTTTAATATTTTTAAAAAGGTGCAGTAAACAAGATGATCCTTTTTTTTATTCTCGTTGATTTATAAAGGTGGCAAATGCCTTATACCAGAGACGTATATATGTCTCCGCTTATACGATTTACAGAAAAAGTTTTCCCATACGCAAAACAATTAAGATGGGTTTCCGGTAAGAGAGGTTAACAACTATCATTTTCAAATACCTACAACTCTATAGTTTCAACAGGTATGGATCTGTTTTTGATATACATGTATCTATCGGCGGTCATCTAGCACCATGCATATTCATGAACCTGTTTTGTATTTTCCGTGCTAGGAAGAGCACGTTCTTTTTAACTACATGTAAACATTATCTGCACTGGGTATTATACAATTCTTTTGACATCACTGTAAATACGTCCCAACACCATAAATGCACCGGTACGGAAATACTCTTTGGTGCGATTTTGAAAAGAAAAAAAAAGGGGGGGGGGTTCAAATTTCCTAAGATTCCTCTATGAATTTCAGTAGTTTTATGACTCGTATAGCTGTTGTTCTAAAACGATATATTACTGTCTATGATAAACACCGAGTTTATCCCGAGGCATCCTTCGGAATGTTTCGGGTAGTATCTTCATTTAGATGCCGAATTCAAGAATGTTGTGTTGGCGCTTGTCGTCTTCCACACCAGTATGGGTCAGTTCATATAACACATGACTATCTTACATAATGGACAACTTCAGGACATTTTCTTCATCCGTTACGAAGTGTACTCATATATTGAGCGTTGTACTTTATCTCTCCAAGGCAGCAAGAACTGAATCAGTTGTTATTTATGAGGATAGATAATTCCATGAGAATCATAATCGGGCGGATAATAAATCGTTCTTAAACAAGATGGACATGTTACTTTGATATATATCACAACATTAACGAAAGATGCATGATAAACATTTATGTACAATTGGAGACATAATCGTCCGTGCAAAACTTATCACATTAAAATTGCAATGAAGTAAGATGGATGCTTGGAGTGTCATTACACATATTGAGTTTCAGGGTCGTTTAGAAACACTGAAATTTCATATATGACGCAATGATAAATATTTATCAAGGCAGGAGAGTATACGTGATGTGTCATCCTCAAACCAGACGTACCACATAAATAACTCGAGACAAACCATATGGTGAGACATTCTCATACAAAATAGACAACTGCCTCTTCTATGGTCAAGAAAAATCACATGATGAGTCATTCTCAAACAAGATGGACTAATTTGCTGCTGTTTGTTTGTGTATTTTCCATGTCAGACAGGAGCACCCGTATAATATCTGGTCGAGCTATGCTGTTTAGTCCATTTATAAGTGCTCCGACCGTAGCTTGGTCCGTCGTAGACCAATCCTCTAGTAGGCATTGAACATTTTTATCTTGGAAAGAATCAACTTCAAAATGCGTGACCCCTTCGCGCGTATATCCTGTATAAGAAAAGAACTATATCAGTTACAAGAATATTATTATTATTATTATTATTATTATTATTATTATTATTGTTATTATTATTATTATTATTATTATTATTATTATTATTATTATTATCATCATCATCATCATTATTTAAGCCGGTGTGGCCTAGTGGATAAGGTGCTCTGTTCGTGATCGTGAGGTCCCGGTTTCGACTCCTGCCCTGGGCACACCGGTGTTTTGTCTTTCGGATGAGAGAGTAAAAACCGAGGTCCCGTGTCACGGTAGGCGTGGCACGTAAAAGATCCCTCACTGCTTCGGGTGGGTCCGTTACAAAGGATTAAATTTGTATGCAATGCATCAAGCAGATGCCGTCACCATATACGTGAAATAATCGTGGAGTGACGTAAAACAATAATCAATCAATCAGTCAATCAATATAATAATTATTATTATTATTATCATTATTATTATTATTATTATTATTATTATTATTATTATTATTATTATTATTATTATTATCATTATTATTATTATTATTATTATCATCATCATCATCATCATCATCATCATCATCATCATCATTATTTCTTTTTACGTCACACTGAATAAGCAAGATCATTTTACTTAAACGAAAGCGGAGCCCTTACTAATACCATCACAAGGGACAATGAATATTACTGTCTCTTTTAGGCAATAGATAGGTTTCATCACCAATAACTTTGTTGGAGTTACCTCCCGTTGTCGGCCATGTTTGTGGTCAAGTATGATTTTTGGCCTCATGATCATATCCATACTGAGTTTAATTAATTTTTTTAGAAAGTTGTTTATTTTTACCCATTTTGCATTGTCTAATACCTCAAAATTTTCATAAGCATTGCAGGAAAACAGGAAATATTCTTAGTTTGGAGAAATTACCTACATAATTTGGTTGATTTATGAACAAATATTCAGATATATACATAAAAGCGGACAACGAAAATGAGTAAAACAGGGGTCCCTGAACGCTGGAAAATTTCCGTTCCTTGACATGCATACCAGGTACTTTGAGACACTCTTAAAGTAACTTAAAGTTGATGCTCTATTACCTTTGTAAAAGTTACAACATTGCAGAGAGATTTCGGGACACTCAGTTTGTTTATTATTGCTGTTGTTTTTGTCGTTTCTGAATCAAGAAACATTTTACAGAACAGTATTGAAGCGTGGTCCGCCACACTGATTGGCAAATGATGTTTAATGATAAACAAGGTGAAAATGGATTCATTTTTAACAATTGCAGATACAGAAGACCCATTCCTTTTGACAAAGAAGGACTCAAGCTTCTTCGACGAATCGCCACTGTCTCAAACTACTTTGTGTTTATTTTGTCCTTAAATGTTTTTACTGTCATTTTACACGCCATGAGAGACGATGAAGTTGAATTTTTAATTCCATCGTAATTATGATCTTTGGAGAAAGTCATTTTACCTTTCATTCGCTTTCGTTTTTCTCCTATGTTTGCTCTAATTTTGTATGCTTTAAACCATCTACAAGATTGAGAAAGTCGTGTGATCTAGTCACTTTCAAGAAATTTGTTACCTACAAACGCTGTAAAGATCGCAATTTATATATTTTACTAAGATTTAGAACTGGATATGGACACGACGATGAAAAATTTTAAATTTCTTTTTTCGCTGAAAATGGAAATGGGTTTCTTTATAAAACTTTAGAAATCTAAGGCGTATTTTAGTTGCAATGAACGTTAGAATTGCGTTAAAATAAAAATAAAGACATTTTAGGACACGAACTCCAAGGTTACGTGAAATTCATTGAAAGTTTATTTCACATGCACATTATTAAAGAATCGGTGAGGTTTGATTCCGCGACCATCCGATTTCAGAGATAAACTTGCTATTCATGCTCATTTCACGATGCCGGACTTCTCTTTCGTATTTAGATCATGTAATAAATAGAAAACTACTCACTATCTGATTGGTTAGTAAGTGTATGCGTTCTTATGCATATAAATCGTATGCATTAACGAAAATAATAATTACATATACGATTGCGGCGCCCTTTTGGTGCATTTTTAAAGGAATTTTAGCTGCATGTAATTTATATGTTAGACCTTCCGGAAGAAGTAAAAGTTCATTTACATGCACACAACTACCATGACATGGGATTTCGGTCTTTATCGTCTCATTCATAGGATAGTGAAAGAGGTAGAAGAGAACAAATTGTATGGAAAATTTCTGTCTGAGTGTCAGGGTAAAATGTCAATCGCCGGGAAATATTCGAGTGTTGTGCCTCTGGAGGTTGGTTACGAAATTAGAGTTATATCCCCCTGCTGTTCGAGTTTAGATTATATTTATCAGAAGCACGTTAAATTTTGATGTTTAGTCATTGGACAACATTTCGCTCATATTATAAATTGTCGTTTTATCTTACCTAAAACCATGGCCAAATCTCTCCAGTTGCCACCATTTTGACGTTTAAAGACAAGCATGCGCATTACAGATTTCCGCTTGGCAAGCGGTAAATCTCGAATTTTCGTTAACTGGTTATCTGTAATTTAAGATAAATATCAATAATACAGTAAAACTCACAAAAAAGTATCTTAAAATCTAATTTTATAAAAACTCACAACGTATTTTTGTACAATACATGTACGCAAAACATGCCAATAATTACTGTTTTATCTCATATCTGATTCATATCTAAAATATAAATGTATGTGCAGCTAAAGGAAAAATAAAATAGATTTACCCTGTCATCAAATACCCCCATGGAAACATAGTCATACAAAACATTTGGTCATAGGAAAACGGAAACATTGAACTAGAAGACGAATTTCGGTCAAAGCCCTTGTGTCATGCGTGGCAAATGATTGAAAACTTATCGAGATACTATCACGATATGCTCTTTTAAAATATAAAAACATTAGAGGAAGATCATTTAAAGACCTAGACATTTGGACACCTAAAACAATTAAACAATTTAATTTAAAACTTCGACACTTCGATTAGTAATAGACTTTCTATGTGTCATATTTAATGACTGTAGATTGAACAACCAGCATATAAAATATAATATAAAGATAAAAATCCGTACGCCTGTTAAACAAAAACAGGCAAACCGTGAAAAACTTCAAAATTATTGGGAATAAAATTACAAAGTGTTAGTTCAATATTACAAAAGGATGTGTGCGGAGAACTTATTTCAAAGAGTCATAACTCCGGCAAAAGCAGGCCAACAGTGGAGACATTCATATTTAATCTGTTGTTTCAGTCCATTATCTCAAGGGAAGTATTTTTTAAAAGTGCAGAAAACCACTGATTACAAACCGACCGACAGACGGACAGACAGACACACCTGATTCCAGAATTACCACATGACTTCATTGCAAATCGAGGGAGGGGTGTATGATAAAATGGAATAAGATAATAAGATAAACAATATCAGACAACATGTTAAGCAGTCAGTATACATGTACTTACACGTTCTTCTCTGTAAGTCTGTTTCTACACACACCCCACTATCACCCCCTGTCGAGGCTTTCGAGTACTCGATCTCTGCGTGAGGACCATGGACTTTACTATGCCGTTTACTTTTCAAGCGGGAATATTGTTTAAATGCTACGTAACATAACAACGCTACCACGACTGCGCCAAGAATTGCGCAGTAGATAGGTATGACGTCGAAGCCATCTGTGTCGACATTTGGAACGTTATAAAGCTGTGGGACATTCCTAGGAGCATCAGTCAGTCCGAGCTTAAAATCTGTGGAACAATGAAGAATATTTACAGATTTAGTATCATAAACAACTACAAGAAAACACATAACTCTATAACGTTCTCATTCTGTTCAAAGTCTTTCGTCCAGTTTATTAATACAGTGTAAGTAAATTTGCTCTTGATGTTTTAATTTAAATGAAGAAATAAATCAAATACATAAAATGCCATATGTTCTTCACATATTTCTCCTTCTCCTCTCTCTCTCTCTCTCTCTCTCTGTGTGTGTATCTCTCCCTCCCTCTCTCTATCTATCTCTCACTCAAAAGAAAAATACAGATGTGAAAGCGCCTAACTTCCATTTACTTGTAAGAAGATAAATTATACATTAAAATGTTTTCCCTCAATTATATTTCTTTTAAGTCGACATGAAACATGAAATTCAATTTTAATTTCATTTCTCTTCTTTTATTCATCTTCTCTTTTATTTCTGACGTATCTTAATAAAACATGATCTGAATGATGTGCTTGCTGCAGGTATTACGGAAGAGTATAAGGGCCATAATTTTCGTTTTAACATCATGATAATTACAACAACAACAACAACAACAACAACAACAACAACAACAACAACAACATAATAATAATAATAATAATAATGATGATGATGATGATGATGATGATGATGATCATCATCATCATCATCATCATCATCATCATCATCATCATCATCATCATCATCATCATCATAATAATAATAATAATAATAATAATAATAATAATAATAATAATGTCAAGCAGAAAGCTGCTGAGGAAGCCGAGGAGTGTAATGTAAAATTTGGAAAAGGGACTTCACTGGCCGGGGGAAAGGGTGGGGAGGGAGTGTTAAAAGCAATGAAGGAGTCAGCGTCTACAGCAATACTTTTTGTAAAATAAAGTGAACTTGACTTTGGATGTGTGACCTTCACTGAACGAATGACCTTTGCGAATTTTACTGTATTATAATGTCATATATATATAGATAATATTGAGAGAAACAAGTGGTTGTCAATGGCAACAACTTTTACAGTGGAGGTTTAAGTAAAAATATAAATAAAAAACACCAAAACTACACGAAAAGTATGACATTTCCTCAAAATGGCACATTTAACCCAGTCATGCATTGCCAACTGTGATTTTGACCCATGACCTTTAAAATCAATAGATATCGGCTCAGCAGCAATGCTTTATCATCTCCGAAAATATGTTTCATGGGGATAAAAACTAAAATGTCCTCGTCTTAAATCATGCATGGCTGTTAAATACGAACTGCTTACTACAGCTAATGTTTGTCAATTATATGTGATGATATAAAAGAAATAAACCATGAAAGCTCTAGTAAGCTGTGCCACATCCAATGTCACAAAATAATTGAAAATTTATCAATAGTCTAATTTTCCATATGACCCAAATGCGCCTCCGTATTTCAAATATCTGCTCAGCCAAATGGAATAATGATCAATGAGAAGAATGGAGACTAATGCACGTTAAATTGCCAGTGCGTTCATTGAAACTTAATGACATTATGTGATCATTTAGCCTGACGATAACTTTTGAATACTTTATACATTTCTAACTGCAATAACTTCGTATTTATGTCGAAATAAAACTGTAAGTGTATTTTGTACACAAAAGTGAAAGTGGATAAACATGAAGTTTTTATCTTTCCGAATACAAAAGAATTTGAGTATATGTGAGTTTTAACATTCCTTTCAAAATGCCAATATTAATGAAAATAGGACATAATAATAATGAAGGAAATTCTACGTTTCCTCTGTCTTAAGTTAATGTCTCTAGTATGCCCGACTCTATACATTTTTGTTTGTTTTAAAGATGAATGTATATCTATGCTTCTATGAAATATCTATATTGCTGATTTTACACAGTTTTATTGTACGTGTGTGTATGTTTCATGTGTTGGTGTTTGCTGGACTTGAAATGTGCGTCTGTTATGTTTCTTTTGATGCTGCTTACTTTGATGGTGGAAGTGTTTAATGTGTCGGTGTTAAATGTGTTGGTGTTTAATGTATTTGTTTTAATGTGTTGGTGTTTGCTTGTGTTTATATCAAATCTGCATCCGTTATGTTTCTTTTGATGCTGTATACTATTTTTATGGTCTTAGTGTTTAATGTGATGGTGTGAATTGTATATCTGTTTAATGTGTTGGTGTTTGCTGGTGTTTATATTAAATTGCGTCTGTTATGTCTCTTTTTATGCTATTTACTATTTTATGGTCGTTATATTCACTATACTTGTGTTTAATGTGTTTGTGTTTAAATATTTATGTACAATCTAACCTATGTGAAAAGGTCACCTTAGGAAGGCCTCAAAAGTGACTTTATACAGAGGTGACCTTTATAGGGTGACCTTTATACAGAGGTGACTTTATACAGAGGTGATATTTATAGAGGTGACCTTTATACAAAGGTGATTTTATACAGAGGTGGCCTTTACAGAGGTGACATTTATACGTGATCTACATACTGGATTAGTGCAAGAAATAATAAAAATTGAAATTTAAAAAGGAATTCCTTTAAACTACTGTAGCAGCAGTTAAAACAGGATTTACAGTATTTAGTAAAATTCCTTTTTATTTAATTGTCTATTTGCGGTGGAGAGAATGGGCTAAAATATGTCATCTCCCCCAGATTAAATCTATATGAATCAGAAAATTTTAATTTCCTACCTAGACAAATCGTATCCTGTTCTATTGAACAGTTTTGTAGCATGAACTGCCCTGGTTTGCATACTGTGCAGGCCCTGCAGGGTGACAATGGGCTGAGTACATCAGAAAACGTCCCTTCCGTGCATTCTTCACATACTGAATTTCTGCTGTGATTGCAGCGCACTCTTGCACCAGACGCTATTGGACATAATGTACATAATTTGCATTTATTCAGTTCCTCTGACCAAAAAAAGTTGAAATTGCACAAACAGGTTGTATCGTGTGTTGTATTACACGGCTGTACAAGGGTTGCGTGTTTTCCGCATTTTCTACACGGTTTACACTGTTCCACGTGCGGAGACGGTGGAGAAAATGTCGCGTCTGCGCACTTCGTGCAAACGGTGTCCGTTTCGTTCGTGCACCGCTGAGCAACTCCGTATCCTGGTGAACATTTCTTACAGCATCTGACGTCACTCGTGTTGACATCGATTGGAAATTCCTCACATTCATTATACGTCGTCGTAGATGCAACTACCTACAATGTGTTAAACAAATTATGTAAAACAAATTTTAATTGGTCAATTTGTTGGGCACGGTCACATGACAAACAAATAATGACATACATCGATCTCCATAGCATAGTTGTTGTTCCACATATTAAAGGGAGTGTAAGGACGAAAGCTCTGCATGAAGAATAGACATACATATGTTGTGGAAACTTGAACAAAATATTAACAAGAGCAAACGCTCCCGTTGAAAAATACGCCCGTCGATTCACTGCCTTGTAAAAACTTACTATAATAATAATAATAATAATAATAATAATGATGATGATAATGATAATAATAATAATAATAATAATAATAATAATAATAATAATAATAATAAAATCCCGAAAACTTCATTTGTTGGATCTCATACAAGTATGTAGAGGTTTCTTTTCAATATATCAAAGATCGTCTGAAAACTTTCGTGAATAAACTGACCTCGGACGGACGAACAAACATCGCCACTTAAAAAAAAACATCCTATCTAACGATGGCCATATAGAAATCACAAGTGAAATGCTTTCCTTTTGACTTCCAACCATTCATTTGATCATCATTTGAATAGGAGAATCTAGAATTTGTACATTTCAGTTGAGCATCTGGTATAGACAAATTATTTGTTGAGAAACGATGTAGTAGACATCTGAATAAGACTGAATTTCGATTACGAAAATGGCCGAAAAGGTAAGATTATGTCTATATTTAGTAATGAAGGAAACCCAGTGAAAGTTACGTTGTATCTAGTTTTAGACCATTCTTTTGTGAAATGGGAAACCCGTCAGCGTGTGCATGATAGGAATTGTTCAATGACTCGTCAGACTCGAGAACAATTTCTCAAATGAGAGCTCTTTTTTCTAGACAGGGAAGTTTTGTGACTGAATCGTGGTCATATATCTTCCGGGGTGAGAATTTGTCCAGGAAAGGGAGATTCAACACAAGTGGCGTGTGCTAATGTTCAAATGCTACTAATATTTAAGTAAGCACAAGGTTACTTACATAAAAATTAGTAGAATTTGAGTTATATTTAGCAAACGACACAATGAAGGAACGCCACAATCTCTTTTTTTTTCTGATAGGGGATCTTTTAAAGGTTTTGCTGTGTGTGTTTTTTGGTCTTTTTTTTTTTTTTTTTTTTTGTTTTTGTTTTTTTTTTTTTTTTTTTTTTGTTGTTGTTTTTTTGTTTTAGTTTTTGTTTGGTTTTTTTTTTTTTTTTTGCAAGTAGTTTTTGTCGACCAAGTCGGGATTTTTTCCCTGCCCCGCGAAATTTATCAACTTTCCCGAAAAAAATATAAGCTTTCGCCGCGATTCAAACATAGGCCCTAGCGGCCTTTCAATCGGTAGCTAAACTTTCTTGCTAACCACTAGACTGTCATGCTTAGAAATCGAGGTGTTTAAATGTTATTAAATGTATATCGACAAAATATGCTTTTCTATCTGTCACCCCTATTTTGTATATATTGGACTCTTTGTTTTGGTTTTATTTTTAACTCGGATGAGCAAACTTAACGCTGACGGACTATAGTGGTGTTTATTTACATTTACATTACAGTGTCATATATTGTATTAACCTACTTTTTCCTTGCATAATTATCATAACGTTCAAGATAAAAACAACTTATTTTTCAAGCACCATGTTGTCAGCGTATACGAGATGTAGATAGAAACTAACTTCATAGTAGTTTTCTGTCTCAACAGAAAGGGGGCAGGCTTTGTGTAGTGGTTCAGCGCTTCGCTTGCGGCGCCGTCGATCCGGGTTCGATTCCCGGGTTGCGCCATTATATTTAAAAGATTTAAGTGCTCCTGCTTCCATGTCGCGATATAACTGAAATATTGTTGAAGCGACGTAAAACACCAATCAACCAACCAACCAACTCAACAGAAAGGTTAAATGACTTCCGAATTAATCAATACAGTAAAACACGCTAGTTGTGTTACTTACCAAAAATACAGATGTTATTACAATGTTGATAGCTAGACCCATCCTGAACATTTCCGATAGCCACTGTGACTCGAATGGCCTCGATGTCTAAACATATACTACATAAGAAATGCAAGCAAATGACTCAAAATCTATAATTTGTCGTCTCTTGCCAATTAAATGACACATTTTCCAACATTTTCTCGCTCTTTGATGTGGAGAAATGATTTTCAGTGCTTTGTTTGTTGCTATACAGCTGTGATGTTCATATACCCGTAGGATATCGACCAAATTATAAAGGCGACACCAATAAAATTGTGAGCTCATTGAAGCGAAAGAGCAGGCATCTTCACACCAGAGGAGGCTTTGTTTGAACAAATTTATTACAGGAATCCAAAGAAAGCTGAATACATACATGTATCACGGCACTGGGAAATTGACATTATTTATTAATGCACCTAGTCGTGCGCAAATTCTGCTATTACGTAAATAGCCTTACAAAATGCATCAATAGGAAATATAAAATACTTGTCACATCTGGATGATATACTTCAGGCATCAAATTTCTTATCCTTCATATACGTTAAAAGAACTGAGATTTAACCACAATTTTATAAACTCTCTACCTTACTCTGGTGGCATGGTTCAAAAGCAAAACGTTCGAGCATGTTTCAAAACGTTTTCTTTTCAAACACCTTTTTACCCAAATGTTTCTCCTAGTCTTCGTATCTTAATTCCTCCAACAGTAGTTTCCCACCTCTGTTAATAATCCCTATCGAGTCCTCTCAGAATACTTACTTTCATTAGACAATGGAAGTACTTGCGCTTTTGACTACGCGCAACGCATTTTGACACTTGAGCTGGCAGAACGCTCAAGGGCGTTTTCAACGTTATTCTGATAAAACTCATTCACACATGCGCAATCGTTATCTATGCAGAATAATCAACTTGTTGATGGTGGTCATCATCGGGCAGAAGCAGAACCCCTCATTTCTTAAGTTTCAATTTTCAAGATTTGGTTACACGAAGAATCCAATCCCACTTCCATTTAAAAAGTTTCTGGATGTTCTCGAAATAGTGTCTTTAACAGAAAGGAACATCGAAACGCCGCGGATTTGTTTTGTCTAACACGAAGGAGGGGACGGTGTGGCATATCAGAAAACCTTCTAATATCAAGTAACTCGATATTATCGGTATTTGTTTTGGTGTAAAATGAAATGATAAGAAATTTTGTCTCTAGCGGGCCCGGTGTTTATGCCGCTGACCTTCAAGATGCCAGAACTGGCCTATCTCAAATATAGATAAAAATTATAATAAATAAAAAATAGAATTTTCTCATGATACTTTCAAATTTCCCATCAAATTGATATTTCAAACAAATGTACATGTAAGCAAATAAATGCTTCTCTACATTGAATTGATAAAATGACACAAAAATAGTTATGTGGAAATGACTAATTCCAAAAGAGATATAAAATGTCAAAAATTCTATTTCAGAAGGAAACCAAAAACAACAACACTTCTAAATACACACTTCTAGATCACTCTGGCGCATTCGGGGCGATGGTCTATGCAACCAATTTGAAAAAAAGTTAGTCAATCTTGCAAAATACCCCCTAATATTTTTGTATTCTATTTTTTTAAAATCACATTTATTACAAAAAAGTTGAAATACACCAAATAAATGCATTTTAAGCAGGTTACAATGAGAAAATCTAAGAAAATACCCAAAAAAGAAAACGTCAGTTTCCTATCCGAGAATAAACTTGAATCTTATGTCCTTCTAGAACATTCGTATGCTATAAGATTTTACAGATCTGAATTAAAAAAACACACAAAAACTTTGTTGAAGTCTACTAGTACTACAAGCTTGTATACCGGATCATTTTGGCTAGGTTTAGGAATTCAGTCCATACCCCCTCCTTTTCCCTTCCTGAAAAGCATTCAAGGCGGGTCGCAAACCCTTGTTCAAAACTCTCCGTTTATGCATACCCCTGTACTGATCACTAGAAGTAACGAGAAAAGGCCATACGACCATAAATCAGCAAATCAGAGCTGACTTAGCTGTATGACAAAATCCACCACCAATGCGACCAGAGACACAGAGTTTGGAAAGGACATAAATAACTTCATTGGAAGCTTCGATTACACGGCAGCTGCAGTACTGACTTAGGACGGTGATATTGCGCTAATTGTAGGCCCTTAAATTGTCAAACTGCTGGCACTTTCAGGATAGGGGGGGGGGGGGCTTCTAGCCCCTGATCGACTTCCAGGCGCCGTCCTGGACCTGCTAAGAACTTCAGTGGTCCACAGGCTCCTCGCCCAACTTTGCATCTCCGATCTAACTTCAAAACCTGGATCTACCTCTGGCACCCTCTACCTCTTATCCTGTCCACTCCTACTAATTTTTGGTTTTCAAGTACAGTTTCGTCAAACCTGAACACCTACCTAACTATGCAGAGGAAAAATTAAAAGCTGACTAAAAGGGCCCTTGTAAAAGTCAATTTCGTAACCATTTTTACAATAGACACGAATCCAGAAGAGTCGAAATTACGGGGTTCACCCCCCCCCCCCCATGAATTTTCCGAGAAAACATAATTACCATTTACTAATGTATATAGTCTTGTATTTCTAGGGCCGTAGGACAGGTGGAAAGGAGCAGCGCGGCATAAACGCCCACTTTTATACTACTCCATCTTGTGAAGTCTCAATAAATAGATAAAAAATTATTGCAATATTCCTCTGCGATTTAATTCATTTTTAGTACGGAGGTATATATATATATATATATATTTATATTTATTTTATTTTAATGACGGACATACATACATACATATATAAGCCGGCGTGGCCTAGTGGCATCGCGCCTGCCTCCTGATCGGGTGGCCGGGGTTCGAGTCCCGCTCTGGTCATGCCGGTGTCCTGTCTTTCGAATGAGACAGTAAAACCCGAGGCTGCGTGTCGTGGTATGCATGGCACGTTAAAGATCCCTCACTGCATCGGGTGGGTCCGTTACAAAGGTGAAAATTTGTATGCCCCGCATCAGGCAGATATCGTCACCATATACGTGAAATATTCGTGGTGTGACGTTAAACAAAAATCAATCAATCAATCAATATACGTTCCTCTTTATGTTAATTGAGAGTTGCAAGTTATGCAGTGGCGGAACCAGAATTTCCGAAAAGGGGGGACATGTATATTAGCCAAACTACTCGGTCGTTTTTGGTGCCAAATCTGGATTTTTACTCGTAAATATGTGGCAAAAAGTGGGGGTCCATCCCCCACCCCTCTAAATCCGCCACTGTTATGCCCGCCCACTTTGTCCCACTTTTACGGGCTCGGCCACGCCACTGAAGGTTTACATTCATCGACTGATTGATTATTGTTTTACGCCACTCTACGACTATTTCACGTATATGGTGACGGCATCTGCCTGATGCAACGCATAGAAAATTTTACCTTTGCAAAGGACCAACCGAAGCTGTGAGAGATTTTACGTGATATGCCTACCGTGACAAGAGATTTCGGTTTTTACTGTTTCATCCGAAAGACAGGACACCGGAATGCCCGTGGTAAGAGTTGAACCAAAGATCTTTCGGTCATGAATCGAGCGCCTCATCCACTCCATTACACCGACTTCTACATTCATTGAAATTTACATAAAAGATAACGAGACCGGTAATAAGACATTAAAGATCCAACTGTGATACGTACATGTATGCTCATAGATCTATGAAGTCATTAACAATCGTTATATATTTCCAGCCTGTGAAATACATTTTATTTTATGTTATCAAGTTTTCTCATATTCATCCATCATAATTTTACAATACTGACAAACCAATGAAATAGAGAGCATCTGTAGTTTTTACCATTTACATGTTTCCTGTAAGGGTGTTATCGATCATATGGAGTAATTCCTAGAAATCTCCAAGGGATCGCCAAATTATTATGTTATTGTTATGAATCGCGTCCATCTGCATAGATTGGTGTGCCCTATGATCTGAAATGTCCATCGTTTTTATAGGTTATCAATACATGGAGAAGCTAAGGTAGTGTTGTCAGTGGCATTCTAATTTCTCGGGTGAGAGGTTCCAAGTTCGAGTCCCCTAGGTGATTCGTCATAGCCCTCTCATAAGTATGAGACAATATAAACTGAGTCCCGCCTCTTGGTTTGTGGTTGGCAAGTAAAATATTCCTCGGGACTCAGGTTGTGTCAACCCCCCCCCCAAAAAAAAACAAACAAACAAAAAACAAAACAAAACAAAACAATTTTTGTAAATATTGAAAAGAACACACACACATGCACATTCACACAGAGAAAAACGAAACGAAAATCACACAAACGTGAAAAACTAGAAATTTAATTTAAAAACATTAATTTCATTTCGTATGTATAAAATGAAATGAAACGAAAATCAAAAGGAAAAAAAATATAAACTAATAAATAAATACATAAATTAAGCAGATCTACGTTCTTCTGTATCAATATTTCATATCTATATAAGTTAGAAAGTCCACAAACAGAAGCCTTTGTTCTTAGATTTAATTACATATACAAGTATGTCTGTATCTCAAATTGCTAATAATTAGATTAATAATTTTAAAGTCAACATTTTTCTAATTGAATTTTATTTTTTTTTTTAAATCTCCTTTACTGAATATAATTGAATGACAATATACGTTCCATGGTACGACTTTAATTTTCACCTTGATAATAATAAATAACAACATGACACACTGAGACATTAACCTTGACCAAAAATACACTAAAGACACAAATGCACAAAAACTAAAAATAGTTTTACGTTTGTATAATGAGTAGGCAATGTTTTCAAATCGTTCAGGTAAGTCCGTAATATATCCTGTTCTACATATGTATATTTAAAACAATGACAGTGACATATCGCCATGCGTCTGTCGTCGCCGTCAGAAAGACCGTAAAACTGATAAAATGATGCATGTTACTAATATTTGAAGTCTTGTTTTTACTATCTTTGTGGCTGAGTATGCAAAATCTCAGCTTATTTATAAGAAACAAACATGTTGAGAGAGAGAGAGAGAGATTATTGTATTTTTTACTATGCCCCTGGTGGTTGTGTCTCTTATTCTTATGAGATATAAAAAGAAAAACAAGACATGCGCGGATACAGAGGGGAGGGCGGGTCTGGACCCTCCCTGGAATCCGAAAATTTTACCAAAAAAAGGTAATATTTGGGCATTTTTGGGGATGTACCCCCCTCGTCTATGAGAAAAATTTACCTTTTTTGGTTGGACCTCCTCTGACAAAAATTTCTGGATCCGCGCATGCAAGAAACCCTTCAGAGCTTGTGTTATAGAGGGCAAATCTAATCAATGACGTATAACAGTCCTTGGTCTAATGAATGAAAAGAGACGAAAAGAATTTTAAAAGAACGAAATAAACCTCAGACAGAAAGAAAAGAGCTAAAGTCATTTTGAACAATAACATGTGATGTTATAAAAATGTATTGAAGTTTTTAATAAACCTGTAATATGAATAGGAATGTTATTTCATTACATTTATTTGCTAAAGTAAATTCAAATAATTGTGAAGTTTTCGCGCTTTGGTGCATATGACTTTTTAAAGTTTTTAAGTGTATATGACGAACCCCAAGATAAAAGGAGCCAAAGGATACAGGATATATACAGATCTACTTCGCTAGATGTCTGTTGTTCTTGAGCCATCGAGGCGAAAATCAAGCTATCTGTAGTTCGCAGACAACGCGCATCCTCTTCGATTCATTATATCATTTCTACTGACTTCTTCCGTTCTGCATTTGCACAGGCAGAAAGAATAATTAGACCCTATGTCTAATCCCCTCGAAATATTTGGCGGTTTCAATGCCTATCCACACATATATAATGCTACAACATCACAAATGAAGCCTGTATTATTTATTGAATGATTCGGTTATCGGGCTACCTCGGCCCACAGGGAAGGGGGGGGGGGGGGTTTAACTTGCATTGATTTTGGGTAAAGACGTGCGACTGGAGTCGCTGGTACCCTACACATTCATTTATTGAGCAAAGTGTAAAACATACCCATTCATATATAATTTATAATCATTTAACGGACACAAATCATAAATTTCCCTATTAGTAATCACGAAAAGGCTTGCAATCAGTTTCTGTATTCCAGATTTTAGAGTAAAAATGTCTTCTCTTGCAATCTCCATCTGCGTTTTACCTACATATTTGGTATATATTTTGTGATTTGAAACTGAGATACCCATTGATATACAATGTATATTTGAAGGGAAAATGACACCATTCAGATATTGGATGGCCTTTTAAAAGGTATATCCCATTCCAGCCACACGTCTGTATATAGCTTTATATAGGAAGACTTCAAGTTAACCCCCCTCTCCCGT
Source organism: Pteria penguin (assembly GCA_035048485.1). Lineage (NCBI taxonomy): Eukaryota > Metazoa > Mollusca > Bivalvia > Pterioida > Pteriidae > Pteria > Pteria penguin. Next base: position 18,399,092 of record CM068593.1, read on the forward strand.
GCCTCGGCATCGATAACAGTGACTGGAAAAAGAGGTCGAAAAATAAAATTCGGGATCTGTAGATATATTTACTGAAACCATGTTTCACTTTCACTTTAATTTATTGTACTTTGTACACTGTTGCATGCTGTAAGCATGCAAAATAGGTAAATCTTCTTAACTAACTTATAACTTATAAGTTCTTTATTCGTTATGTGTGAAAACTTGACAGATGGAGATAACGAAGTTGATGAAATTGTTTATGCATTAAGCGATTTCAAATCCCTGGGTAGTAATCAGGTAAAAATTTATCGCAAGTAATGAAGTATAGACTTCCGTATTTTAGGGCGCTCACTAAAACTAGTGGTTACCAGAGGTTTCGGCCCTTTACCGGTTCGGCCCACAGAGGTTTCGGCCCTTTACCGGTTCGGCCTTGGAGGTTTCGGCCCTCAATAATTATTTTCTTCGATATTTTATGTAAAAATTATTTTTTTGAAAAAAAATATATATATTGGTCGTTCTTCGGGTTTCAAAAGGAGGCTGCACAATGCTGGAAGATTGATTAATTGATTTGACATACCTTCAACATCGTAATTTGTCCGGACTGTCCTCCGGTAAATGCTCCAGGATTGGATGCTCCAAATTGAGCTGACCATCCAAGTTCTCTCGATGTAACTGCATAGTTTGCGCAGTTGAGCTGAGTTCGCCAGAGCTTTCAAGCTGTAAAAATAAAAATGGATTTTGTATTTGTGCATTTTGCAACATGTTCAGCCAGTAATGGTTCACAATTGGATTGGGGTAGGTGACCTCTGTAGAATTTATATGGTGTTACTGTCATTTCAATCGAAGGGATTGGGAAGCGGACAAATGTGACTATGAGCTGGCCCAAGCGAAAAGGCGACCTATGGGGGGTTTTTTTTAATATATATAAATAATGTAATTTGTTATGTCACACTTGGGCCTGCTCATATCATTTTTACTGCCTGTACTAATGAAACCATTTAAAATGACATCCAAACCGTTGTTGATAAAATGTGTTTTTTGTTAAAATTGTAAAATTTGTTAACCAGGGAGATAACTCTTACTTTCTTAATCTTAATAGATTGTGGGTCTAAAATGTTATAAGGTCAAGGTCAGAGTGACTACTTTCTTGGTTACACACAAATGTACTCACATGTACTGGTGCAGCTTTACACTTCCCACAAATAAATTCTATGTCTATCTCTCCCTTTACACAGCGACGGTACTGGCTTCGAGAGATTCCTGAAGTCAAAGTAATAGAGATCTATGGGATTCAATTTTTATCTTCCCATAGTAATATAGTGCTTTGGGGGCATTCGTGTTTCACAAACACAACTTGGAAAATGTAGCATTTGTTGGACCAAAAAGGGACATTAAATTTGATTGGTTTCAATTTTCATTACATACCAGTATTGCATGCATTGTGGTTCCATTTGCCACACTTATCACAGGCAAGTGCTTGGTGGTTGTCTTTAATAATTTTCCTGCATTCTACACAGTTGTCATCCATGATGACAAAATCAAGAAATAACCTGTATATTTAAATGTGCATAAATGGTGTAAAATGACGTAGATGTGATGTAAATAAGTAGCAAATTACTAAAATATAAAAAAAAATCACCAAAACGTGAAAAATAGCGAATTATTTTATTGAGGGCCGAACCAGTAAAAGGCCGAACCGGTGAAGGGCCGAAACCTCTGTGGGCCGAACCGGTAAAGGGCCGAAACCTCTGGCAACCAAACTAGTATGCGGACGCCGACGCGGACTTGAGAAATTCCGACTTGAAAATGAAATTTGTGATTTCTCTAAAACTTCTAAATATTTCTTTGTGAAACTTTCTACAAGCATTGCAATGGATATATTTATTCTTATCAATACCAGATATTCACAACTGAAGTCCTAAATTTATCATTTTGAGGCACTGACATGTCGACCAGGCACAAACTCACTAAAACTAGTACGCAGACTTCGACAGCCGACTTTGGATGTCGGGACAAATATTTGTCTTATTTCGATAAATAACACCATAACTGAATTGTTATGCATAGTGTACGTGTAAATAAATGTAAATTTATACTTCTTAGTTATGCTTGAGATCATCTTTACTAGCTATAAATTTAGGTTTGCTTACATTGTGAGACAGCGGTCTTGATCAGCATGAAAACCTGACTTCGGTTTCAAAGGGACACTACGGCAAAATCGAGAATTACAGACTCAAAATAAAAAATAGTACACTGACTGGATTAATTATAATGGATTTCACAAAGAATTTTTCATTGTATTTGTTTCCACTTGATAAAGTTCAAGGGGCCCAAACTTTGTGGAGAAAGTGTTTTGTTGTTATTTAGTACACGGACTTATGTCAGACTTTGGATTTCGAAGATAATAAAAGAAAGTGTCCGATGTCACTTTCAATGAAATATTGCAATTACCATATGCAGATTTTCAGGATGATGTTCAAATTAGGTATTAACATTGTTTTACAACTAATCTTTATACCTCAATTAATTAAAAAAGTATTCTAATATATATTCGAGGAAGTCCTCCAAAGGGAAGTCCGGTACATAAAAAGTAAAGGGAAAATTTTTATATTCTAATATAATTAATTCAGCTTCAACGCTTAAGTCTGACGCAGAAGTCTGCATACTAGGTTTAGTTAGTGTACTTAGTCATCGAGTACGCTGTACGAGTCCGTTTGAAACCGAAATCGGCTTTTCCTATTGATTGAAACCCCTGTCACACAATGTAAACAAACATTGATTTATCACTAGAAAAGATGGCCTAAAGCATAATTAAGAAATATTTACATCCATTTACACTTACATGTACACTATGCATGACAATAAAGCTTATGTTTACTGAAATATTTATTGAAATTTGAAGAATATCCGTCTTGATATCCCAAGTCGGCTGTCCAAGTCCGCATACTAGTTTTAGTGAGTTTGTGCCAGGTCTTTGCCTCAAAATGATAAATTTAGGACCTCAGTTGTGAATATCTGGCATTGAAATGAATAAGTATGCCCACACCAATTCATGTAGAAAGTTTCACGAAGAAATATTTTGAATTTTTAGATAAATCACTTTCAAGACGGATTTTCTCTAGTTCGCGTCTGCATACTAGTTGAAGTGAGTGCCATATTTTAGAACTATAAGTTCAAGTTATTATTATTATTATAGATGTATAAACCGTACTGAGAAACGAAATGAAATCACAAAATTGCATAGGGCGCTAAAAATCTTATGCCTCGCATTTCTAAGTCACTTCCTCAAACAATTTTTATTGAAAACCCTGGGATGGTCTCGTGTTTAAGTGGTGTGGCATGTAGAAAGTCCATACCTTTTCAGAACTAAAAGAATTCATCATCACTTTGAGGGCGGTGCTCCTAAATACCACACTCTACCATTCACTACCAAATTTTTATTTGTTTTTTTACTTTTGAATGCAGTTTCTAGGTGTTTCAGACATGTTTTATAGTCCATACTGTCACTAACCATATTAGAATTTAATTGAAAAAATTATAGTTTGAAGTCCCATTCATGAATAAATATGAATAAAGGAATAATGCGCAACCGCAACCTTATTGAATCAGGAACAATTTTGGCTGAAAAAACGGGAATGACATATTGAACTTTCGCTTTCAAGAATTGTTTTAAAAACTGTTATGTTATCCAGAAAATTATTCACTTGTTACAGATTTAGAGGTTGTTGGCATAGGAATTCATTCCAAGTGTTCAAGATTTCCAAGTCAGGGTTTTCAATAGAAATTATTTGAGGAGGTGATTTAGAAATTTGAGGTGTATAATTCTGAGCGCCGTATGCGTAAATGCAAGTACATGTAGTAAATCTGAGGTCAGAGGAAATTCAAACCCACAAATTTCGTCATTTGAAGCAGTGGTATTTCACTGGGTGCCGCCTCTTATTGAAATCCCTGAAAGTAAATCTAAGTACTTATGGACAGGAGAATGGGATTTTTGTATGCATTTCCACCACATAGTAATTTTTTGATTTTTTTCCTTACCTACCGAAAACTGAAAAATATCATTACCTTGACCAAAATGCTAAATGTCATGTATCATACATACCTGACAACTATTCAGTTATTATCATATTATTTATCATATGTTATAAAATTATAACATTAATCATATTCAAGGAATGTTCTCTTCTTTCCTCTGAAAAAAAAACAGTCATTGTGCTGTACTGTATGAAATTTGTGAAATGGTCAACTGTAGAAATGTCCCATTGTCTTTAAGCCTTCTCTTTTGTAAAGGTATTGTATTCTCATGGCTTTTCATAAGCAAAATTGTCAAAATATGGGTTTTTTTGTCATATTAGCTCTCGTTCGGTATTGGAGATGCCATTAAAGTCCTTGAGAAGACTTCTGAGCATTGGTGGTGGGCGGAGACAGAAGGAGAGGTGGGTTTTGTACCTGTCAATTACCTGACAAAATCCCATCACCATGTCATGTGGGAGGATGAGGAATACTTTGGCCAGTATTCCAAAGTGGTAATTTGTTTCATTGTATTGCAACTTAATTTTATTTATAGTACTTGTGTTCATTGGTTCGAGCAAATCAAATCATTGGTCAGTAGCTTGCTTGGTTGGTTGGTGTTTTTACGTTGCTTTCAACATTTTTTGAGTTATAGCGCGACATGGAAGCAGGAGATGACCAACTTCTTAAACATAGTGGCGCAACCCGGGAATCGAACCTGGATCGTCGGGGTTGCAAGCCAAACGCTTAACCACTACACCAAGTCTGCCCCCCAGTAGCTTGGAGTACCTGTCTGTCATAAATGCATGTAAATGGTGAAGTCATGGAACAAATAGCGGCCAAAATGTTACAAAAATGTTCAATCAAGAGATCACATGGCCCTGATATGATGATATATATGCAACACTAAAAAATCCAAATGAACTTCAGGAAATGCTTTTAACGAATCCTTTATTTTTTCTTTTCGTGCTCCTGAATCAACAAATTTAGACTTGCTCAAGTCTCAATGTTATGTTTTCATTAGTAATTATTCTCAGTTCTTTTGTCCCTATAATACTTTAGATATTGTGAAAACATAGACTTGTAAACCCTGCAAAAGCTTCAACCAGAATATGGATGGTAAAGGTATCTATGTTTTAGAGAATGCAGTATGACGATGAGCAGAATTTCATATAAGGGACATTATGAACAAATATACTATTTTTAACATAGAGACTTAAGCAAGTCTACACCTAATTAAGGATGTTTTAGTTTTGGTATTTTTGTCATCAACGTAAACTGTGTATCTTTTGAAATAAATTGAGACAAACAGTATATTTGTGATGCCACAACTAAAGCATATTCTAAAAATATCAATGTCAGCTATCATAACATTTACCCTAAGGATCTTATATGCATCTAAAATTTGGTTGATTGGGATGTTACATTGTATTCAACATTGTCAAATAAAAGATCTTGCACAGCTTTCTGTAGGTTGGTTGCATATGTTGAGATTTTCATGTTGTATCCACCAAATGCCATCGCCAAATGAAAGAAATAATCTTGGTCAATTTAGAGAGAAACAAGAAACAAACTAATAAATCAATCAATAAATAAATCAATCAATCTGGTTATTTATAGAAACTTCACCGTGAAATGATATCAGACAAGCCTAGAACAATAGCTTACCAGACCGCAATCCAGAACAATGCTAAATATCTGACAGATAAGGTAAGACTAAAATCCAGAACAATGCTAAACACCAGGTCCTGACAGATAAGGTAAGACTGTAATCCAGAACAATGCTAAATAGTTGACAGATAAGGTAAGACTGCAATCCAGAACAATGCTAAATATCTGACAGATTAGGTAAGACTGCAATCCAGAACAATGCTAAGTACCTAACAGATATGGTAAGACTGTAATCCAGAACAACGCTAAATAGCTGACAGATAAGGTAAGACTGCAATCCAGTACAACGCTAAACACCTGACAGATAGGGTAAGACTGTAATCCAGAACAATGCTAAGTACCTAACAGATAAGGTAAGACTGTAATCCAGAAGAATGCTAAACACCTGACAGGTAAGGTAAGACTGCAATCCCGAACAATGCTAAATGTTGAATCTTTGCGTTCAGATGTGCAAAGCTCAACTCTGGAGCTCTCCATAGTCTTGCATCTTTGTCAGATCTGAGTTTGGATCCTGAATGGATTGTGTGGAAATCTGTCAGCATAGCTGCAGATGGTTGTTTGCTTTCTGTAGGTACTTCAGTTTTATCCAGGTACTCCAGTTTAGTTCAGGTACTCCAGTTTTATCCACTTGCTCCAGTTTATTCAGTTAATCCAGTTTTGTCTACTTTTAATTGCTGATTACCACTATGCAGGTTTATGGTAAGGCTTTAATCAACAGAAAATTTAATGAATTTAACAATATATGTACTGGCATAATATATGTTTTTCAGATAATAATGGATGTAGGGTGTGGCACAGGAATTATTAGCATGATGTGTGCTAGGTACTCCAAACCAGCTAAGGTAGGAATATTACATTTCTGTACAAAGAAAGTTGTAAGTTCAGAAATTGGGATGGGATAGAGCTATCTCTCTCCCACCTAGCAGTTACCCTCAAATTATATCAAAGTTTAAATGTTTTCAAAGTTCTGTCAAATTGGCAAAATATACCTTTTAAGTTTTAACTCTGATAAAGATTCTGCCATTGATCATTACACAAAACTTCAAAATTTTTTTAATAAGGTTCACTGTCTGGGAAATGACGACAAAAATCTGAAGGACATTTGTCCCTAAATTTGTTGAAATTTTGAAAAGAAAAACAAATGCAGGTCATTTGGATAAGCTGTACATGTAGGACAAAGAATATTTCATCATAATTCAATGTACAATTAATATAACTTGACACTTATATATATATATATATATATATATATATATATATATATATATATATATACATATATATATATATATATATATATATATATATATATATATATATATACATATACATGTATATATATATACATGTATATATTTTTTTTCCTCGCTCTCTATTTGTGTGTATTTTCTCTTATTGAGTTTAAAAAAATTATTATTAATTATCTTTATAATGTTTTTCAGATACATGCCGTGGAGGCGAGCGAAATGGCAAATGTTACAGAGCAAGTAGTAGCCACTAATGGTTACTCTGACATGATTTCTGTTCATCATAGCTACGTAGAGGACTTGACAGTAAAAGACAAAGTTGATGTCATAGTCTCTGAATGGATGGGAACCGTCTTACTGGTACTCACATTATAGTTTTATGTCTTTATTTGATAGATAATGATGGGCATAGGTTAATAATGAAAAATCAACCCATGTTTCTCCTAGCTTGAATTGATAAGGCTTTTCAAGTTTCTCTTATTTTGAGATGATAAGATTTCTCTTCATTCTCCTAGTTTGAGATGATTGGTAGTGTTATCTCTCATAGTTCACTGATTATTCTCATGTTTCTCCTAGTTTGAGATGAAAAGAGTATTTGAGTTTCTACCTGTTTGAGATGATAAGTCCTCTCATGTTGCTCTTAGTTTTCATATGATAAGACTTCTCATAATGCTCTCCATTAGAGACATGAAGACTTACCATGCTTCTCCTGGTTTGGGATGACGATGAAATTTATTATTTCTCCTAATTTGAGATCCTTCTCATGTACCTCAGTTTGAGATGAAACTTCTCCTGTTTCTGCTAGTTTGAGATGATGATAGAGTCGGTGATAACTGCTAGAGACAAGTTCCTACATCCAGACGGGAAGATGTGGCCATCTACAGCCAGTCTGTTCCTCATTCCATGTTCCGCACATGACTCATACAATGAAAGGGTGAATTTCTGGAAGAATCAGTATGGATTTGATTTTCATCCTTTGATGTAAGTTTTCAAATGTGCTTTGTAAAATCTTTTGAGATTAAAACCTTTTAGCTTTAACTTAGTCTTGCCCCAGCATACAATAAATGTGTAGTGTATCATTTTCTCTCCTGTCATCAATCTGCCAGTCTGTCTATCCATAATTTCTCGTTCAATACTCAGACTTTTCATCTGTCATGATACATGCACAATGTATCGTTTCTCAGTCAACTCCATCTGTATGTCTGTCTAACCATGATACATGCACAGTGTTTCGTTTCTCAGTCAACTCCATCTATGTGTCTGTTTCTCCTACAAGTTCCAGTCTCTTAAGCTTTTTAGCTGTCTGTTTATCCTCAACACCTTGGTCATTAACTACTCTCATCATCAATTCCTCTGCTTGATCTTCCTTAACTTCTAGTTAATGATTCATTCTGTCTGTCTTTCTATCCATCCCTTTGCCTGATCTTCCTCAATTTCTAGTTAATGATTCATTCTGTTGCTCTTTCCATCCATCCCTTTGCCTGATCTTTCTGAACTTCTAGTTAATGATTCATTCTGTCTGTCTTTCCATCCATCCCTTTGCCTGATCTTCCTCAACTTTTAGTTATTGATTCATTATGTCGCTCTTTCCATCTATCCCTTTGCCTGATCTTCCTCAACCTTTAGTTAATGATTCATTCTGTCTGTCTTTCCATCCATCCCTTTGCCTGATCTTCCTCAACTTCTAGTTCATGATTCATTCTGTCTGTCTTTCCATCCATTCCTGTGCCTGATCTTCCTCAACTTCTAGTTCATGATTCATTCTGTCTGTCTTTCCATCCATCCCTTTGCCTGGTCTTCCTCAACATCTAGTGAATGATTCATCCTGTCTGTCTTTCCATCCATCCCTCTGCTTGATCTTCCTCAACATCTAGTTAATGATTCATTCTGTCTGTCTTGTCACCCAAAAAATCCACCATTTCCATTTGATTGTTTGACCATCCATCCACCTATTCTAATTTATTACTCAGTTTCCATCTGTCTGTCTGTTCTTCCTTTCATATATTAGTTTATTGAATACTATTTTGACCTGTCTGTCTTCTTGTCCATCATCTCTCTGTAGTTTATTGCTGACTGTATTTGTTGATTACTGCCACACCAGGAGTATTTGACCTATATGTAATTTTGGTAATGGGACATCTGAAAAAGACTACCTTCCTTTAGTGGGTACATTGGCAGATCTTTCATCTTGTTTTGATGCAGTAAGAACACAGACTGGATTGGTTGATTATTCACTGCATGTATATGGTGAGGGCATCTGCCTGATGCATCATATAGAAATTTATGTGTTTGCAATGGACCCACCCGGCATGACACAGGACCTCAGTTTTCATTACACCAGTGTTCACATGGCAGGAGAAGAACCCAGGACCTCTGGGTCACAAACAGAGCACCTCAACCACTCAGCTACATCAATTTTAATGGAATAAGAACCAGACTTAAGGAATGGATATAACATATTTCAGAAATACTGATTTTTAATTTTTTTTTTTCCAACTTTTCAAAAGTAAACATTACCCGGAAGCAGTTGATCTTATACTGAAAAATATTAAGCAATTCTCATGTTGTAATGAATTAACTATAAATTTGACTTAACAAAAACAAGATATTCAGTTCTTAAAAGTGTTCACTATGTCTAGTTTACTAGTACACGTACATGTATACATATATTGTGAACTGATATGTTGTGAACTGATAAATTGATTTGCTCTGTTGAAAGTGACTGGTACAAATAAAATTATATTGTATAATTATACTATTATAATATTGACCTCCAGTGAAATGTGTAAAATCCCTTCAACCAAAATAACCCTCACAATATTTTTTTTTTATCCCCATATTTCTACAATCAAAGGTACCTGGCAGAATTCAAAAAAATTTGAAACTTTGTCACTGGGACTGTATATGGTTTGTTTTGATTTTGCAGTAATAAATATCAAGTAAAATCTTCCACAGGGAAGCCGTGATATAATGATAAAAAAATCTGTGCTTTTGTTACAGATCGTATGATTTAACTCTTATGATTTGTTACAGATCTTATGATTTAACTCTTATGATCTGTTACAGATTGTATGATTTAACTCTTATGATCTGTTACAGATTGTATGATTTAACTCTTATGATCTGTTACAGATTGTATGATTTAACTCTTATGATTTGTTACAGATCTTATGATTTAACTCTTATGATTTGTTACAGATCTTATGATTTAACTCTTATGATTTGTTACAGATCGTATGATTTAACTCTTATGATTTGTTACAGATCTTATGATTTAACTCTTATGATCTGTTACAGATCTTATGATTTAACTCTTATGATCTGTTACAGATCGTATGATTTAACTCTTTTGATCTGTTACAGATCGTATGATTTAACTCTTATGATCTGTTACAGATCTTATGATTTAACTCTTATGATTTGTTACAGATCGTATGATTTAACTCTTATGATCTGTTACAGATCTTATGATTTAACTCTTATGATTTGTTACAGATCTTATGATTTAACTCTTATGATTTGTTACAGATCTTATGATTTAACTCTTATGATTTGTTACAGATCGTATGATTTAACTCTTATGATCTGTTACAGATCTTATGATTTAACTCTTATGATTTGTTACAGATCGTATGATTTAACTCTTATGATTTGTTACAGATCGTATGATTTAACTCTTATGATTTGTTACAGATCTTATGATTTAACTCTTATGATTTGTTACAGATCTTATGATTTAACTCTTATGATTTGTTACAGATCTTATGATTTAACTCTTATGATCTGTTACAGATCTTATGATTTAACTTTTATGATTTGTTACAGATCTTATGATTTAACTCTTATGATTTGTTACAGATCGTATGATTTAACTCTTATGATTTGTTACAGATCTTATGATTTAACTCTTATGATCTGTTACAGATCTTATGATTTAACTCTTATGATTTGTTACAGATCGTATGATTTAACTCTTATGATTTGTTTCAGATCTTATGATTTAACTCTTATGATCTGTTACAGATCTTATGATTTAACTCTTATGATTTGTTACAGATCTTATGATTTAACTCTTATGATGTGTTACAGATCTTATGATTTAACTCTTATGATTTGTTACAGATCTTATGATTTAACTCTTATGATCTGTTACAGATCTTATGATTTAACTCTTATGATTTGTTACAGATTGTATGATTTAACTCTTATGATTTGTTACAGATCTTATGATTTAACTCTTATGATTTGTTACAGATCTTATGATTTAACTCTTATGATTTGTTACAGATCTTATGATTTAACTCTTATGATCTGTTACAGATCTTATGATTTAACTCTTATGATTTGTTACAGATCATATGATTTAACTCTTATGATTTGTTACAGATTTTATGATTTAACTCTTATGATCTGTTACAGATCTTATGATTTAACTCTTATGATGTGTTACAGATCGTATGATTTAACTCTTATGATTTGTTACAGATCTTATGATTTAACTCTTATGATCTGTTACAGATCTTATGATTTAACTCTTATGATTTGTTACAGATCGTATGATTTAACTCTTATGATTTGTTACAGATCTTATGATTTAACTCTTATGATTTGTTACAGATCGTATGATTTAACTCTTATGATTTGTTACAGATCTTATGATTTAACTCTTATGGTTTGTTACAGATCTTATGATTTAACTCTTATGATCTGTTACAGATCTTATGATTTAACTCTTATGATTTGTTACAGATTGTATGATTTAACTCTTATGATTTGTTACAGATCTTCTGATTTAACTCTTATGGTTTGTTACAGATCTTATGATTTAACTCTTATGATTTGTAATGAAGACATGGATCTAAAATAGATAGACTGTAACATCATTTATTAATTTCACTTGATAAAGGCCAATTTTTGAATGAGTGTTTTTTTTATTTATTAAACAATAAATTGGCTGTCATGTAATGATATAATGATTAAAACTGTCTTAGAAAACAAGGCTACTTGTTTTGGAAGGATCTTTTCGAGCATGGTTGTGTTAAAAAACAAAACAAGGCATTTTATTATATGTTGACCAATCACATATATAGTTAGATTTTTAATTTTACAGGAAAAGATGTCAAGATGAAGAATTAAAGAAGCCTGTTTATAACCATGAATTGAAGTCATGTGACTGCCTCTCAGATGAAGAGTGTGTTCTATTTATAGACATGAGTACTATTACTGTCTCAGATTTAGAAAACAATTGCAGTGATTTTAATTTTGTGATAAACAAAGATGAGAAACTTCATGGATTTTGCTGTTGGTTTCAAGTAGATTTTAATGGGTTTGAAATGGATAAAAAGAGCTTCCTGAATACGGGACCTTCTTACGAGTAAGTTGAATTTAATTTTTTTCTTTTAAAAACACAGTTGCACTTTGGTGCAAATAGTTGGAGAGGATGGTGTCTTGAGGTACTTACAGTGAATCGAAAGATTCTGTTGTGAATTATTTGAACTCTTTCAGGTTTAAGCAAAACAATGGGAGGTACCATCCGTTAGGCAGCGCTTGTGTACTATCAGTTATTAATATCTTGACATTTTGACATTGTCCCATGGTTTTCTTGTTGCATAACAATTGCAAAAATTCAAGAAGCATCCTTAGTTTGGAGAAATTCCAAACACAATATAATTGATTTATGCAGAAATATTCAGTCATATACCTCCAAGATGGTGGTAAAGGGAAGTAAATCTGGTTAAATTTTAGCATTTGAAAACTATATATTAGTTTTAAATCGATACATGTTTTCTGGCAAAAAACAATATATTATCTTTTCTCATCTGGAATCATAAAATAAAGTAGAATGGGATTAAAGAGGAGAAAAGTGAAGCTAAAAGAATTTACATCTCTGTACTATAAAATATCAGAGAGCAAAAAAAACCCTAACTTGAAATACAAATGCAAGTAAAGTGCTTAATACATGTTAGTAATAAATAAAATGCTATGCTATAATTAATTACTTTTGACATTCAAGAATGTCTGGAAATATGACCATTCTTGACGTGTTAAAACATAAACCTCAATATACATCAAATATTTTTGAGTTTAATATGTAGGTCTACAGAATAGATAGTTTTCAATATGCCAGAATCTGTTAGAGTTATCTCCCTTTGTCAGACATCTTGTGAGTCAAATCATAGTTTTTCCTTCCTATTGCTACCATATTGAAACAGCTAATTTGAAACAGGGATTCTTTATTTCTCATTTATGAAAATGACATTTTTGAAAAAAAGAGGATGTAGACAAATTTGAAAAGAAATCAACATGTTCGCTTTTGGAAGCCATCTTGAAAAACGATCAATTTGGTTTGAATTATACATGAACTTTTCTGACACACAAGATGGCTGCCAATTGGAGGTAACTCCCATCAATTCTGGCCAACTGAAAACTATGGCAGTATGAGTTGAATAAAGCAGATGAATCTGTCTTCTCTCTTAGTCCGACACACTGGAAGCAGAATCTGTTCTTGCTAGATGAACCATATGAAGTAAAGGTCCAAGATCATGTGAAAGGCAGCTTCAGTTTATATAGAAATAAGGAATGGCGAAGACATCTCAGGGTAAAAATAGAGTGGACGATACACAGGGGAAGTGATATCATGGTAAGAAAATATTATGTGTTCAGTTAAACATGCTGTAAGACCACCTCTATTAACCAGTCACCTGTCTTGAACAATCATCTTTCTGTGGTTCCTTTTACTTACTATATATACAAAAGAAACCTGTATTAGAAGGCCACCTGTCTCAAGTGGCCACTTTTCTACTTTCTCTTTTGTGGTTGTTTAAAACAAGTCTGACTGCATTTTGCGTAGTACCTATTTACATATTAAGCTTTACTTATATGTATTAAGTGAAATGTTGCTTGTTGGTTTACTTTCAATGCCTCATCACATCTACAGTTTGATGGTCAACGTTTGAGGGCTACAAATATTATACAATATGCTCCAAGTGCTAGTTCAGTATAGAAAAAAGAACAAAACATGTATGTATGTTATATTATACGGCCAACTCTCGACACTAACCCAGAGGGCCCATGCAAAGCAGTTCGGGTTAAGCCGAGTTCAAGTTAAGGATATATACTTATATAAGAAAAATAAACTCAAAACTTTGAAATTAGTTTGAGTGAACAGGAGAGTAAAGTTGAAGTATGCAAGTTTTCTGTAGATAGAAGTACATCTACTTAAAATGTACATGCTCAAATTTTCTTACCTTATCTTTCTTTGTGATATTGTCAATTTCACTGCTTTGTGTTCAGGACTACGGGGGTATGTTGATTATTAAGAATACATTTATTACTCTTATATTTATATCATACTTGTTGGCTGTTCGTGTCACCAAACCATACATCTGTAACTCTTGCATCCAGAAGCAAAGCTTAACATTTTTCAATATTGTGAAATAATGAATCCCTCAAAGTCACTCAAAACATGAGTGACAAATCATATGTATGATATATTTACGTCATGGACTATTCTGTGATGTGACATATAATAAAAGCTATTTCAAGTGATGATGAAATTAAATGAATTTAATTACCGCAGAGATATGGAAATTTTTAGTATTGCTCCAATATTTTTTTTATAAATGCATTAGAGCTTTCACTTGGGATATCGAAGAGAACAGGTTATATTATAATTATGCAAGAACGTAATTTATCTCCGAAGTGAATTAACTTTCAAATCTGAATCTTCTATTTTTTTTCAGGTAGAGAACAGCAAGATATTTCATATATGGAGATGACACAACATGAATTGAAATTTGTTATATGAATAATTTATAATGTTAATGAAAGTTCATTCCAGTAATTAAGATAAATGAATTTGTACAGCATGTCTCTTCTTATAGTTCCTCTATGTGAAAATCCAGACTGCATAGCAAATTATCCCTTGAAATCCCAGTCTAAATATATAGGAACTTTTATACACATATATATTGAAGGTTAAAATAATATTTTTATTGGATTAAATCAGACTTTGAAAGAAATTGTTATGAAAAGTTGATTTCTGTTTTTATTTTATCTGACACCTAAACAGTGTGGAAGGGTGAAGGTCCACCAACGTGCATGTCATAGGGACGTGGTTGGTGTGGATGATCCAGATTTCTTCAGCTGTAACGCCGGCTGTCACCACTGAAACCTGGTAGTCGTTACAATAAACAGGCATACATTTGTTTCAAAGTTGCACATACAATGCCGATTTCACATTTGGACTTGAAATTTCCTTGTTTATACAGATTTTATACTTAGTTGTGATTACTGGGTTAAACCGGCAAACAGGACCTCGAATTTCAATTTTCAGACTAGACAGTTACATGTACTAAAAGACCCTCACTGCTTGTAAAGGTCAAATTTCACAAAGAAATATAACAGTCAGGTGCCGCCATCATGTACATGTAAGTGAAATATTGGTAGCGTTGAGTTAAAGGCAATAGATATATCCTCTGATAAACAGAGTGAAAAGGACTGTCCTTTCTTAATCCATCACCGTTACTATTAAAAAAAATGAGAAAATCGGAGTGTTCGAGTTTTTTTAGACCAGGATGTTCATTGTATTTGACTCAATTCCATGGAAAGTGTAAAGGTCGGAGTTGAATCCTGAATCCACTAGTGACTGTTTTGTTTTGTTTTGTTTTGTTTTCTAGATTACGTTGATATTATAGTAAAGGCCAGTAGACAACTTACATGTCTCTGCAGCTATATTTGCGATTACGGAAACGACCTACATGTATTTATTACAATTGGACCAGCAGAGTACAAAGCTCGTTAGATACCTCGAGTTATTACACTATGATACACGTTTAAATATCGTGGGGCATGGTGGCAGATTGAATTGAATCGATACACTAAATATCATTCGAGTTTCTTGTCCCAGGCAAGTCTGGATTCGAGTCGTTGTCAAGGCGAATAGAACGATCTACCCAATCGAACATGCCGAAGTTTGACGATTTTTTCCGAGTACTCTGGATTCCCTTACAGTACATTCTGAATGGGAATGTTAACCCGTGTATCTGCCGAGATTTGGCGATTTACGCGGATACTACAGTTTCCTTCCCACACTGGTCAACACCGCTTAGATAGAATAAACCTGAATAGACATAAAACTATAGGAATCGAAACATTGCAAGTACTAATTTCGTTTGTTGATCGGGATTTCATGTCGCTTTAACATTTTCTTCCATGTCGTGACCTGAAAGCAAAAGGTTACTATCCTCATTAAAAGTGACACAATAAAATGGCAGACACCACGTCATTTATATCGCACACCAAGCTCTTAATTAAATGCCATTTGAAGAGTAAGGGCATTACATAAACTTTATACATAAATTATGCATAATGATAATAATAATATAAGATTCAATTTTCTCCGAGAATTGCCAATTTTATCTCTTTACAATGAAGTTATTTTTGGTAACAATAATAAGAAGAGAATTTATTGAAGCAGAAAGAAAACATCATCATCAATATATAAAACGAAATATCGTGCGTTTCCTCTCTTAGAAAATAGATTATATAGAAATCTGCAAGAAAAATGGAATTATAAAATTTATAAAAATTTTTTTTTTATAAAAATACAGAGAGGTCCCGGGGTCGTCCCACTGGCGGTTCATCTGTGTCTCAGGTTCATGTCCAACTGGTGGTTTGTGGGTATTCCAGATTCGAGTCCGGCCAGTGGTTCGTCAGTATTCTTAAGTCAAGTCCCACAATCGGTTCATCGGTTTTCAAGGTTCAGATTTGACCGGTTGTTTGTCGATATCCGGATGTCAAGTCCCACAGGCGGTTAGTCGGTATTCCAAGGTTTAAGTTCCATCTACATTTCGTCGGTATCCCATGTTCAACCCCTGCGGTTCTTCGATACTGCAGTCCAACCGGCGGTTCATCGGTATTCGAGTTTCACCGGCAGTTCATCGGTATCCTATGTTTCGGATGAACTGAGGTCCAGTTTCCGAGTAGATATATTTTTTTTTGAAAAATTTTTAGTCTGCTTTGAGTATGTCCTTCGTCCTAATTTTTACGCAATACTTCAAGCAGACACGTCACCATATAAGTGAGAGGGGAGAGGGCAATTCCAATTTTCCAACTGAGTGGGAATCAAATGAATAATTGAACTAAATATTTTCAAAGACATATATATATATATATATATATATATATATATATATATATATATATATATATATATATATATATATATATATATATATACAACTGTAATCAGTGAAAGGTCTTTTACGTGCCACCCCTACCGTTACATAAGAGCTTGGAAATATATATATATACGTCTTTGACAATATTTCGTTTAATTAGAATCTCTAAAACTTCAAACGAAATGAAATTAAAGATACTTAAACAGTGCGATTCTTAATTGAATTTCACACTTCTAAATTTAATTTACCTTTCCCTTACTTGTATATAAACAAGGCTGACCGGGTATGAAAACAAACTTGGGCCCATGATTAAACGCTTATCAAAACTTTACTATTAAAATCTTCGCGAGCGTCTTACCGTCGCTTCTCCTCCCATCATCTCAAAAGATAATATTATGAAGTATTCCACAATGGAAAATTCAGTTAACAGTAACGCATTTTAATTCAAGGTTTAAACTTCAAGAAAATATTCGTAAATCTTTGACGCACAATGTCCATTGATTTGTCTCCTGTGATATTTTGATGACGGCATCCATATTATTTTGATAATTTGGAGAAATGGACATGGAATGTTTTAGTAATGATCTATAGATATGTGTTTTTGATATTTACTTCCTTACGAGGAGAAAGTAAGACATGAAGTAGAGGACTAAATATTAAGGTAAGTGAATAGTCTCGAAGTCTTCTGATTCCGAAATGCAATACTGAGACTAGATATTTGTGTGACTCGTTAATGTATGTTTTAAGGACTGTTCTCTTTCACAAATTCTGAGGCTCAATGTAGATACATATAATTTCAAATAATAAGTAATTATTATTTTAAGATTATATTCATACTGTGACATATATATTGATATTACTATACAAAATCTCAAAATGATTATGCATATTACTATGTAAAAAAGAACTATGATATATATTTATGTCTTTAAGTGTTTTGTGATAACAATTTCGTAACTTCACGATTGTATGAATTCAACGTCCTTTGTCAGTATGAACTGACTAAGTCATATTTTGTTAATAAAGCACATGTCAGTATTCGTTATGTAGTTATGTTTTGTTCATTTTGTCAGTATATGTAACCGATGTATAGCAAGCCTGGTGAAAAATGAGTAAATCTTTGAATCTGAAATTACACGGAATGCAAGTATTGTATAGAATTTCTGAGATATATCCTTTATGTATTTTGTAAATACATGTATGAAAAAAACATCTGCTTTTACAAAATAAACCTTTCTCTCAATAATGTAAACATATCGAACATACATATGTATGTCTACATTTAAAAAAACGTAGACTTTTGTGGTAAAATTTCAACGTATATCTTTTGTCACAAAAGAAATACATGTATTTTTAAAATGTTAATTAGATTTGCTCTAGATTTGATAATTAAAGCCAAATCATGTTCATAAATACATCAAATGCTACAAGTCATTCCGGTAACTGGAACAGAGATACGTCTCGGAGTGGAATTACCATGTGCTACCCTGGTTTACGACTGATAGGTAGATGGAGACGAGTTAGTTTGTTTCGTCATCGTTTTTCGTCCAAAGCTATTTCTCTCATATGGTGACGGCATCTGCTGATGCATCGTGTAGAAATTTATACATAAACAACGGAACAACTGTAATCAGTGAAAGATCTTTTACGTGCCACCCCTACCGTTACATAAGAGCTTGGAGGGGGGGGGTTATATTTTTTATAAGGTTTTTTTTTTCGTTTTTTTTTTCTTTTAGTCTCATCCGAAAGATAGAACTCCGACGAGCCACTACTTGGTTTCAAACCCGGGACATTTTATGCGAAGATCCCAACACTAGTCTTTACCAAATGCACTACGCTGGCTTATCTAGACGAGTGACTGCGGATGACCTCTGATTTCTTTTTCAAAACTGGTGCCACTTTTTGTTCTCTATAATTTCGTAATACTACTTGATTCGTTTTAGATTTCTCACCATTTAAAGATTTTTTTCACTCACTTTTGGGGGGGGGGGGGGGGGGGGGGGGGGGGGGGGGGAGGAGAACCTGCTGAATGCATAACTTCATAATCCAACGGATCCACCATAATCAGCGAGAAATCCTTCCAACGTGTACATGTACCCTTGTACGTGGTCTCGGTTTTAACTCTCACCCGAAGGACAAATAGGGAGACCGAAGATAATAAATCACCCTAGAAACGTCCGAGCCAACATACGGGTTCAAAACCAATGCGGCATCATTGGATAAATCTGTCCATCGCGTTATTTCAAAACAATATGGTTAATTGTGCCTTTTTATCAAAATAAACTTCAGAGACCAGAGTTTCAATGCTCCTATACGTTATACGAGGTATTTTAACTGTTGTATACATAACAGCAAGTGACTAAAGATTTAAAGTCAGTCGATATGAATCGCTCCATAATTACAAATTCATTACAAGTACCTTTCAGTGAACATTTATTGTCGGTGATTATGGCCAGATTTAGGAGAAGATGACAACGAAAATTATCTTTAAAGGGTCGTAACTCTACAATTGTTCACTTTGCCCTTCATGTTTATTGAAAAATAAAGTATTTATATTCACTGAAGTTAACATTTGTAAACACAGTTTTATGTTTACTTTCACCTCGTTTGTGATGACTATCGCTGTGGTGGAATGTATTTGCTCTGATCTCTCACCTTTGTCATGTTTGGGTTCTGAAATGGCAATACTCTGGTTTCTGAAGCTTTCTGATCACCAAGCTAGATTGGGTTCTTTCCCTTGTCGCGACATCCGTGAATGTCTGTCATACAGCCCGTTGAAGATCCGGATTTTTTCTATGCATGTTTTACTATCTCCTCCATCACCCTCTTTCACTAAACGCCGGCCACTATTATACAGGGGAAATAACTCTGATGTGGCCATCACCAAAATCTGAGAGATGGTCGGAATCCTAAGAAAATTTTTCTTTACTTGTCCTATCACAAATTATCCTATGATACCAGTGGCGGATTAAGAGGGGGCCCTCTTTTCGCCACATATGTACAAGTAAAAATCCAGATTTGGGACCAAAAATGGCCGAGTAGTTTGGCTAATACACATTTGCCCCCCCCCCCTTTTCGGAAATTCTGGATCCGCCACTGGATACAGTATTTTGATAATAAATCATATTCATTTGTTTGGGTCAGTTTGCATTTGGACACTTTCGATGAACAACAAATCTAGTCGTTAAAACATTAAGAAAGCCAAGTAAGAGAGTAAATGAAGAAACTGACATAAAATGCCATGGTTATATATTTCATTTGATTACAGATATTCCCAGGTTGAATTATTTTGTATACATAATGGACTCAATCGGTGTAAAACATCCAGTCGTAGAGCATTAAGCAAACCAAGAAAAAGGAAAAGCAAAAGGAACTGACAAATATTGTAAAGTTATGTACAACCTTTAAAAATGGAAAAGGATACAAAGTTGCAAAATAAGCCTATCAAGAGAGAGAAGAAGACTAGATTTAGCGAGGATTTTAGTGTTGCTCTAGTAGCGGGTACGAATGAAGAAAATGCTCGTCTTCACATCGCTGACCATGGCTCTAGGATGTCAGAGGAGAACGATCCCGAACGCAAGTTCTCTTACACTGGATATGAAATAATGTCCGACGGTACGTTACTAAGTGTTTGCCACTTTGACAGTCAGTGTAGCCGACCTGTCATCTGTCTGTCCGTCTAATTCCTATCCAGATAATGGTGCACTATATTATTAACTGCATTTCTCTCTCTCTCTCTCTCTCTCTCTCTCTCTCTGAATTTAATGCGGCTTTATCACTACATCATTAACATATTAATTAGATTTGAAAAGTAATCTTTTCAGTGAAACATATCCCTGAGGTACCACAAGACGAAAAAGCATCTCTACTACGAATTCAAGCCTACACGGACGCCTGTAAATATTTCCGGACGACCCCGATATCCTTACTGACTAAGCAGATGTCTAATCTAGAAATAACCTTACGCAACTATAATATAGGTCCTAGAGGTGCACGTGCAGTAGCTCTGGGTCTTCTGGTAAGTGTTTCGGACCAATAGTAGAGATTTGCACGTCCCAAGAAATGCATGTGCACTACCTGAATGTTCCAAATCGGGGTTTGCACCTATTAACCAAACTATTTTTCGATTTTTCCCGTCAAAATAGCGATGTTGAAAGAAAACTTTTCTTGCTATGCCTGTGAAGTCATTTCCGACTTCATGACGTCATCACGCTAAAATTTTGCGTTTAAACATGGCTTGATATTACTGGAGAATATAGGTGTATTACATGAATTTGCGAACGAATATTATTAAATGGAGAAGTTTTGAGAAACCTAGCTACTTAACGAAGTCATTTAGATGTAAAGTCAGAAGCTTATAAGGGGAAAGTAATTGAAATCCCCTTTTCCAAAAATAAAATGAATACTTTATAGAATTTTTCGAGACAACTGATTCACTGTTCCCCTCATTTCGCCTTTTATACAATGCTACAGACATTATTTATATGTTAATTTAATTATTTAATTATTTTATTTATTTATTTGTTTTATTTCATATTATTTATTTATTTCATTATTATGCATTTATCTATTTTGGGTGATAATATCCATCCTCGAATTGGTCTGGAATCGGCAATCTATGCCTAAATAATAATCCTTTGTATATTGTGATGCCAGTTATTCACATATCCTAACAAAATTTACTAAAATTAGATACAAAGTACTTTAAAACAAAATAACGTATGTTACAAAGAAATGATTAAATCAAGTTTCATTTATATTTTCGTTTCAGAACAACGATACGTGTACCAGTTTAAACTTGGAGGACACTGGGATAGGCAGTCTTGGTGCTGCTGCCATTGCTGAAATGCTTCACGAGAACAGCGTCATTGCTGACTTGGTATATGCTTACTCCTTGTTTTATTACACCTCACATGATTAATAAGAAAAATAAAGGAGTATGATTGGTCTAGAGCAGTCACGTGAGCAATAGGCTTTTTAAAGTCGCATTTTAATATCTCCTGGATTCACTCATTCGGTCAATATCAACTTTCGGTATCATAGACAATTTATTGACCTCTTGTGAAGGAGACTTATCTATCTCCCCACCCTGGTTCCAACTCCGAAATGTCATGTCTTCCGAAGGCGAGTGGGGTTTCTTTTCGTCCTGTCGCGTCGATATCATTTTCACTTAATTTTGATGACATCTGCCTAAATAAATGCATTTCACAAGAAATTTGATCCATGTGACAGTCTCATCCGACGCCGTGAGGGATCGTTTGCGTTGTTATTGTCTTCTCCGAATGACAGGGCACCGACTGGTCGCTAGGGGAGCTCACATCCGGACCCTGTGGACCCCAAACCAAATACACCACAGACTGAAGTGCACCGGCTCCATTTACGGTTATAACATGAACGTATATTGTGTTGTTGTTGTTGTTGTGGTGGTGTCAGTGTTGTTGTCGTCCTCGTCACTGTTATTATTTTGGTTCCAGTTGTATGGATTACGTACACCTGCCTGTGGTGCGTCACATACAACTTTTGGCATGTATAGCTAATCAATACACGAAGCAAGTATTCCACCATGTCTTCGTGGTAAAGCCGGACATTAAATGGCCTCGTTGGATAAAGTTTGTTACCACGTTTCACAGCGAAATTTGTTTCTTTTATTAATGAAACACTTAGCTTAGACTGACGTATCCATCGTGATCGCTCTGTGACATCCTAGTTACGTAGTGATTGATCACTACAAAATCCTTTATCTAGAGTACAATTGTTTTTCTCCCGGACTTAACATTTGATTGAAACAAAAACTTAAGTGTAAATCAATCATTTACAAAAGGTATGTATAATGTTCATGAAAAAAGAATTGATGAACAAAAAATTAATTTGTGTAGTTGATATTGTAGAAAGCTACGTTAAGTATTACCACGCATTATTTGTCATGAATGCATAAACAATTTATAGAAAATAAACAGTATCTCATGTTCATGTTGTATAATTATGATTCATGCAGGAACTAAATACACAAATACATTATTGGATACACAGAAAGTTAAGGCTTTTCTTTAAGGAAACAATCTTTATCGGCCGGAGAAACTTAGTGTGGTGATTAAATATACAGATACAGGCGATAGGTGTTCGATTCTCATATTGCGTCGCTTTGTTTAATGGGATGGTTTCCCCTCGCTTCCATGTCCGTGTCGCGATATGCATGAAAACTTGTTGAAAGTGACGTAAGACCCCACTCACCCCCCCCCCCCCAAAAAAAAAACCAAAAACAAAAACAAAAACTAAAAATGAAAATAAAAAAATAAAATAAATAAAGAAAGAAAGAACAACAACCCCCCCTAAAAACAAAACAGCTTCATCATTATACGTGTTTTGGATTGTTAATGATGCGACTTTCTATATCTATCAATCAATTATTAAGTTTACTTTTCCAATATAGTGAAGACGCCCAATATAAAAATATTAATAATAAACTGCAATATTTATTTATAGAATATATCCAGTGATCAAATAGAAAACGAAGGGATGAGTGCAATAACGTCAATGATGCAAGTTAATCATACTTTAACGGCACTAGACTTATCAGGTAAATATAAATGAATCGAATAATCCGACGGCGTGTGCATCTCCTGTCTGCAAACAACCCCTGCTGTATGATATTACCCATTTTATATGAGGCCCTTTTAAAAGCAATAACTGTTCAGAATTCAAGAGTTAAAATGCATCAAGAAAGCATCACCTGCTCCAAAATGTTTTAATACACTTGTTGCGATAAACATTTTCGTAATGAAGCATTAAACCTTACAATACTCTCTTATCATGTCTTGTTTTCGATAGATGTAATTTTCGCTATTCTACCAAAATAAGTCAGAAAAGTAACTCTCATATATTATGATATCGTGTAATTTGTTGTTTTCGCTGTATCTATTTTCAACAAATCAAGGAAGCCCCCCCCCCAAGTTCGTGTTTATAAAATCATCGCAAATATTTTTCCGTTATATGACTATATATGAACTCATTATCTTCCTAGGGAATAAACTACAAGACCGTGATGCCAAACTTGTTGCCATTATCATTGAGGTAATTATTGAGAAGTATGGTTTGCAAACATATGTATTATAGATTATCTGAGTACTTAAAAGAAAGAGGAATTGCGAAATTAAGATTTCATAAATATCAATATCTTTCTCCAAGTATTCCTTATATCAACAGTTGTTAAAACGTCAACATTTCATTATTTGTGAAATTGATGAGTTTTGGAACTATCTGATATTATATATTATGTTGATTTTATTTTGTAGAAAATTAAATCGGTATATCTTTTCAGAAAATATTTTTAGTTGATGATAATTAATGAATAAATGAATTTTTTAATCAATGCCATTAAGATTCTTCTGACAAGATACCGAAAAAAATTATTATTTGACTAGTCGACATAAATGCCTGACAAGCTAGCAGAATTATCTGACTAGTCGACATAAATGTCTGGCAAGCTAGCTGAATTATCTGACTAGTCAACATAAATGTCTGACAAGCTAGCAGATTTATCTGACTAGTCGACATAAATGTCTGGCAAGCAAGCAGAATTATCTGAATAGTCGACATAAATGTCTGGCAAACTAGCAGAATTATCTGACTAGTCGACATAAATGTCTGACAAGCTAGCAGAATTATCTGACTAGTCGACATAAATGTCTGACAAGCCAGCAGAATTATCTGACTAGTCGACACAAGTGTCTGACAAGGTAGCTGAATTATCTGACTAGTCGACATAAATGTCTGGCAAGCTACCAGAATTATCTGGTTAGTCGACATAAATGTCTGGCAAGCTACCAGAATTATCTGACTAGTCGACATAAATGTCTGACAAGCTAACAGAACTATCTGACTAGTCGACATAAATGTCTGACGAGCTAGCAGAATTATCTGACTAGTCGACATAAATGTCTGGCAAGCTACCAGAATTATCTGATTAGTCGACATAAATGTCTGACAAGCTAGCAGAATTATCTGACTAGTCGACATAAATGTCTGACAAGGTAGCAGAATTATCTGACTAGTCGACATAAATGTCTGACAAGGTAGCAGAATTATCTGACTAGTAGACATAAATGTCTGGCAAGCTAGTAGAATTATCTGACTAGTCGACATAAATGTCTGACAAGCTACCAGAATTATCTGATTAGTCGACATAAATGTCTGACAAGCTACCAGAATTATCTGATTAGTCGACATAAATGTCTGGCAAGCTACCAGAATTATCTGATTAGTCGACATAAATGTCTGACAAGCTAGCAAAATTATCTGACTAGTCGACATAAATGTCTGACAAGGTAGCAGAATTATCTGACTAGTAGACATAAATGTCTGACAAGGTAGCAGAATTATCTGACTAGTACACATAAATGTCTGGCAAGCTAGTAGAATTATCTGACTAGTCGACATAAATGTCTGACAAGCTTGCAGAATTATCTGACTAGTCGACATAAATGTCTGACAAGCCAGCAGAATTATCTGAGAGGTATATCCGGTAGATGACAGAATCATGTCACATCATAAAATGGACGTTTAGTACCTTTTGTTTCTTTTTTTAGTCGAACATGACCTTACGGGAATTGATACTTCACCATAACGAGATTGGAGAGAAAGGAGGCTATTTGATAGCACAAGCAGTAGGTATGTAGTATAAAATACTTAACAGTAGATTGATTATACAACAAAATGGAAGTTATACAATATCACAATGTAAAATACAAAAGTAACTGGTGTCACATGATTGTGGCACTGATAACAATGTACCACAGTGGACATTCACGGACCCCTGAAAATCAGAGGTGACCAGGTGCACGTGATGAGTGAGTGCCTAATGTTTGGCTAGCCACATCCGCCGTGAATGCACAAACACAGTTCAGGTATGTATTATAAATACTTAGCAGCACATTATTAATGAAATGGTATAAAATGTAATTAAATTGGAAATAGGATAAGCAGTATGTATGTTGTGTGAAACCCTTAGCAATACATAAATTACGTAATAAAACTTGTATAGATACACGACTAGTGCATGTAGGTGTGTAATATGAAATATGAAACATTACAGTTGTAATTAGACAGAATATATTTTAAAAACTAAAGCACCTCCAGAAACATTCTCACAACGCTAAAACGGTAACAAATTACTTAATATTATCGGAGTAAGAATTCATCACTTACCAGCGCATCAGGGCAAAAAAGTACTTACCAACATACCAGGGTAATTAATTACTGACCAGCACACCAGAATAATAAATTACTTACAAGCACACCAAGGTAATAAATTACTTACCAGCATATCAGAGTAACAAATTACCTACCAGCACCTCAAGGTAACAAATTACTTACACGTAACTCAGAGTAACAAATTATCACTTACCAGCACATACGGGTAACAAAGTACTTACCAAGAAACCAAGGTAATTAATTACTTACCAGCACACCAGGATAATAAATTACTTATCAGTACACCAAGGTAATAAATTACTTACCAATATATCAGGGTAAGAAGTTACTTATCAGCATATCAGGGTAACAAATAATTCACCAGCACTTCAGGGTAATAACATACCTACCAGCACATCAGGGTCATAAATTACCTACCAGCACATCAGGGTCATAAATTACCAACCAGTACATCAGGGTAATAACATACCTACCAGCACATCAGAGTCATAAATTACTTACCAGCACATTAGGGTAATAACATACCTACCAGCATATCAGGGTCATAAATTACTTGCCAGCGCATCATGGTAATAACATACCTACCAGTACATCAGGGTCATAAATTACCTACCAGCACATCAGGGTAATAACATACCTACCAGCATATCAGGGTCATAAATTACTTACCAGCGCATCAGGGTAATAACATACCTATCAGAACATCAGGGTCATAAATTAAATGTACTTACCAGCACATTAGGGTAGTAACATACCTACCAGTACATCAGGGTCATAAATTACTTACCAGCACATCAGAGTAATAACATATCTACCAGCACATCAGGGTCATAGATTACTTACCAGCACATCAGGGTAAAAAAATCGGTAACAAATTACTTAACAGCATATGAACGTAATAAACTACTTACCAACACAATGGTTGTAATGATTATGTATACTTTATTTATTTATTTATTTATTTATTTATTTATTTATTTATATATTTATTTCAAAAACAAAAATTCCCATTTACATAGAGCCAATTATTTCAACCCAAAATGATCTATATAAATACATGTACAAATGCACTTCAGTACTAAGCTAACAATTAATATAAATAATATATATGTAAACACACAATAAATTTTAAGTAATTATATTATGATATATTTGTTAACGTATATATTATCCATATGAATGGACTTCACTTCACTTGCATTTGTAATATTCAATTTTTGAATTTATGATAATGAATTAAAAATTGTACTTAGTACTAGTAAAAATTTACATACTATTATACGTGTTTTGAATAATATTGTACAATGTATATACATGTATGTATCGGTATTTAAGTAACCATCCTCCATTTATTAGTATTTAAGTAATCATCCTCCATTTATTAGTATCTAAGTAATCAGTATTTTCCACTTCACACAGCTCAGAACGATACATTGAGGATACTAGATATCAGTTGGAACCATTTACGCGGAAAGGGATCAATGTCTTTGGCGGCCAGTTTACAGGTAACTTGGCTTATATTTCAGATAATTGGGAACATGTCCATAGCGGCCATCTTATATATAACTTGGATTATATCTATAGTGGCAACATACAGGTAACTTGGCTTATATCTCAGGTAATTGGGAACATGTCCATAGCGGCCATCTTATATGTAACTTGGATTATATCTATAGTGGCAACATACAGGTAACTTGGCTTATATCTTACGTGGCCAGCTTACAAATAATTTTGATGTCAAATCTTTATTTGTACTGCGCATTCGCCGTCTGTTCACAAGCCATCTTATATGTCTATAGTGGCCAGCTTACAAGTAGCTTGGATTATGTCTATAGTGGCCAGATTTCAGGTAGCTTGGATTATGTCTATAGTGGCCAGATTTCAGGTAGCTTGGATTATGTCTATAGTGGCCAGATTTCAGGTAGCTTGGATTATTTCTATAGTGGCCAGATTTCAGGTAGCTTGGATTATGTCTACATTGGCTAGATTACAGGTAGCTTGGATTGTGTTTAAAGAGGCCAGATTACAGGTAGCTTCGATTATGTCAATGGTGGCCAGCTTACAGACAGCTTGGATTTATGTATATAATGACCAGTTTACATAAAGCTTGAACTGAATTATGCCTAGCGGCTAGCTTGAATTATGTCTTTGATGGTCAACTTATAAATAACCTGATGTCAAATCTTTTTTGTACCGCCACTCACCATTCATTCACCAACGTTTGAGTTATCATCATAAAGTATAGCTTGTGGCCTGTATTATAAATATTTTATTGTCCTGATGGAAAGAGATATAAAAATTGTTCTAATAAAATAAATCATAATATTTCATCATTTTCTGGTATGAGCACATCATTATATTTCCTTCACAACTCGGTAATGAATCTGCCTATGTATCCCTTAAAATATTATCAAAACATATACAACTGGAAGTCCATTTATGTAAGTGTTCCTTATATGGGCATATTTTAGAAAAACATCGGACTTCGAAAGCTTGATGTTTCTTGGAACGGGGTTTCTACAAATGATTGTTACATTCTTGGAAAAGCTCTCAAAAATAATACAACACTTAAAGAATTGGACATCTCCAGTAATCGGCTGAACACGAAAGCAGTGGGACGCTTAATGGAAGGTATCCATGGCAACGATGGTCTGGAGATACTTAGGGTAAGTATAATGACAGGCAAAACTTTACGGTATCTTTACGTACGGAAACAAACAACCGATTTAAGGTGATAAAAGTACTCGCAATCAAATTACTATGGTAGACAATAAACACCGTTTGAAATCATAGGTGTGACAATGTGTGCGAATAGATTGAGAGAGAAAGAGAGTGGGGGTGGGGAGGGGGGGAGAGAGACAGCTTAGTGAAAAATTATCATGACATGTTGCTACCCATTGCTTGTATTTTGTTATTGCATTGTAAGGTATTATCATGAATCAAACATCACTTATGTTTCACGTGACTTTGTTTCCGTGGAATATAATATACAAAACCTTATAGATACATTATTATGTTTAATCAAGCTTTGTTTTCAATGCTTCAGTATTATTCTTTATTCTATAGTCATGTCAAAATCCAGGTATATTGTTAAAGCGTGTATTAAAAGAATATAGAATAACAGAGAATAGAATTGTACTCTTGATACATTTTGTATTATAGTCATAAGTTATATTTTATATTTTAGAAAAAAATTGTTACATTTATATATGTGAACAGTTTATATTGCGTGAAATTAGATTACCAGGTCACCGCTAAATTGAATTCCTCGCGAAAAAAGGTGGTTTACGGAAGCTCCGTATGTTATAAGAAGTTGACATTTTAAATTCAGTGACAAAAAAAAAATCTTCATAATTTTAAAAGATTTTCCTCAATAGATGTTCTCATGATCATGTGATGAATACATGTATGTTCATTGCACCTCGAAAACAGTAGTCTCGTGTAGAAATCTCCAGTGGGATTTTTCTGAAAATAGATTCGGGCGAAATAATAGTGTTTAAGTTACAGTCCATACATTTTGTTTTACAATCACACATACATGTATAACTTATGTATAAATCTTTCTCATTCCAGTTAGGAGGAAATCCGATATCACCTGACGTTGCTCTCGTCATATTAACAGCAATTGACCAATCAAAAACATGCAGGATTCGCCATCTTGATTTGTCTGTAAGTATATTCAATGATTATGTGTAATGTCAAGGACAGAAGTCCTTGGTAATGTTGTTCATGAGAGTATTTTGGACACGGATAATTTTCAAATGGAGTATACAACAGAACAGAAAAGCTGTATAATCACACAATTTGCACAAATAAATGTATACAGATAAACCTCTTTACAGCAACCACTAGAAGGTAGGTAGAAAAGTGGCCACTTAAGGCACCACCAGAAATTAGGTAGAAAAGAGGCCACTTCAGGCACCACCAGAAGGCAGGTAGAAAAGTAGTCACTTCAGGCACCACAAGAAGGTAGGTAGAAAAGTGGCCACTTAAGGCAGGTGGCCTCTTAGATCTTCTTAGTATAGGATGATTTTGGATATACCATTAGTAAAATGAAACACAGAAAGATGGTTGATGAAGACAGGTGGTTGCTTTATACAGGTGGTCTTAAAAGCAAGTTTGACCGTATTATAAATGATAGCAAATCTAACCTGTATGTGAAGGTATATATCAGTTTTCCTTTTATCCTATTCTTATTCTGATGTCCCATGGTTGAATAGTTTCATGTGTCACAAAATTATTCGACCATACAGCATTTATGGCGCGCTTATGGCGGGTATTTGACTTACAGTCATTTGTGGTGATTAACTTGTTTATGGGCTGTTCGATCTTTCCCACTTATCGTAAAATCGTTATCAGATAGACATACATTTAAAACTGCGTAAGGAGAAAAGGAACGTCCGTTGTTAAATATCACACCATATAGGAAGCTGTTACCAAGCGTCTAATCTTTAGAGTTATAACGTCAATAATGTTCCGTCCAAATCGTCAATAAGACAATGTCAAACATGAAGTCGTTGGGACTACATGCCCTGACACTTACAGCAATGTACCATGCCGGACATTTAAGACCCCACAATAACGGAGTGCCCAGGGACAGTAAGCTTCTCTTGTTAGGCTACACACGCCCATCTGCATCACAATACATCATAACACACAAAATTTAAAGAATGCATGTACGTGCTTGGAAGTGGAATAATATTGTACTTTAAAGACAGGTTTGATTGTATACAAAATAAGAAAAAATAAAGAAAATGTCAAAAACAAAATACAAAACAAAAAACAAAAAGAGAAGAAGAATCATCAATAGATCGAAAAAAAATGTGTGGTTTATGAGTCACAATCTTTTCCTTCGATTTTAAAAACCATTTCACGCTAAGGTTGCTTTACTATGCTATCAATTTATTAATTTAGATAATTACGAAGTCTAATATACAACATTTATAAGATATATGTGATGACATTTTTTGCTTCACACCAGGTTACCTGTTTTGATACACCCATCTGAATTTACATTTGTCATACAAATAGGGCTTTCATGAAAGGTTTTTTTTTCTGATTTTTTGATTGATTTATGGATTTATTTTTCTATAACAGAAACAATTAATTTTTGTACTTTTGCGCTTTATTTCAGTGAAGATAAATGAATGATGAATTGTTAATAGGATCCTGTAATTTGGTAGAGTTTGTCACAAACATTATTTATGTCATAGGTTTGAACTATTTTAATGTCATCTGTACTTTTGTGTATAAGATTTATCGAGGTTTGGTCTATGAGTGAAATATTCCTGGCGCAAAAGTGGTCACTGAAGGCAAGTGACCTTCTAATACAGGTTCATTTTGTATAAACAATTATTAGTAAGGAGCGAAGAAAGCTGGTTGTTTAAGACTATTGGTTGCTTAATACAGGTGGTTTTTAACGAAGGTTTTATTATAATACCAGCTCGGATAAACTGCAATCTTATTAAAACGCGACTTGTACTTAGTTCCACTACGATACTTTCCAAGTACAAGATCGTACAACTACCGATTCATTGTAGCCAATCAGAACTTGAGTTATAGGTCTTTCGGTGTTATTTTGAGGACAGATAAAACCGAAATAACACCGAATGATTTTTAACTCAGATTCTGACTTGCTGCACTGAAAGGTCATCCTGAGATGACCTCCAATCAACAGTTGTAAGATCTTGTACATGGAGAGTATCATAGAGGAACTAAGTACAAGTCGCGTTTTAATACGATTGGAATATACTGTGGCATAGCGGCGTATGTGGCTGTTTGGAAGGAGATGCGTACTCCTCCATGACACCTGTCCCCCCCCCCCTCCCACCATCTTGTTCATATGATTACTTATGTCTGCCATCTAATCTTGTATTATATATAATCCTATTTCAAAATTACTCCGTATCTGAGATTTTTACTTACCGGAGTAATATGTCTTTTAAACCCCACTAGGGAAACTTTTTACAAGCTCCACAAGATCGAGATAAACTGAGATGAAACTACGATTAAGATTTCTCAGGAAAAGTTGAAAGAGTCAGTGTAAAAAAAAACTTAATACCTCTGTTTCCAATTTCCATCATTACCACCTTTTGATAATACATAAACACTGGCATAAGAAATGAGTGAAAAATATATTCTATATACCGTAAGTAGAATGCATTGCAGCGAAGTGCATCCAGTTGGCATGCATTAAACTCTACTATGCGAATAGATATATGATAACGTAAATCATTTGCACAATGACATCTGAGTTTTGAAATCGTCAATATACAATTCAAATAAGGTTAAAATTATTATATATATATATATATATATATATATATATATATATATATATATATATATATATATATATATATATATATATATATAGTTTGTTTGCAAAAATATATTTTGTTCACATAGTTTTTTGAATTATATTTATACCAATACATGAATCTGTAGCACGTGGAAGTAACTGAAGAATTCATCAGCTACTTAGAGGAAATGGTCACCAGTACATCTTTATTGGTTAATTATGGTCATGTGATCAATAAAGTGAGTTCCAAAAGCACGGAAACAGATGGAATAGATGGGAATCTAGATGCAGTAAACGAGCTCTTCAGATACATGCACCTGAATAATTACCGAGTTATCGACCTTATGAAATGGTTAGATAAGGACCGCAACATGAGCGTGAGCAGAAAGGAATTTAAGATTGGCATGGCTGTGAGTAGAATTTTTTAAAGGTATAGAATATAACGAAGTTATTGTATCTATGGACTTTGTAGTTAGAATTTCACATTTTTATGTGTAGTAAAATAATAATGAAAATCTATTTAAATTATTCATTTATATATTTATTTATTTAAGAGAGAATGGTCCGCTTGAAGTCGGGAAAAGTATAAAAAAAAATGTAAACGGATTTCTTAAACGGCAATCGATTGTTAGTATATTATCTAAGATGTGTAAAAAGTATCGTTATATCAAAGTCAGGGACGTGACGTATATAACACATATATACGTCCCTGCCAAAGTCGATGTCGTTCACGAGATATGCCCGTTTAAAATTTGCAACATAACCACGCCAACTCTTTGAATATTGATGAGAACGGTCAGAGGGAATCACGTGACAATATAACTCGAGCTTTACCTGATTCTTACGTTTGTTCCACTTTTTTTTTTACCTCGGAGTCTGTGTATATAGCTTTTTTCTTTCTACCGCACTTTCGCATTTTCCCGTGCTCGTATTCGTCCATGTGAACCAATGCTGTTGTTTTCTACAGTGAATATCCGCGCACGCGCATGATTATGGGAGGAACATCTCCTTATTTGGAGAATTGAATCCAACCGAATTTAATTCGACTCAATTACCTTTATTCTACGAAAACATTTAGGGATTTTAGTTTTAAATTTTGCAGTTAATACAAAGTTTATAATTTATGCAATACAGGAAAAATAAGATATTGTCGTAATTTATCCTTTTCATGCTATAATTTTCCAGTCTCGGACCAGGTCCCTTTAATTACGTAATTATTTATCTACTATATTATCCTATAGAAGACAAAGTTGCTGAATTAGAAACAGATATATATATATATATATATATATATATATATATATATATATATATATATATATATATATATATATATATATATATATATATATATATATTCTCGATTCCTTTGATGTGAAATATTACAAGATATTTCGAAATGGATATGATTAATCAATACATGTATATTAATTATCTTGCATGTTCGTCTTTACAGACGGCACAGGTACCCCTAACCGAACATCAGCTTGATATGCTTCTGGACAGACTGGATAGGGACAAAGACGGCGAAGTAGATTTTGCGTGAGTAGAATTCATTAATTTAAGAGTTATGTTGTCGGTAGTGCCATGGTGATGCTACACCAATATCGTTCGTATTTTAATGTACTTCACCTTCGTAAATGTTCGCTTATTTATTTATTTATTTATTTTGCTTGGTCTAGATTTGATCCTAGGTCAAAAGAAATAAGAATGTTCGGTTGCCGGTTTCTATATACTCTGGTTTCTGTTGCCACTTAACACTTGTTGTTTTCATCATGTCATAGGCTATATGTGAAAATCTTTCTAATACGAGTTTTAAAAACATATTGCACGTGGTAAAGTACCAGTGAAACAAAATCAAACATCAACTCTATACTCTAAGGGATATAGAAACAACAGTGTGTAGCAAAACTAGCAAAAATCCTCATTAGCAGTATGTGATATTTCCTTCTTGTACTTTCATTTCAATGAATGCAATACAATCTACTTTCAATTTCAGGGAACTTATGATGGGAGAACGAGACTTCCGGCGAAGGATGCGACGGAAGCAGGAACGTAGAAGATCTACCATGATGAGGGCACAAGATTTGAATAAAGTAGTACTGGCATACATTAATGAGAATACATGATTAATTATATACATTTAGTTTATACACATAAAGTTTTGGTTAATACTGATAACATTTATTTTCTGACTGATATCTACTTTTA
Organism: Pteria penguin; assembly: GCA_035048485.1. NCBI lineage: Eukaryota > Metazoa > Mollusca > Bivalvia > Pterioida > Pteriidae > Pteria > Pteria penguin. The sequence continues at coordinate 18,433,906 of CM068593.1, forward strand.
GTTTTATACCTTTAGTAATCTTATAAGGGGAAAAAATGCAGTTACTAATCCGACTATCAGTGTTCATCCATGTTATCAAAAGAGAATATTCTATCGGCATTTATGATTTTCTGCCCCCCCCCCCCTCCCCCCTTTCCCTCTCTCTGTCATTAACATGAGACGATAAATACTACGGTCTCGTGTCATAGTACATTTATATGCTTCGACGTAAAACAATGTATCTCTGCTTCAGTTAGATCCGTTGTATAGGTAGGCATCTTGAGGCAATGTACCAGTCAGGTGCCGCCACTATATAGGTGAAATAATCCTGGCGTGCTGTTTCACAGTAAACTTTATTCAAACGTGGATGTTTTACACAATCAAGCTGAGAAGATAATACACTTTCTGAATTTCACGGGTATTACCAAGGGGAAAGGATAGATGGTACATAAGCAAATGCTTCTTCAATATATTTACTCATTGAAGTATGATTTTTTATAGGTTGATTGTGTAAAAATTCAGTGAGGGGAACCCTTACAACAGCTTTATATATATATATATATATATATATATATATATATATATATATATATATATACATATATATATATATATATATATATATATATATATATATATATATATATATATATATATATATATATCATAAAATCTTGTCAAGTCATAATTTATATATTATGACAAACACTAATAAATTAATGGAAACAAGAAACTAACACAGTGCAGGTCATATTATTCATTGTAATTTCTATTTTCAATACTTGATTCAAATTTCCTTCATATTATATAACATGAAGTATAACGCTCAACTTTTGAGTACACTTCGTATTGGAAGAAGTACACAATGGGTATTTCGTATTAAGAACGACAACTCTTATATCAAAATTTAGCTCAAGTCATATGCAACATTGTGATTACTGATTTGAAGCTTTGACTTATGTTTTATACACATCATTCTTTTGTTCTCAAGTGGGGCAGAAAATCTGCCCAAGTTTAGAACAAAAGATTTGGTAGGTGACTAAAATACAAAACGTGAACGGGATGAGTATTTGCGATCTTGCGTATTACAAGCATCAGTTAAATATCTGTTTCACAATTACAGTTTTCCAAGTTGTGTCTTGATTTTTATCTTCGTTACAAACTAAAGTAATACAATAAATATCATATATGGGTTTTTTTGTATTGCTAGTGTAATACAATAAAGCAATACACCTTTATTTACCACTTTTTAAAGAAACATGTATATGAATCATATAGGACAATATATTTTATCACTCGTGGCCTGTGACTTTGATCGTGTGTATATTGTTGTATATTGTCATCGTATTATATATAATATACATTTATAATTTTGTAAATTAACAAAATAAACTACAATTATAATTATTATTTGTTTGCATACATGTATACATGTAATATTTTGAAATATATCGTGTAGTGTATCAGTACTGCCTGGGTACACAAGTTTCATTCAATTTGTATATATACAGATATATAGATAACACATAATGTACAGTTCAGCACTTGTACATATAATTACAAAATGCATGTGATAGAAAACGGCGAATTGAAAACATTTTGCGTATGTGAAACCAGGGCTCGGCGGCAAGCTGTAACTAGAAGTACCTTAATATTGGTCCATCTATTATTCCGATTTATTCCATATTTTATGTGACTTTTTAAAACATGAATATACACAGTTAAAACCTTATATCTAAATTTTCTCATTTTAAATTTACTTGCACCTTTGTCAAGTATTTTGCAACAAATACTTGTCACTTATAATACTTTCATGATTTGTTGTATAAATACGAGTATTCGAATACTCGATTATCCGAAACGCTGACAAGGGTTTTAATCAAATATACGTGGGCATAAAATAACACATTTATGTATAGAAAGCTGCAAAATAAGTCCGTGTAGCTGAATTCTTGGGCTATAAAGTGTTCGGTTCAAGATTGGAAGGCCTAGATTACAAATCTCAACGTAGTATCGTTGTTTCTGTAATTCGTACAAGTATGATACCATAAAGGTCGAGGTCACACATCACGGGAGACGGTGGTATGTAAAAAATCTCCATGCTTCGTTGCATAAGTGAATATTAATTATGCATCAAATAGATTACGTTGCTTAAGCAGCTTTATAAGAGAACCTGAATCTGCAAATTGTCAACTTGATAATCCATGCTGATACTTGACAGAGACTCGGACTGGAACCGCACTTTTTGACACTGTTTTCAACAATATTGGCACTTATATACTTAATTAGGCAATTGCATAGATGCACACGCATGATTAAATGGTTAAAGCTAACATAAAAATAAAGATTTTGCTAAACTGTCATTTACAAACTATTAATATTTGCAATGACTTAGTATCAAACAAATTGTTAAAGGCTAATACATTATCTAAAACCAATACTGTTATCAAAATATCCGTCGAAACAATATAAATATGTGCATAAACATGAAAGCGATTCTTATCGTCTCAAACAAATCGAATTCAGGGTAGAAGAAGCATGCTATCGACTTCAGTACAAATATGGCTTCCTCAGTTATAGAATACGAAATGTAGAATATCATATAATACGGCAAGAAGTACTAATTTCGATGACGTAGGTCCCACATGACCACGTGATACTGATATTTCTTTGCTTGCGTTGGCTTGCACTATGTGATTTACAACCAATGGATTCACAGCGATATGTGAATCTGCGATATGTGAATCTGTGTAAGATTTCTCAATGGAGTCGTTGCTATGGTTGTACACCGTTGTCTGTAGTAATGAAGAAGTTTGTATGATGGAGCTTTCTTTAAAGTAAGAGGCGCATGTTTTCTGTGCAGGACAATATGCAGTTTCGGTTTCTATGAAATAAAAAGTTGCTAATGCCTCTTCTGTCCCAAAAATAACATTCCAGACTTTTGATTCATGACATTCACTTGACTTCAGAACTATTATTTGTCGCTTTTCAATGTTTTTAACGAAAACCCAACATAAATATTCATCAGGAGGGAGGTGCGGGTCGTGAATCGTTCCAGTTATAACTGCTTGCGCGTCTACGTTACTGAACGGAAACGAAGCTGCGCATGCGTATGAATACGGATACCCGGGGCATGTTCCGTTCTTGCAGTCAACAGCAACGATTTGAAATAGATCGTTCCTGAAATTGACATTATGGGTGATACAGATATCGCATTTAGAGTCTTTATTCCGAAGGTACAGATGATCCACTGGGAACCCCAAATCATGGAGCAAACAATTGGAACTAGCAAATGACGTCACATCCATACCAATTTGCATTGGAACATTTTCAAATTTAGAATCTTGGCACGAATCTACATTCGTTTTACTGAAGGGAAATGCGGGCCAGTTTATTCTGTTGCCTAGTCGAAATAACAGTATCGATTTAGAATATTTTATGGTCTCCAGACATAGAAATCGTGGGTAACATCCGTTTTCAAATACATGTAGTAGAGCGATTCTTTGTGAATTTCCCTCAACGTTTGTTTCTAAGCAATGAAATGTACCTTTTTTCGGTATTTCAATTTTATACGTGTCGATGTTCATGACGTCACGTGAATCTTTCTCACTTCCTAGAGACCATTTACCGTTTATATTTTCCGGGAATGTACACAATCTAAAGTCGGGTTTGCATTCTCCACAAGAGAGGTGACAGTATTTCCGGTAATTTGTTTGGCAAAATGTTTGATCCTTACATTCTTTGAATTCATCACTGCATATAGAAGGTATTCGGAATTCGGTCATGTTAAGGGTCAGAACCCGTATCGTAGAGAAAATTCCGTTCTCATTTGAGTCGCATATGGGGTCTATAAAAATATTTACCTGTGTCTCTGACGTCACCGAATTCTCCATGCGCATGCACCACATTTTACTTATATCCTTTACGTACACCAAAGAAAATGTATAATTTAAGTAATTCCAGTTCGCAATGCATTGCATGTGATATATAAGTGACCTACCAAATTCATTCAAATCCGGTAGACAACTCGTATGTCGAAAATTTATCGCCAAACCATCGTTGTCCTCACATTCGCTTTCAAGTCTTGGAGTGATAACCTCTGATTTGCATAGATGTATGTTTTTATGAATAATTTTTAGGTTATATCCACCATGATACGGACATGGAATCGGTAGATTGTCCGCGAGTGGCATGGCGATCAATGGTGATTTATCCAGAACAAGCACGTGCTCGTCACAAAGAGAATGACTTCGGAATGTCGAATAGTCTTGCGATTCTTTAATCTGAACAACAAAATCCGATCTCTTGAGAAATTGCATGCACGTGATATCGGGGCTGGAATGCATTACATATGATTCCCGGATTTCTACGAGATATTTCCCGTCTTCAATTTCTTCCAAGCAACGTTTTATGTACGTCACAGACGGTTTGCCTTTGCCATAAAAAATCCGTGCATCAATTCTGTCCCCATTAAAATATGCATTCATGTACCCTCCATCTTTGTATATCGCCTTGTAAAGCGTGTTCGGCAACAGAAATGACGGGAAAACACACGAAGGAGCTATTTCCACAGATTTCACTTCGGTTATAACCCACACGCAAAATAGAAGGGTCGCAGTATTCCCCATTTTTATTATTTCCGTTCTGTACAATATATGTAGTCTGTAGATGCTTTAAATTACGTCAGTGAAAGTTGTATCACCTGAAAGAATATGACGCTGGCGGTAAATCGTTCATGTTTATTGGATTAATTTATAACCTTAAATAAATAATGGTAACAAAACTCCAATATCAAATCCCCAAAGCTGTATCTTCTCACCCTTTGCATAATTCATAATATCTAATGTTTTTGTACTTTGTCAACATTTGAAATTTTATGATAGAGGTGTAATGAAATCAAGGCAGATATATCGATCTCATGTGCTCTTTATCAGATGAAATTTCATTATCGACTTTTTTGAGATATTTTGCTTGCATAATTCATAACTAATTATTCCAGTATAAAGCGCATGAAGTAATAAATCGAAATACCGCATATGAACAATACTATGTCACCCGTTGGGGATTAATCGGAACTTTTCGTGTGTGTACCAACAAGATTTCAAAACCACACGAGGAATTCCGATATTCAATCGGAATGCCTCGCGCTTTATTAGTACTTGAATAAGTGATACGTTTTATTGTTGATATATAAATTTCTATCGGAATACCTCGCATTTCATTAGTATTCATTGAATAATATATGCTTCCAACAGGAAATTTCTGCAGACTTTGTCAAGAATACTTGTATCCCTTGGTTTGCATTAGATACTGTTAATGTTTGAAAGCCCAGACCTCCTATCATTGTATGAATAATTCTATGCTTAAATCTAAGTAAAATCTCCCCCTCATTGATTTTACCGTAGGTATTCCCTTTGAGAAAGTCATCCTGTGTAGAAACGGTCTTTTGGAGTATTCCTACTATTGCTGCAAAAAATCAGAGGTGTTCTACTCTTCAACTAATTACGGGGATTCCCTGTTGTAGGACTACCCAGAGGTTGCCGTTTTCGAGATTTGATCTGAGATATTTACTTTACATGTAGTATATAAATATGCCTGATATATGTATTGACTGCTCAAGATACACAGATCACGTATATGAAAGAATTTTTGAATTCAAGTTAAACTGAAAAGAAAAAAATAAACCATTCGGCTAGACTGTTATTAGAGATATTCCTAAAAAATCAATGAGAGAGTAACATGTATGATACATACTCACGATTTGAAGCATGTTGATATTTTCCATCACCCCTACATTTCATCTAGTTATTGATTTCCATTCGCTATATATAACCATACGGGCACTCCTAGCTTTGCCAAAATGTAAATATAGCAAATAAATATGGTAAATAATGTAATTTATGATATGTGGTATTCATGTTTATTATTGGCACATTATTCCGTTTCCAGTGTGGAATTGGTCAGAGTATTCCCAGCGGTGGGGGAGGGGGAGTTATGTGTTGCTATACCCCGGTTCTGCGACTGACACTTTCTATACATTGTTAGGCATCACATTTAGATGTTGTATGCATGTTGAGCCGGCGTGGCCCAGTAGATGAGGTGCTTGGCTTATGATCGAAAGGTTCCGGGTTCGATTCCCGCCGTGGGCACACCGATGTTCTGTCTTTCGGATGACACAGTAAAACCCGAGGTCCAGTGTCACAGTAGGCATGGCACGTAAAGGATCCCTCACTGCTTTAGGTGGATCCGTTGCAAAGGTAAAAAATAGGGTACCGCTAACTGGTGCATGATACGCCCGCATCATGTTTTAATGTGGTCTACAAGCCACATCCTTTCATATGACACCATCAAAAGTTTTGTTACCCCTTTAGATAAGGAGTAGAAGCCCGGAAAACCTTTTCGACCTTACCCATTTTCCCCCACCCCAGGGGCCTGACCCCAACTTAGAAACCACATGCACAAATACAAACCACATCCTTTTATATCACACCATCAAAAGTTTTGTTCCCCCCATTAGTTAAAGAGAAGAAGCCCGGACAAGCTTTTCCGACTCCGCCCATTTCCCCCCCACCCCAGAGGCCTGACCCCAACTTTGAAACCCACATGCACAACTACAAGCCACATCCTTTCATATGACACCATCAAAAGTTTTTTCCCCTTTAGTTACGGAGTAGAAGCCTGGAAAACCTTTCCAACCCCGCCCATTTTCCCCAACCCTAGGGGCCTGACCCCAAACCACATGCACAACTACAAGCCACATCCTTTCATATCACACCATCAAAAGTTTCCACTTTAGTTAAGGAGGAGAAACCGGATAAGGACGGACGAACGGACGGACAGACGACAGCGGTATAGCGTAATACGCCCACATTTTTAAATGCGGGCGTATAAAAATTCTCTGCGATGCATCAGACAGATGCCGTCACGATATACATGTATATAAAATAATCGTGGAGTGACGTAAACGGCCAATCAATCAATGTATACATATGTTGAGTTTGCGTCTATACGCCGGTGTGGCCTAGCTAGTGAATAAGGTGCTCAGCTTGTGATAGAGAGGTCCCGGGTTCGACTCCCACCCTAGGCACACCGGTGGTCTGTCTTTCTGATGAGACAGTAAAACCCGAGGTCCCGTGTCACGGTAAGCGGGGCGCGTAAAAGATCCCTCACTGCCTCGGATGGGTCCATTGCAAAGGTCTTAATTTGTATACAATGCTTCAGGCAGACACCGTCACCATATACGTGAAATAATCGTGGACTGGCGTAAAACAATAATCAATCTTGCGTCTTTAGGTTTGGGACAATCAAAGCGGTTGTGGCTTACCAGACAAAGGGCGCTTTCTCTTCCAGGGATCTGGTCTTGCATCTCATTGACAAGGTATTTAGGTACATTGTTAGATATCTTATCTACATGTTGTAAACGTATGTTTCTTGCATTTGCAAGTTTCGAACAATCAGCTTCCCAGAAAGAGGGCACTTTCTTTCAAGGCACCTAGTGAGATACAGTGCAGCAGCATATCTCACTGGCATAGACAACTGCGAAGTTATCGTGTGAGATACAGCGCAGCACAATTATCTCACTGGCATAGACAACTGCGTGAATATCGTGTGAGATACAGCGCAGCACAATTACCTCACTGGCATAGACAACTGCGTGAATATCGTGTGAGATACAGCGCAGCACAATTACCTCACTGGCATAGACAACTGCGTGAATATCGTGTGAGATACAGCGCAGCACAATTGTCTCACTGGCATAGACAACTGCGTGAATATCGTGTGAGATACAGAGCAGCAGCATATCTCACTGGCATAGACAACTGCGTGAATATCGTATTTGGTATAACAGATAATTGCCACATACATGTTTATATAATTTATATTCGGGAGCAACCCGACTTCCTCTTGGTAACATTATTATGCAAGTGATCACAGATCATCCATAATATTTTCATTCAGGGCAGTTTATTATCACGGTTTTGGAAGAAGATTTATTTGTCATAGATAACAGATTTGATGTAGTAGATAAGCACTAGCATGTCGTGTAGACGATCTGGGTTCGATTCCCGGATTGCGTCATTATGTTAAAGAAGATGGTTACCTCCTGCTTCCATGCTGTAATATACCTGAAAATTGCTTGCTGAAAGCGAGGTTATACACCTATCAACCAACCAACGTGTTAGTAGAGGTAATTAATTTACATAAAATTGGGAATTGATGTTGAATTCTGCTTAAAGGCACGCTCCTTAAAGGAGGTCTATATGATGTCTATCAGTGTTTGTGGAGGGAAGTACACTGCTGATCGTGTTAGCCTTTCTTTTCATAAAGCCACGACTATGAGTGTAATACTGGTTATTTGGGGTTAATATTTGTCGCTCTTTTGTGTTAAAATTTCCTGATGGAAACGGATTGTTCGATCTTCAGAATCGACTCCAAGTGTTATAAACAAGATTGGAGCGCCGTTCCAACCGCTCCAAGGTATGTCCTTTCTGGTATGTCCTTCATTATCTTATGTAAGAAAAGGAAATCCATCGTTTAGCGACAATTTTCCAAGGAAATAGAGATTTCCACTTTCAAAAGATAGTGTCCTTTAACATTTCGTACATTGTCTGATGAATTGGATTCAACCATGGAAACAGCTCCCGTCCTTTTGATATATGAAAAATTACTGCACTGCGATTTTCTATAATATACAACATGAATTGCGAAGCTCTATAACAAATCATTCCCCTTACCGATATTACCCACAAAAGATGTTCTACATGAGGTCAGAAATAAGATCTTACATCTCTCTACATCCCTCTTCCCACCTTTTTCCCTTCCCTTGCTTTCCCTCTAAAACCAACTTCCATAGCAAAATTTCCTATATTGCTCATCTTCCAGGCGGAAAATTTATTGTATTGTAAAATTTCCCCCCTAGGAACATATATTATCAGTTGAGACAGCTACGTCATTAGCAATATTGCAAATCGTCTACTCCTTAAAGCATTTTATCTCTCGGGATTCTTCGTTACATAACAGATTTTCCTCCTATTTATCGTTTCTAAATTATTATTTATATATAAATATTCCTAGTGAGGTTGTAAACAACAATCAATCAATCAGTTAATCGACAGATTATTGCTATTCACATTTTTTATTTCGATGGCCATTCTAAAAGTTTTTGACTGCCAAGTTAATCACAGAGATATTTGTATTGACGATAAAATTTTACGACTTTATAACACGTACGAGTAGGAATTTCCATTGTTTGTTAAACGGCGGAGATTTCCCATGGGAGTATATTGGGTATGATTAACAAAGCGACTGTTTAGAAACACTACTGTAGTAAAGTATTCGCCTTATAACAATTGTTTTAAATACATGCTGTAAAAGTAATTCGTGAGATTTGGACGGGAGGGGCACTTTAGTTTCGCTAAGTGTACTCTATCACTTTCAAACTCGTTTTGAAATCACTTCGAAGTGTTCTTTGAAATTGTGATTGAAAGTGAAAAATGAAGCTGCGAGGCATATCGCCATCAGGACACATTTTTATGTGACATTCAATAATGAGATAAAAAAAACCCACGAACCATTTCCATTCTTATGCCCACGTGCACTTCTTCCTCAAGACGGAATTATGGGCTAAGTGTGAGTCGTTTATTCATTGTCCACTCCCGGTCTTGTCTGGGCTATCAGTCAGTCACTTTGTGATCTACAGATGAGTCATAATCTTTTTTCAAGGTAATATGACCGATTTCAATGTCGCTGCAGAAACAATGTTTAAAGCCTTGTCCATGCTCATGAGTCAGTTACTTTGAAAAGTTCTTGACGGAAATTCATACGAATATTCATCAAAACCTAGCACGGTGTCTCATAATCTTAACCCCATGCAAACTCCTGTGACCTAATTCAAGGTGACCATGGAGACATTACTTAATTGAATCTTTGTCCTGGTAACAAGACGGACTTAGGTTCAATGTCATGTGATCTATTTCAAAGTCACTGCTAAGGCATTGCTTATATTCTTGTCAGGGCTATAAGTCAGTCATTTTGTCATAGGCCTTGACGAAACTTCGTATAAATATTTCTCAGAACCCTAAGGTGTGTCATAACCTTGACCCAATATGTCCTATTTCAAGGACAAGTAGGCAACGGCATTCTCAGTCATCGGTGATTACCATTCTAGTTTAATTTGAAATCTTTAGTACATGTACATATTGAGCCATTAATATTAGAATGCAGTGTGTATTTCATGAACCTTTGGGACTGGTAGATAGATTTGACAAACAAAATGGCTTAATAATTTAGCTAATGCACATGTGTGCCCCCCTTTTTTTTTCGGAAATTCTGGATTCGCCACTTTTGTCACATTATATTTACTGAATTGCGCAGTCCATATTTCTAATCTCACTCCTATGTACAGTACTTCCTTTTACAGCTATCTAAACCCATAAGCTATAACGAAACCAAAGACAGTTTCCCTAATATACATATAAAGATCTGTTGAGTGGATAAATATCAAACAAACTTCACCGAAGAGATATAAGCTGTCCTAATGGATGTATGCATACACCGATATCATTCATAGGCGGATCTAGAAATTTTGAAAGTGGGGTTGGGGGGGGGGGGGGTTACAGCCTCCCATGACTAATGTTTTGCACTATTAGGACTGGAAAGTGTGGTGCAACCCTAAAAATGGTCGATTATGACATTTTTTTGTTAGAATTTACCAACCAAAGTGTGTTTGTGTCGGTGGTGGTGGTGGTGGTGGGGGGGGGGGGGGTGTGTTGCAAGGGTTGCAACCCCCTCCTCTCTAAATCCGCCAATGGGTATGCGATATGTGTAAATGATAATGGTATACATCTTCTTATGTTTAATAAAACAATACATCGTTAGAACATCTCAAGAGAAATTTTAGAACTAGCATACCATACATTATTTCAAGCAAGTGATTTTGTAGGTCCCTATCCCTCCGTATTAATGAAGTTCGATTGTAGTACATATGTCTAATACATTTGTTCAATATCTTACTCAATATATGTTACACTGCACAATTTAAGCACATATGAATTATACATGAAACAAATGTAGCAAAATCAAATATTGTGCATTCCTTAAGTGTAAAACAGGTGCTGTGTTTTAGAATATCAAAAACATTGTGTATTTCTGAAGTCAGATGATGCTTTTTAACCGCACTGCACATTTCATGACTGTGCACAATTAAAAACTATTTGATTGGCACATTTCTTTATTCTGAAACAATATTGTGTGGTTTCTATAATTTCTAATTTATAATATCTTAAGCACAATGCACTGTTTCACACATTGTACATTTTTCATTGTTCTATTTTTTAAGAAAAGTGTGAATAATTTTGTCATTATTGAAGACACTATTGATGGACGCAGTTCGGTGTACATGTAAGTGGTGCTCGCGTAAATTTGCTAGACCATATACTTTAAAAGACACACAGACACTTTTGTCTGTAGAAAAGATCCCAAGGTGAGTTATCGATACAGATATGGATAAGGACGAAAATAGTAGTGAAATGAGCGAAAATGTAAATTCTGAAGATGAAATGGAAAGTGAAACGGAATATCAAGTAGTGATGATATCTACGATGACAGTGATGTTGGAGAAGAAAATAATGACGATGAGGATGACAACGATGAGAGAGATGACGACGATAAGGATGACGATGATGATGAGGATGGCGATGATGACGATGTAGAGGATGAGGATGAGGATGCCGATGATGATGAGGATGACGACGATGATGAGGATGACGATGATGAGGGTGGCGATGAGGATGACGATGATAAAGAGGATGACGATGGTGATGATGATGAGGATGACGACGATGAGGATGACGATCATAATGACGATAAGGATCAGGAGGAGGAGGACGATGATGATGTTTTTTGTTTTTTGGGATATAGCTGTAAATGCAGTCGCAAAACAAATTTTACAAAACATTTTATCGTTTATCGACAAAAAACGAAAATGAGTCATTTCGTGATGTACAAAAATCAACTTTTACTAAACTAAAAATATTTCATCGCACTGATCTTAGAAAATATTATCTTCCATTTTTAACTCAAATGAATGTTTTGCGTAAAGATCCAACTACTACACGCATTATGAAAACAGGAAAACGTTTGCTTGATGGGAGGACTACGGATATGAAGAATCACTTCATTATGCTGTGAAGAAAAGAAAATATTGATATACAAAATATTTGACGAGTATAGAGTACCAGCGGTGGAGAATGTTGCTGACAATTGAATTGCTTTCCCTTATTCTGACTATCTGGTATACCCCACATCGCTAGAAAGAATATAAGACGATATACAATTGCAAATTCAGCTTGAAAAAACGTAGAAACGACCGTTATTGTGTGTTTCTTGAAAAGTCTTCAACAGAGTAAATTCGGCAGTGTTGTTAGACGTTTGATTCAGCATCAAAAGTATGTTATTAGGAAATGTTATAATACCATATCTCGGTTACTACCTAGAGCTAGATGTGAAAACTTTTTATCAAATGAAGAAGACACTCATTCGAAAAGCTAATCAGAGAGTCTCTGTTTTTTTTTCAGATACCTAAGGAAACGTACTGAACAAAATAAAGAATGTCCCGAATGTAAAAAAAAAAACCAACTGATTTATGTACGACAACAGGATCTTGTGAATGTAAAACTTGCCTATACAGTCGCAGGTGTGAACTTAATTATCGATACAATTATCCGTATCGATATGATATATAGAAAAGATCATTGCAAAACACGTTGAATACAATGTGAATTATTATTTTGGATAAGCTGCAAGGACACCTTTTTATTACAATTTCACTTTCCAAGTTCACTCCACGACACCTTGTTTCAGTTTTTAAATACCCAAAGGGAATAGCAATGCAAAATTGTGCTGTTAAAAGATATGTATCCTCTATCTTCATAGAATTCAATAATAATTCATGAAAAAAAAATCATTATAATTTACAACTGACCAACTCTTTACTCTAATTGATATTTGATTAAGTCAATAAATGTAGATTGTAACTTTAGTGTTTATATCTTTTTAATGATGAGTTATAAATGATTCATAGTCGAGAATGCATAATTCAAAGATACAGTGATAATCTATTAAAGAATTTAATTGAACAATAATGATTACATTCTATTATGACTAGTATTTAGACTGTATTAAGCGATTAAATGTCTCGTCTTGTAATCGAGAGGTCACAGGTTCAATTCACACCAAAGTTACACCGGTGTCCTGTCTTTCCAATGAGACAGTAAAAGAGAAAACTGAAGACATCTGACAAAGCTGCATGACAAAAGTCACCAAGGACATGCACACAAAACACCGATGTCCTATGTTACGTTAGGCGTGGCACCCCCTTCACATGAGCCTCTTAATCATGTAGACAGATCGTCTTCCATTGGTATCAACCTTGTATTATCATCCCATAATTATATTTCATATACATCTAATGCCATATATAGCAACCAACAAGCATACCGAATGATTCAAACTCGACTTATTCCAAAACTAGTTGTAACAGATACGTTTTCTTTATAAAGGAAATTATTAACGTGCATGTAATCAGAGAAATTCAAATAGCACGATTTTTTTTATTATTATTATTTAGTAATCATTTGGATCATCGGATGAGTTTATTCGTTTGAGTCTTAATTAGAGTCCGTGTGGAATAGCATCTATAGTCTCACCCAGGCGATATGAGATTTTGTGTAAGTAAAGGTGTCCATCAGTTTCTTTTGTAAATAAATCTGGTTTTAATTTACAATTTTCGATAGATATTTGAACATCTTGAAATTCAATTCTATATTTTGAATGTCTCGATTCCACTTGTATGTCTGGATGAGTTTTTTTTTTTTTTTTTTTTTTTTTTTTTTGGCTGTTGAAATGAAGTCTAGTAAGTTCTGTTCGCCATGGATCCAGACAAGAAATTAGAAAGAAAAGAACTCCTTCACTACAACTCTAAAAAGAAAAGTAACAGAACACCCTTGGTTTTAACATATAGCGATGGACTTCCGCATATACACCCCGTAGTAAAACAAAGATTAATCTGAACGTATAAAGCAAATATTTCCAACGCCGACTTTGATCTCATTTAGAAGATATAGAATATAAAGGAATATTTATATATTTTGAGAATTCCAATCATTCGGCCACGAGCATCACTGAAGAGACATAACTTGTCGAAATGCGCATATGCTGCACAAAATTAAAAGGTATATATGTTCTATATTTATATATTGGTTCGTAAAAAGCACAACATGTTTTATAAATCAAATAATGTGTGATAAAAATGCACAATATGTAATTATGAAAACAGATTCATTTTAAAACGCATGGAGAAGAATACAACTCAAAGGCTATCTCATTTGTAAAATACAAAATTTAATATATAGTCTATGCTGCCGTAAATGTGATATATATAATACGTTGGACAAACGGGAAGAACTATGTACGAGCGCATGATGGTAACATGGTAACAATTTCAAATATAAGAATTCGCAAACCCGACCATATCACACGGTATTTCATTGAAAACGGACATTTTTAAAGGACTTTCAAATTGTGGGGATTGAAAAGCACCATACGAGGATGAAATATCAAGACTCTCTAAAGAATCTTTTGGATATTAATGAGTATTGTTTCAAAATGATAAACTTCTGCCCAAGAGATTTTGATCAAACTAATATCACCCGTAAACTAATGGTTATTCATGATTTCTAAAAGAAAAAAGAGGAGTTACTGGCTCAGTTATGTGGCAGAAGTCACCATGGAGCTATACAATACATGAATATAAATAATATACTAGAACATATAACACATTACAAAAATATTTCATTGTAGTGCAATTACGATACCGACTTAGGACGGTCATTTAATTTGACAAAAGCCAAACAAATGGTGTGGTTAACCGGTTTACTGGCCCACCTTCCCACTCACCGTAACAGCAGAACAATCAAAGGACGTACATTTAAAAATTTATAAATAATCCTCCATGTAAAGAACAAGGGTCAACATGTATCGCATATTGAGAGGTCATAAAAATATAAACACGTAAGGTATTGTAAACACATAATGGTATAAAAATATATGCGACACCAACATGATAAACCGTGCTCTGCCAGTCTGAAAGCGAGCTAAGACCCTAGATCTGTAGGAGTCCCGACTAACAGTCAGAGGGGACGAGGTTCAGGACCATGTCTTCTCTGAAAGAGGTTTGGACAAGGCCCGTCATATAGTCCCCACCGCCCTGTTAGTCAGCGTGCAACGTTCAAGTAAAAGTCTGCATAAGGCAAGATCTCAATATCATATTGTCTATTTAGGAGACGTTTGACTATTTTATTACATGATAAAATAACGTTATCGGAGCCTTTTACTTTCCTTAGTTTATATACGAGATCACCGTAAAAATTAGGATGGGAAATTCCATTGGATACATACTGTTGAAAAGAAATACATGTATTTCCAAATTTAGATGGAAGTTCTGAATAAGATCTGAAAAATTTGCCGAATGTTTTCTTAGCTTGTGATATCTGTAACCCTGAGTTAAAAGTTTAGTAGTAATTTGTAAATTTCGTTTATGAAAGTCCAAAACATCGGTGCAGCCTCTGACAAATCGAACTAATTGAGATATATAGATACCATATGATGGGAGTCGAGGGACATCGCCATCCAAGTAAGGGAAATATACAATAGGAAATCCAAAATCCTCACGTTTATCATAAATATTAGTATATATTAGGTGGTTGATAATTTTGATGTTTAAATCTAAGAAAGGTGTAGATTTATCTCAAGTATTAGCTTTATTCAATGTGAGCTCTGGTGGATATATTTCTGATATAAATTGTTCGAATTCAAGGTTGTCGATAACCAAAATGTCATCCAGATATCTGCAAGTATTATTAAATTTGTCAATGAGGTCAAAACGTTTTGATTTTTGAATAGAAACCATAAAATTCCTCTCATAACAATAAAGAAATAAATCTGCTATCAGAGGCGCGCAGTTAGTACCCATAGGAATCCCAACTCTTTGTTGATATATCTTGCCATCAAATTGCACAAAAATATTATTCATGAGAAAATCTAGTGCTTTACATAATTCCTTGCAAGTCCAGTATTTATATGAAGTATATTGTTTGTTGGAAAATTATCATCCAGAGTTATTGGAAGTACATATGTACGTTTTAGATTCTCTGTGAAAAATAAAAAAGTGAAGTGCCAATCTAGTTTGGCCTAGGGAACATCTCAAAGTTTCATGTGTTTTTAAAATGGGAGTAGTAGTATATGAGGGAACAGAATCATCTTTCAGGTGAATGCACCACTTTGTACTATATAGAAATATGAAAGATCGATCTAGCGTGAAACCTGAATTACTGCACCATCTTTCAGGTGAATGCACCACTTTGTACTATATTGAAATATGAAGGATCGATCTAGCGTGAAACCTGAATTACTGTACCATCTTTCAGGTGCATTGCACCACTTTGTACGATATTGAAATATGAAGGATCGATCTAGCGTGAAACCTGAATTACTGTACCATCTTTCAGGTGCATTGCACCACTTTGTACGATATTGAAATATGAAGGATCGATCTATACCTGAATTACAAGAGTTATCTGCTCTTTCTTGAAAGGCGTGGATGGATATAGCAAAGAACCAAACAAAATTTTAAAAAGGATGATTGACAGACAGGTCAAATGGGGTCACCAACAGGAGAAAGAAACACCGAAGCGTTCCCAAAGAATATTCGAGGAAAAAGATGGATACCTCAAAAGATTTCACATTCGAATGGGCCCCACTACCGGGATGATTTAGGAATACGACGTTGACAGGTGTGTTAAATCAAAAGAGACTCGTAATGCGTTAAAATCGATAAACGAGATGGGAAAAATATTCTGAATATTTTGGATAGAGGCAAAATATTTGAATGCGAATAAGGGTGTTTGAAGAAAGTAAATATTGAACAGAAAAAAGAGGGAGTGGGGATGTCATTCCTATAACTAAGCATGTATCTTCCAATGAAGTCCTTCCGATTTTATCACTTATGGATATAGGTTAAAATTATAACAGTGCAAGAAACTTACTCGGCGCAATGAAAAAGTTCATTCACGTACATTTTAATGACGAGGTAAATATAAACACCAAGCAATTTTACCTAGTTAATTAGTCATATTTCCACACGTGTTATTGCTCGAGCGGACAAATTTACTAGCAATACATTGTCATGTTTCTATAAAGGAAACCACGATAACCTAACGATAATCATTTGAGAGAAAGAAGTAATTAAGTTGAAAATACAAAACCTCAGCAAAAGGTGCTATAGAATAAAATATATTTGGTAGAGATCCTGCGATGACCAAACAATGCAGATCTGTAAAAATATCTATTGAGTAAGCACATCTATCGCTGCAAAATTATGACAACTATATGAAATATCCAACAAATCAAGAGGTCAGGTGTAGTTACTATCTGTTCCTCTATTTCCCTCATATTTTGTTGTGTACGGTCCTGGACGTCATTGTGTATATTCTGCGAAGCACATAATATATAATAATATATATATATGATGGATTTTATAACCACCAATGTGAAGGGATACGAACGTTATCTTTCTGTTTCCGCTGCCACCACTGTAACATAAGTTACAGGAAACTCTATCCACTAATAAACTACAAGAGTATTAATATTTCACAACTTATCAGACAATAAAAACGAACAAAACTTTACTTCTTTTTTCTTTAGTTTTTCTGAAAAATAGAAAACATATTATATTAATTTATAGCATAGACGATTATTTTGAAAAATCATGTCGATATTCAATGCAAGTCATCATAGTACACAACTGCTTAGTGATTTATCTAAATGTTGTTTTGAAATACATTGCTATGACGCCGATAATGATCATATTTAGAACTACATAACATAAAATCTTCATTCGAACGAAGGAAACCGACCAGATGGGACATCTTTGCGAGATCTTCGGCGTTTGATTTAGGCAAAGTAGCCTATCGCGACACACATCACATCTAAACACAAAAAAGATACTCTTGTCAATGGTGTGAGAAGAAATCTACTAGAAGACAGAATGCTCGTCAACACGAAAGTAGATGTTACAAAGACGTTACAGAACCGGGAAAGAAGGAAATGCGTGCCCATCACTTCGTACAGAATCAGGAACTCAAATGAGGTAGGTGGGGGTTTTTTTATTATTATTATTCAAATATGCCTAAATATGGTGAATAAGGTAAACGACTCCAAACCAATAATTGATAAAGAAATCCTTCCATCAATCAAATAACACCCCCCCCCCCATTCGAACACTGCCTAAATTCAACTTAACAGCAATCTGTTGACATTTTAAGATATAACGTATAAAGGCTAACCTTCCGACGGAGAATTAATCTCCCTTTGCTCGAGGAGATGTATCCGCTCCTCGAGCTCCTTTTGCTTTCTTTCTATTCTGTCGAGAATAATTGAATTCACCATATGGGTTTCTTCTACCAACGCCTTGGTCACTGTAGTTGGTGTTGTCCATGAAATGGTCTCCTGTAATGAACGAATTACAATTTGTAAAAGATATAGGCAAAAACATTAATTTTTTCCTTTTAAAGACAAATCTGTATCAAAATGTGATGTAATATTACAAATCTGTGTATTTGACCTAAAATGGCTCATTGACTTTACAATGCTTTGGTTTCAGGATGACTAATGAGGATTAGACACTCACAACGGACATGCTTCCCACTTCCAAACAATCTCACTCTGAGATAAACAAAGTTCTGTCATGTAACATATAAATCGTATTAAATGACTTACTGTAATTGCAATAAAAGTCAGAAAATAAACTGAAGTGTAGAAAAAGTCCAAGAAGCGTAAATACTTACAGGGGATGATGTTGACGGTGTCATTTTGGGGGATGGGTTTCTGTAATAACAGAGAAATTTAATTGATTTGAAAATATCAGTTATAAAATGTTTTCATTTATTCATCACTGATATACCGTACATGTACCGTGGAAGTTGGAAAATCCTCGTTGCCTCGGTGGGCAGTCCACGTTTGTCCTCCGTGGACACCACGGGAAGCCAGTTTTCTGTCCACGTTAATGTTAATAATACAATTTGCCATCTACCTGTACTTGTCCTCTCGAGGTCAAGCGGACAAGGTTTTCACACCTTTTACCTGTACGTGTCCTCTGGTGGACAAAACGGACGAGCTTTTCACACCTTAAAATTGTCCCACAGTGGACGTAAGGGACATTACATAGATGTGCGTGTATTTTACAAAACGTCAGACGTAACGTGTTGTCATCTTGTCTTTAAAAATACGATCGTGAAACTTCCTGATTATTTTATATATATTTTTGCTTCCGCTAAAACTCCTGAAAGACAGACGCAAATATTAATTACGGCCCCGATAACCTATTGCTCGGCTGTTAATTGAGCGTAGTTTTGAAAAACGAGTAAATACAACAATATTGCCGTGGAAATGGTGTCAGTTATTTTAAGATTTATTATTATTATTATTATTAATTTTTTTATGACCTTGTGCCCGAATATCTTTCTTGCCGGTATTATGTCATGTTAATCAAAGAACATTAACGATCATAGTTTCACTTGTTCACAGCAGGTATCGGACATTTACGATTAACTTCTTTGTTACCAAAATACTTGCTGTAAGTTCGGCTATCACATTTCAATGAACAGTCATTAATCAGCCGTCGTTTATTGTCGTTTGGTGCAATTAATTTATAACTAGGTAGGTCATTCAAGTGAGAGAATGTAGGAGTACAGCAGTGCCTGTTTACATGGGAATTTTCACATCGTTTAAGAAAATCCAGGGTCTCATAAATTGAGAAAATACTTAAGTCATATTTTTTGTTCAGCAATGAATTTTTAACTGGGATTTGGATTTTTTTTTAGTTTTATTCTATCCATAAATAGAATAAAACCATTTTGTATGACAATTTATTTGAATGTTTGATAATCAAGGACTTATAAACAAATTGTTTATAAGTCCTTGTGATAATGGAATAAATTAAACTGAAATAATTGAAATGATTTTCTCAGTTTATGGCGCCAGACTCGGGTGTTTTACTAAAAATCAGAAAACACAATGTTTTATTTAAGGAGTTTTTGATTAAACCCAAAACTGAATACCCCCCCCCCCTTTCCTTTCATTTGTACTTGTTGATAATGAAGAATTGTACGATGTGTTTCAGTCAAATATCTTATTCGCCAATACAATGGGTGATTTCCCTATTGCAAGTCTAAGCATTGTGCTGTAAGCCTAAAGGGCAATAAATTTAAGTGAAAGATCGACGCCACCTTACGACCGAGTTAAAGTAACGACATGTCAACTCCCCCCCCTCTCTCTCTCTCTCTTTCTGCTGTGAACGAGATATCGTTTGCAAATGTATTTTAAACTTTTTCGATAAAACCAAAATATATATTTGTGTATGTATTAATGTAAAACATGCAAGATTCAGTGTTCAGTCGGGTCATCATCTTTTATATATAATTGCATGATCGTATCCGTGAAATTAATACAAAAAAGATACGATCGTATTGGGAAAGAATGAATGTGTAACGAGACAAAACAGTAAAAAAAATAAAGGGGGCGGGGGCGCTTTTCCTTTCTGTTTAGGTCGAACGGCACTTAGTCCAGGTAACCTTACGACTGGAGCACGCGTGTTGTGTGAAGTCTATTGTTTTACTTCACCCTATTAGCGAATAAGGGTTTGATTTATGACACTGATTAATACACGGAATTAGACGATCGTATCCGATGAAATCATAAGATACATACGGCCCTATATCTGGCAGGAGTATGTGAGAAGATAAGAAAATGAAAGGGTGGGGGGTTCTGAAAAATACTTTTCTTTACTGTTTAGGTAAGAAAACGACCGACACTCTAGTTTCCCTTGCGCCAGTGCGCATGCTTTGTCTTTTGTTCTGAGATTATAAATATTTTTCAAAAGTTTGCCTGCACTTCACCAGGAAGAAAAAAGAATACATAAAAAAGAAGAAAACAGACCAAAGAAAATAATAATTAATAAAATAGAATGAAGATCAATGTCCATATGTATAAATATCTACCGGAATTAATCAATCGTGTATTTCATCGTAATCGCATGTAATATTTCAAATCTGAATATGTTTATCAGAGCAATCAATAATAAATATCATATCACATGTAATATGAATTTATTTGATTTTAAAGTCGGCTTTACTGTACTGAACCCACAAGTAGTAATTGCGCTCTTCAATTCGGATCGTTACCTTCTTTAATTAAGAGTCCGAAATAGGTATTACAAAGAAACTCGGCACACTCTCGGAATAATAAATCATTTTTTGTGTGCATGTCCTTGGTGATTTTTTGTCATACAGCTTTGTCAGATGTCTTCAGTTTTCTCTTTTAAATCACACTTATATACGTATCTGTACAATGACCAATCAGCTTGTCTTTACCAATTTCATTCAAATACTATTGATGCACTTTTACGACAAGTAGATATACGGGTATAAAGAACGTATATAACGTAGTTATACGTCCAGACAGGGACGTATATATCTAAAACATTATATACGTCCGTGCTTCAGGTGCGCACTATATTTTCAATCTTGATATAAAAATGCGTTCTAGTTTTAAAAATATTTAGAATAGCAGAATATTTTAAGATACATTTCAAACGTTCATTGTGTAATCAAGCAGAGGAGATTTAAAAAGATGTTAAATGATTATTAATCAAGATATCTTTTTATATAAGTCTAATTTCGTTATTTTTCATGCTTCACTGAACAAACACAATACGCATCATCATAAGGTCTCTGCCTTTTAAGCACTATCATACCCATTTACCGGTACATATTTGGTGTCCACGTTTGACCGTCTGACGGCGCGGACACAGGTAAATGACCACCTATATACGCGGTCAATATGGCCGATATACAGGGACAGTGTCCACGCGTGTCCGCGGCTTTACACGCCCAAATCCAATGTCCACGGTACATGCACGGTAGATTAAAAGTTAAAACTGAAGAGTTGAAGAGAATAAAATAAAAAAACTTGTATTTAGTCTCCTTGTTGTTAAGTCACCTTTACCAATATATGGTAAAAAGTAACAATCCATTACATGTTGGTGAGGTAGAAATTGACGTGTGAAAAAAAGAAAAAGCGTTTCCTTCTCAAAACACCTTCTTGCTAATTTAAATTACTGGATTGAAACAATATCAGCTCATATATTTCTGACACCAGATATTTCATAAAAAGGAGTGAAAAAAAAGATGTCGAGGGGTGGGGTAAAAGTCAACATACGTGTCTAATCGCATAACTTTTGGATTGGTTTGTGATATTGATATTTTCAACTAGCTTTCCTGAAGACAATATCTCTGTATGGTATTATCAGTCATTGACCTGGTCCCTCCTGATTGACCGACGTTCCAACACTTTGAATTGAATTTAATTCCAACATAATACAAACAGATAATAAAAATAAAATTTTGTCAATCTCACACTTAAGATAAAACAGTTTAACACAAATTTCGGCAATTACATAAAGTTCAGTGTTGTATCTTGTGTAAAGATGATGGATAAATCCAAACCACAAGCCCAAAAATCATGAAACCATAGGACATACAAAATCAGTGAAAATGAAAAACAAATGGAAAATGACAAAATATGTCTACTTGAAGAGCATATGTGAACCCCTGTGATGGAGTGAGATCAGGTGCCCAGGAAGAGTGAGCATCTCCTGCTTGCTAGCAACACCCGTCACATATACCCCGTAGAAAGAGTCAAATCGTGTGAATTCCATATGTATTTATATATGGAGAAGTCGAAGTAGGTAACCTTCTAGTATAGAAGGTGTCAAATCTGTGTAAAGTGATCGGAATCGGTCTCAGTCCAGAATATCATTTAAAAGTCTGGATTACGAGATATCAATGGAGTAATAAGAGTCTCGTAACGACCGTAGAACTTCCTCAGTGACGATGCTAGTCTAGCACATATATAACCCTGGTTGAGCAGCTTAACTGAAAGTCGCGTAGCCCTCAGAACAAAGTCATTGTAATTTGAACATGCTCTGGAATAACGTATTAACTGAGATATGAATACGCCGTATGCGGGCGATGATGGAATGTTGCTACTTATGAAAGGAAAGTTTGTGATAGCGAAATTGAAATTGTCACGTTTGTCATAGAGTGAGGTGTTCAATTGACCATTAATATCGAAAGACAACATAATATCTAAATACGAAGTAGAATTACTATTTTCTGTGG
This sequence comes from Pteria penguin, assembly GCA_035048485.1. Lineage (NCBI taxonomy): Eukaryota > Metazoa > Mollusca > Bivalvia > Pterioida > Pteriidae > Pteria > Pteria penguin. The sequence goes on from CM068593.1 coordinate 18,457,179, forward strand.
TTTCATTGACCTCCAGTTCACTTGGATAGATGATGCTAAGGTAATCCGCGAATGAAGGATTATTAATTGAAAGCAAATCATCTATATATCTGTAAGTAAAATTGAAGCCAAGAGCCAATTGTTTTTTTCCTTGCGAAAGCAAAGACTGAATGAACTCAGCTTCGTATGAGTAAAGGAATATGTCAGCCAGAAGCGGAGCACAGTTAGTGCCCATTGGAATGCCGACAATTTGTTGAAAAACCTTACCTCCAAACACCACAAAAATGTTATCGATAAGAAATTTCAACATCTGGATGACAGCTGTTTCAGTGTATTTATTTTTGGAATCAGAATTTTCCCTGCCAAAGTAAATTTTATCATATCACATATTAGACAATAAGAAGCACAAATTTTCAATCAAATAAATATCACAGTCAAATCACAGTATCCTATGTAGGCTAGCATTTTAATCAAAATATTGCAAGTATATATGTCAAGTATCCAAAAGATAACCCATAAAGCATAAAGGCTGATATCCAAATGGGTCCTTTGTTAATTGTTAATAAAGTGCAAATGTAAAAAAAATAATAATAACAGTGATACCATTCTATTACGTAAATCGGACAATTATCAGTATACGCTTTTTCTATCCATTAATAATAACAATGTCGTTGTGTTAAGATAGAAATGTATGACGATTACTTCGCACCATTTACCTTGTCATCGTACTTTTCATACGATAGCTAACTATTTACGTGCATAGCTATATACAGTATATCTCGGCAGGTATTTATAATATTCATAATAAAGTGTCAAATGTTGTGAGAGATAATATGCCAATTGTATTAACGATGAATTATATTGAAATTGCATTTGAACATCTAACATCCGCGAACCACATAAGTATAATGTACCGTCACATTATCACCTGCCGATGCTCATTTTTATTTTTGACACTCTTGTACAATGGGGAATAACTCTATTTGCTATAAAAATTCCTATAGTTTTCAATTCATAATGGAAAAAACTCATGTAATGCTTTCGAAATACGTTTATTAATTCATTTCAAACTCTGCCAGATACAAAGAGAAATAACTCTAATCATTGATATTCAATTCTCTTACAATAACGGTTGAGCGCTTTTCTGAATAAAGGTAATGACGATAGTCTCACGATATATATTTTTGAATTTACAGGAACAACCCAAGACACAGAAAATGTCCTCACAACCTCAATCAAACCACGTCAGGATTCCTGCACCTGATCCCAGTCACGTCAGGTCCCCTCAAGCGGGTCTGAGTTGCGTGACTCAAAACAATAACAATAGGTTTACCGTTGCCGTCGAACGAAAACTTTAATAACAGACGAGCTCTCTACCATCATAATATGAGAGAACATGTACAGAGAGGAGAGGGTTTTTTTTACAAGTATCTCCCTATATTCTATATTCCTGGACAAGACAAAAACCGTGGCAGAATGACGAACCTCTGTGTGAAATATATAGCATCAATGCCCCTCTCATTCTTTAACGACATCAAGAGGGATCCGTTAACTCTATCTACAGCCTACCTTTAACCAGCGACTTCTCGGTCTTAGAAATAATGTAGAGTATGGAAGAGATTTACGAACGCCAACAACACGTGTTTCGACTCAATTTACACTTCGGATTGATTCTATATCGATATTTCATTCCATATTCGAATAAATCCCTCTTTCCCCGATCTATTTACGTCAGTCGACGACACGATTTGACCAAATTAAGGAACCGATTAAATCGATTTAATGTCGTTGATTACATCCTACAACAACGACCCAGAAACGCGTCTTTGTAACCAATGTACACTTCAGTCTCTACCATTTAAACTACCTTCTCGGTGCACCCTTACATCTACGCGATTATATTACATCTTCAAAGTCCATCTCTGCTCTCAACAAGAATTCTTATGATGATAATCTCTGTGCCTTTCGATGTTTGACTACACACCATCCCGGATGTGTAGAATTGGAAACAAATACTAAAATATATTTACATTCATGTATATATACAGTGCTTAATTATATTGTTTCGTCTGTATGTCAGGGCATTCTCGGCGGATGTGGCTAGCCAAACAGGAGACGCTTACTCCTCCCGGGCACCTGGTCTCACCTCTGAATTTTAGGAGTCCGTGAATGTCCACTGTGGTACATTGTTGTTAGTGCCAAAGTCATGTGACACCAGTTACTTTCGTATTTTACATTACAGAGATGGGTGGAATATGCTAATCAAAATGATCACTTGACGCATACCACTGCTGCCGACTTTGAAGGGTTAACACTAGACCAAATGGCACTATTTGAAAGATGCTTTCAAATAAAAGTTAACATTTACGAATTACAGGCGGACGGAGCAGCTAAATCGGTTTACAGGTCTAGGTGTCACTACAAAGATACAATGAATCTCAACATGTACGTACATCGTCTCTCGTACATTTGTAACTTTAACATCTACCAATCTCAATATCAATGTCGCATATGTGAACGCCACTTTTGGAGAAGAGACAACATGCAACGTCATCAGCGTACGTATCAAGGACGTACCAAGCATCAATTGCCGGGAGGGTATTATACAGCTCCACTCACCATCTTTGATATACTGGAATTTTACAACATCCTCGTTCCAAATCATCGAAGAATATTTCCCTGGTTTTTGGTGTATGATTCCGAGGCCGTATTACTTCCGGTGGAACAAGAAGGGAGCGACAAACTGGCCTGGACCTATAAACATGTCCCTATTTCGGTAAGCCTGAGCTCCAACGTAGAGAATTACACTGAACCTCATTGTATTGTGAACTCCGATATTGATACATTGGTAAAAGTCATGATAGAATACATGAATGAAATAGCAGTTAAAGGACTAGAATTGGCACAAATAAAATTTAACGACGTGTTTGAGCAAATAGATTCCATGATCGCACATCCAGAAGAATTTTACACGCCAGCCAACTATGGAGACGACTGTTGTGATGATACTCACCAACCATCTTCTGACCAAATATCAGACTATGGAAAAAATTTAACAACTCAAACCAGATTTTGAGAGTTACTGCAAACAAAAGAACTCTCTTGGCTTCAATTCGTCTAAATACGACGTGAATCTGATAAACTCTCACGTGGCCAAACATCACAAACTAGACGAGAAACCTCTTTACCGTTAAGCGCAATAACCAGTACGCCTGCTTAGCCACTGATACACTCAAATTTCTCGATATTACTTCTTACCTCTCCCCGGACATTAATTACGCCAAATTTCTCAAAGCCTTTGATGTTACAGAAGATAAGGGATTCTTTCCTTACGAGTGGTTTTATGACGTTACCAAATTAGATCACCCAACCCTTCCACCTCGGGAAGCCTTCTACATGTCTCTAAAGGACATGACAATTTCGTCCGATGACTATGCCGTATGTCAAAGAGTTTGGACAGAGAACCACATGCAAACTTTCCGCGATGTCCTTATATGGTACAACAACCTCGATGTCGGCCCGTTGGTGGCGGCCGTGCAGAATCTCCAAAAAATACTGTTTTCAACGGAACATTGACATATTTAAAGTCAGATTCTCGGTTCCAGGTCTGGCTCGACGCATGTTGTTTGAATGTGGGAGGCAAAATGGGGATTCCTTTGCATTGTGTGACGAAGATAACAAAGATCTCTACCACACAATCAAACAAAACATCATGGGTGGCACCACCATCATATTCAACTGCTATCACGAGATAGAAGTCACCAACATCGGGAACAATCCAGCCAAATCGTATCCTGTATTGCTACGGTATTCATCAGCCTTTATTTGACGAGATGGAGACAGAGTTACCCAACTTGATCATGAAACACGGACTCCTCACGCGAGAGGAGATCCAGCACTTTACCCGTGAACGTCAACATCGGCTGATAATTATCGATGACTTATATTTTAGCTCAGCAACTGTTGAACGATGCGGAGATGGAACTACTTTTTACACAGGGCTGTCATCACCGCCGCATCAGCGTCATCTTCATTACTCAAAACTTGTTTCAAAAAGCCCCAAAGTCGCGCACGATAGCCTTAAATACTTACTATCTCGTTCTCATGAAAAACGTTCGCGATGTGGCTCAAATTATCTTTCTGAGTCGTCAACTGTTTCCGGGTAGAGGCGACCTCTTGGCCTCGGCCTATACAGAGGCAACAAAATAACCATACGGATATCTGTTGATGGACACGTCTCCTCACTAGGAAGATCAACATAGGCTGCGCACGCACATATTTCCGGGCGACGATCCCGTCATATATCAAAGTATATAAGAAGAGGAAAAACTCATATATAGCCACGGGATTGTCATGAGCCGATTACTCAACAATCAACGCCCTTTTCTGACATTATTTGCGGAAGCCAAATTGAAACTAAGAAAAGCTTTACTTCAAACACTCTCAACTGAAAGCTGTAAGTGAAGTCGTATACAACGTAATGAAAGGGAACGTATCTCTCAGACACCAAAGTGTCTCAAATGTAAAGGAAACGAAATGCTTTGTATGAAATGTGACTACAATCTATTAAAAGACCTCTTCGGTCAGGAATATATTACGTGTTCTCACTGTAAGCGAGACGTGGAAGAGGTAAGATATCGATGTCACGGGTGCAATTCAGATGTCTTTAAAGAGTGCTGCATTCTTTGTAAAGGAGATTTTTACAAGTTTTATAAATGTCGACATTGTTCGGAATAGTCCGACATTGGAGTGAAACAGTCGACAGATATTGGTCGAAGAAGCATTGATTTATACGACCATTGAGACAATGTCGTCGTGTCCTTGACTGTTTGGTTGAGAATTGACATCATGTTTATAAGAGTACTCGATTAACGACCATGAAAATGACTAATGAAGACTACTTAGAGTCCATTTATTACAATCATGGTCATGCCGGGTCGTATGGTGGACTAGAAAAATTATATAGAGCCGTCCGCAGAGAAGAGCAAAGATTCGAAAGTGGTTGCAGAAACAATAAACGTTTACTTTACATCAAAAGGTCACGCGACCATTCAAGAGACGGAAGGTCGTCGCACCGTATATCGATTATCAATGGGATGCCGACACGGCATCCATGAAGACGATTTGGATATTTCGATTATCCTTTGGGACCTACCGGAAAGACTCAAGACTCCACGCGAAGACAACGAGTACGTTCATTAGACATGGAAGAAAAGCACAGACATCAGTTTTCTATCTTTGAAGCGCCATCTACCGACACGGCTGTCCAAGTCAGAGAATGGATCGAATTTAAACCGATCAATCAACTCGGAGGAGAGGCCGCCATAGAATTTCACGTGATTCCTCAGTCGAGTGGATACTTGGATTTGAAACAAAGTCGACTCCACGTCAAATTGAAAGTGACCAAAGGAGACGAAAGTGGGGTGACGGAAGACGATATCGTGGGTTAAGTCAATTTACCGTTACATAGCTTGTTCTCTCACGTGGAATGCCAACTACAACAAAAATCGGTGTCCGAGTTGGGAAACAATTATCCCTACAAAGCTTACATCGATACATTATTGAACACCAAGGAAGACGACATGGTTAAGAATGGTGGTCAGTTGTTTGTCAAGGGCGTTTGAGGAGCATTTGATTCTACAGATGCCAAGTCGGGATCTAACTCAGGGTTGTACAGACGATTGGAGTATACTAAAAAAGGTCGGCAATTGGATTTAGAAGGTCCTATCATGTTGGACCTATTCTGAACGGCATCCCAGAAGACTTAAAACAATGGCCCAGGAAACATGCGTTTCGATTAATGTCGCACAGCTCCGAACTCGACGAAAAAGTTCAAATCGTCGATGCCAACCTAAAAATGTGCATTACAGAGGCCGAACCCCGCTCTCACCATGGCTCATGAGAAATTATTGGAGAAGACATCCGTTATTTATCCCTATATGACGTCATCAATCAAGATTGCCTCCATCACCAAAGGGGAATTCAGTTTTAGTGCCGATAACGTGTTTCAAGGAGAAGTGCCTTCTCAACTCGTATTGGGAATGCTGTCTAGCAGCGCCTATATTGGAGATTATAAGAAGTCTCCCTTCAATTTCCAACACTTTGATTGTAATTTCGTGGCATTCTATGTGGACGGACCGTCGTTTCTTGCTAAACCCTTACAACCTAATTTTGCTGCTGGTAACTATGTGAGTGCCTATCAAACTCTACAGAAGGAGGATTGTATCGATAGAGAAGGTTGGATCTGAATCCCTGCATTGATTTCAACGTGAAAAGAAGAGCCCATTGTCGCCTGGAACTGCGATTTGCCAAAGCATTACCCGAGAGCGCTGGATGGCATTTTAGTTCCCTCGTAAAGGAAGACCTTTTTCGATTCTCTGGCACGACCACTAGAACATTATCATGCTCGTTTTAATAATATATTGATAGCTAACGGACCTCGCTACTTGTACCTCTAGACAGACTCCAAGATGTAGATTCTGATGTTTGTGGTCAATATTGTATTTATTATGTCGTGCAACACCTGACAGACAGAACATTTGTCGTCATTTTCTCATTCATGATCACGATCATAGCAATACCTTTGTACGTAATCGTATCAATCATTTAGCTTTGTAACTACTGACAATAAATGAAAAAAAACTCAAGTGTATTGCTTTTATTATTTAAGACAACATGGATGAAAGAAAGGCATATGTATACATCATCAATACAATGTATAAGAAAAAAACGTACCGTGAATTGTAGTCCTTACATAGTCCCAACACAAAAGTTCTTTTAAACAAGAGATCTGTTCGTAGATCGAGATGATCTCCAACTTATTTATTATCGGAATATTTTACCAGTTCGTGTAATGGTCTGGATTGCATTTCTTGCATTTCATCAACCCAAGTTGATTCATGTGATCGTCTTGTACGTAACAAGGAATCGTATCACTCAATTCCGGTACGATTTTCTCTATTTCTGCGAATAGTTGTTTGAATTGCGTAAATTCCGCGGGACGAAGACAAAGTCCTTTTTTGGTGGGAACAGTATCTAGAGCATTCTCTGGTTTCCAGTATTTCCTTATGTCCACACACGGATTTCCTTTACTCCATTTTACAAACATGTTACGTCCGATATAAATTTCCTCGTCCTCTGAAGACTTCATGTTTACAGGATCGATGGTAAATTCGATGGCTGCTGTTAAATTCTTGTACTGCATCAAATCAAGACTGATGATTTTGGTAGTAGGACGATCATTCCCTCAGATCTACTCTGAGTTTCCGTTGCCACTCCACGACTTGTACGAATCTCTCATTTCCTAACGATATCTTGCAACGATACATGTTGAATGCTTCGAATTTTCTCCGTGAATGAGTTAAAAAATTGAAATCCCAACCAATTTATACAGCTGCCACGCTTTTGTGAAGCGACTGCGTTATCCTTAATTTCATTGGTTGATTCAAACTCGTTATGATTCTGACGTCATGGAAAATATCGAAGAAAGAAAAAAGAGGAGTTACTGGCTCAGTTATGTGGCAGAAGTCACCATGGAGCTATACAATAGACATCTGCTATTTACACACCATCTTGACATATTTACAATCGGGGTTCCATCAAGAATGTTCCTTGGAAGCACAATCATTGGGTTCCCAGAATTTCAAAGTTAGTCCGCAGTTAAAACAAACGACTTTATAGCCTATCTGAGAATACAGAAATCCGGACCGTGCCAAATCTTCCATTTTAAGTGCCGGAAGGTATATCGGCCAACTGTCACGAAAAGAATTCAGTCAATTTAAATACCCTATATATTCTGGATATCGGGGCTGTAAAGTATAAATGCGAGGAGTTGAAATGTCCCTCCTTCCTTGGCGTACCGCATCCGTCGTTATATCGTATCACGGTACACAGTCTGGTACCGAGTCGACGACAGAATCGGTCTCAATACTTCTATAAAAAGACATGTTTACTGTTACAGCTTTATTCTCAAACTAAGAAACACTTATCTTATTCTGAACATAAATTTAAATGAAGCATCGAAAGCAATATTGTGATTGGATGTATCCACTAGCAACGGTGCAACACACATTCATAATTCAAATCACTTAGTCATTATCAATTTTCTCTCTCATTCACAAGACCTGTGCGTTATGTAGTTTCCTTTATTCACATTCAAATATTTTGCCTCTATCCAACATATTCAGAATTTTTTTCCCATCTCGTTTCTCGAATTTAACGCATTACGAATCTCTTTTGATTTAACACACCTGCCTTCGTCGTATTCCTAAACCATCCCGGTAGTGGGGCCCATTCGAATGTGAAATCTTTTGAGGTATCCCCCTTTTTTCTCGAATATTTTTGGGAACGCTTCGGCGTTTCTTATTCCTGTTGGTGACCCCATTTGACCTGTCTGTCAATCATTTTGTTTTTAATTCTGATTGGTTCATTTCTATATCCATCCACACTTTTCAAGAGAGAGAGCAGATAACTCTTGTAATTCAGGTATAGATCGATCCTCCATATTTCAATATAGTACAAAGTGGTGCAATGCACCTGAAAGATGGTACAGTAATTCAGGTTTCACGCTAGATCGATCCTTCATATTTCAATATCGTACAAAGTGGTGCAATGCACCTGAAAGATGGTACAGTAATTCAGGTTTCACGCTAGATCGATCCTTCATATTTCAATATAGTACAAAGTGGTACAATGCACCAGAAAGATGATTATATTTTCTCACATACTACTACTCATAGGATCCTATGGAGAAAATTGAAGAAAAACATATATTTTTCGATTTAAAATACTTTCTGCCCAAGAGTTTTGATCTGTTTTAATATTGAATAAAGCCCATCAGTATTAAGTTATTAATCAAATAAAAAGGACAAGTGCCCACGTATTATGACCAAGGGACCGTATCAGTGTTCGTATTTTCACACTTTTCTACATGAAAGATGCAAAAACATTTAGTATAATGTCTTGATAAACGAACAAATGTGTTTAAGTATAGTCTGAAATTATAGACCATATCAATATCCAAGTAATTTTAGATCAAACTGTCAAGTCATCATATTTTTCTGCCAGGGACCATCTCAAATTTTGCTCTCCGTCATTTTTTTTTTCTGTATCAAGTCTGAAATTGAATATAATTTCCGAAAATGAATAGTTATGAGTTCTTTTGTAGTTTTTAATTAAAACGGCATCAATATGTACTTTTTTCACCACAATTGATTATTTTAACCTGGGGATCGTATTGATTTTTTTAACTTGACAACTTCAACAAGTTATCAAACATATTTAAGGAGGCTGTATTTGGTTTATTTGCCAGAAAACGTCAGTTTGAAAATTTAAATAATACATATGAAACTTAAGCATAGATCTTCAGTTTCAAGATTAAAATTTCAAAAAGGGGGTGTACCCATTATAATATTGTACAGAAATGAAGGCCATATCAAAGTTAACTTTGATTTTACAATGAGGTACATGGGAAACATTTGATGAATATCGATGGAGATCCTTGTGATGGTCGATGGGCAGACATACTACGCATCCGTATTAGACACGGCCTCCTTAAAAAAACCCTAAATACTTTACAACCAAAAGGGTTACTCAGACAAATAGATTTAATCTAATTTTTCTTTAATCAATTAATACAGTAAGAACTCTCAGATCGTTAGAAATGAACTGTAATTTTTTTCATGCATTTGATTTTCAATCCTTTCTCATGTATATGTTTAATTTTCAATGTATTTTCCTGCAACGCACACCAAAAACTTAACGCCATATTGGCGCTATAATCATCGTCTAATGACGTCATAGAACACATTGTAAACATCCCTTGAAAAAGGCATATGGCCGATACGTCGAAATGAAATAAACATAAATAAATAAATAAAACGGCATTTCAGTTTCCTCTTTCAATTATAAATATAGTACAACTGAACATGAATCGGAAGTGTATTATTACTTTTAGTTTAGTTAAATAATATTTCATTTCATAATGCATTAAAATGGGATTGGGCAAAAGTTATAAGGACAGCACTGTAGCCCCTCTCCCTAACATTTACCACACAAAAAAGTAGTACAGATTAAAGACATTATAGACTATTTCACGTTAACTGCGTGACTGATGTTTTGGGTGGCAAAATCATTACTGTTCCCGCAAAATGACATAAGAGACAATCAGTATTTTATTATGACGTCAAAAATTTTACAGGAAATGTAACTATTTACCACTCAAAACGTCAGTAAAATCATATTTATCTATAGGAGATCTCTATGCATCTACATGTACTTTTTTTCTTAAGTTTTGTTTCTTTGATTTTAAAACACTTTCATATATACATATATATTAGGGAAGAATAACATCGTGTAGTATGTGCCATCAAAATCTCATCAGTGGGGTGCCAAGTTGTTTGTACTAGCCGAGTCCGACACAGGATACATTGCCGTCCTTCAGCTTTACGCGGGTGCGTTATTACTTTCATTGAACTAATATTTATTCAAACATTTGTATTTACCATTTATTATTAATTACACATAAAAATTAAAAATACTTCAATTTTTCAAATAGTTTTAATTTATCGAATTTTACCAATTACCAGTTCATTTACACGCAACAAATAAATAGAAAGTAATTTTCTATTTCAAACCTCTCTCTCTCTCTCTCTCTCTCTCTCTCTCTCTCTCTCTCTTACCCACAAAATACAATTTTCAAAAATGATTTCACTAGACGAGGTAAGATTTGTGAAATTATATATAAATATATCGATATTAAATATAGTATATTGAATACTTTTCAGATGGAGACAAAATTTCGCTTTACAGTGTCATTTGATAACTTTTGAAGTGATCACATGGTTGTCATGTGATCACATGGTTGTCTTGTCATCACTTTTGATCAGGAGTATCAAAAAATATCAAATGGCAACAGAAGACATGGGAACGGAAGCATTCATAGCAATGGTGCAGACAGCTTAAATTTTTGTGTTTTCAAAAGTAAACAAATAAATTAAAAATTAAAATATAAATAATAATAATCATGAAAAAAAGACAGAAAGAAAAAAGCAAACAGACAGGGCTCTAGGGCCACCATAAATCCCCCGGTCAGAGTGAGGGGGACAAAACTCCTCGAAATATCTGCAATTTCAGCATATTGATACAATGTACAAACAAATTCTATATAAATAATGCGAACTGTAAAATTTTACAAGAACTATATACATTCAAATACATGTAATATTAATTATGATAGACCTATATCCTATAATTATTGTCCCCCGCTTTTCTCAAATATTAAATCTCATTCGTCTGTCTGTCCATGTCACAAAAACTTTAACCTTGGTCATAACTTTTTATTTTAACCGTAATATGTAAAGCCTTCATATTTGGCATGTGCGTCCCTAATTGCAATACTTTTCCGTTGGTACCAAAATTTTTTATCATGTGACCTTGACCATGACCTTTGACCTACTTCAATGTAACTCTTTAACCGTAAGACGTGGGGCCTTCATGTTTGGCTTGTTTCTAATGGCGCTGCAGATACATGTAGACATGCACAACCATGACAATATGTCACAGATCACTGCACCCTCACTGACAGAATCCCGAAAGCGGGGGAACACAGTTCTCTGAATTTCCTTGTGTATTCATGTGTTTTTGCGTAAAGGGTGCTACGCCACTGCATGCTGAAGGGTTCGACGCTGTGATGGACCTAATTCAGCGCTGTTCTGACAAATATCATCATTTAGTTGTAGACCATGCGCGGATCCAGAGGGAAGGACCGGGGGTTTTTAATTCCAATGTTTATATAGAATTTCTGAATAATAACCTTAATATAATTCAATCCTCTAAATGAATACTTTACTAAGACTAGCTAGTACAAAACTTTACCCCCGTCATTATCTATTACGTCAGTATCCCTTACTTCTCGCTAGTTAAATACCTGTGATCAAAATTTTCTGCTTTTATCAGTCTTGGTCAATATCTAATAATCCTGACCAACAGAAACCTGTTTCTTATTACTAATCGTCAATACAAACTTTACCTGTATTAAAGGACCACCTGCTTTAAGTGGTCAATATTGTAACACTTCTGGCAAATACAAACATAAAATACCCCTGATTGATGTTGATATAATAAGCAAATTCCTTATGTACTTTGTAGATAACATAAATGATCATTCCTTTAGGACTTGGATGATGAACATCAATAGGTTGAATGTAGGCTTGTAATAGGTGTATTTTACACAAATTTAAAATGTTTTTAGATTACAAATTACAGTTAGATATTTGATAAAAAATATTGCAAAGCGTAATTTAAGAAGTGTGATATTTTAATCTACATTATTAATGTAATTTCTCTAAAATTCTTCAAAATCTAGTAATTGTAATTTTGTTTTTGATATTGCTTGTGTAAATATTCGGATAAAGTCAAAAGCTTTGCAAAGCAGCAGATGCCCTCACCAATGACCTTGAATTCTCAAGTCGATAAATTTCTCTTCTTATCACCAACAATGTGTGAAATACGTTTAAAATTAAAAACTAATTAGTCTTGAATATATATACAAAATTGTGTAAACAATTACATGCAGTTTTGGTATATATCCCCCTTCAGCAGTATTGTAAAAGGGCATAACTGGTACAGCATTTGAAAACAAATATAGTATGTATAAGAACAGTCAACTCTTGATAACTCAAATTTGAAGGAACAATGTAATTAAAAGAAGTCAGGTTTAAAGAATATATATTCATGTGTTGAAAATAAAATTGAGATTTCCTGAGCAGTTTAAACTATTGTGAAATTCGAGTTATCGATAATTAAATGAGAGTCAGTTGTATAATACATTTATAACTCAGTTCGTTGTGGCTCCTAAATCCATATTATACTCATAACACATATTTTGTGAGCACTTGGGGGAAGTCAGGATTAAAAACTCTGATATAACAAATACATATCAAATATTTCATGTATGTCTGGGCATTCTGCACAAATTTGCTCATGAACTTCAAATTAAAGAAAGGTAACTCAAACTACTGATTAAGTCAAGAAGGACAACTCCTTAGATACTGTGATATTTAATAAAATAAACAACTTTATTTCAAACTGACAAACCATTAGATGTAATACTTAATGCTGAGCATAATAAAATGTTGAATGCAATGCAAAAGTTTTTGCATATTTTTTCATGTCTATTTTCTAATATGGAACTTCTCAACCAATACTCCTTTTCCTAAAAATAAAATCATTTAAAAATATAAATAAATATAAAAAAATACGGAATAAAAATTTACACCAACTATCATATGACCTGTAATAATTGCCCATATAATATATTGTCCTATAACAAAAATTTACATGAAAAAGTTTGAAATATAACATTACAATTAGCGCATTTTTATGTTACATCCATGAAAATAAAAAATGTTTTTGATTATCAATATCATGTATTTACAAACATCATGAAAATAAGGTGACAAAGCTGCTCGAGGAATGCTACACGTTTTATGTACAAGTGCATATAGATATTAGTTTCTATCAGTTTAGTGTAAAGAGCTATGAGTATTGATTCATTTGGCAAACATCATAATGGAACATTTCAGCATTATGAGAACTATTCATATAAAAACATGCATACTCTATTGATTGGTGTAACGTATATATAATATATAATGACATTAATATGGGTATGGCACTTAATTATTAGTATAATCTTGTAAAATGAAAACAGTATGGCAAAGCACTTAAAAGTTGAGACAAAATAAAATATAGTTTTATTTCCTATCTCCATTGAAAAAACTAAGTTCCCCATGGTAGGTAGGTTGGAAAAAAAAAGTTTTGCACAATATTTGAATTTAATTTACCAGTACTCTATTTTGCAGGTAAAAATAGATGAAAATGTAAAATTAGGTTTATCATATTTATATCAAAAGAAATTAAAAAGTAAATTAGACTGAACAGAAATTAAATTTTGTTTTGCAGTCATGAAAAAAAGTGTAAACAAAACAGCAAAATCAAAATTTCTTTAGTTGATAAAATATTGATAAAATATTAAAATGTCAGAGGACTTCCAAGTATTCTAAAATTTCATAAGATATTTATCAAACTCTTGATAACTTAAACTTTTCCTTAAGTGGACACTTTTAATTTAGTTAATAATAACATTAGAAAAAACAAAATATACATATTCATATTTAAGATAAGGACCTTCTCAAAAATCTCTTTCAGGATGTCAATGGATAATGGAAAAGGGAAAACTTCAAAGATTTATATTTAATAAAGAAAATCTGAACGCTTTAAGATAATTTTTTCTTGCTATTTATTGAATTTAAAGAGAAAGATGGAGATTAGAATAGTGGGCAAAAATGTGCAATTAATACAGTTAAGACTTGTTATGCATATACACTACTCGTAAATAAGACAATTTGTGCCAAACAATGAAATACATATAGATATACTTATTATCAAATTCCCTCAATATAGCAATTAAAAAAAAAAACAAACTTACAACAAGTATAGAACCCAATTATATTTGTATTCAATGATAGTAAATCCTGATTTTCTTTTTAGTTTTCCTAATACAGTTGGCATCTCCGCCAAAAGCATAATTAATATTGTGACAGATGAAATATATTTTCCTAAACTTTATCAGATTTCATTGAGGAGTTAAAAAAACATTCAGAATGAAGGCAGTTTACTGGTCTATTATAACAATTACAGGCAAAGTGAGATCAAATTTAAGTGCTTGAAAATAAACAAATGACTAATTTAGCTCATGTATTCAAAGTAATAATGTTCGAACACTTAATTAGTAATTAAAAAGAGATCAATTAAAAATTCTATCATAGTATGCCCTTAAATTCTTGTACATTTACTTTCCAATGAATTTCTTCTAATTATTCCATTTAAGGGTTGCTTTTCTTTTTCTGGATCAGCATCGTCATAATGTGTCTCCTCAGGTTTAGACGAGGAATGCTCCTCCTTAAAAATATTCCACATAGCACCGACTAGATCAACCACCACCATTTCTGAAGTATTTTTAGCAATCACTCTCAAAATGAAAATACCGTCTTCTCTTAAATAATCATCAGCAAACTTCCTCGATAATTTTTTATCATGTGACGTTAGGACTTCGTTATTGATGCGTAAGTATTTGCGTATATATCGTATCCGGTTAGTCCCAAATAATACGTAATACAACCATCGTAGAAAATTCAAGAATGTTAAAATGCCCACAAGGAAAAACCAAAACCATAGGAAAATGAAAATTTTTTCATTGAACATATTTACTGGTAGAACACACTGTACCGTCCATCTTTGGACGTTGGTTAGTTGTCGTATCTGAAAATCGCATAACGTCACCCGAGGAAATCGAGTTGACACAACTAGCTCAGTCTGATCCACCAGATGCCTGATGACCTCTAAACCAAATATGTGGTAGTTGTTGGCCATGAAAGCATTCAGAAGAAAAAACTGGCCAACAATGTTCCCACAGTACAAAAACTTGATAAACAGGTAAAAACCAGTGAGGAATGTTCCCTCTCTCTTCCCTATACAAAATAAGAACACATTTGATATTCTATGACGCAGTCGTACCAGACAGTTAAAATGATAATTCCTATGAGTAACAACCCAGCGATGTAAATATTTGGCTAGACTCATAATTTCTTGCATCCTATCCTCTTGTGACTTCATCATACTTTTATCCGCAGAATTGCAAATCTTGTCCAAGTTCAATCCAGAGTATCCATTACACATCCTCCACAACATGTTCGGAAATTTGAAAAGGAAGGCTTGAAAGATTAAAATAATGGGTACCCACTGATAATATGTGATCTGGGCCTCTTGTCTGTTCTTGATATCCACAGGTATGGCATCTTGCATTGGTATGTAGTACGTGTTTGAAACCCAACAGGCTGATTTGGCATAAGCAACTTGCGATATGGGAAAATTTGCCGGGAAAAAACACTCGATAGGATTTCCCATAAATTGTCCTGAAGTGATGGCAACAGCAAAAATTGCAAGCAGGACCACAGTCCAAAGATGGCTGACTCTGTCAATCCAGTCATCATCAAGGTTTCCAGTGACCTTTGACCAGCTTGCGTAACTTCCAAGTAACTGCAGAATCCTACAATAATGGAATGATAATCAAATTGTTTATCCTGTATATTTACCACTATTTAATTATATACCTATTGTGTATATATTTTGATGCTTCCAAATACACTATTTTAATGACTATAAATGACTCATTCTGCATTTCAAAAACTACAAATAAAATTTTTGATAAATTAGTAAAGTTGTCTAAAAGTATTGTCTTAAAGTTCTATGATGACCAAGAAGTTGAGGTCCATATAAGAATTTTTGCTATGTGTACACTGTACCCTTGACCTTGTACCGGTAGATATGACCTTGGTTCAAGGTCAGTCATGGACAACAATTGATTTGAAATATAATTGGTCCACGATGTAGTGAGAAGACGTTATGGCCAAGATAGAATTTTGGCTATGTGTACATTTTGACAATGACATTGTACATATTACCTTGGTTCAAGGTCATGACACACCTTTGGGTCATGGACAACAATTGTGTGGAATATTAATGATCTGCAATATAGCATGAGAAAGTTATGGCCCAGACACTGTTGGTGGACAGATGGACAGACAAATGGAGAGACTGACAGGTTGATTCCTATATAACCCCCCCAAACTTGTTTGCGGGGGTTATAAAATCATACATCAAATGGTAAATATTTCAGCCAATCACATTTATCTGATATATAGGCCTTTTTTATCACTAGGTGATTTATCTGCCCGTCACTTTCTGCATATCAGAATGAGGTAAATAAGTGATTGCAATTGCATTGACCATATTTCACCATGGTCAATTGACTATAAAAATGAGAAAAGTAAATTGAATGCAGGTGCCAATCCAGAGGGGTAGACCGGGGGCTGGACCCATCCTGAGATTCAACAAAAATTACTTTTCTTGTTATTATTTGAAGTAAAATAAGTAATTTTACACACAAAAACATGGCTGGATACCCTCTGGGAAATTTCATTGGGGGTGGACCCTTCTCAAAAAAATTTCTAGATCCGCACCTGAAAGGATTAGTCAGTGCACAGCTCACATATCTGAATACTTTTCACCTTCCAAGGACTAAATTTATAATCAAGGGCAGATAAGTCATCTTGTTAGTTATGACCATAAAACAAAATGCCTTCTATACATACACTTTTTCTGAGATAACAGGGAGCTAAGTACAGACAACATTGAGTCTGTGGACTACTGAGAGTTACTGATACATAGTAGGCTGACCATGAAATGATTAGTTTGACTTCACATAAAAGATTTAAGCTGGTAAAACATAATGAAATCAGGCACTGCCACATTTTAAAAGCCCTGTATATGTAGTACATAAATATATCTGTAACAATCATGACTTCAAATTTTCTAAAATTATACCTGACTTACATGTTTCTTTACCCTTCAGTCTCTCATGCAATTTTCTCTTCTTCAAAAATTCAAATTACTCTATATAAAGAAAGAAACAAATACATATACAGTATATATTATTGCAGTGATTTTCATAACTCCACACAATATGAGTCCTTAATCTTTAAAACTTTTTAAAGGGAATACTGTCGTCTACAATTACGCTGTAATTTCTTTATCTAAAAACTTTAAAACATGTACTATCTATGTTTATAATTGCATGTTGATGGGTTTTACAGTAAGTAGACTTACTACTTTGATTTAAGGTCTCTAGGTCAGTGAAGACCTGACATAGGCTACATAGATATATAAAAGAATGTGCGAAACTGACAAAAAAAATGTTTCTTGATAGTTTTTCAACACTGACATTTACATATAAGTAACCAGTGACCTTCAGTATGACCTTGACTTCTGCTTGATGACTCAGGTGAAGAAGGTCATATCATATTCAAGAGTTGTGTGAAAATTAGGATTCAAATTTCTGCACACATCATAAGCTGAACAATACCTAAGCATTGTTTAAATGTGGGACTTTACATTAATTTGATATTTCCAATTACAATGTCAGTACATGTATGACCTTGACTTTGATGTTACCCTGATATCAGCCACTATATTCAAATGACTGCATCAAATCTCAAGATATCTGTATGTATGTCGATAACATGCAAAATTTACTTTGTATGCATGATTAAATTTTGTACTATATGCTTTGAATATGTATGTTATAATTATAACTTTGTATGTGTGTTTTTTTCCTATAATCATACATTTAATGTGTATATACGCAATATATATTTGCAAAATAAGACAAAAAAACTTACAATTTCATAATAACCTTGACCATAAAGTTAACACTGAGTGACTAAAAGTTTTCACCATATTGCTAGATTCATGTGAAATATCATCCAATACTACAAATGTTGTTGCAATATATCATGCTTGATCCAAGTTTTTACATTTCAGTAACAATTTCCAAATGGCCTTGTATCCTTTGATTTTAAGGATGTGATCTTGACTGATACTCCTTCAAATGTTTTAATCATATGCTAGGTTTCTAATGAGTATGATTCCATTTAATATTTCAGTGGGGTAGCCATGACCTCAATAGTTTCAAGTGACAATTTTTCAACAACTTTGACCTTTGAGAGGTGACCTTGAATGACCCTGTTCAAGAAATGTTTTCATAAGCAAGAACTATATAATTTTTGGTTTATAAAGTAAAAAGATAGTGACCTTAAAGGAAAATTAAATAGGAGATGGGCACTGTAAATAAGTTTTCTTGAAAAGAAAGATGAGTTTCATAGGCAAGTTTAACTAAAAAAGGTTAGTCGTTTGAATCTTATTATAATTTTATAAATTCTCTTTTCTTTATCCCTTTTAGAAATTGTTCACTTACAACATCATCATTAAAACAGCTTACATGAAAAACAGCTTACATGAAAATAAAAAATTAGACACAAAACATACAATTAAAGAATATAAAAACAAATCAGAAAACAATAAAATACTTTTGAAAAAAAGTATAATGTTTTCTAAAATGGAATTAACAATGAAAAGAAAAAAAAACATTGCTCGAACGATTATTAAAAAAATTCAAAACATGTACATTCTTCACTGTAGGTTTAGAAATAATATTTTCATTATTTAGTTTTTTCATATATATATATATATATATATATATATATATATATATATATATATATATATATGTATATATATATATATATATATATAATATCTTCTAGGTCCTTTGTTCTAAACATATTTGAGAGAATTCTGCCTTACCCTTGCAATAACTTCTAAAGATCCACATCTTTGATAAAAAAAAAATCTATTTCCATATATATACCATTATAATAATCCAGCGGTCAATATTTGGTACATTTAATCCCTTTGGGTTAATAACACCACCTATCATTTAAAAACAGGTCTACACATTAAGTCACTGACTCCTCTAGAACAGTCACAAAGTAAAATCTCTAGTCATATATTTCCTGTTGTTAAGAGCTTCAAGAGGTTGTACATTACGTCCATATATGTATAATAGATCTACTAAGCACTTTTCACATGTGTCTCCTTTCGCAATACTCAAATTTAAATGTCACTGTGGAAGAACTAGAAAATCACTTTAAACCACTATAAAATCAAATTATGTGCAGTGGTTATTGTTAAGTCTTCAAACATTTTGACAGAATCTTTATGAATAAAACTCACATTAAATTGAGCAGCCAGTTTTTAAATGTGTTGTTTTATTTAGTCCTTTATTTATGGTTATAAATCTTAATTGATCATTGTTTAAAACTGTATTTCAAATTATTCAGTGAGTCACTGAGGAACATAGAGCTTTAAGTTGTCCATTTGTAAAATAAAATTTTAATTCATTTATTCTATTGCTAAATCAAGCACATGCATTTAACAAACTATCTTTTTAATAAGATCAAGGGATTAAATCTTCAATGTTACACCCTGTCTGAATAAAGTTAAATGACTATACCTAGGGGGTAACACAACAACCTGTCGCACAATGACACCCCGGATGGTCTCCTCTCATGCAAGAGTGATTCCTATTATTAGAGATACAAAACAATGTCCTGTAATGTTTTGATTTAATACATAAAATGTTTTTGAAACCTATTATGTAAAATTCTCTAGGGGAAGGGAAGTTCATATCAACACCTTTTACTGTATTTATACCAAGTATGGTTAAAATCTGTCAGTATGCCTTGTGTATACAGACAAGGTACTGACTGATGGGATTTACCACTATTAATGTTCACTGAACTTTTTAGAGCTAAATAGCACTTATTATTTATCATATCTAATTTTAGTAATTGATGACTAAAACAATGTGCAGGGACACAAAAGTTTCATACTAGCTTCAAAATTCTTCTTTTTTTTCAAATTCATTTTCATAACATTTCTAATTTATTTACACTTTCATTAAAGATTACTAAATATAAATCAAAGAAAAGTAATTATTTCTGTTATTTTTCTATTTATTGTATTTATTTATTTATTTACTTACTGCTTTTCTATAAAGATATTATTATTTTTTTTTTTTGTACAAATTATTCAGCATTTTATTTTCTTAAAGTTGATATATATATCTATTTATTTAACAAATTATCTTTTTATCATTACTATTCCTTACGTATAACAACACTCAGCATACACTCTGGCAGATCTTAATTCCTAATGATAATTAAGTGATACATTTAGATGGAAATAATGCAAAATATAACTGTGGTGCAAGTAGGGAGCACAAAACATTATTATCTTTTACTTTTGATTTAAGCTAAAGTTACCTGGCATATGAGCCTACTTACCAACTTACTGTAAATTTAAAATCTTAGAAATATTGGAAACGGGTAAGCCTGTTTGACTTTTCTCATAATGGCTTCATTTTCTTCTTGATCCCACTTCTTCACGTAAAAGGACATGCCAGGCTTGCATCTGTATATATATGAAAAAACAATGTATGAAAATAAAGATGTCAGTTAATCAGACAGTTGCAGACAATCTGAAAGTTACCACATCACCAAACAAAATCTGGTAAAATTAGCTTGGGTCTGGTAAAATTTTTCAACTTTTTCATATCATTTATACGTAAATTACAACAAAAATAAAAAAATTAATGTCTGGTGAGTTTTCAAAACTTTTGCTTAAGGCTGAGTTGGATATTAATTTAAGTATTAATTTATTGACATAATCACTATTTGGGAGATTTAGATATAAACAGCTTTGTAATGTACATGAAAATAATGTTAGTTATATGATGTCCCAGTACAATTTTTTAATTACTAGTCTTAAAGTAATCTACCCCTACCCCACCTTTTTGCTATTTTGACATTCTCTTTTGTCAGATTAGGCCTGATAACTGTCAGAGAACATGTGAAAGTAGTACTTCTTGTAAAAAAAAAATGAAATGGCTAAGGAAAAGAAGAGAAGAAAAAAAGGAAATAGAAGAAAATGGAACAGAAGGTCATGGTAGTACTTCTAGGAAAAAGAGAAATTGGTAGGAAAAAAAGAAGATAGAAAGAAAAAGAAAGGAAGAGAGGGTCATAATTCAAGGAAGATCTAGTACTTCTAGTGAAGCTGGAAGATGTAAAGCACAGGTAGAATTAGAAGGAGGGGTAGTTGTGGCAGGAAAATTGAAGTGAACATAATCTTTTTTCTTTAAAAATACATTCTAACAGTATATAAATATATATCATATAAAATGTAACAAAAATCGTCAATTATTTTTTTACTTAATCAAATTAATACAAAACACTCCACTCATCCACTGTAAAGATATTCTAAGTCCTGGATCTGCAACTGCATGCACCGCAATGCAAACATACTATATACATCTTTCAAACGTCTGTTTCCTTGCAAAAATGGTTTCAAGTAACTGTTATATCTGAACGTTGATTACTTGAAGGCTGTAGCATTATAAGCATGTACCTAAAGATGTGACCGAGAACGCAAGTACATGTACTCGGTAGTGACTTTATTCAACCCCCACCCACTTTCCTCCCACATTCTTCGGTGTAACTCACTTAAGCAGTGGTGGATTTAGAAGGGGACCGCCCCCCTTTTGGTCACATATTTACTAGTAAAAATCCAGATTTGGCACCAAAATGGCTGAGTAGTTTGGCTAATACACATGTGCCCCCCCCCCCTTTCTTTTTCGAAAATCCTGGATCCGCCACTGTTAAGTAGAAGTATTGATTAATAGCAGGCGAAAATCAGACATGCATAACACAGATTATAGACTAGAAACACTTCCTGAACTTGTAGTTTCGTGGCATGAAACACCTATCCGGCCTCTACTACAGCACTGACACTGGTTGCAGACAACAAACTGAAGAATGCAATGAAAGATTGAGATAGAACATTGAACAAAACTTGAGAGATTTAAGTACCTAGTATATTTTCTGTGACATAAAGGACAGCTTCATACATTGTTTACCTCCAATCGTTTGGTATGAAAACATCAATTTGACTACCAAGAGTCTTACCGCGTTCTTTTCTTACAGCATTTCATCACTTGTGCTAGATTCAGAAGTTGAAGAAATCACGTGATTTTGGATGACGTAGGCTTAGATCTCTTCTCTTTATCTCGACACAAGTTATAGCTGATCGAGTTAAAATGAATACAAATTACTTGTAAATCCATACTTCATTAAAATTTCATTACTGGAAAGTTCTGTTTTGTTAGTAAATCTCTTTTTCTTCCTAGAATGTGGAAATTTCCTCCTTCAAAAGTAATACTTTTAAAATATGCTAAACATTGGCGGATCTAAAAATTTTTGAAAGAGGGGTTGCAGTCTTCCTTGACACGTTTTGAACTGTTTGATCCATAAAGGGGAGTTGCAACACTAAATTGGTTGAAAATGACTTTTTTTTGGTAAATTTTCCGACCAAAGGTAGGGGGATGTTGCAACACCAACCCACCCACCCGCTTTTAATCCACCATCTTCGCAACGTCAGGATTTGAGATACACTGCGCCGTTTGATTGATTGATTGATTGATTGATTGAATATTGTTTTACGTCACTTCACGATTGTTTCACGTATATGGTGACGGCATCTGCCTGATGCATTGCATACAAATTTAGACCTTTGCAACGGACCCACCCGGCCGAAGCAGTGAGGGATCTTTTACGTGCCACGCCTACCCGTGACAGGGGACCTCGGTTTTACCGTCTCATTCGAAAGACAGAACACCGGTGTGCCCAGGACGGGAGTCGAACCCGGGACTTTTCGATCAGGAGCCGAGCACCTTATCCACTAGACCACATCGGCTTAGTGCAGCGCAGTCATTGTAACATCAAACCTGGACGTTGTGAATATGTCAATCTTACACTGCTAAATGTCATGTTAGGTTAAAATTAAACAATCACGTAGAAGATTAATAAGATTTTTTTCTCCCTCCTTTTCGAATTTTCTGTCTTTGTCTCGCACGCGAATATTGACATCAGCTCGACACGGGAATTTCCGAAAAGAACACCATTAAAGGCAAAACTGCTTGCTAAATCGAAACACATAATGAGTACTATTCTGACTGCATGACTTTATTCCATACAAACGAGTCACTGATGTACATTTTGCCGGTATTGTGTTGTCATGACTGTATAACAGTAAAAACCGAGGTCCGGTGTCACGGTAGGCGTGACACGTACAAGATCCCTCACTGCTTCAGGTGGGTCAGTTGCAAAGGTAAAAATTTCTATGCAATGCATCAGGCAGATGCCGTCACCATATACGTGAAATAACCATGGAGTGACGAAAAACAATTAAAGAATGTCTTATTTTTTGTGCTCATGGAGTATAATTCTGGTTCGTCACGTGCAAATGTCGTGAGCCGCGAAGCGGTTCTCGAAAAATTTGCGGGTGACGAACCAGAATTATATTCCATAAACACAAAAATAAGACACTCATTCCTTATATTTACATTACCAAATCTTTTTAAAATATTTTTGGAATGAACTTACTCTAATAAATCAAATTTCCCGCTCGATTCACGTACGTATTTTCGAAACACCATGTTCTAGTTTTAAAAAAATTATCCCAACCCTTGTAAGTAAAGAAAATAGTGCATCAATATGAAGCAGATCTTAATTTATTGAAAGACTGTAAAATTCTCACTTTCAATAAAAACTCAAATAGAAGCGACCACAAAATGCTGGATTATCTTATCTTGTTGAATGAGTTAATTACAAAGAAATTAAAGATGTAACGTATGTAACAGAAGAAGCCCATGCTGTCTGCAGTAGTATACACATATACTGTTGTACAATTGTTACACTAATATAAGTGTAACACAATTGCAATTTTCAAAATAATTGATCGTGCTATGAAACCAGGTATTCCGTTAATTCATTGTCCTGTGAATTGGTTCTTTTTTTATCTTAATAAACTGAATTAGTCGATTACAAAAAAAAAAATTCAAAATGTAACGGAAGAAGTGCAATCAAGAAAAGTGCAGTGTTCTGTCTATCTTCAAACGTAAATCTCCAATCTTTAATTATACCTTACATGGTCAAGCACTTGAACATATTAATAGTGAAAAATACCTGGGAGTGAACATTCAATCAGATCTAAGTAGGTTGATTGATTGATTGAATGTTGTTTTACGTCACTCCACGAATATTTCACGTATATGGTGACTGCGTAGATCTGCCTGATGAAATGGTTACAAATTTAGACCTTTGTAACGGACCCACCCGAAGCAGTGAGGGATCTAAAATTACGTGCCACGCCTACCGTGACACGGGACCTTGGTTTTCACTGTCTCATCAGAAAGACCGAACATCGGTGCGCCGAGGGCAGGAATCGGACCCGGGACCTCTCGATCACGAACAGATCACCTTACCACTAGGCCACACCGGCTTGATCTAAAGTGGAACTCCCACATAAATGACATTTACCAGAAAAGCAAACAGCACATTAGGTTTTCTAAAAAGGAATCTTAACATTAGTTCCGCCTCAGTAAAGGAGCAGACATACAGATAGTTAGTCAATATTCATTAGAATGTGCCCGCTCAGTTTGGGATCCCTACTTTACTGAGGATATAAACAAAGTAGAAATGATTCAAAGGACGGCCGCAAGGTATATATAACAGGCAGACAATCAAACACCTCCAGTGTCAGTAACATGTTAAACAATCTTAAATGGAGACCACTAGCAGACCAACTAAAAACTACAAGCTAAGTCAATATCGAAGAAGTATCAAACCGTTAATCATTCTCAAACTCCAAGGACAGATACAAAATCGTGTAAGTTTCAAAAAGGAACTGTTGTGAACCCCGGAATACTGAAAAATTCCGAGGTGAGACCAGTTACCCGGGGAGAGTAAGCGTCTCCTGTTTGCATGATTCAGCCGCCGCAGCAGTTCTCAAGAAACATATCAAAATCAAGAGTTTTGGTTTCCTAATTGTACATACGAAAGTACAAATCTGGTATACAAAGTCATATTTGGTGTTCACTGAACAGGTCATTTAGTTGCATTCCAGAATATTATCAATCATTCTAGAAAGAGGCACATCATATTTTCGTACAAGATCCCATAGCGACCATAGAACTTCCTCAGTGACAATTTCAGACGTTCTTTAACATATCCCTGCATGAGCAACATAATGGCCAGTCGTTTGGCCCTTGGAATAAAACCGTCGTATAGAGAACAGTCTCTTGCGTACCTTATAAGTTGAGATATAAAAACTCAATGGGCAGGTGAGGATAAATATAATTTATAAAATAGTAAAAAAAAAACAAAAAACAAAGTGGCCATACAAGAAAAACCCAGACAGACTCATCCCCCTCTCAGACTATCACGCAATATGCACCAATTATCTTTCCAAATCCCTTCATGTAGTACACAAATCAGGCAAAACTCGTCCCCCTGTACAATTAAAGACTGGAACCATTTCCCTCTGAACACTGTGATGAGCGACTCTGTTGAGTCGTTCAAAGCAGCTGTTTCAGTAAACAGTAAACAGTACCCGATTGGTTTTCTTTCCAATTTTCCCTTTATTTTTACCTAGCCTGCTCAACCCCAAAGTGACTTAAGCACGTTGAAGGCGGTCATTACTAAGTAGAATTAGAAGTGACCCACATCAAGCAAATGTGATTGTGTTGTCTGCATGCAGTAGAACATATACGCATACAGTTTGTCGTCTCACATATTTAGAAAATTGAAAGTGCAATTTTCAGATTTTGATCTTGCCATGACACCAAAGAGAAACTGCGAAAGGTAATTCTGCGGTTCTGTTAATTCACTTTTCCGTGAATTGGTTCTGTCATGTTAGCTATGACTTGAGTTTTGTTCGAATTTGGAGCGTTTTCTGTTTGTTATAAGTTGTATTTTATGCTGTCAACTTAAATTTATCATGGTCTGGTGTCATTTTTTGTTTGTATATGCATATATGTTGTGCGTTATGCTTGAAATTGCCCTAATTTGGAAATAAATGATCTTGTATTCTTGTAAATAGTATTACACGACCAGGTTAGCTTATCTAGCCATTCTAGACAAGCTCCGCATAAATCGGGTCGGGTAACAGGCGTTTAACATGGGGAGTCTAGCAGTAATGTAAATATTAATCAATCAATCAATCAGCCAATTGTTCTGATACACCCTTTAAATAGAACCCGTTTAAAAAGCAGTAGGATGAAGTGGGTCCTTTTTAAAATCGACTAGAAGTACAAAAGGAACTCTATCTCACAACTGATCCATCTATCGGTATACAAGGTGGTGTATTAATGGATCTTGTGATACACTATTTATTATATTAAACTGACAAGAAAAACAACATGGCTCAGTGGATGAGGTGCTCGGCTTTTGATCGAAAGGTCCGGGGTTCGATTCCCACCCTGGACACATCGGTGTTCGGTCTTTCGGATGAGAGAGTAAAATCCGAGGTCCCGTGTCACGGTAGGCATGGCACGTAAAAGATCCCTCACTGCTTCGGATGGGTCCGTTACAAAAGTCTTAATTGTTATTAAATTGCTTAAATATATATTTCAGCATGTTGATTCAAACATAAATCCATTAAGCCAATTCTTAACAATTAATTTCCCACATCACAAATCAGGTTTTTTTACAATTATCGTTTGGTACACACACGTCTATCATAAACTTTCAAAATACAATCAATTGTTTTTAGTTCATTTAGTTTTACTTCATTTGTCCGGTATTGCCCCTTGCACCATGTAAAATTGATAAAATTTCTATTTTAAGAATACATATTAACAGTAATCTACCCAAATCACAGTAAATAACATAATTCGGGATCGATCGCTTTTCCCCACCCCAACCATATTCTTACAAAAAACGATTTGTACTATTCCAATGCCTTGAGGGCCATGAAAACCCACACCTCACAACCATAATATGCTATTGAGTCTTTTTGTTACACAGAGTTATTTCCCATTTGAGACGGTATCTGACGTAACACAATTATGACGTTATCAATTTCCTATGAAAACGTCCTTTGTGAACTATTATTTCACTGAGTTTTAGATCAGTTTCCATAGAATTTGATGACGTCATAAGGGTTTTACGTCAGATACCGTCCCAAATGGGAAGTAACTCTGTATAACGATAAGAGCGAATACTACTGACGTATGTGTCGAACATACATGACAATGTGAAAACTAAGTTGTGTATTGAAACATTGAATTTTTAGAGCAAAAACAGATCTTTTTTACACTGAAGTGATAATTGCTTCTCAGTGGAAAAAATTAGCATTGTAATTAAGTAAGAGACTAAGGTAACAAAAATTGTCAACTATTTCAATTTTCCCAATCATATAAACCATTTTTCTTCAGTCTTCATATTACAATGATTCCTGAATATCACAATCTTTGTTTTATTAACATTTAAAAGAAGCATTTACTTCTAAAGACCATTTATCTGCACAAGTTTCTAGTGCACTCAATAGTAGCTGAAGATCTGAAACCGATTGTGCCAATAATACCATATCATGCGCGTACATTAATAAAAAGAGAGATAAGTCTTGCAGCTCAATGTGAGGCATACTGCTACTTATAAATTCTAATTTAAAATCATTTGCATACAATGAGTACAACAGTTGCTGAAATTATCTTCCATTGTAACACTCCAATAATGTATAGAAAGAACTCTGAATTCCTACCATTCACAAATACACTAGATTTTACATTCTGGTACAATGACTTGAATAATTTTGAGACGCTTGCCTCTAATTCATAATATTGATATATTATATCGCATCTTTACACGACTGAATGAATCAATTGCACGTTTAAAATCTACAATACAACAATATAATATTTTTCTCTGTGTGAAATATTTGTTCACCATAGTAATCATAGAGAAGATAGCATCGATGGTACTATGCCAGTGTCAGAACCCAATTTGAGCATATGTTAATACTTTATCATTATCTGCTTCTTCTGTAAAACTTCTTACTTGGCCTTGAATGATGTATTTAATCCTTTTTATAGCAAAACGTATGTTGTTTCACAATATTCCCCAACATATAAAACTGCAATACGAAATAAAAATATTCTTTAAATATCAAGATGTTAATCGACAAAACGTCATCGATGTATCCATATGTAACGTTGAACCGAGATGCTAATTGGTTATTGCCTCTGGAGAGCAGAGACTGTGAATTCTGCTTCGAATGAGTACGAAAAATGTCCGCCAGAAGTGGCGTGCAATCTGTACTGGTCAAACGGAATGCCAATATTCAGCTGGAATATTTTCTCTCCAAAATGTACAAAATATTATCTATAAGAAAATCTGACTTTTGGATAATCTCTTTTTCTATGTACAAAACATGTATCGTTGTGGCCTAACACGAGGCACTTATACCGGCGAATTTCATTTTCTGAATTCCTTTTTATAGAAGGCATATTGAATAATTCGTTTTTCAGTTCATCAGTATTCGATGAGGAATGTTAGTATACAGAGATGAACAGTCAAAGGACCAGATGATAGTGACATTGGGTTATTGGTAGGGTGATATATTTTCTCTAAAATACGTACTTTCATAGACAGAATGGAATGATCTGCTTGATTGAAATGGCAATAAAGATGTTGATTTTCACCTTTATTTACATGTAATCTATGACCATACATTCCACTCCGGATTTGGACTTTAGTTTCGCAGACATTAACGAACCCACACAATATGCATTCAATGCCGTAATTCCAGACGAATTGCAGGGAAAGTCATGGAAACTCTGAGTATAATAAATATAGAACATATATACCTTTTAATTTTGTGCACCAGATGCGCATTTCGACAACTTATGTCTCTTTAGTGATCTCTTTAGTTCTTTGGAATTCTCATATTATATAAATATTTGAAGAGCAGTATTGAAACCAAAATGACCAAAAATTGAACCAAAGAATCAATCTAAGGACAGATCTATCCATGAGGGAGATACACCTTAGTTTTAGAGCGTTTTACATAATTCCATGACGGAAAATTTTAAGTGTATATATCAAGTCTGTAGAATTGAGCGTTTCGTAAGATTACTTGAAAATGTTTTGTCTGTAAGAAGAATACAACATTTTTACAATTTTTTCTACAGACTTAGAAAATTACAAAATCATGGGGATCAAACTGGTGATCTTTCATAATGCAGACTACGTTAAGTTTATAAGGTTTCATATAAATGAAATCGTCGGCATTTTCGTACCATAATTGGTCGTCTTCACTAACTATATAAGTTAATTTTGTGATGTCTTTAATGACAATTTTGGGGACACCTATATTTTCCGTGTCCTGGGACATTATATTCAGACACCTCTTTATAGTAAAACTGTAACATAAAACTCTTTCGTTATTTCCTTATTTCTTCCTCTAGACCATTTTCCGGAATGGTACAGTCTTCCTGCATGACGAAGATATACTCTACCAGTTTTCAATTGCATAGAATTCTCACAATATGAAGCTGTGCGTTTTTTCCCAAATCTTTATCATCACGTATTTGTTTTATCAACGATCATATAACTGTCCTTTAAGCTATTTTCAATGGCAGAAAAGGCAATCAAAGTTTCATTGCCGTAAAGGGGAAACATATTTCTGTGGAATGGGGAAAACTTTCTTACTGGAATTTTGCTTTGTACCACAAAATTTTCCTGCATACGGTAAGAAACTTTATGAAATAAGTAACATGCATATTTATCTATCTGCCTCTCTCAGAACTTCATTACTCAAAATGCATGTATATGTAAATATAAAAAAAAATCTTATTAGTGTATTTCCCTGTAAAATATGTGCTAGATAAAATGTCAAAAGCTGCAACCTTTAAAACCCTCCTCAGCGGTGCAAACTTTTGAAAACATCGCAAAATTGATATTTACAATTACTGCATTAAAATCGAATATTATTTTCATGTCTTTTTGTGTGCTTATTCTTTTATTATTTATTATTTTATTATGTCCATGGCGAATTTCTCATACAATTTCGTTCACAATATGTCTTCTACATATCAAATACCCAATGGTTCAAAGCTTTCCGACATACTCTTTCACATATTAATTATGTACAACTTAAAATGTATGTCAATATTGTAAATATTTTTGTCACTAAGATTATCATTTTGAAGATTGGGTTTTATTTTCAAAAGTGTTATTTATAGATTTTTAGCGCATATCCTGTTTACTGGTTATTTGCAAGTGGTTCT
Organism: Pteria penguin; assembly: GCA_035048485.1. Classification (NCBI taxonomy): domain Eukaryota; kingdom Metazoa; phylum Mollusca; class Bivalvia; order Pterioida; family Pteriidae; genus Pteria; species Pteria penguin. The sequence goes on from CM068593.1 coordinate 18,487,801, forward strand.
CATTGAAGGCAGGGCCTGTAAACTTGCTAACCACTTCATTTGCTACTCTTTTTATCATCCAGGTCTGATAGTACTGTATTCGAATAT